>CM062820.1:651911566-652574566 GCA_031772625.1 Pinus tabuliformis | reverse complement strand
TAGTTCATGAATTCTTATCATTTTACCAATCTGGGCTTGAGATCCACTCTTGATGGGAGGATGAGTTGAAGGGATAAGTGATGAAAACTCCAAGGTAGGATAGGATAGGATTCGAGACTTTTATTCAAAGTAAATAGTTATAAGAAATGTTGGAAGCTTCTGGAAGAGGGCGCTTCAATATTCTTTTTTGTTTTCCCAAATTTCTAGAATCAACGCACCCCCAACATTAAGAAACTTGTTGGTGATCAGCACAAGTGCGGAGTAGGGAAACTTGGTAGTCAACGCTGGCCAATGAGGGGCCATGGTGTGTTGGTCTTAAAAATGACTAAAATAAATAAATTTTAGGCAGAAACTAAGGGATATGAGAGAGACATATTTAGGGATTTCTGTAGGGAGGATGACGAAGTGTTCAAAGGATGTGAATGATCTTGTTTGAAGGCCTATTGACCAGATGTGACAAAATGGCCTATAACAAGCCCATTGCCAACCACGCTACTCCTTCAATTTTCTCCTTATCTCTCTGCTTTCTTCCTTCCTTGTTTTTCTCTCTTCTTCTCCTTTTCCTTTTATTTTTCTTTTTTCTTATATTATCTTTATATTTAACTCAACCCCACCTAGACCTTATAGTCCACTTAACAATTTTCCATCCTCTATGCCTCTAGTGCTTGTCCACAAGGCATGTCACCATATATTGTGGGGATGTGTAGGTTCCATCCCCACTTTATTTCCCTTTTGCACACATGTGTTTCCTCAATAATATGTAATGGTTCAAATTGACCAATGGTCAATGATTGATATCGATCTTAGGCATTTAATTTGTGATTATGTTAATTTTTCGCAGGCACCTAGAAATCCCTAAATCAACCATGATAAGTTGAGGAATATCTAACAAAATTGGTTGGAATATTAGAAAACATTCCAATAGTGGCCTTGAGTGAAGAAAAAATGAGTTGTTGAAGCTTGTTGAAATTCAGAGTGCAATCTAGAGCTCAAAGCCAAATAAACATGTTGTGCTTTATGGTTTTTCCATTTCCTTCTATTGAAATTTTAGGGATCTTATTAAATGTGATTTAAAAAAATACTCCAATATGCTCAATGATCATGTAAAATTTGGGGTAATACTAACTCATCCTTCTTGGATTTTATTCCAAAAGAAGTGAACCCATATTCTTTTACAAGATTTAGGCTTATTTCATTTTCTAATTCTTCCTATAAGATCATGACCAATATTATATCCAATTGAATGAAAAATTTGATGCCCAAACTAATATTTGACTATCAAGGGTATTTATAAAATAGGAAGATTATTGATATCACTGTGCTTGTGTAAGAAGTTATTCATTCAAGTCTAGAAGTAGGGGAGAAATCCATGATAATTAAGCTATACATGGAAAACTCCTTTGATCAAGTGAGACATTCATTTCATTTCAATATTTTGGGAAAAAAATGGATTCAATGTCTCATTCATACAATGAATATATTCATGCATTAGGTTTATTTCAATAGCTCCTGTTGGTAATCACAGAAACATGGCTTTTTTTGAAGGAAAAAAAGAACTATGGAAAGGTTCCCCCCTCTCTTATATATCATTATGGTGCACTCTCTTAGTAGTAAGCTTAAAACATAAAGAGTTATAGGCAATCTTCTAGGGATTGAGATAGTTCAAGATTCTAGAAGTCTCAATATCTTCCAATTTGTGAATAATACCATTTTTCTTGATAGAGCCCCTATCATCATTGCCTATAGGTTCAATCATATTCTAGACATTTTCTAACCCCCTGTGAAGGAACAATTAATTGCCAAAAATGTCAATTATTTGAATGGAATGCTAGTTCCTAGGTATTGCAATCTATTTTAGTATTCCTTCAATTTATGTTGTTTTAAAAATAGTCTTCTGTATGATATCTTAGGATTCCCATCCCTCTCAAAAATATATCCTCTCAATCTTGAACTAGTATATTGCACAAAATCCAATAAGAAGAGAGTTTTAATTTAGTGTTATCTACATTACTAATATGTGGCAACCTTACTCCTACTGCCGCAATGAATAAAATAACCATCAATATCAATAAGTTTTATGACAAAACGACAAATCATATATTAAAGAATATTATTGATTTAATTAATTAGAATATTACTAAAAAAATAAAAATAAGAATATTTTACCCTTACTTATTGACTAGAAAATGAAATACCACTACTACTACTACTACTACTACTACTACTACTACTAATAATAATAATATATTATATACTTTAATACACACATGTAGCCTAATTAATTGACGAAATGGTCATTTTTTGAGTACTTTTTCTTGTAATTTTTTTCCAAAACATGGTGTATATTTTTAAAAATCATAAGTTTAAGTTGTTTAATTTGCAAAGATCAATTGTCTTAAGGGTTTTTCAACGTGTTCAATCCATTTATGCATTCAAAAGTGCATTTTAAACAACAGGAAATCACAATCTCACTGGAAATTGTGTTGTCATTTCATCTATAAGTTATATTGTAAATACTACAAAACATATAACAAATAAACTACAAATCTCTCTCTCTCTCTCTCTCTCTCTCTCTCTCTCTCTCTATATATATATATATATATATATATATATATATATATATATATATATATCTGTGTGTGTGTGTGAAAACTTAAACTATCAAAGTCCCTAAATGTCATTTTCAAAGTCAAAGAAATGTGGTATTTTCTCATAAATGTAAAGAAAAATCCCAATACAACCAAAGTAATGAAGTTTTAATCGTTGAATTTGGATAAATGGGCAAGCTAAACCTAACTGAGAGATGAAATGGTTTTTTTTTTTCCAAACTTTGGCAATATTATTTCTAGAGAGATTGTGATTTCCTGTTCTTTAAAATGCACATTTGAATGCAAAAATGGATTGAGCACCCTGAAATACCCCTAATATACTTGATATTTTCAAATTAAAAAACTTAAAATTATGATTTTTAAAAATATACACACTATTTTGGACAAAATTGACTAAAAATATATAATTGAAAAATGACCATTTCGGCTATATATATATATACACACACACATTTTGGAGTTTTTCGTTGAAATTCAGTGAAACAATTTTTAGTAAAATCATTATCTTTTGTTGTTTAAAATGTGTTTTTGATTGTATATATGGATTGAACACCTTGAAAAATCCCAAGGACAATTTGATTGTGGAGAGTTCACATCTAAAACTTGTGATTCAAATAAATCCCTGTCGAATTACACACAAATTAAACTAGAAAATATGCCTACAAAAACTCTCAAATGTATAACAGATAAACTACAACTACACACACACACGCACACACACACTTTAATATATATTTATATACTTTCTTACTTTCATATATATATATATATATATCTATATATATATATCTATATATATATATATATATATATATATATATATATATATATATATATATATATATATATATATATATATATATATATATATATATATATATATATAGATATAGATATATATATTAAAACTTAATCTATCAAAGACGCTAAGTGTCATTTTCAAAGTCAAAGAAATGTTGTATTTTCTCATAAATGTAAAGAGAAATCCCAATACAACCAAAGTTATGAAGTTGTAATAAGTGAATGTGGATAAATGAGAAAGAGAAAATAACATTTATCTTTCCATTATGATTATTGAATGTGGTGTTATTAAATGAGTTTCGTAAAATATGTATACAAATTTACATTTTCCATAAATTTGATTAGAATTAGTCATATTAATTTTGTTTATTGAATCCCCAATGGGGATGAATGAACAAAGTAATTGGGACCTAGGAGAGGGTTGTCGCTACCCCACCAAATCCCACTACAATTTATATGGGGGTGGCATGGCATGCCTTCCCCATGCACAACGTTGTGCGATATTTAATTCCATTAATATATGACCTAAGTCTTGGAAATATTTTGGAGTGTTGGTAGAGTTATGCATGAAGGAGAGGTTTGGGTCTAGTTCCTATCACGGTGGTTGGAACATTAATTTTGTGCCCTTTCTTTATGATGGTGTCTATGTCCTCCAATTTTGGTTAGTTTTAGAGTGTTTAAGATGGTGGAATTAAAGCAAGGGTTCTTTTGAGCGGAGTAGGTTATTGTTGAAGGTTTTGGTGTTGAGGCATAGGGTGCTCAAAGTCCTTGGGAATAGAGATTTGTGGTATGTTATTTTTTGGTTACTATTGGCGGGCCACTGGGGAAAAAGGGAACTAAGGAACTTAACCAACATAGAGTTAGCTAAAAATTCATGGAAACTTAGCATTGAGCTAGTGGTGACTTTTGAATGGGAGTATTGGAGTGGAGCTTCTACAAGCATATCAAACCATTAGTTAAATGTATCTTGAAATTCCTCTTTGAATTGGGCTCTTTTCAGAGTTGTTAGTTTGCTTTGGACATGTTGATTTTCCAAGTGCAATTGATACAAGCACTAATTTTTGAAAATATGATATTTACGTCTAATGATGTAGATATTATTTTAGCATTTCTAGTTTATCATTAAGCAATTACACTTCATAAATTTGACCATAAATGCACAAGGACAGTAGAGATCACAATGTACAAATATAACACAATAGATACTTTGGGAGAACCCACTTAGGGGAAAAACCCAACAACCTTTTACATAGAGAAATTCTTCAATTCAATAAGAGATACACCTAGATCTTCTAGTCAAATATGATGGTCAAACTGACCAACAATACAATGGTTAAACCTAGTCAAGCTTCCCTCTTATCAAGTCAATTTTTTTCCCAAAAATCTTGGCCTTCCCTGATTTTTCTAGGCTGAAATTTGGCCTCCCAGAAACTGCCCAGAAACTCGATCATGTTGCCTTAAATATATTGCCTAGAAGTTCAGACCTGCTTCCAGAATCTACCCATAATTTCACATGTGTGAAGCTGCAGGAGGAGAGATAATTACACATGAAAATTTAGAGATATAGAGAGAGATTGCTTGAGATAAATTTCTACTTATTCGTCCTTCTTATCCTTCTTCTCCTTCTCTTGGATACCCAGAAAATAATTTCTTTTGTGTGAGATCGAACCATGTCTTGTGGAGGAGGCCAAGTGCCTTATATATAGTGTCTTGGCTGGCTTTAATGGGTGTCTCTTCAACTAGGGTCAGCTTGACTTGATGGATGGCATACTTGACAAATTTGGAGTCAAAAATTCAAAATTTTCTCTTTTGAAACCAACATGAGGAACATGTATTACATAATTCAAGGGATAAAATATTCATTATGAAGTCTGACAATAACTAAAAAATTCAATACTCCCTCTTAGCTAGGGATATATTCATAATGACTATCTATATTTTCTCTTGTCCACATATTTCTCTAAGAGAAGGTTCTTCATTTATCATCAACATCAGCATCATTTGATTACCATAGCTTGAGTCAACATATTTAACCTATGGTAAGAATATACAACATCAACTAGGTACCATAATAATGGTCAACATATCTGGCCTATGGTACATCATTAGCATCAATGAGTCACCGTGATTCTGGTTGGCACTTCTGACCCATGGTATACCGACTAGTCCTGGTTCACCATCATCCTGGTCAATCTCTTTGAATCATGGTGAAAACGTAGGGACACACTTAATCCATTTGAGTATTCTGGTCTAAAATACGAAGGTCTCATTCTAGGCCATGATGCTAAATGTGCTCACTTAACCTATCTAGAGAGGTATCTTGAGTTTGATGCTATAAGGTGCCTACTCAACTCTATGGTTGAGTAATTTTGGGCCTCTAGGACCATTCTTTCTAATCCTGATCAACATACTTGACTGGGAGAGAACGAAAAACCTTGAATGAGCTAGATATGTTTATGTATCAATCCACTATCGATGGAAATAATCCTACATCAACATCATGCTCAACAAGTCATCACTTGAAGCACTTCACCAATTATCTAAGTCATCACTTGGAACCTATTCAACACCTGTGAACTATAGTGAAACCTTGGGCTAGTAACATTATTGCAAGCTAATTGAATGGTAAATATCCTTCATGATGCTAGAGGCACTCACTTTCTCACTCAGGGAGCACTCTATACCTTAATTCTCTTTGACCCATTCTCCCTAGCCACATTTTGTGTCCCCTAGTCAATACTTTGACTTGCCTATATTCTAACCTAGGGAGAATTTTTTTCACTTAACGCAACAACATCACCATTCCCTCTAACCGAGGAAAATATTCTCAACCACTCTGGTTTGTCCCTGAAGTATACAAACTTCTCAAGATGGTCCTTGAAATATACAAACTTCTTCCTTGGACAAAGGCTTTGTGAGCCTCACTACTCCCTTATGTGCTTCGAACTGTCATCATGTCTTCTTTTGCACCTGATTAAATAATCCTACAAAAAGTTAATGAAGCCACACTACTTCACAATTCGCCAGACTAGTTGCAATATACTCAACTCTTGTAGTTATGAGTGTGACAAATGTTTGCTTCCTACCCAAGTAGAATCCAAACTGAATCATCATCTTAATGTGCTCTTCCCATCGTCAACACTCTCTGCCCAATCAAAATTTTATATCCCTGCAACTCCTTCCTTCAGTACTGAAACCATCACCACAACTACTTGAAACTGAAGCAGACCCTGTTGTAGTAATATGGCTGCTCCCTCTACCACTTAGCTTCTTCAGATTAGTTAACATGGAAGTGGTCATGGCTTGGTTGTGCTTTATCTCAAATATCTAAAGGAATATGATAATATGCTTACTTAGCTTCTTCCACACTTGTAGTTCTAATAAGTAATCTATTCAAATAAGATCCTTCATCTCGAACTCAAATGTTAAATCCCTCTGACATTGAAGGAGAGCTTGGCACCTCTCTCTATCATTGAAGCAGATCCTCCTACCACTACTGCTCCCTCTATCATGTAAGTCTTTCTGTTCTCGTCAGAATCAATACATGTAATAACCATATCAACCAAGATCCATCATCCAAGAATACCAAGTCTAATGTGTCTGACGACTGAAGAAAACATCTTTTCATAGTCTTCTCCCTCTTTCTGGGAGAATCCTTGAATATTTATTTGTAATTGTAGATACAATTGGAATTCACCATTAGATTTCCTCAAATCTCGATACAATCTTCATTATGGCATCCTTCAAACTTGTTGGCCTACCTACTCCCTCTGAACTAGGAACTATTTTGGTCATCTTGGCACGGTCCTAGATGTCCGTTGAAATTTTCCCTCTTAAACACTAATCAATATGGGAGAATCCTTTTGTTGTAAGCTTTGCTTCATTCTTCCTAATGCTTTCATCTACTACCAAAGCCTTGGAAACCTTTATGGTGTACCTACAACCCTCACTATGAGGACATGGAAGAAATGATTATAACCTAGAAAAACGGAAACAAATACAAGAGGCTAAAAATTAAAAATCAAGGAAAATAGATATACAATACTTATCTTTCAAGGATTGTAAGGAAGTATCAAATCCCTTTTGGTCCTTGTCTTCTTGCAAGAATGAAATATGAAATTTCATCATCCTCATCATCAAAATGTTGCTTTCCTTTTATTTCTAGCATGAGCCAATATTTCTTATATCATTAGAAACATTGATCTAGGTCTAAATCTAGGGTTTTATCCATAAACCATAGAGATTTCTTATCAATAATTATATATTTCTATGGTTTACAAATCAATTCTAAGAAGGGATCATAATTGTTATGACTTATTTTTTTATGTGAGAGACCCCTTCATATCCCTCTTGGTCCTAGCTTACTTGCATAAATTAAATATCTATTTGAAATTCTAGTAAAACAGGTCCTTATCATTAGCTGCTAAAAATTTTGTAGTATCATTCTTAGATTTATTCTAATGGGGATGCTCATCATCATCATTTCCCTTCCTCTTTTTATCGTTCTTCCCTTCAGTGCCATGCTTTTTATAATGACCAAACTTGTAGCAATGAGAACATTGAATATACTTATTTTGAGGAGTTGGCCAGTCCATTGAAACTTTCCAAAATTTCTCCTTCTTTTTCAATTTTTAGAGTGGGTTGTAAGCACTTGAGATTCATCATCTTGAGGTATTGGAATATTCTCCTTTGAGACAAGTCTAGATTCATCTTGAGCACATGAGGTCCATAGTTCTTCAAAACTTGGAGTTTCCTTTCTATCACATATACTAGATGCAAATGAGTCCCATGAGTCAGGTAAACCATTAATTGTTGTAGTCACAAGTACCTTATCAGAAATGATTTCATCAATTGCTTGAAGTTGCTCTCTTAGTTGAGAGATCCTCATGAAATATGAGGCCACAATATCATTTCTTGTCATTCTAACATCAAAAAGCTCATTCTTCGAACTCATTGTTTGGCCAATGTTATTGATGATATATAATCCAACTAGGGCATCATACATATTCTCTGAAGTGTCAAGATTTGTGACATATGGAATCAAATGATCTTTGATAGAATCTGCATTAATACTCCTAGCTATGATTTCATCCTTCTCCTATTTTTCTTTTTCTTAATTATCTTAAGGTTTAGTGACCTTTCCCTTCAGAATATCCAAGACATCATTCTTTGCAAGAATGAGTTCAATCCTTGTCTTCTAAGCCCTGAAATTTGTAGCTCCTTCCAACTTGTTATCTGACTTCATAAAGGAACTCATGGATATAGATAAACAATTAGATTGCATATGTAGGTCTCTTCAAGAGTGATCTTCAATGTCCTTTTCCTTACCAAATTTCTTTAAGATTGATCTCAATGTCCTTTACTTTACCAAATCTCTGATATTGTGTTGATTTTTCAAGTGCAATAGATACAAGCACTAATTTTTGAAATTTCGATAATTAATTCTAATGATGTAGCTATTCTTTAGCATTTCTAGTTTATCATTAATTAATTACAATTTATAAATTCAACCCTAAATTCACAAGGACAATAGATATCATAATGCACAAATATAACACAAGTTTTTCCCTAGGAAAACCCAACAATATTTTCCTTAGATAAATTCTTTAGTTCAACAAGATATACACCTAGATCTTCTAGTAAAATATGGTGGTAAAAATAACCAACAATGCAATGGTCAAACCTGGTCAAATTTCCCTCTTGTCAAGGAAATATTATGCCCATCAAATTCGGCCTTACCTAATGTGCCTAGGCTAAAATTAAGCCTCCAAAAAACTTCCTAGAAACTCGGCCCTGCTACCTAGAATATTCTACCCAAAAGTTTAGACTTGCTGCAAGAATCTACCCAGAAGTTCACACGTGAAAAATTGCAGGAGGAGAGAGAATCATGCATGTGAAGTCAAAGAGATAGAGAGAGATGCTTGAGATAACTTCACCCTTATTATATTTCTTCTCCTTCACTTGGATGCCCAAAAACTACCCTTTTGTGTGAGATCGAATTATGTCTTGTGGAGGAGGTTGAGTGCCTTATATATAGTGTTCTAGATGTCTTGAATGGGTGTCTCTTCAACTAGGGCTGACTTGAATTGAAAAAATTGTAGCCAAAAATTCTCTTTTAAAATCATCATGAATAAAATGTCTTATAATAATAATTATATATATTTTTATTTTTGAAACTGTCATGAAGAACATGTATTACATAATTCAAGGGCTAAAATAGTAATTATGAAGACCATCCATAGCTACAAAATTCAATAGAACGTGTCGATTGTTTCGATCCTTTTTTCCTCGGGATATTTTGTATGTTCCTATTTGGTTGTTTAGTGTTGTATGACTCTTGTTTTGGGTGGCATAGTTTGGTGCATTGTGGTGAGCCTAGTATTACACCAGGAGTGCTACAAATCCAAAGGGCTCCTCAAATATATTTATCAACCCAGGGTTTGTAGAAACTTCGAGGTGACAATGCTATATACATAGTAGATGGGATTCTACTCATGCCACCCTCAACTAGGACATTTGATCAATAGTGCTCCAAGACCATTCTTTCTACTAAATTAGAAGCAAAACAACTAACGAATGTGCAATTCAGAAGCTAGCTCTAATGATAAAAAGGAAAATTCTTTTTAAACATCAACTTGTAAATTTTATTGTACCAATTCATGAAAAGACAAGAGCTACACTACTTGCAGAAAGGGAACTACATTATTTTGCAATCAACCATCTAACTACCAAATTTGCTTATAGATAGGAAACTAACCTACCAAATCATAACTCAAGAGTACATGCATCATCTATCTAGCTCACACTTGCATATAAATCAATGTTCTATTTGTGCTAAATCTGTGATAAACAAACTAATGTTATTCTATTTTGCAGTGAAGTAAAAGGATGGTTGGAATGGCCTAGGTGCTGCCCTTGATCATGGATTCACAACTAGGGTTCAACCTACTTCTAAAATAAGTCAAAATTGCATCACATGTCAAAACATATGGTGAAACAGGCTGCTATAGGTATGCTACAGGAGGCTGCTACAGGTGCCCTGTATTGCTACAGGAAGGCCTGTAATGCTACAGGAAGGTTGTCGAGAAGGTTTAGGAGGTAGAAATGATGAGTTTAATGGACGGTAAGGTAGATGGAGGTTCAGGTAGATGGATGAAAGGTGGTAAACACCCATAGCCAATATCGGAACCTTAGGAATGCTTGTTTTGCACTAGGAGAGCTACTCACGGTGACCTCAGGGAATGATCTCAAGAATAAAATTTTGGATTCATCAAAGAGGGTGAAGAAGTTGAAGATGTAGATGGTGAAAGGACCCTTGCCTGGAGATCCAAACAACCCTGCAAAATCGCATGCACATACTTTTTTATCATTGACAAAATGAAACAACTAATAGTGGAAAAGATGAGTTGAATTTAATTTCCATCTAAGCTATGCCAAAAACTATGATCTAGTCAATAAATCAACTCCTAAGCTACAAAAAGCACATGAAAAACAAGATTAATAACATAGACCTTCTTCCAAGAAATCATAAACGTAGTATTTTTGGACTGTGATTGTAGATTCTTCCATTCATGCTCCCATGAGAGAGATGAGATAGAGGTTGCAATCACAATATTTTTGAGGGGTTGTGTTCTAATGAAATGCAAAAAACTAATAAGTACTCTAAGCTAAAAAGAAATAACAATATATAAGAGGGACCTAAGACACTGGGGTTAGGCCCAAACCCAAGAGCGTCAGTCCTCTGGAACTAACTCATTGATTAACCAATAAGAAACTTCTCATTATCATTGCAGCAATGTCAAATACATCACACAACCAGTCAAAAATAATAGTATCAAAGTGCTTAAGCTCGATAGCCTCCTAGTTGAAAACAAAGTTCGAAACCTAATGAGCTCTTTTGCATGTTTATTTATACAAGAGGGTAGCTACTAGCATCTCCCTAGAATATAGGAATGTTTGTCTCCCAAAACTCGAGAAGGGTAGATCTTGATATTCTTTAACTACACTTTCTTGGCTGCTAATGACCTCGAGTTGATGAGAGAGGGTGTGGTGATATTGGCTAATTGAGGGAGTTAAGGAGGTGGACAAACTCCTACAATATCTCCCTATTGTCTACTCTGAGCTCTTGCATTGAAATCATCTAAAAAATGCTCAATTTCCTACATTTAAACTATATTAGGCCACATGACATAGAAAAACATTATTTACCCATCTCACTAAGCATAATATAACAAAAAATGCAAATAAATGTGAGAAAGTGATAGTTCTAAAGCTGGAGGATGGAATTATGACCCTTATGTTGTACCAATTAATGAGCCTCATCATCACCCCCCTACTAAAATTGTTTCTCATCCACTCAACAACTCAGTCATCTATGTTCATGTCTCTCATGGCCCTCATAACCTCGCCGACATCCCAAAGTTCCTTTGATAGTGTACCTTCTTAGGGATAGAAACCTGCATTATTTTCTATCTTTGTCCACTCCTTCTCCTCTAATTCATTTCTTCCTTCCTGTAGGCCTAGTAACAAGGGTGTACTGAGCTTGAGTCCAATCCAATTGACTTTTAATCTTTGCGTGATTATTTTGTATAGGGTTGTCCTCTCCAATGCATTCCTCAACCTTTCAGGAGAGTGATATTCTTTGATTTGGAGGCTATGGGGTAAGGAATTCCATCTCCTCTAGCAAGTGTGTTGGCTTTATGTTCCCAAAAACCTTAGTGTGCCTTCAAAATGTGAGATGGCTTGAACCTAGGTGGCAAGGTATTTGGGTGCTAGGTCAGCATCATTGGAGATGATGCTATGATTGCTAATGATATCCATTGGGATCATTAGCTATGCCTTGATATATAATGGCTCATTTTCTTCCTTTTCCATGACTCTCTTTACTTCCTCAACTCTTGCCTCCTCATGAGTCATCCAAGATTTTAGGGCCATCAGCTGTGTATCCCCCAATTTTTCATTAGGATCCAAAATATTCATATTAGTCAAGATGAGGTTATGGTTGTAAAACTCAACCAATTTTTCTTTGTCTTCTATGCTAGCTTGGTTGAAAAATCCAATGATCTGTTTATAATATTGAAATGGCATAGACCCATGTTGTGCTAAGGTTTTGATTTGGAATTGCAGCCACTTCTCTTTGAGAAAGAGCATAAGAATTGGATGGTTGTCTGCACTATAATGCCTCCATGGAGAGGCTTTCCATTATGGAAATTTGGGTTTCCTTATCCTGTAGCTTCTCCCTCAACCACCTATTTCCTTCATGTAGTCAATCTTTCATTGTGGACTCCCTCTCTCTTAGCTCACTTAATTCCTTGCCCATTTCAAGGACCTTTTATTCCATGAGGCCCACTTCTTCGACCTTCTTAGACTTAGCAATTTGCATCCATCTATGGGTTCTTACTCTTTGTTCTTCTAACTCAAAGAAAAGGGGGATTGCAAATTTTTGGGGAATAATTCTCCCTCCTTCAATGAATTTATAATAGGATCTTAGGCTATGTTGTGGACTAGAATCCTAGAGCTCTGGGAAGTCCTTCTAAAATTTTTTTGGGGAAGATGCTACCTCCTATAGCTGTTGTGTCACATTCTGCCCCTCCTGTAGCATCCTCTTCTTCTCCTGTAGCACATTGTTTTTCCTATAGCATACTATGCCCCTCTTGTAGCTTCCCCTTTTCTTCTTGTTGGAGGGTGGTTGGTGTCTCGAGTTATTTGAAGGAGGTTGATCTAGTGGTGGGCCTCCTTACATATGCTATATGATTCTTTGTTATGGTTTTTGGAGAGGTGACCTCTTTGATTTTTCTTTCAGTGGGCCCCACCTCCTCTTTCTTGCTTGGGGATTCTTCAATTATGATAGGTCCTATTATCCTTGTTGGCAAATGGCCCAAAAATAGATCCAAATATGCCCTTTAAGCCTTCAAAAGACAGCAAAATCCTACCAAAGATGAAAACCAACACAGGAGAAGAGCCCTTAAAAGGGCAGAAAAACACTATCGGGAGGCTAAAACACATGAAAACAGTGAAAAAACCATGTATCAGAGGCATACACAGTCAAACGTACAACAACAGTCAGATCTAGTCGATCAACAACCCAGGTTGGGTGGAAGACACCCTTGATCAATGATCTCCGATGATCGGATCAGCAGGTCGCAATCGGCAGAGGCAAGCTGGCAGAGTAAGCACGAACTGAGTGGAACTTGCGATTGCGATTAGCAATGCAATGTGGACCATTGATCAAGCGCGCAAATTGACGGCCCACATCACGTCGCAAGGTTGCTATCAGAGATAATCAAGGAGTACTAACCATGGACCCGGGGCATGAGTGATATGTGATTGCAATCAGATCGCATCGCTATATCGCAGCGGAGCAGCACCAAGGGGCGAGGCCTATGCAAAAGTATATGCGCGACCCAATGAACCGGACCTGACAGTGTTCTGAATAATATTTCATAAAATTTGAAATCCGCAGAAAGGCCTTTTTCAATGCATTTTCGTAGTTTGTTACGTATTTATAAAATACAAAGGGAATCTTGGGGTAGTGCCTATGTGATAAGACCTGGACTCGAAAGGGTTCGAGAACGAAAATTTATAATATTTTCAGGTCCACCAAAGCCATTTTTCATGTATTTTCAGTGTTTTTTAGGTATTTCAGAATACAAAGAAATACACAGGGACAGGCCGTCTGCGACATGCGATAACGACCCAAAGGGCGGACCCAATAGAGGAATATGCCATGTTTAAGGACTTTTTAAGTCCGAAATGAACAGAGTTGGGTGGGAATTTACAGTATTACATCATTTCTCTGTTTATTATAGAAAAGGGGCCATTGTAGGGATTTCATAGACCCGATAGTCTTTCCATCACAGAGAAAAGGGCAGGAAACAGTTGCTAGGATATAGAGGCTGGAAAGTGATCATGGAGCATCACAGCATGATGGGTATCGAATGCTTCATTGTCGGTAGCCTGAAATGGAAACATCATGGGCATCGACAGTGCAGCTCAGCCAAAAACAACAGAATCGATTGTGGGGAATCTCTAGCACGAGAGATCTCCCTGCCAGCGCAACAACATACTAGAATGTGGTTACTCTTCCATTGGAAGAAGAAACCTCCAAGCCCATGCGTGCCTAGTCATGGCATCAAGTTGTTGAAAAAATAGAGAGGATAGATTAAGACCCTCCGAGCCTTTGAGAGCTTAGGAGCATTCTAAAGGGCCTATAAATGGCTGAAAGTTAAATGTAACAAGGGTTCAACTTCTGGAGACTATAGATACTCTGTTCCTTGCAACTTCTCATCTTCATTCCAGTAATACAAGCTTCTTTTTCTGTTACATGTTTGTAGGTTTTAACCCCATACAAAAATTACCTGCATACGAATTCTAAAACACATAAAATAAACCATGAGAGAGCATAACACATAAAACACATATACACAGAGATTTTCCCCTGGATCCCAAAATCGGGACTACCAGCTTGATTTTTCATTATATTCCTTTCAATGTTACAATACATATTTATACATGCCGAAGCATCCGATACCATGGACCGAAAAACCATCGCGTCCAATACCATGGACCGAAAACCATCGCGTCCAAAAAAACATGTGTGAAAATCATGCACAAAACCATAGGTGTGTCCGCCCAACCTAACATAGGGTCCAAAACGACCCCATAAAGTGGGGTTATGGGTACCCCTCAAACCCCTTGTGACCTCCCCCCTTCTAACCCTCGGTTAACTACGTGGGCTAGTCATGGAAATAATATAACACAACCCAACATTCTCCCACTTGTTGTTTTCTTTCCATAGGGGGCCACAAGAGAGCTTAGCCATTTTTCTAGCCCTGAAATGCCCATTGTTTCTCTACACCAAGAGAACTTCTTAGAGCTCACAGATTTTGTCAATTCATCTGTAGTATTCTTCAAAGTGTCCACCTTTACTAGCAACACCTTTTTGTATTCTATTATATCCCTTACAAAGTGATACTGAACATCAATGTGCTTTGTCTTTGAATGATATGTGGGGTTCCTTGCCAAGAAAATTGCACTTTGGCTGTCACAGTCTATCCTTATAGCTCCCTGTACTAACCCCATACTTGAACACAATCTCTGCAACCAAAATGCTTCCTTGCTTGCATGAGTGGCTGCCATGTATTTTGCCTCTGTAGTTGATAGTGCCACTACAGATTGTTTCTTACTCATCCAACTGACTGCACCTCCAAATAGGTTAAACACATACCCACTTGTAGATCTTCTTTGATCCAGATCTCCAGCCCAGTCTGCATCAACAAAGCCATGAATATTCAACACTCTATCCAATCTTCGTCTTCCTTGGTAGCACAAACCATAATCACTAGTGCCACGCAAATACCTGAAAACCCGCTTCACTGCTGTCCAATGCTCCTTCCTTGGTTTTGACATAAACCTGCTCAATACTCCCACTACATGTGCAATGTCTGGTCTAGTACAGACCATTGCATACATCAAGCTACCGACTGCACTTGCATATGGAACACGGGACATGTCCTCTTCCTCTTCTTGTGTTTTGGGACACTGCTCAGCAGATAACTTCACACCTACACGAATAGGAACCTTCACCGGTTTACTATCCTACATATTAAACCTCTGCAGTATTGTCTTGACATACTTCCTCTAGCTTAACTAGAGCTCCCTCTTTGTATGATCTCTTTTAATTTCCATTCCCAAATTATAGTTTGCAGCACCAAGATCTTTCATGTCGAATTTGGAGGACAAATGGGTCTTCAAATCCTGGATAATTTCTTTGTCATTTCAAACCAGCAACATATCATCCACATACAAGACTAGATAAATAACATGGTCACCAATTAATTTAAAATACACAGTGATTTGCTTTGCTTCTGGTGAAGCCAAGTCCCCGTATAAATGTATCAAATTTTTGATAGCACATCCTTGGTGATTGTTTTAACCCATAGAGAGACTTCTTTAACTTGCATACTAGTTCTTTCTTACCCTTCACCGCAAAACCTTCAGGTTTCTTCATGTAGATCTCCTCTTTTAGATCCCTGTGAAGAAATTTTGTCTTCACATCCATTCGTTCTACCTCATAATCAAAAGCAACAACAACAGATAATAGCAATCTAATAGAAGCTACCTTGGCAATAGGAGGAAAAATATCCCCAAAATCAATTCCCGACACCTGGGAATAACCTTTTGCTACCACCCGAGCTTTGCATTTCTCCACCTTTCCTTCTGCATTTGTCTTCTTCTTGAACACCCATTTGGTGCCAATGGGTTTCCTTCCAGCCAGCAACTCCACCAGATCCCAAGCCTCATTTTTGTACAAGGATGCCATTTCATCAACCATGGCCTCTTTCCAAAGTTTGCCATCCTCTGAATCTACTGCTTCCTTCACAGTTTTGGGATCATCATCAATAATAGATAAAGAAAAATTTGAACAGAAAGAAAATGGACTATACCTTTCTGGCTGTCTTCTTTCTCAAACTGATCTTCTTAGACCCGGAGTTTGTGGCTCTTCATCTTCTGATTCCTCCTCTGCTGTAGAGTCTGATTCTTCCTCCTTTAGCTCAAACTCTAGCTTCTCAGGTTCCGTTGGTTGGACTTCATGTTTAATAACATCTTTCACCTCTCTAAGCACCACATCTCAGTTGTACACAACCTTCCTTGTTACTGGGTTCCAAAGCTTATAACCCTTTAAACCATCCTTATACCCAATAAAGATGCACTTTTCAAATTTACTATCCAACTTGGTTCATTTCTCCTTTGGAACATGTACATATGCATCACATTCAAATACCCTCAAATGTGAAAGAGAGGGTTTCTTACCAATCCATTCCTCTTGTGGAGTTTTATCCTCCAACGTCGATGAAGGTGATCTATTAACCAGGTAACATGCAGTATACACCGCCTCTACCCAAAATTCCTGTCCTAACCCGGCACCACTGAGCATGCTTCTCACCCTTTACATCAAGGTCTTGTTCATTCTTTCTGCTACTCCATTTTTCTGAGGTGTATATGGAGTAGTCTTCTGCCGTGCTATACCACAATTCTTATAGAATTCTTTAAATTCCTTGCTACAAAACTCTCCACCATTATCTGTCCTCAGCACCTTTATCTTCTTCTCTTTGTAATTTTCTACGAGAGCCTTAAATTCTTTAAACCTGTCAAAGACTTCAGATTTCTTCTTAAGGAAATATATCCATGTATTCCTTGAGAAGTCATCTTTGAATGATACATAGTACACAGACTTACCCAGTGATGGAACCTTCACAGGTCCAAACACATCACTGTGCACAAGCTCTAATATATGTTTTTCCTTCTTACCACCAGAGGGGAAACTCACTCGATTCTGCTTCCCATATACACAATTTTCACAGGAATCAAAATCTAGAGAGCTATTACTCATACTTTCTACCATACCTTTACCATGAAGTATTTGAAGGCCCTTCTCTCCAATATGTCCAAGCCATTGATGCCACAACATGGTCTTCTCTCTAGAGACCACTAGATTTTCTGCTCCACTTTCAGGAACCAGAAAACTTTTGCACCCATCAACAATAGTGCTACCTTGTAGCTTGTAGAGAGTTCCAATCTAAACTCCCCACATCAATACCAGTGATCCCCGAACCATCTTACAGGTATCCTTCTCAAACATTGTTTTTACACTTGCATCATCCAGCTTGCTTACAAAAATCAGATTTCTGGCCAATGTAGGAATATGCAGAACACCCAGAAGTGTTCTAACCCTTCCACCTTGCAAATTCAACTTTACTTTTCTGCGACCAATGATTCTAGCCTTCCTATCATCCCCTAAGAAGACATCATCACCATCATATTTCTCATACTCGAAGAACCACTCTCTATGGGGGGTGAAGTGAAAGGATGCATCTGAGTCAAGTAACCATGCCTCATGATCTACATGTGTACTTGAAGAAGCCAAGTACACATCCCCACCTTCATCTGAGGTGGTTTTCGCCTCTGAAGAAGGAGCATCATCATATCCCTTTCCTTTATTAGGAGCTTTAGATTTACAGTCCCTTTTGTAGTGCCCTTCCTTTCCGCATTTCTAGCACACCACCTTTACAAGTTTTCCTGGAGATTTAGATCTCCCTCTAGATTTATTTATCCCACTCAATGACTTATTTTTGTTTTTGTTTTGGGACCGTCCTCATACAGACAAGGCATCACCATTCTGGCTCTCCATATTTTTCTGTCTCATCTCTTCCGTCAACAAGGTTGAGACTATTTCATCAAACTGCAAGGAAGTTGCATTGCTACCTATTGCAATAACCAGACTATCCCATGAATCTGGTAGAGAACACAACAAACTAATTCACTTATCTTCATCTGAAATTTCAATATCAACAGATGCTAACTTACTTACCACAGTATTAAATGCGTTCAGATGCTCTGTCACCGAGTCTCCATCTTTCATCCTCAGGTTATACAGTTTTTTCTGCAAGAACAGTTTATTCACCAGAGACTTAGATTGGTACAAAGTCCCTAACTTGTCCCACAAACCATTCATCGTAGCTTCCCCTGATACATTCAGCAATACTAAATCTGAGACACACAATCGTATTGTGCTCTTTGCCTTCCGATCCAACTTCTTCCATTCTTCATCAGACACTCCCGTTGGTTTAGTACCCAGATATACCGCGATCCACTGATCTTTATCCACCAACATATCCTCCATCTTGAGTTTTGACAACTCAAAACTCTGACCATTAAATTTCTTGATCTCTATCTTTCCACCGCTTGCCATCTTCTTTCACCGCCAGAATCAATCTCGCAGATCTCCCACTAAACAGGGTCTACCACAGGCTCGAGCGAAACCCCTTAGCAACAAAGGCGCCCCCTTGAAGCCAAAACAGCTCTGATACCAAATGTAGGTTTTGTTATCACTCAGGTTGTTCCCAAAAAGATCTGAGAAAAGGGAATACGGCCGAGGTAACCACTAACCAATCTTTTAGCTGTAGATTCTAGCCAATCTGCAACTAGAGAGGGCTCTCTCTTTATAATTTAGGTTTGTCTTGCTATATGTTAGGCTAGTTATGAAGTACAAGTATTTGTTTGGTGTTTGGAAGGTGACATTCAATAGAACAGGGTTGCAAAGTATGAGAAGTTCAAACCATTGGGTTAATGGATTTAGATGAAAATAAACTTTTGGGTATGGTTTCTTTGGCAAAAGGGGAACTACAGAGCAAGATAATTAGCCATGGAACAGTTTTCAAGCTGGAATAAGATGAAATGGAGTCAGGGAATGAAAGGCAGTTAAGGATCTTTCATTATGCTAACAGAGGGAAAGTGTGTAGATATTACCAAGGAGCAGTTAAGAATTCCTTAATTATATTCAGGGTGTAAGAACCAGGGAGACAGGAGTAGTCAAGAATTCTTGCCTATGCTAGTCCTGAAGAAAACATAAAAATTGACAGGAATTGAACACACAGTACAGCAAAGTAAATTCTGGGCTATTCTTTTTTCCTGCAATTTAGAACATTATATATAGATGATATATAAAACACAGGAACAGTAAAACAAGAGTTAAAAAGACTTATTGATCCATGAGGTAATACGAGAATTCTGTAACATATTCTTCTGCCATTAATTCCATAACCAACAAGTTCATCAGCAACGCATTCCAACAATCTTTATTCAGAAGATTTCTCAAAATTTACAGCGCAAGTTCAGAATGATATTCACCAACCAACAATAATACATCTCTAAGGGAGGTCTTTATACAAAAAGAGTTACAAAATATCTTATAGAGAAAATATCAAGCAATAACTTTATCCATCTACTTCTTCAAAGAAAGTAAATGACATTGAAAACAGAGCGCAATGAATGTAGGAGTAACTTCCACTATACTGGCTACCTTAGGTGGTCTGATATATTTGACTTTTTAACTCAGCATGTCGGCTGGTAGCTGTCTCTTTAATTTGCGTTCCTGTGTTGCTGTCTTGGCCTTTTCATCTGCGCCTGATTCCACTTTAATGCGTTCTGGCATGACTTCCTTTTTCTGTTGTTTTCATTCTCATGATGTGTGGCACGTACATTGAATTTGATTAAATGCAGATGATCAAAAGAAAGAGAACCAAAACTACCTTGGTAAAACCTCTAACATGCCCTGCCACCATTGGTCTGTTGGCAACTGGTGTCTTTGTAGTTTTATTAATGTTTCATCAGCTTCAGTATACTTGTAGTAATTAGGCTGGACTTCAAAAAGATGTGTTGTTTCATGCTCAATGTAGAACAAATTTTCCAATTTGTCATATAAGCTCTGCCCAGAGGGAGGTACTATGTCTTCTGAAGTGCTCGATGATGCTGTGATCTGATTGGTAACATATGTATTCACCCTGTGTGCATATTGTTCATGTGTCAACAGTCTTTGATTGCTAGTTAACAAACTGGGTAGACCCTTTTGCTCCAAGACTGTAAACTTTGCTGTAAAATCATTTATCTCTATATGCATTTCTTGACACTTTCTCTCCAGATTTTGTATAAAATTCCTCATAGTTAGCACCCTTTTAACTGTGAAAATAGTCCCTGTCCTATCCCTGATATCTAGAGCTGCCAGTTCTTCTTTGGTGTGAGTGTTCAAAAAATTGATTAATCTGTTGGCCTGCTCAGGCATGTTTCCCAATAATGTCCTGGTCTTTTGAATCTCTATTTGGGCCATTTCTATCAATTCAATTTGCTCATGGATTGTTTGAATTGATCTCCATTGATCAGTGATGGAATGGACAATTTTAGTCCACAAAATTGTCTTGATTTCTGATAGAGTTTTATGAAGAGTAAGATCTTTCTCCAAGGATTTTACCTTATTTTCCAAGGCCTTTACCTCTCTTGTTTTTTCAGCCACAATTATTTTGGATTTATCATAGCTTACCTCTAACTTGGCCAGTTTTTCTTTAGCATCCTTCAGTTCTGCCATTTGGAGTTCTAAGGCCTTTATTTCCTTCATCATCTTTTCCATGTTCATGCCGGTATCTGGTGTTGTTGTTGTTGATGTAGTGCTTGGTGCTGTTAATGCCGGATCAGTAGGAGGGACTGTTGTTGTGACTGTAGAAGGAGCAGTTGTAACAATTGGAGCTGTTTGAGATGGCTGAGAGGCCAACTCTCCCTGTTTTCCTTGTAGTGCCTCCTCCAATGCCTTCTCTGTTTTTGCCAATCTCTCATTCACCCTCATCAGTAAACCCATTGTGTCATCCTCTGCTTTCTGCTGTGCAACTTCTATGGTTTGTGGATGCATTGTAATCGGCAGCTTTAATTTCTTTTTGAGGGCTGCAATGTCTTCCTCCTTCTTTCTTATTAATGCTTGGATGCCTTTGGGATTCTTGGGATCATGTCCCAGCTCTATGATAATTTCTTTTAAGGATTTAATTCTGTTATCCTTAGCCAAAGAAGAATCATTTTCCAAATCCAATTGGGCAGAAGTATTATGTAATGAATTTTGCAGTTTGTGAGCTAATAATGCTTTGTCTGCCAGGGTGGAGTACACCATTTCTCCGGTTTGTTTATGTAATTCAATATGGTCCATTGGGTGGATGTCTTTAGAGAGAACTTCCAGATTGGTCCTGATATAATCAGCAGCTGACTGTGGCTGCTACATTGTGGGCTTGAAGTGACTAAGGGTCATTTTCCCTTCTTCAATATCATAGGCTGCCATTAGCCTTTGTTGATTTGTGGGAGCCATTCTCAGCAATTGATTATAAAGTTGGATCCTTACTGGCTCATTTCTAGTCTTTATTTCAGTAAATGCTTTCTTGATATCCAAGCCTTGCTTGCTTTGTTGTTTGCTCTGTGGCCTGGTGGATGTAACCTCCACACCATGCTGCCTCTCTAGCTCTTGCTGATATGAGCTAGTTGATGTTTTCAAAATTGGAGGAGCCTGCTGTTTAGTTCTTCCCTCACCGCTTAGGTTGCCTGTTGTCTCTCCCAAGAGTTCCTCTTCAGAGTAAGGATTTAACCTTTGCCTCTTTTCCCCTTGCTGTTCTGCTGATCCACTTATAGGTGTGTCTTCCTGCCTGTCTCTTTTCTTGGCTCTTTCCTCATTGAGAGGAGTTTGTAATATGGGGATTTCAGGTACCTTTGTTTGTGTTGAAGGGCCTTGCCCCTTTGATGCATCTGGCTGGTCTACCATTGTTTCCTGCTATGAATGCAGTACTTCTTTGCCTTTGGATGTCCCTGCAGGTGGAGTACTTTCTTGGGCAGGCAGTTGTGAAGTTGTAGCAGATGATGTGCCCGCTCCAATGTGTTGAGGCAATTTGAAAGGGACCTGTCCAAAAGAGTCCAGGTCAAGTGTTTTTTCAAGCTCTTTCATTTCTTTTTCCAATTTTTCTTCTTCAGTGATCTCTTCAACTAATGTGCCTTCTATCCATTCTTGTTGGTTGGCATATTGTTGAATTTTAGGGATTTTATGGAGAACATGTCCTGTAAGCTTGTTTTTGACTTTTCTATAACTTATGAAATGTTCCGGGTCATATGGTGACCAATGAAAACTTAGTTTCAACATAAGTTGATCCCTTAAAATCTTATCTGCCTCCTCCCAGGCTTCCCTTTTGTTGAAGATAAAAGAGCCCAATTGATTTCTTATCTTGAGTTGTGCTTTTTTCCTAGCTCCATAGAAATGAGTCAAATTTGAGCTAATAAATTGCCTAAAGTATTCCAGGGCAAACAGTCTCATAGGGACATACTTTGGCAGCTTTTAGGGGGATAGTTCATAGCCATAAATCTTGATCACTATGTGATTTTGGTAAAAATACCAGTCAGCTACACTGTAGTCCTTTGAGGGATGCAAAATTTTCTGCATTTCAGCAGAGAGCCTGGCAGGAGGAGTTATCATCAACAAAGAAGTGGCTGGATATATGAACAGGTCAATGAACTCACAATATGTATAAGGGGAGTTATGGACTTCATAGAATACTGAGGTCTATATTATGACAGACCTCCTTTCTCCTTTGAGATCCAACTTTCTAAGAGGAATTTGGAAACTATCAGGTTGATAGTACAGCAGCAAATGATATATGTAGGATGTGTATTTGAACACTCTTTCTCTGTCCAATTTCATGAATTTCTCATGGATTTTATTGGCTATGAAGGTGGCATAATCATATTGGACAACAGGGGGTTGTCCTAGAGTGAATATGGACATCAATACTAAAATAGTTTCATCAATATGCTCACTGGTTTTGAATCCCAAGATATATGAAATCATATCAGTAATGAATACACCAGCTTCATTGAACCAAACCTGATTAAAAGGAGGTGGATGTGTGGGCTGGCTTTTTGGTCTCATGAATAATTGAGCTATTCTGGTTATCTCTGAGCTGGGAAGCCTGGCAACTTGGTCAAGCAAGAATTTCATGGTGAAAGGGGCCAGAGGCTGAGTTGGCTTAAATTGCAGCATCTCATTTATGGATTGAGGAGTAATATAGAAGAGGACAGTCCCAGATGGAGCCATAACTGCTCTTTGTGTGGGGTCATAATTTGCACAGCACAAATGGATGAGATCAAGCAACACATTTACTGAAGGGAGGTAGTAGATGGGCATGTTGGACTCCCAAATTCCAAAGACATCGGTATTGCTTCTATAGCTTTTCCTAATTTCACAAAAGGCTTGCAGGTGAGGCATGTCACCCATCATATCCTTGATTTGGAAATCCCTGTAAGCGAGGGGCATCCACTCCAATTCCTTATGTGGTGCATTCAAGGGGGCAACATTCAGGGCCACTGGAGCCTCCATCTTCAATAGATTTTATGAATTTTTCAACTTGTAGTTAGGGCTTTTGCAACAACAATATGGTAAAATGATAGTTTATGGGCTTTTCTGTGGAAATTGCAAGTGGAAATAAGTTTAATTTCAGCTTGGTGGGCGAATTTGCAGAGGGAAATACAATTCACGAGATTTCTCTGGAAAAAATGGGTAAAACAGTGAGTATAATGCAGAGGTTTGAAGGCAGCACTGTGATGTTAATTCAAAATTTGGTTCTGTGGGCAATCTTTAAAGAAAAATTGGAGAAATAGGGTTTAGGAGAAGAATTTGGGTAAATACCTGTTTTATGGACACCTGGTGCACAATGTGGGTGGTAGACCAAGCTAAGGGACCGAGCAGCAGAGTTGATTTCCCTTGGTGGTGGACTATGCAGCAAAAATGGCGTTTTGGACGTCGAAAACCATGCAAACATCGTGCAGAAGAAACAAAGTGAAATGGACAAAAAATTACTTTTAACGGCTTTTTGACAAAAATTTTGATTTTGGCGGGTTTTTGGCCCGCTTTGGTCAGGTGACGTCAGCATGACGTCATTTTTGTCGGGTAGCGGGTGTATGAAGATGACTTGGTACTGACGTGGTGGACACGGCGGACGGCATAGTGTTGAGGTGGCAGAGGACATGGGCGCCCACATAGGCAACAACGTCAGCAGCGGGAAGCGGGGAGTGGTTTATGGTTTTATCACACCGCTTTACGTACTATGGTGGTTTTGGGCCAAACGGAGGCGATACAATATGGTGGCGAAATGTGGACTTTGTACGACGGTAAAACCGCCGTCTTCCCGGAGCCTATTGTTTGGTCATCGGGGCGCTTGCAATATCGACATGATCGTCCGATGGGAAAGCCTGAATCAGACGGTTGACAAAGGGGTGAGTTGGTGGGGGCTTATGCCACGGGGACCCACGTTAAGTTTTCAACGTTCTATAATGTTCTCGGGGTATTAAACTTTGGTTTGTCGGAGTTTCACAATGTATTTCGACTTTGGGTTTTGTGGGCTGGTTATCTAATCAACCAAATGTTAATTAAATCCCATGATTTGTGTATGCGGAGGGGTTATTATAAGGTTCCAAGTGAACCTATAATTCCCGAAATGCCATGTTTTATGGCTATAATTGCTGGGGCGGGGAATATTTAAGTATTTTGGGGTTTTTATGTAGTTTTACATAATATGGGAAGGGAAATATACATAGGAGTTATATAAATAGAGTTAGGATGTTAATATGAGAGGTAGGTTTACACAAAGCACTAAGTTTGAAAAGTGACTTAGGCTTTAGGGAAACAAGAAAGGAATCCAAGTCATGAATTTGTAGAGACTTAGCATAAAGGAAAAAAAAGATTTTTACACAAGAAATGTGGCTTGTTTTGGCTAAGTAAACACAGAGTTCCACTTAGTAATTTTCATGAAATGAAGTGAACTAGGAACAATGAACAGATCTCAATGTCCTTGTGGGGAGGTTAGTAAATGATTTTTGGGGAAATGAGAAGGGAAATTAGTCATGCTCCACCTGAACTGTAACCAAACAAGTGCCATTGCACTTATGATATTCATGAGAGATGAATTCCCTCCTATAGACAACACTGCTCATCAACCTGCTTCTGCAACCTCAAAACTGCCTACCTAGCCTAATACACCTAACATTTTTTCTTCTTTCTCCTTGGGTGCATTTGAGCTAGCAAACCCTGATTCTCCTGTTTTCTTTTAACTGCCCTCCTATCTAAGTCCGCCCTTATCTCTTCCAGGGGCTTAGATTCAGCTGTTGAGCTCCCTTGCTTCTTTGCCTAACTAATGATCTACCAAGCTTAAATTGTTTGAATAGACCTTATTCTCTGCTAAAACAAGAAATTTAAACATGGATTGGCCAAGATTGAGCTGTTGGGCCATCCATCAAGTGTGACAGGAGTCACTGATTGCATAATTTTGAATTTGTTTGCAAAAATAGAATAGTAGTGGCATTTTGACTAGCACACTTTCCTGGTCTTTTCTTTGGGGTTCATTTTCTTTCTTTCTTGACCAATTCATTCTTTTTGCCCTTTGATTTTTCTTTTAGGGCATACCGTCTTTTCATTTTTTAATATTTTGATTTTTTGAAAATATGGAATCTTTGCAGCATGGAAAGGGTGATCATATTTGGCATTTCCACAGTCAATCATGAAATATGACACCTATTGGTATAGGAACCTAACACTAGCTCCACTTGGGGATGGCTTTTCCAAGTGAAAATCCAAGAATAGCAGGTCAGATGGCCTTATATTCAACTCTTGCTGCAATATGAAATTTCCTTCTGTTGTAAACAAACAAAACTGTATCTCTGTAACATATATGCTTTTCCCATAAGATGGTCTGAACAATTACAGCTCTGTATCTGACAGTTTGTTTGAGTATTTGTCATGATGTTTATATCTCCCAAGTTTCCTTCTTCATTTCTTCTGATATACTCAAAATGTAACGAAAAAAGGTGGCACACTTCCTTGCCTTTTCTCAAAATTTGCTGCATCTTATTCCCCATCTTATTGCTGTAAAAAAAACTGCAGAAAATAGACACTATTATGTACAAAATACAGTCCTATCATCTCACTCAAAATGGATCAAAATAATGTTTGAGCATCCGCCCATTGACTGGCCAATCCTCTGCTTCTGTACCATCCAGGCTTCTCAAAAAGTAGGTGTTGTTTCCTTGTACAACCGGAATAGCAAAAGGCCCTTTCCATAGGAAATCAAATTTGCCATGTTTTCCTTTATCTTCCCTTCTGGAATCCCATTTCAACACTTTGTCTACTATGAAAAAATCCTTTGCCTTTGTCCTTTTGTCAAAAATCTTCTTCAATTTCTCTTGTAGGATCTGAGATCTCTGATACACTTCCTCTCTAGTCTATTGTAAGTGAATTGTTTGATTGATTCTTCTCTGAATGTCATTGGGTTCTGCCTGTATTTCTTGTAGTAATTTTATCATAGGGATTCCCAAGGATGAAGGGAATACAGCCTCCATACCATAAACCAACTCATAGGGACTTGTCCCAATGGATCTCTTTGTAGTCAACCTGTTTGCCCAAAGTGCATTAATGAGCTTTTTGTGCCAATTATTCTTATTTTCCTCCAATACTTTCTTTATGATATTGATTAAGATTTTGTTGGATGACTCAGCTAGACCATTACCTTGAGGGTAATAGGCTGTGGAGTGGCCTAAGGTAATGTGGTATTTGTGGCAAAAATTGATCATTCTTTTGGATTTAAAGGCAGCAGCATTATCTGTTATTATCTTTTCTGGACAGCCAAATCTAGATAGGATATTGGTTTCTAAAAATTGCATGATGACTGAGTCATTGGCTTGCCTACAAGGAATGGCCTCTATCCATTTGGTGAAGTAATCTATGGCAGCTAAAATCCACTTGTGTTGGCCAGAAGAGGGAGGGTGAATATCCCCAATGAAATCTAAACCCCATTGTTGAAATGGTCTCTTAGTAGAAATGGGTTTTAGGCGTAAAGGTAACAGTTTTCTCTTGCCTTCAAAGATTTGACATTTATGGTAGGAAACTACAAATTTCTTTAGATCAGCAAATAGTGAGGGCCAATAAAAACCAGCTCTTAGAATTTTATCAGCTGTTGACTTCCAATACAAATGTCCACCACAGTCCCCTGCATGAAATTCTTTCAACACTTTGTCAGTTTCATCCTTTGTTAAGCAGCTTAGTAAAATCCCCTCATGATTTTTCCAAAATAAAACATTGTCTACTATACAAAACTTTGAAGCTTTCATTTTCAAGAATCTCTTTTTAGTTCTGGATAACCCTGGAGGAGCTTGCAGGTTTAACAATACATAAATTATATCAGCATACCAAGGTGATTGTAAGAAGGCTTGATTGATCTGTGGAGTCGCCATCTCCTATTCGTTATCCAGTTCATTGATGTCAAGGGCTTGAAAATTGGTTTCAGTCATCAATTTGGCTAATCCTTGTCCTTTTATCAGTTTTGTTGGCTTGATTTCAATGTCATATTCCAAAATGTTAGCTATCCATTTTCCTCTTTTTCCTTCTATTCCTTCTTGAGTTAGAATGTCTTTGACCATGGCATTTGGGACATAAGCTATTACATGAGAGTATAAGATATAAACTCTGAAATCCTTGATAGCTTTCACAAGGGCATAAGCTTGTTTCTCCATGATTTGATATTTTAAAGGTGCATCTCTAAGTGCTTTGCTGAAGAAAGCAATGGGCTTCTCACATCCTTGGTCATATTTTTGTAATAGGACAGCAACAATAGTATGTTCTGATGCAAAGGAAAAGATTATGAAGTCTCTATCAAACTTTGGGCTTGTGAGGACCGGTGTTTTAGTTAAATCTATTTTGATATCTTCAAAGGCTTGTTTAGCTTGTATTATCCATTTGACTTTGGAATCTTTCTTCAACATGTTATTCAACAATCTTATTAGTTCAGTCAAGTTGGGTATGAATCTTCTTGGGAAATTGATCTTTCCTAGGAAGGCTTGCAGTTCTTTGATATTTCTTGGGTGAGGCACTTGGAGAATAGCTTGTATTATGTGCGGGTCAATTCTAATGCCATCTTTCAAGATTATGTGATCTAAGAGTTTGCCTTCTTCTAGGCCAAACAATGATTTCTTTGGGTTAAGTGATATGCCATATTTTCTGCAAATTAGGAACACTTGCCTGAGATGTTCTAAATGTTCTTGATCTGATATGGAAAAAGCAGTGAGATCATCAAGATATATGACTAAAAAATCATGAATCTCTTTTGCAAAGGCTATGTCCATTGTTCGTCGAAATGTGGCCCTTGCGTTTTTAAGTCCAAAAGGCATTTTTACATATTTGAAGGTTCCCCAAGGTGTTGTAAAGGCAATTTTATCTTGATCATCTGGGTGAACTAAGATCTGATTAAATCCTGAGAATCCATCTAATAGTGAAATCTTAGAAGCTCCCACTACCCTTTGCAAAATGTGATCCATCTTGGGTAAGGGGTAATGGTCTTTGAGAGAAACTTTATTCAGATTTCTTAAGTCAACACACAGTCTTATCTCTCCTGTTTTCTTTCTAGTGGGAACTAGATTTGAAATCCATTCTGAAAATCTAATAGGTGCAATTATTCCAGCTTGGTAGATTCTTTTGGCTTCCTTTTCAGTGAGAGGAAGGAGGACTGGATTAACCCATCTAATTTTTTGTTTAAAAGGTTTTTGATTTTCTTTTAAAGGTATTGTGTGTTGGATGAATGAAGAATCATATGACTTGAGGTCTTCATAGCTCCATGCAAAGACATCTTGAAACTCTTTAAATAGCTCAATGTATTTCAGTTTTTTGTTGGGAGGCAAGGCTTTGGACAATTTTATCATCTTAGGATTTTGTGCAGTCCCTATATTACAGTCCTCAATTTCTGCATTCAAAGGCTGCATTTTTGGCTTTCTTGGTATATCATTTTAATCAAAAATATCCTCCAAAGGAGTCAAGCCAGTGGGCAAAAAATTATCCTTCAACTCAATTACTTCAGATTCTCCTTCAGCAATTTCATCAAGGTCCATTTGTTTCAGCTCTTGTAAATTTTTGCTGGTGAAGATTGTTGGATGCAAAATGTGATTTGTTGTTTCAGCTGATATATTTTTTTCGATTCTATCTATTTGCTGTTCTTCACAAGTGGTGCTTGTATCTATGTTTGTGCTTGAGAATTCCTCTTTCAAAGTCAAGAAATTATTGATTTGTGTATCATTTTCGAACACCTGCCAATTTTTAACATTATCTGGAACAACAGGTATGTGTTTAATTTCAGCAGTGAAGTGGTGGTTAGGGTCAAATGGCAGCTTACAAGTGCTGGCAAATGTTGCCAAACTGTGAACATGTAAATTGTGGTTTCTCGAAATTTTAGTAAGATGTGACTCTAGAAAGCTATTGAGTATTTCCATTGCTACCCCTCTATAAGCTCTTAGCCTGAGATCATTTGTAACAAAGTTTCCCTTTATCTGTTGGATAATCAAATCAGAGTCCCCTAGAACTGAAATCTTAGTTGCCCCTTGACTTCTAATAAGTTTGAGTCCCAGCAAAAGGGCTTCATATTCAGCCATATTGTTTGTACACCTGAAATTCAGTCTATATGCATGTCCTTCAGCATGATCATTCTGCATGTTGTGTATCCAAATCCCTGCCCCTGCTCCTAATTTATTCACTGATCCATCAAACTCTAAATACCATAAGATTTCTTGATTATAACTATCATCAGGAGGCTTGGAAACTGTCTTAATGGGAAAATTTGGATTTTGTAACTCATATGGCATGCCTTGTTTGTTTGTTGCATCAATCACTTCAACAATTTTTTGATCTTGAGCAGTAGATTCTTCATTAATACTTCTTCCTTGTGTTGATTCTAGAACCTTGACATCAGTTTTGGGACACATTTCAGCATTGTATAAGATAAACGAATCCATATCTGAATGCATGGAATAAATGGGAAAGTTTTGGGGTTTCTCTTGACGACTGATCACATATTTCATCAATGTTTCCCAGTACAATCTCTTTGGCTGGCCAAAGACTGAAATGGTGGCATAGGACATGTCTAGCTGTAAAGATCCTTGGAGTTTTGCACCCCAAGATCTGGACAAAAGCATTCCATACTTTGGTGGGATATCAGCTACCACTACATCCATTAGAATAGTCTTGGCAGGGTATTGTACTAGAGATACACACAAATCTTTGATTAGGCCCATACACCTGACCTGGCTGGAATCAAATGAAAACAAGTCTTTGTATGGCCTTGTGATATCTAGGTCCAATCTTTCCATCACAGACTTAGGCATTAGGTTATGGGAAGCTCCTGAATCAAACATTGCATTATGTAGCACTTTGTCATGAATGTTTAAGCTTACATAGAATGGAGGGACTCCTCCATCTACTGTTTTACCATTTACCTCAGGACCAAAAATTAGTTCTGGTTGGTCATCTAAAACATTGACTGCATCTCTATTCTCTGATATTTGAAGTGACCTACTGATTTGTTCCCTATAAACCTCATGTTTAGCCAATTCAGACAGTGGAATGGATATTTTTAACTTGCCTATTTCTGTTTCTAGGTTGAAAGGTTTTTCCACTTGAATTTTTGTATTCCGGGTAGCAAGGTTTTTCTTTTCTACTGTGTTTTCCGTGGTTTTTTCTTCATCATGAGTGCTGTTATGAAGTAAATCTGCTTTGAAGTTATTTTCAGGAGAGCTGTTTACATTCTTTTTTGGAGGAAAGGAGGTGGATGGCTGATCACTTGATGGTTGCAAGTCTGATATATCCTCAACCGTGGGTTCTTCTGGATTGAGGTATGTTTTAGTAGGGAGTTCTGTTAAGGAAGTTTTATCCTTTGCTTTCTTAGGCTGCTTGGTATCTTTCAGCTTGTTAGGTTCAGACACATCTACCATTCTGCCTCTCAATTTGTATTGTTTATGGACCTCATAGAAAGCTGCATCATACCCCTCTCTGAAATCAAATGATTCTCTGGATTTGGTTTGAAATTGGTTGAAATTATGAGCTTCTTGGTCATCTTGGGTTAAAAAGATTTGTTGTTCACTATTCAGACCCATTAGGTTGATTTGAGTATCCTCTATTGGCTCACTAGAGGTTGAGGCCTCGGCATAGTTCTCTTGAAATGGAGGTCTGATATTCTGATCAGGGCCAGCCTTGCCGGTGTTAGGATTTTGATTTTTTCTGAAGTTTGGATTTCTAGTGGTGTTACTTGGTTGACCTTCCCAATAAGATTTCCTTTCAATGGTTTCTACTCTATCACCTAGCCTATCCATTCCTTTAATGATTGCATCTAGTATTTTCTCAAATGCAGAAGGCTCTTCTTTGAAGGGAGTCCTTCTTTCAGCTCTAGCTCGAGCTATTTTAGAGATCAGATTGGCCTCTACACTAACAACTATGCTTTGCATGTCTTCCAAACTTGGAGGGGCTCTTTCCCTTAATTGATATGCCATGTCAAAATCAAATCCATCAGGGAATTTGATCAAGGCTAAGTCTGGTGGAGGTATAAGGTTCTGAGGAATAGCATTGTACACATTATTGAATCTAGCACAGTAGTCTTGGACCGTTTCTTGTGGGCCTCTTTTCAAACTCTCATATTCTGATAGGATATGCAATGGGTCCTTCTTCTTTTTCCATTTGCTCAAAAAGGTTTGGTAAAGGGCATCCAGATTAGAAATTGTGTTTGCAGCAAGTGCCCTAAACCAGGTCCTCACATCACCGGTTAAACTTTGAACAAAGTTTTCATCCTGACATCGTTATCATCAATTTCATAGTTCTCAAAATAGTCCATCATTTTCTTAGTGTGTTGTTGGGCTGTATAGGAGCCAGTACCATCAAAATATGTAATTTTTATTTGATAATATTGAGGCATAGCCCCTGGATTTGTAGGCAACTGCAAAGGGGCATATCGGTTTTCCATATTTACAGGTATAAATGGGACAACTGGAAGCACAGGGATAACAGCTGAGATAAATGGAGTGGATGGATGTTATAGACATTTTTGGGCACTGCAACCCCAAGCATAAAATGTCCATAAACCAAGGGCTCTTAAGTCCCTAAAAGTGTTGTTCCAACCCCTAAAAGAACAAGGTCAACTGATTACAGCTTCTCCCAGAAGTTCTCCATGAAAAACTACTCAGAACTGGTCAAAACAGGATCATTTCACCTGCTCCATAGGCAAAGTGCATTGCATCTCACCTAAGTACACTCTGTGGGTGCGTTGCATTTCAAAAAGCCCTTCTATGGGGTGCGATGGGCGAGAAGTGACAAATGGCAGTGTCAATCCGCGAGGTGGAGAGGCATGGAATCTTCTAGAAACTTCTCCTGTGACACTTGCCTCTCTGAATTCAACCAAGGATGAGTAAGAGATCATCAATCTCCAAGTGGAAGCAAGAACTATCAGAGGGAAGACACTAATAAAATCACAAGCTGACCCATCTCCATTACAGATATCTATATATGGATCCATCATCCCAGAGATCCAGAGGCTGGAATTTTGCATCTTGTAAGGAATTGCCGTTGGTTTCTTGAGGTAACATCATAGTGTTGGGTGATCTAAGCTTTGCATGAGGTGAAGAAGGGCTTACTTGCTGAGAGGATGATGCCGGGTCAGAACAACTGGTTGTAACTCTCTTGGCTCTTTCTTGATTATCAATAAAGCTATTCAAGTTTTCCTCCATACTATTGTGTCATTTATGTTTCATGCATTTGTATGGTCAATTTACATCTGATCCTAGATTGTTTATGATTATAGATCCATGTTCTTGTATAGTGTTATGCTACTTTGATTCTACAGGTACTCTGTGAAGCCGGGTGTACAAGGAAGCAAGTAGCAAAGGACTATCAGAAGAGAGAGGAATCGAACTAGGAACCAAGCGCAAGACAGAGGTTGGTCTCCTTTATTCTTCTCTCATCTATATCTCATAAAGGAAAACGAAAGTAGCTTTACTTTGTTTGTTTCTAAGGTAGCTACCACACCTTAGTGGGATTAGCAGTTCTGCATAGACACTTTTCCTTGTAACAAAATGGTGACTCTGCTGGGGAGTGACTAGGTTGTTTGTTTATCTACCTTGTTGTTTACTTTATAAACTTACAGACGGAGCCTGAAGTTGAGCCAGGTAGCTTTCGAACTGCATTTGCTATGCAAATGAAAAGTAGATAAATGTCGCTTTAGTCAATCTCCGGGTTTTGTTTATGAATTAAACCACTGATTTACAAACTCTCTAATTGCCCTTGTGGTGGCTCTAGTAACCTCTTTAGATCTACCCCTGTTGTTGATTTACTGATTACCACTTGCTCGGCCAAAATCCCTGAACTGAACTGCAAACTGTGACCCGGAACCCAAGTAAAGTCTCATCTCTAGCCCAGCGCAGTCTCTGTTCTGTGAATCTGAAATTCAGCACACTTCTCGAGTGTAGTAGGTGCGCTGCATTTCAAATTCACTGTGTTACAGGTGTGCTGATCAGACTAGGCATTGTTCCCAAATGTTGGTTTCTGTGTTCATTCTTTTCAGTTCTATTCATGAATTTTGCTGCTTGTAGTCAGTACACCTCTATTTGAAACCCCTTTCCTTGCTGATATTCCGCCTCCATTGTGCAAATAACTATAAATGTTTCTGTGTATTTATTGAGTCATTTTCAGTTCTCCTTTGCAAAAAAGTAACGTAATTGTACTGTCGTTTCTTGATTTGAAAGTGTCGCAAGTGTCGTTTTCAGTCATAGAAGAGAGTCTGATTGCTCTTGATAGTCAATTACCCTGTTACTATTGTATTTGATCTAAATTTGTAGTTTTTCTAGTGTCGAAAGCAAGTATTCATTTCCAAATCGCAAAGTGTTGTCATTATCTTCATTTTTGATTTTGAAAAGAAACTTGTTAGTAATTGTCGCTTGAAAAGTAATTCAGATTTGCGCATTAGCTTTCTTTTTATCATTCACATATTAAGAAGGCTGAAAACAAATACATGCATGTGCATTTGCATTTAGACTGTTTGATTGGTTTGATTTAGGACAGTGCATATAGTGTGTGCTCTTTGCTCTTTGTTGAAAGAATTCTGTCTTTCTTTCCTTAGCAGCTAGGATTTTCATTGCACAAAGAAGATAAAAGACTGTTTATCATCTTAGATTGCATTTTAGGAATTGTACATCTACATCAAGTGGTGAACCTGAAAGGAAAATTTCTTAAGCAAGATCAACTATAAAATAAATTTAATGAATCTAACAACGCTTTGGAACCTAACGCACAACATCTAGAAGTCTAGGCTAGAGACGTATTCCGGCGTCGTAAAGCCTGGTAACTGTTGTTCTCACTGTTGGTTGAGTGATTCCTCCACTTTGAGACGATAAGTGCCAGTACGGACTTGTGCTCCCACGTACCGTTGAGTATATTTTGGAAGACCACAATAGGCTTAATCCTTTATCCATAGGAAGCCGTGTCTGCCGCCCTATTGATCGCAATGCACTGAACACAACATTCGGGAAGATTGACTGCCATACCGTAAAAAGTATTCTGCAGTTTTGCGATTGGTTTGGTAATCCCTCTGCCTAGATTTCTAGAGCAGTCCCTTTCATTCCTTTTTAGACTCCTTAATGGAAAAGGTCCATCTGAGCACTTGTCACTTCAGGCTCATTAAAAATCGAAGGTGACTAGAGTCATCTTTTGTTTTTTCTCGACTCTTTAAAATTGAAAAAACAAGTTGTGCCAAAGCGTCTAAAATTTATTTTAAACGGAATAATCATCACCTTTCCTACGTTGATCTTAGGTTTAGAAAATGGAATCCACCAACCAAGGAATTCCCCTTGGAGGAAATCATAGTCCCTTCTCTCTTGGGGAGATGTTGGTGCACCCCATATGGCCACATTGTCGCTTCCAGGATTGATAATCGGCTTGCCCGTATGGCTCTTCTCAACCTTTGTCGTTCAGAACACCGCAATTCTTGAACAATCGAGTCAGCAACTAGACGAATCCAGAGTTACCCCCCAACCCTCTACTTCCTCCAATTCTTCCTCTTCGCTTGATGGGGCTGGTAAAGCCAAAAATCAAGTATCTAAGAAGAAGAAGGAAAAGAAGAAGAAAGAGAAGAAGAAGAAGGAGCCAAAAGCAAAAGGGGGCAACCAAGCATCGTCTAGCGAAAATCCACACACTGCACCGACCAGGCCTAAATCACCATGTGTCATTTGCAAAGGAGACCACTATCATAGAGATTGTCCCTGCATCCCTCAGATCTTAAGGGACTGGTCTCCTCGTTTGCACAACCCGGTGTCGTCAACCTCTGATGGTCATGTTGAAAACACACCGTCGACTAGTGAATGTGAAGCCCCAGGACAAAAAGGAAAATATAGATTTCCTTGTAAACTGTGCGAAGGCGATCATGCCGTCCACCGTTGTCCCTTCTTAGACGAGGCTAAAAGAGTTTTGGACGATCATCTGGTTTCACCGTTACGACTTCCTCCTGGATATAAAAAACTCTTGCCGAGTCAGTCACTAGTTGAAAATCCGGCTGACCCGCCCAGGTGGTCGGCCGAGGCGTCTATCATTGAAGACAAACCATCTGAACCCATACCAGACGAAAGTCAAAAGGTCGAGGCGGCAGCTGACCCAGTCTTGCCTTCAGAGGTCCCATCTTCAGATGATACAGTCACCGAAGAGAACAAGGATGACACCGTCCAAATTCTTTTCATAAGCACAGAATCCAATGAACAAGGGGGCAATTTACCCATTCCTTTACCACAGGAAGGAAGTTCTTCAGATTCGTACCCGGCCGTCTATTCGGTCCCACCTCCAAGCAACCTAGTTGTTTCCTTTGACTGGAATCAACTAGGCAGACCCCGTTTAGCAGCTAGTATACCATTCTGAATCATTGCTCAAATATACAGAATGGTTATGGCCGGTACTATCATAGATGAAGGGGCTTCTGTGAGTATCCTTTCCTCGACTGCTTGGAAAGTGCTTGGTTCACCATCGCTTTTGCTTGAGATGAGAAATCTAACAGGCTTTGACAAAGGAACCAGTCGACCGTTAGGGATCCTTCCCAATGTGCCCATAACATTGAGAGGGAAAACCATTCATATGAACGTAATGGTAGTCCAAGGACCCCTGGATTATTATCTACTCCTTGGACGAGACTATATTTATTGCATGGGAGCCATTGTCTCATCACTCTTTAGAGTAATGTTTTTTCCGCACGAAGGAAGAGTGGTCAAGCTCGTAGATCAGCTTTCATTTCCCGGATCACACATAGAAAATAGTCATATACCATCCCTGAATGGTCTTTTCACACAAGGAATGTCTCATCAATCCCCAGTCCACCCACCTGATGAGCGCGAGTGATTTGGGGGACATGACTGAAACCCAGGGGGCATGCACCCTGGTCTGCTTCGGCAGGAAAACTTCGAGTATAGGGTAGGTTTCCGTGAGAGATATATGACTAGTCTGTACTCCCATCCGTGATTGGAAAAGGGGGTTAGACTGGAATAAGATTCCCTCGTCAAAGTTATGTGAGTGGAGGCGTCTGCACCACTCGCCTTTGTCTATTTCGGTAGACATCGCCGAAGAAGTGTTTTGTTTGCGATGTGAATAGAACAATCTTTGGTAACCTGAAAGAGGTAGACCTTTCCTGATAAAACAAATGTTTTGTCGGAGATTTGAAAGGTGACCTTGAAAATCTGTTTTATACCTGGGGGCATGAAAACCTTTTGGCGTGCAAGCGAAGAGCGATCATTTATTTGTTTTTTGGATTGGTCGTTTCCTAAATTGCATAAAGAAAGGAGGTGGGGCAAAACTATAAAAATTGTCGTTTTCATATATGAGACATTCTGATTATACGACTGGATTAATCGAGCAGTTTTAACATGGACTTCATGCTCATTAAAAAATAAACATAAGCAATGATCAAATGTTTTCCCTAGCGTTTAAGATCAATAAAAAATGAACCAATTCCCGGTAAATAATCATCGTGAATGTAGTACTTCAGCCTTTAAAGCCTTGGTCGTGTTCCCATCATCACCTCCACTCTGTATTGGCCGATCATTCACCTCCATTTGATTGTTTACCCCTTTTGAGGAACAGCTGCGAAGAGTGATCCCGCTAGCCATCCTTGTAACACTGCCGTGATTGGAAAATTCCAAACCTTACCTGGAATCAGCTGCTACCCAATTTTATCACTCGTTCCTCAAAGACGAGTCTCCTTTAAGCTCTTTTCAACTGACTCGTAAAATATGAAAAGATTGCCGAGCCATTGGCCTCTCCAGCTCGTTAAAGGGACCGGAAGTGCTATCCCTCCTTTAGATTTTAATCTTTTTGGAACCGAGGGATTATTACACAAAAAGATCGAGCACTTGTTTTGTTTGGCTCGTTAAAAAGTATCGAAAATTCATCCCTTCTATATTGTTTTATACTTTTTCGGACTTAAGGGATTAGATGACAAAAAATGATTTTTGGAGTTTCCTTTACGTCCCTTTTCAGACTCTAAATTGAAAAGGACCGAGTTATCTTTTTCGTTAAACTCGTTAAAACCTAATAGCGACAAACTTGTCCATAGCAGACAAGAACGAGTTTCACTATCGCTAGGCTCGTTAAAACATAGCGATGGGTTTGCCTGAAGGGAAAATTATAGAACAAGCATGTGTTATCCTCCTTGAGCTTGACAAAAATAAAGAGGTACTAGTCAGCAATGACTGGGGAAAAATTGGGAAGAAAACTTGAAGAAACTTTGTTGGTAGCAAGTCGCTCTTGAACATGACACTTTCACTCCGCATCCAAGTTGGGTTGGGTTGTTTCATTCACCGGTCACATCACCATGGTCCCATCACACCAGCCACATTTGGGGTTAATGCTACCAATCCATCACGTCAGTGTCGCCGATATGTTCAAGAGAAGTCACTCAGAGAATTCACCTGTGTCTCACCCGCTGCAATACATTTACGCTCCATTCTTTCATGACCGCCACCCTGAACCTTATATCACCAGATCATTTTCACCTCCATTAAAATCATTTGCTTCGTTCCATGTCATTGATGTGGGATTCATTAAGGCCCTCCTATGACGGATCACTTCTTGTCGACATCAGCTCATTATCCAAGAAGTTGATCTAGGAACACCCCTTTTAGTGCTTTGAAGCTTGCATGCTTCAATGGCAAGTTTCTCACTTCCGGCGACAGGTTTACATCAATGGCCTTCGACTGAAAGATTTTGCGTGGTGTTCAACGCCAAGTCCTTTATTCACACCACGTGAATTGTATTGCAGTACCTTGAGGGTCATTATCATTATCGGTGATTCCTCTCGCGCCTGTTAACAGCTTACATCATTGGTTGGTAATTAGGCGATGTCTTTCCATGTTCGACTCCAGAACATCTCTCACATGGATCGACTTGTACTTTGAGTGAAGATCGAACGAGATTGAAGACCCCAGATCTAGTTTCATCCATCTGGGCTGTGATATATATTCAGGGAAATAAAGACATCAAATGTACATCATTGCTGCACAGATAATCATCCAATCAAAGGGATGATGGCTCTACCAGAATCATTAGTCTACACTCAGATGATTGTCTGTCCTATGTACATGAAAATGAATTTATAAAGCTGAGCATGGGAATGCCCGCCTCAGCTAGATCATGAAAATATTATGAAGATAATGTATTGTATTGTATCTTATTACAGGTCTCCTCCTAGCTTGAAAGAACTTCGGATCCTCATGATAAATAATTTCACCCGACATCAAAAAAGATTAACAACCTCATGCTTTAGGGGGCAACTGTTATAGACATTTTTGGGAACTGCAACCCCAAGCATAAAATGTCCATAAACCAAGGGCTCCTAAGTCCCTAAAAGTGTTGTTCCAACCCTGAAAATAACAAGGTCAACTGATTACAGCTTCTCCCAGAAGTTCTCCATGAAAAACTACTCAAAATTGGTCAAAACAGGATCATTTCACCTGCTCCATAGGCAAAGTGCATTGCATCTCACCTAAGTACACTCTGTGGGTGCGTTTCATTTCAAAAAGCCCTTCTATGGCGTGTGATGGGCGAGAAGTGACAAATGGCAGTGTCAATCCGCGAGGTGGAGAGGCATGGAATCTTCCAGAAACTTCTCCTGTGACACTTGCCTCTCTGAATTCGACCAAGGATGAGTAAGAGATCATCAATCTCCAAGTGGAAGCAAGAACTATCAGAGGGAAGACACTAATAAAATCACAAGCTAACCCATCTCCCTTACAGATATCTATATATGGATCCCTAATCCCAGAGATCTAGAGGTTGGAATTTTGCATCTTATAAGGAATTGTTGTTGGTTTCTAGAGGTAACATCATAGTGTTGGGTGATATAAGCTTTGCATGAGGCGAAGAAGGGCTTACTTGCTGAGAGGATGATGCTGGGTCAGAACAATTGGTTGTAACTCTCTTGGCTCTTTCTTGATTATCAATAAAGCTATTCAAGTTTTCCTCCATACTCTTGTGTCATTTATGTTTCATGCATTTGTATGGTCAATTTACATCTGATCCTAGATTGTTTATGATTATAGATCCATGTTCTTGTATAGTGTTATGCTACTTTGATTCTACAGGTACTCTGTGAAGCTGGGTGTACAAGGAAGCAAGTAGCAAAGGACTATCAGAAGAGAGAGGAATCGAACTAGGAACCAAGTGCAAGACAGAGGTTGGTCTGCTTTATTCTTCTCTCATCTATATCTCATAAAGGAAAACGAAAGTAGCTTTACTTTGTTTATTTCTAAGGTAGCTACCACACCTTAGTGGGATTAGCAGTTCTGCATAGACACTTTTCCCTGTAACAATGGAGGAGTGGAAGAGGTGCTTTGAAGTGATGATGGTGAACTAGAAGAGGCTGTAGCCACAGTAGGAAGGACTGCTGCTTTTCCAGGAGGCGATTGGGTAAGATTTTGCTGAAGTATATCAAGATTTAAATCAGCAGGATTTTCCAGACTTTCTTGTCTTTTAAGGCTTTTAGAGATCAAATTAGGATTTTCAAAAATAGCTGGAGGATTTGGATCTGGATTTGATCTAGTGTAACGAAATTTCTTCTTTGGAGCTAGCTTCTAAATCTGTTTTTGGTATTTTCTGGAAGTATTTGAAGAACACTGCTTTGAAGATATCTTCCTAGGAAATTACAAATTATAAGAACTTTGAAATTTCCTGAAGATCTTTTGAAATCAAAGGAAACTGATCAAATTTTTGAAACAACTGTTTAAAGCCTAAAGCTAGACTGGAGATTGACTGAAGCAACGTTTATTTACTCCTGTAAATGCAAAGCAAAAACAGTTTCAAAGGATGCCTGGCTAACTTCAGGCTCCATTTGTAGCTTTAGAAAATAGCCAGTAGTAACAAACATAGTTATTTAGTTCCCCAGCGGAGTCACCAATGATGTTATCACTCAGGTTGTTCCCCAAAATATCTGAGAAAATGAAATATGGCCGAGGTAACTAGTAACCAATCTTTTAGTTGTAGATTCTAGCCAATCTGCAACTAGAGAGGGCTCTCTCTTTATAATTTAGCTTTGTCTTGCTATATGTTAGGCTAGTTATGAAGTACAAGTATTTTTTTGGTGTTTGGAAGGTGACATTCAATAGAACAGGGTTGCAAAGTATGAGAAGTTCAGACCATTGGGTTAATGGAGTTAGATGAAAATAAACTTCTGGGTATGGTTTCTTTGGTAAAAGGGGAACTACAGAGCAAGAATAATTAGCCATGGAACAATTTCAAGCTGGAATAAGATGAAATGGAGTCAGGGAATGAAAGGCAGTTAAGGATCTTTCATTATGCTAACAGAGGGAAATTGTGTAGATATTACCAAGGAGCAGTTAAGAATTCCTTAATTATATTCAGGGTGTAAGAACCAGGGAGACAGGAGCAGTCAAGAATTCCTGCCTATGCTAGTCCTGAAGAAAACATAAAAATTGACAGGAATTGAACACACAGTACAGCAAAGTAAATTCTGGGCTATTCTTTTTTCCTGCAATTTAGAACATGATATATAGATGATATATAAAACACAGGAACAATAAAACAAGAGTTAAAAAGACTTATTGATCCATGAGGTAATACGAGAATTCTGTAACATATTCTTCTACCATTAATTCCACAACCAGCAAGTTCATCAGCAATGCATTCCAGCAATCTTTATTCAGAAGAGTTCTCAAAATTTACAGCGCAAGTCCAGAATGATATTCACCAACCAACAATAATACATCTCTAAGGGAGGTCTTTATACAAAAAGAGTTACAAAATATCTTATAGAGAAAATATCAAGCAATAACTTTATCCATCTACTTCTTCAAAGGAAGTAAATGACATTGAAAACAGAGCGCAATGAATGTAGGAGTAGCTTCCGTTGTACTGGCTACCTTAGGTGGTCTAATATATTTGAATTTTTAACTCAACATGTCCATTGGTAGTTGTCTCTTTAATTTGTGTTCCTGCGTTGCTGTCTCGGCCTTTTCATCTGCGCCTGATTCCACTTTAATGCGTTCTAGTGTGACTTCCTTTTTCTGTTGTTTTCATTCTCATGATGTGTGGCACGTAAATTGAATTTGATTAAATGCAGATGATCAAAAGAAAGAGAACCAAAACTACCCTGGTAAAACCTCTAACATGCCCTGCTGTTGTGGGGAAAAGTATCCGACTCGGATGACCCTATCCCTACTCTAAAGGTGACAGTCTTTAGCAACAACTGAAAGTAAAGTTTTAATGTTTTCCTTTATGAAAGTACAGAGAGAAGGAAGAAAAGATTAACCAACCGGTGTCTTTCGCTTTTGTCGATCCTTATCCTCTCTCTTTGTCTCTTGTTCCCAGCTCCTTGCTCCCTTTGCCGGTCCAGCTACACACAGATCCTGCACAACAGAGAGAAGAAGACTACAAGATACATGTACTCATAACTGATGCATGGATTAGAGTGAATCAAATATACAAGTAAATACAATACATCAATGCAATACAAGTATATAGGAGAACATTCAAAGCTTTATTGATAAAAGTAAAAGGGTTCTGAGAAGGTTACAACCATCAATGGATCCAATCCAGCAGCACCTCCCCAGCAGCAAGAAATCTCCTCTTCACCTCTATAAAAGCAATCACCCAATAGCTCTAACTGTAAACCAACAGCACTTCCTTGCTTTGCACAAAATTCCAGCCTCCATAGACCTCATAGAAGAGCTCTATATATAGGAGAGAAGAAGAAAGGATGAGTCAGCTTGAGACTGACATAAAGCTGCCTTGTGTCCTCTCCCTCTTCAGTTAAACTTCAGTTCTTGAGTCCACTTGGAGATCCTTGCTTACACATGGAGATCAAGTACCTCTTACTCATCACAGGGCGAATCCCATGAACCAAGTGTCAGTTTGGAAGCTTCCTGGGCAATTGACACCTTGCAGAATGACTGTGCCACTTGGCCAATCTCGCCCAGCGCAGGTAGCCTTCATTAGATTTGACTTTCAGCGCAGGTACAAGGAGGAGCAGTTGCATTCCAGCGCAGATGCTCAGTGGAGCAGCTGACATGATCCAAAAATAGCCTGTTTTTGAGTGTTTTCAGGTGGAGAACTGATGGGAAGTGCTGTGGTTTGCTGACCTTGTTCTTCTAGGGGTAAGAACAACATGTTTAGGGACTGAGGATCCCTGTAATTATCGACATTTCATGCTCCATGTTACGAGGCACAAAAATGTCTATAATAGTTGCCCCCTAAAGTATGAGGCCATTTATCGGGTGAAATGCTTTATCCAGAGGGTCCGAAGTTCATTCAAGTGCTGAGAGGTGCCCTGTAATACAATACAATACAATACATTATTTTTCATTCTGTTTTCATGATCTAGCTGAGGCGGGCATTCCCATGCTCAGCTTTATAAATACATTTTGGTACATAGAACAGACGATCGTCTGATGGTAGACTGATAATTTTCTGCTGAAATTATCATCCTTTGAGTAGGATGATCATCTGCTGCAATGATGTACATGACAAATGCTTTTATATTTCCTGAATATGTATCGCAGCCCGGATGGATGAAACTAGATCCGGGGTCTTCAAACTCGTTCGATCTTCACTCTAAGTACAAGTCGATCCATGTGAGAATTTCGCTGAAGTCGAACATGGAAAGACATCGCTTGATTACCGGTCAATGATGAAAACCGTTAACAAGCGCGAGAGGAATCACCGATAATGATAATGACCCTCAAGGTACTGCAGTACAATTCACGTGGCGTGAATAAAGGACTTGGCGTTGAACGCCACGCAAAATCTTCTGGTCGAAGGTCATTGATGTATACCTGTCGCCGGAAGTGAGAAACTTGCCATTGAGGCATGCAAGCTTCAAAGTACTGATGGGGTTGTTCCTAGATCAACTTCTTGGATAATGAGCTGAAGTCGAAAAGAAGCGATCCGTCAAAGGAGGGCCTTAATGAATCCCACATCAATGACACGGAACGGAGCTAATGATTTTAGTGGAGGTGAAAACAAACTGTGATATATAATTCAGGGTGGCGATCATGAATGGATGAAGGATAATGTATGGCAGTGGATGGGACACGGTTGACACTTTCAGAATGACCCCTCTTGAACATATAACGACACTGATGCGATGGATCGGTAGCATTACCCCAAATGTGGATGGTTTGGCGAAGACCATGGTGATGAGACCGGTGAATGAAACAACCCAACCCGATGTGGAACGGAGGAAAAGTGTCATGTTCAAGAGTGACTTGCTACCATTAAGCTTTGATGTTCTCCCAATTTTTCCCCAGTCATTTCTGACCAGTACCTCTTTATTTTTGTCAAGCTTGAGGAGGATAACATATGCTTGTTCTATAACCTGCCCTTCGGGCAAGCCCATCGCTATGATTTAACGAGCTTAGCGATAGGGAAACTCGTTCTCGTCTAAAGACAAGTTTGTCGCTATTTAATCATTTTAACGAGCCTAACGACAATGAAAACTCGGTCCTTTTCATTTTTAGAGAGTCTGAAAAGGTACATAAAGTTAACTCCATAATTCCTTTTTCGTCATCTAATCCCTTAAGTCCGAAAAAGTATAAAATAATACAGAAGGGATGAATTTTCGATTGCTTTAACGAGCCGAACAAAACAAGCGCTCGATCTTTTTGTGCAATAATCCCTCAGGTCCAAAAAGATTAAAATCTAGAGGAGGGATAGCTCTTCCGGTCGCTTTAACGAGCTGGAAGGCCAAAACTCGGCAAACTTTTCATATTTTACGAGTCAGAAAAGAGCTCAAAGATGACTCGTCTTTTGAGGAACGAGTGATAAACAGAGATAGCAACTAATTCCAGGTACAAGTTGGAATATTCCAATCACGGTAGTGTCACAAGGATGGCTAAGTGAAATCACTCTTCGCAGATGTTCCTCAAAAAGGGTAAACACACAAATGGAAGTGAATGATCGGCCAAATGACGGTGGAGGTGACGGTGCACAAACACGACCAAGGCTTTTATGGCTGATGAATTTACGATCTCAGAAGGGTATTTACCGGTTCATTTTTTCTGAATGAGCTTGAACTCTAAAGGAAAGCCTGCTCATAAACTTATGTTTATTTTTTAACGAGCATGAACTATGCGCTAAAACTGCTCGGATCTTGCGTTTATTTTTTAACGAGCATGAACTATGTGCTAAAACTGCTCGAAGATAAGTTTGCATGCCCCCAGCATAATAATGCAAATCGAGGTGCATGCCCCCCAAGCTTCATTGCATCCAACTCGGTGGTTGGAATGAAGGTTTACCTCGGGGATTTGTTTCATTTTTTAATGAGGTTGACATAGTAAAAGAACTATCCTCATGACTCCTTGTTTCATTTTTTAACGAGGTTGACACGAGATAAGAACCGTCCTCGGGCTTTAGATCCATTAGAAACAGAAAGTTTCATATTCCATCGTAGCCGTTTCTGCCAGATTACTTGGAGGCGGTAAGGCGAAAGTGCCCATCGACGGAGGGTTTTTTAGGAAGATGAATCCGATATTTTGGAGAGAACAATTGTTCCCATGGATCATAGGAATGCTTCCTGTAGTAAATGGTGGCACAACTTCTGTCGAAGTTGTCGTCGAACTGCTTGGTTGATCATTTCCTTTACTGTTCGACGACTGCGGATTACCGCAGTTTTTGCACTTTGTCGAAATCAAAGCATCATTTTGCTGTTCAGAGGTCGACACCATTAGTACCTGGCACCGGGAAGTATCTCCATTATCAACCAGATTTTGACTTGGTTCGGGAAACGGATCAGTCAATACAGCTGGGGTTTGTGAATTCTTTAAGAATTTTTTAAACTCGGCTTTATATGGACAATCTTTTGTCCAATGATCCTCATCACATATCTGACACCCCGAAGGTGGTTTCCCTTTTCCAAAAGAAGTTTTTCGAGGAGACGAATCCCCTTGTTTTTTCTTCTCTTTGTTTTGATTTTTCTTGCTTCCTGGTTGATTGGAGTTTTTGCCTTTATCCGTAGATACAACATTTACTTCCGAAGCAAGAATTTCTTGATTTGCTTTTTGATTCGAAGTCTTACGGGCTTTCTTATTTGAATCCTTTGTCGACTTAGCGTTTGCAGTTCCAATCACGCCATCACCGGCATGAGAGTCACTATTCGATCCGGGAGGAGGAGGGATTGAAAATTCCGGTCTGGGGGCGTCAGGTATCTTATCATAGAGCGTGCCCGACTGAGTATATACTAAGTCCAAATATTGAGCACGAGCAATAACCTGCTCCTCTGTTACGACTCCTCCCTTGGCCACATCTTCTGTTATAGCAGGAAGAAGTGACTTTATAAACCACTCAGCTAATAGCTGATCTGGAACATAGGTCTTTACCATTCTGCGACGACGACGCCACTCATGTATATGATCTGATATATGTGTGGCCGTTGTCTGCTTGAAATTGGTCAAGATCTCTGTTCCAGTTTCGTACCTTATAGGTAACTGAAAGTGTGTTAAGAAAGTCGTGGCTAGGGAACTAAAATTGTCGAAAGAGGCTCTAGGTAATTCAATATACCATTTAGCTGCGGGACCAGTCAATGTCCTCTGGAAAAGGCGAAGCCTTATCGAATCATCATTCAAGGTATTTGACGAACACCACAGATGGAATGTCATCACATGATTCGACGGGTCTTCGCCAGGATTTCCATTGAATTTAGGAATGTCCGAAGGAAGTTTGTGAGGAATCGCTGGCCACCAATGGGCATAGGCGATTGGATCGTTCGTCAATCGATGTAAATCTGGTAATTCTAGAGTTGCCACGAATGGCAACTGCTGACTCAGGTTTGGCGAGGCGTACCCAGGATACGATGGAATCGCCTGAGCAGTAGGCCTTTGCATACCAGCATAATGCAACTGATGTTGATATGACTGATAGGGCTGGTGGGCTTGGCCACTGTAAAGTGGTTGATTTAACCCGTTCTGAATATAGGGTTGCCCACTATTCGCAAAGATCTGTTGTTCAGATCCCTGGTACACCTGTTGAAACTGAGGTTGTTGGTATTGCACCATCCATGGTTGCGAAGCCATGTTTTGCTGTGTGATACTAACCGACGGACCAAGATGCGGGGTTATGGTTCCCGTTTGTGTCTGTGTCGTCCCGGCAGTTGGCAATTGTGGTTGTGTTGCAGGTTCAATGGGCTGTTGCATTACAACTTGGGGTTGACATATAACAGGCATCGATTGAACTTGCGACACGGTTACGATCGCTGGCGTCGTCGGGATACTAGACATAGGTACACACTGTTGCATGGAATATACAACTCTTGGTTGTTGGGGTAACATAGGTACCCAACCACTCGTCGTTACTTCAGTCAAACCTGAATGTTGTTGAAAACTGCCGTATGGGTATCCCCCCGGAAGGGGAAGTGAAAGGGCATATTGCCCCCCATATGGTAACAATCCGGAACTCAAGGGTATAGATTGCCTTTGAGGACTGGATGGCCCAAACTGATTTCCAAAGGGATCAATTTGTCTAGTTTCAACATAAGAATTACCGGGCATTATACCGGAAGAACAAACTGGAACAGACCAAGTTGTCGTAATAGTCCCTGGGTGGACTCCTTCTAGCTGATGAGAGCTAGTCGGGACAGCTGGTATGCCGGCAAACATCGTTGGAGTGACAGCAGGAGTTTCTGCTGTCGCTGTGTCATTTGGCACAGTCCTAGATGTCGACGGCTGCTCAGACATTTTAAGTCTATCCAATAAACTGCCTAACGATTCTACAGGAACTTCCAGTGGCGATGGACAAACTTCTGATGCAGAAGGAAAAAGAGTGGCGCCTACTCCAAAATGAGTTGGAGTATTTGCTTGCTGGTCCTCTACGATTTCCTCTATTGCAATCAGACCAGGAGGAAGAGGAAGACCGTCAGGTCCGTAAAAGATTTCTGGTGCCGAAGAAGGGGTTGCTTCGACAGCGACAGTTGTTTGAGCAACAAGACTCTGTGGACCGGTTTCAGATGGAACTGGTTCAGTTATGCAAGTACTTGTCTTCAGACTAGGATCAGTACAACTGTCCCTCTGTTGCTGTTGAACTTCTTCAATAGAGGCAGGGATTCCAGAAATATTAGGAGTGACCAGAATCTCAGATGTTGTCGGAACTGTTGTTCTAACTTTAATGGGAGATTTTGACCCGGTCAAGCGAGTTCGCTTCGTCCGTACTATTCTCGATTCCGGAGTCAAAGACGGTTGACTCGCGAGTCTCCTCGAACGATGGAGTTTTAATTGACTTTCCTCCACGGTTGCGGATTACTTGATCAACTAAAATACAAAAAGGGGAATTATGTTTCCGTATTGAATGAATTTTATTAGACGCTTTTAGACACAACTTTGCTTTTTCATGTTTTAAGAGTCGAGAAAAAGCTAAAGATGACTCTAGTCGCCTTCGATGTATTAACGAGCCCGAAGTGACAAATGCTCGGTTGGACTTTTTCAGTTATAGAGTTTGAAAAAGGCCAAAAGAAACTGCTCTGGAGATCTAGGCAGAGGGTGTGCCAAACCTTTCGCGAAACCACAGAATACGTTTTACGGTACGGGTGGTCGATCTTCGTGAATGCTGTGTTCACTGCATCGCGATCAGTAGGGCGGCCGACACGGCTTCCTAAGGATAAAGGATAAATGCCTATAGGGGTCTCCCAATATACGCGACGGTACGCGGGAGCACAAGTCCGTATTAGTGCTATCGTCCCTCAGGAGGAATCACCCACCTTCGTAGAGATCGACAGTCACTACGTTTAACGACGCCGGAACACGTCTCTACCTAGACCTCTATTGTGAGCGTTATGTTACAAAGCGTTTTTAGATTCATTCAATATATTTTAAGTTGATCTTGTTTAGCAGTTTGTCTTTCAGGATCACCACGAGATGTATTGGTACAAATTCCTAAATGCAGCTAAAATGATAAGCAAGCTTTACAATCTTTTTAGCTTTGAAAATCCTAACTACTGAGGGGAGAGAAAAACATAATCTTTCCACACAGAGCACAAAGCACAAACTAATGCACTTTCTCCTAGATCAATCACGCAAACTTATCAAAAATGCAAATGCAAGATGCATGTATTTCTTTTCTTTTCCCTTAATGTTGATGTAGACAAAAGGAAACTGTCGTATAATTTTCGAATTCAATTTGAAGCGTAAACAAACAAGTTTTGTCTAAAATCAAAAGACGCCTTACAGGTACTTGTTTCGACACTAAAAATGTATGAATTCAAACCATATAATGAAAAACAAACAAACTCAAACAGCCATGAACAGTAATAAAACTAGCTCTTAAGATCACAAAGACACTTTTACAGTTCAGGATCTAAGAGGCCACAGCTATACTGGTTTGCTTTTCACAATGGGAAACTGTAACTGAAACAAGAAATACTGAAAGAACAATCACAGTTTCATCATACAACTGAGGCGGAATAATGTCAAGGAAAGTTGGTTTACAGCAAGTACAAATGACAAGCAATCAGCAGCAAAATCAGTGAAAACAGGGCTAAGACACAGTGGGAAACCTCAGGAAGACATAGCCTAACTGGGTCAGCGCAGGCTCTGGTCTGTCAAATTGACTCTCAGCGCAGTTCCCGAAGGGAGTACCTGCGCTGAAATGCAGACTGCCTGTGGACAGCCTGCACTGAGACACGAGAGTTGCGTTTACAAGGATTTCCGGGTCATAAAAAGCTCAAAAATGCACTGTTTTTGCTGAAATAAAAAGCTATAGGTCAAGTACAAGCTAAGGGATGATCAAGAGGATGAAAAGCTATCACAAAGAGTACAAGAGTCTTTTGTAGATCAGCTCTTCAAATCATGAATCTGCTCAGAAAATGAGCAAGAGTAGCAGCCCCTCTACTTCGCTTTTGATATAGTCAAAAGCTTTTCGATTTGGTACTCTTTTCTTCAGGAAATGAATAGCAAAGATACTACAAACACCAACAAGATACTAGGCTCCCCAGTGGAGTCGCCAGTTTGTTGTGGGGAAAAGTATCCGACTCGGATGACCCTATCCCTACTCTAAAGGTGACAGTCTTTAGCAACAACTGAAAGTAAAGTTTTAATGTTTTCCTTTATGAAAGTACAGAGAGAAGGAAGAAAAGATTAACCAACCGGTGTCTTTCGCTTTTGTCGATCCTTATCCTCTCTCTTTGTCTCTTGTTCCCAGCTCCTTGCTCCCTTTGCCGATCCAGCTACACACAGATCCTGCACAACAGAGAGAAGAAGACTACAAGATACATGTACTCATAACTGATGCATGGATTAGAGTGAATCAAATATACAAGTAAATACAATACATCAATGCAATACAAGTATATAGGAGAACATTCAAAGCTTTATTGATAAAAGTAAAAGGGTTCTGAGAAGGTTACAACCATCAATGGCTCCAATCCAGCAGCACCTCCCCAGCAGCAAGAAATCTCCTCTTCACCTCTATAAAAGCAATCACCCAATAGCTCTAACTGTAAACCAACAACACTTCCTTGCTTTGCACAAAATTCCAGCCTCCATAGACCTCATAGAAGAGCTCTATATATAGGAGAGAAGAAGAAAGGATGAGTCAGCTTGAGACTGACATAAAGCTGCCTTGTGTCCTCTCCCTCTTCAGTTAAACTTCATTTCTTGAGTCCACTTGGAGATCCTTGCTTACACATGGAGATCAAGTACCTCTTACTCATCACAGGGCGAATCCCATGAACCAAGTGTCAGTTTGGAAGCTTCCTGGGCAATTGACACCTTGCAGAATGACTGTGCCACTTGGCCAATCTCGCCCAGCGCAGGTAGCCTTCATTAGATTTGACTTTCAGCGCAGGTACAAGGAGGAGTAGTTGCATTCCAGCGCAGATGCTCAGTGGAGCAGCTGACATGATCCAAAAATAGCCTGTTTTTGAGTGTTTTCAGGTGGAGAACTGATGGGAAGTGCTGTGGTTTGCTGACCTTGTTCTTCTAGGGGTAAGAACAACATGTTTAGGGACTGAGGATCCCTGTAATTATCGACATTTCATGCTCCATGTTACGAGGCACAAAAATGTCTATAACACCTGCCACCACTGGTCTGTTGGCAACTGGTGTCTTTGTAGTTTTATTAATGTTTCATCGGCTTCAATATACCTGTAGTAATTGGGCTGGACTTCAAAAAGATGTGTTATTTCATGCTCAATGTAGAACATATTTTCCAATTTGTCATATAAGCTCTGTCCAGAGGGAGGTACTATGTCTTCTGAAGTGCTTGATGATGCTGTGATCTGATTGGTAACATATGTATTCACCCTGTGTGCATATTGTTCATGTGTCAACAGTCTTTGATTGCTGGTTAACAAACTGGGTAGACCCTTTTGCTGCAAGACTGTAAACTTTGCTGTAAAAGCATTTATCTCTATCTGCATTTCTTGACACTTTCTCTCTAGATTTTGTATAAAATTCCTCATAGTCAGCACCCTTTTAACTGTCAAAATAGTGCCTGTCCTATCCCTGATATCTAGAGCTGCCAGTTCTTCTTTGGTGTGAGTGTTCAAAAAATTGATTAATCTATTGGCCTGCTCAGGCATGTTTCCCAATAATGTCCTGGCCTTTTGAATCTCTATTTGGGCCATTTATATCAATTCAATTTGCTCATGGATTGTTTGAATTGATCTCCATTGATCAGTGATGGACTGGCCAATTTTAGTCCACAAAATTGTCTTGATTTCTGATAGAGTTTTATGAAGAGTAAGATCTTTCTCCAAGGATTTTACCTTATTTTCCAAGGCCTTTACCTCTCTTGTTTTTTCAGCCACAGTTATTTTGGATTTATCATAGCTTACCTCTAACTTGGCCAGTTTTTCTTTGACATCCTTCAGTTCTGCCATTTGGAGTTCTAAGACCTTTATTTCTTTCATCGTCTTTTCCATGCTCATGCTGGTATCTGGTGTTGTTGTTGTTGATGTAGTGCTCGGTGCTGTTGATGCTGGATCAGTAGGAGGGACTGTTGTTGTGACTGTAGAAGGAGCAGTTGTAACAAGTGGAGCTGTTTGAGATGGTTGAGAAGCCAACTCTCTCTGTTTTCCTTGTAGTGCCTCCTCCAATGCCTTCTCTGTTTCTGCCAATCTCTCATTCATCCTCATCAATAAACCCATCGTGTCATCATCTACTTTCTGCTGTGCAACTTCTGTGGTTTGTGGATGCATTGTAATCGGTAGCTTTAATTGCTTTTTGAGGGCTGCAATGTCTTCCTCCTTCTTTCTTATTAATGCTTGGAAGCATTTGGGATCCTTGGGATCATGTCCCAGCTCTATGATAATTTCTTCTAAGGGTTTAATTCTGTTATCCTTAGCCAAACAAGAAGCCTTTTCCAATTGCAATTGGGCAGAAGTATTATGTAATGAATTTTGCAGTTTGTGAGCTAATAATGCTTTGTCTGCCAGGGTGGAGTACACCATTTCTCCGGTTTGTTTATGTAATTCAATCTAGTCCATTGGGTGGATGTATTTAGAGAGAAATTCCAGATTGGTCCTGATATAATCAGCCGCTGACTGTGGCTGCTGCATTGTGGGCTTGAAGTGACTAAGGGTCATTTTCCCTTCTTGAATATCATAGGCTGCCATTATCCTTTGTTGATTTGTGGGAGCCATTCTCAGCAATTGATTATAAAGTTGGATCCTTACTGGCTCATTTCTAGTCTTTATTTCAGTAAATGCTTTCTTGATATCTGAGCCTTGCTTGCTCTATTGTTTGCTCTGTGGCCTGGTGGATGTAACCTCCACACCATGCTGCCTCTCTAGCTCTTGCTGATATGAGCTACTTGATGTTTCCAAAATTGGAGGAGCCTGCTATTCAGTTCTTCCCTCACCGCTCAGGTTCCCTGTTGTCTCTCCCAAGAGTTCCTCTTCAGAGTAAGGATTTAACCTTTGCCTCTTTTCCCCTTGTTGTTCTACTAATCCACTTATAGGTGTGTCTTCCTACCTGTCCCTTTTCTTGGCTCTTTCCTCATTGAGAGGAGTTTGTAATACGGGGATTTCAGGTACCTTTGTTTGTGTTGAAGGGCCTTGCCCCTTTGATGCATCTGGCTGGTCTGCCATTGTTTCCTGCTCTGAATGCAGCACTTCTTTGCCTTTGGATGTCCCTACAGGTGGAGTACTTTCTTGGGCAGGCTGTTGTGAAGTTGTAGCAGATGATGTGCCCGCTCCAATGTGTTGAGGCAATTTGAAAGGGACCTGTCCAAAAGAGTCCAGGTCAAGTGTTTTTTCAAGCTCTTTCATTTCTTTTTCCAATCTTTCTTCTTCAGTGATCTCTTCAACTAATGTGCCTTCTATCCATTCTTGTTGGTTGGCATATTGTTGAATTTCAGGGATTTTGTGGTGAACATATCTTGTAAGCTTGTTTTTGACTTTTCTATAACTTATGAAATGTTCCGAGTCATATGGTGACCAATGAAAACTTAGTTTCAGCGTAAGTTGATCCCTTAAAATCTTATCTGCCTCCTCCCAGGCTTCCCTTTTGTTGAAGATAAAAGGGCCCAATTGATTTCTTATCTTGAGCTGTGCTTTTTTCCTAGCTCCATAGAAATGAGTCAAATCTGAGCTAATAAATTGCCTAAAGTATTCCAGGGCAAACAGTCTCATAGGGACATACTTTGGTAGCTTGTAGGGGGATAGTTCACTGCCATAACTCCTGATCACTGTGTGATTTTGGTAAAAATACCAGTCACCTATACTTTAGTTCTTTGAGAGATGCAAATTTTTTTGCATTTCAGCAGAGAGCCTGGCAGGAGGAGTTATCATCAACAGAGAAGTGGATGGATATATGAACAGGTCAATGAACTCACAATATGTATAAGGGGAGTTATGGACTTCATGGAATACTGAGGTCCAGAATATGACAAACCTCCTTTCTCCTTTGAGATCCAACTTTCTAAGAGGAATTTGGAAACTATCAGGTTGATAGTACAACAACAAATGATATATGTAGGATGTGTATTTGAACACTCTTTCTCTGTCCAATTTCATGAATTGCTCATGGATTTTATTGGCTATGAAGGTGGCATAATCATATTAGACAGCAGGGGGTTGTCCTGGACTGAATATGGACATCAATACTAAAACAGTTTCATCAATATGCTCACTAGTTTTGAATCCCAAGATATATGAAATCATATCAGTAATGAATACACCAGCTTCATTGAACCAGACCTGATTAAAAGGAGGTGGATGTGTGGGGTGGCTTTCTGGTCTCATGAATAATTGAGCTATTCCGGTTATCTCTGATCTGGGCAGCTTGGCAGCTTGGTCAAGCAAGAATTTCATGGTGAGAGGGGCTAGAGGCTGAGTTGGCTTAAATTGCAGCATCTCATTTATGGATTGAGGAGTAATATAGAAGAGGGCAGTCCCAGATGGAGCCATAACTGCTCTTTGTCTGGGGTCATAATTTGCACAGCACAAATGGATGAGATCAGGTAGTACATTTACTGAAGGGAGGGAGTAGATGGGCATGTTGGACTCCCAAATTCCAAAGACATCGGTATTGCTTCTATAGCTATTCCTAATTTCACAAAAGGCTTATAGGTGAGGCTTGTCACCCATCATATCCTTGATTTGCAAATACCTGTCAGCAAGGGGCATCCACTCCAATTCCTTATGTGGTGCATTCAAGGGGGCAACATTCAGGGCCACTGGAGCCTCCATCTTCAACAGATTTTATGACTTTTTCAACTTGTAGTTAGGGCTTTTGCAACAACAATATGGTAAAATGATAGTTTATGGGCTTTTCTGTGGAAATTGCAGGCAGAAATAAGTTTAATTTCAGCTTGGTGGGCGAATTTGCAGAGGGAAATACAATTCAAGGGATTTCTTTGGAAAAAATGGGTAAAACAATGAGTATAATGCAGAGGTTTGAAGGCAGCACTGTGATGTTAATTCGAAATTTGGTTATGCGGGCAATCTTTAAAGAAAAACTTGGAAAAACAGGGTTTAGGAGAAGAATTTGGGTAAATACCTATTTTATGGACACCTGGTGCACAATGTGGGTGGCAAATCGAGCTGAGGGATCGAGCAGCGGAGTTGATTTCCCTGGGTGGTGGACTATGCAGCAAAAATGGCGTTTTGGACATCAAAAACCATGCAAACATCGCACAGAAGAAACAAAGTGAAATGGACAAAAAACGACGTTTAACGGCTTTTTGACAAAAAAATTGATTTTGGCGGGTTTTTGGCACGCTTTGGTCAGGTGACATCAACATGACGTCATTTTTGTCGGGTAGCGGGTGTACGGAAGATGACTTGGCGCTGACGTGGCGAAACGGCGGATGGCACAGTGTTGAGGTGGCAGAGGATGTGGGCGCCAATGTGGGCGCCCACGTAGGCGACAACATCAGCAGCGGGAAGTGGGGAGTGCTTTATGGTGTTATCGCACCGCTTTATGTACCATGGTAGTTTTGGGCCAAACGGACGCGATACAATATGGTGGCGACACGTGGACTTTGTACGATGGTAAAACCACCATCTTCCCGGAGCCTATCGTTCGGTCATCGGGGCACTTGCGATATCGACGTGGATTGTCCGATGGGAAAGCCCGAATCAGACGGTTGACAGAGGGGTGAGTTGGCGGAGGCTTATGCCACGGGGACCCATGTTAATTTTTCAACGTTATATAATGCTCTCGGGGTATTAAACTTTGGTTTGTCAGAGTTTCACAATGTATTTTGACTTTGGGTTTTGCGGGCTGGTTATTTAATCAACCAAATGTTAATTAAATCCCATGATTTGTGTATGCGGAGGGGTTATTATAAGGTTCCAAGTGAACCTATAATTCCCGAAATGCCATGTTTTATGGCTATAATTGCCGGGGCGGGAAATATTTAAGTATTTTGGGGTTTTTATGTAGTTTTACATAATATGGGAAGGGAAATATACATAGGAGTTATATAAATAGAGTTAGGATGTTAATATGAGAGGTAGGTTTACACAAAGCACTAAGTTTGAAAAGTGACTTAGGCTTTAGGGAAACAAGGAAGGAATCCAAGTCATGAATTTGTAGAGACTTAGCATAAAGGAAAAAAAAGATTTTTACACAAGAAATGTGGCTTGTTTTGGCTAAGTAAACACAGAGTTCCACTTAGTAATTTTCATGAAATGAAGTGAACTAGGAACAATGAACAGATCTCAATGTCCTTGTGGGGAGGTTAGTAAATGATTTTTGGGGAAATGAGAAGGGAAATTAGTCATGCTCCACTTGAACTGTAACCAAACAAGTGCCATTGCACTTATGATATTCATGAGAGATGCATTCCCTCCTAGAGACAACACTACTCATCAACTTGCTTCTGCAACCTCAAAATTGCCTACCCAGCCTAATGCACCTAACATTTTTTCTTCTTTCTCCTTGGGTGCATTTGAGCTAGCAAACCCTGATTCTCCTGTTTTCTTTTAACTGCCCTCCTATCTAAGTCTGCCCTTATCTCTTCCAGGGGCTTAGATTCAGCTGTTGAGCTCCCTTGCTTCTCTACCTAACTACTGATCTACCAAGCTTAAACTGTTTGAACATACCTTATTCTCTAATGCTAAAACAAGAAATTCAAACATGGACTGGCCAAGATTGAGCCTTTGGGCCATCCATCAAGTGTGACAGGAGTCACTGATTGCATAATTTTGAATTTGTTTGCAAAAATAGGACAATAGTGGCATTTTAACTAGCACACTTTCCTGGTCTTTTCTTTGGGGTTCATTTTCTTTCTTTCTTGACCAATTCATTCTTTTTGCCCTTTTATTTTTCTTTTAGGGCATACCCTCTTTTCATTTTTTAATTTTTTGATTTTTTGAAAATATGGAATCTTTGAAGCATGGAAAGGGTGATCATATTTGGCATTTCTACAGCCAATCATGAAATATGACACCTATTGGTATAGGAACCTAACAGGTTTTAACCCCATACAAAAATTACCTACATACGAATTCTAAAACACATAAAATAAACAATGCGAGAGCATAACACATAAAACACATATACACAAATATTTTACCCTGGATCCCAAAACCGGGACTACTAGCTTGATTTTTCATTATATTCTTTTCAATGTTACAATACATATTTATACATGCTGAAGCATCCAATACCATGGATCGAAAAAACATCACATCCAATACCATAGACCAAAAACCATCATGTCCAAAAAACATGTGTGAAAATCATGCACAAAACCATAGGTGGGTTTGTCCAACCTAACATAGGGTCCAAAACCAAAATTTTCCGGGGCGCTGCCTCGGACCGCATAAAGTGGGGTTACGGGTATCCCTCAAACCCCCTGTGACCTCCCCCCTTCTAACCCTCGGTTAACTACGTCGGCTAGTCATGGAAAGAATATAACACAACCCAACACGATGGGTATCGAATGCTTCATTGTCGGCAGCCCGGAATGGAAACATCATGGACATCGACAGCGTAGCTCAGCCAAAAACAACAGAATCGATTGTGGGGCATCTCTGGCATGAGAGATCTCCCTGCCAGCATAGCAACATACCAGAATGTGGTTACTCTTTCGTTGGAAGAAGAAACTTCCGAGCCCATAAATGCCTTGTCATGGCATCAAGTTGTTGAAAAAACAGAGAGGATAGATTAAGACCCTCCAAGCCTTTGAGAGCTCAGGAGCACTGTAAAGGGCCTATAAATGGCTGAAAATTAAATGTAACAAGGGTTCAACTTCTGGAGATTGTAGATACTCTGTTCCTTGCAGCTTCTCATCTTCATTCAAGTAATACAAGCTTCTTTTGTTGTTACATGTTCAATATCCATTTCTCTTCTTTTCTAAGCTTGCACTTGGATGGTCTATTCATGATTTTTTCTATGTCTAATGCCAGATAACTGTCATCTTATCTCTGCATTGATAAATTGGATTTTCCATTGAATAGGTTATTCATGTTTTCTTCTATGTCTAATGCCAGATAACTATCATCTTATCTCTGCGTTGATAAATTAGATTTGCAAGCTTCATTTACTTCCTGTAGCTAGCCATTCATATATGTTTATGTATGCAACTGTCAGTACAGTCAGTATTCTCCATCTGTCCATTGAATCTATAAACTATTGAGCATTAGTGGTCTAAAGCCTTGTCAAGCTAAGGGTGTCCTTGCATGTCTGGAGTGAAAACAGAGTTGAAACAATTATTTGTCTTGATCCAAACATTCATCCATTCCAATAGTTCTGATAGCAATATTGAAAATTATATGTTACCAGGCATCTTCGAGTTGCAACCTAGGAGAGCTTCCTGGAGTGATAACATAATTGGCGTTGTTGTCGGGAGAGGAGACTGAAGCTTAGCTTCCCTGGGAGATGACACAGATCCAGCTTTGATGATAGACAACGTCTGGGCACTTTTTTGGTTGTAATCATCTATCTGGCGACTCTACTGGAGGTCGAACCTTTTGGCGACTCCACTTCATAGTTCAGGCTCAATTTGTGAGGCATACTCTGAGAAATCCTCAGAAGCCACAAGCTGACCCAGTACCTGATCCTGAAAAAATCATCAAAGAAAGAAGGGTATTGCAGAAAGGAGCATCAGGTTCAGGTAAACCTAAACAATATTCCATATCTCTTCAAGAAAATCCTGCAATAGAAGAAATACATGTTGAGAGTATAGCATCTAATACTAGCAGTGAAGAGAAACTCTCAGAGATTCATAAAGCTCCTTATTCTTTAGGTTCTCCTTTTTATGTAAGCCCAAAGGAAACCTCACATCTTATCCATCATACTCCTTTAGTCTTATCAGTCACTCCTCAGCCCTCTATCATTCAAACTGCTAGTACCCTTATAGCCACCACAGCTATGGCAGGACCACAAGCACCCAACAAAATGGAAAGAATGATAGCTGTTAGGTATGGACCTCTAGTACTGCCCACTCCTTTGAATGCCATGCCTACTGGAGAATATCAAAAGTATATGCTTAAGTTCAATGGGACTGAAGGTATTACAGCTGAAGAACATCTTGAATCATTCTATAACTATGTTGATAACCTGGACATTAGTGAAGATGATGTCTGGATGAGAGTCTTTGTCCAAAGCCTAGATGGAGAGGCTAGAAAATGGTTCAGAGAACTGACCCCAAGACCTATAGCAGATATTGAGGCTTTAGATGATGCATTCCTAAAGCATTGGGGGGATAATAAGGATCTCATCTACTACCACACTGAGTTTGGGAACTTAAAGAGGGAAAATGGTGCGTTGTTGTCTAATTTCAATAAGAGATTTAACCGCATGTACAGAAAAATACCAGTTGAAGTAGAACCCAAAATACCTCTGCTAAACTCACATATGCCAGTGCTTTTGATTCTGACTTCTGCCTACTATTGAGGGAGAGGAAATGTGCTACTTTGGCTAATATGCAGGATGTAGCCTTGGAAGTAGAATCAAACATCATGGCTGCAGAAAAGCTCAAAGGTAATGTTGATAGAAGGAGACAGAGGGGCGAGTCTTCATCATCTTCAGATCCCAAGATCGATAAAATGATTAATATGATAGAGTCATTAGCCTCTAAAATCTCCAAATTAAAAGTTGAGCAGCACCCTGGGAAAGGAAGGGTTCCTAATACCTTTGTTCCTAGAAATCCAAATCCATATACAAGAGCTAATGAGCAATTTTAGATTTTGCAAAGAAGCAAAGATGCCAATGAAGACCAAAGGGTGAAGACCCCTTTTAAAAATGCAGCCATGGAAGAAGAGCAGTTTGAAGAAGATGATGAGATCCATTGTATGGAAGATAAAGGCAGTGCCCCCTTTTTTACCTTAGCTGCCTATGAAAAGTCATTATTCAATGACCAGATCAGCCAAGAGTGGGATGGTGAAGCTGTTCTACAAACTGAAGATCGGCACAAATATAATCTGAGGTCAAAGATGAATAATGCCAAGGAAACTCCTATACAAAGAGCTGTTGTTCCTACAATACAGCAAGCTAATAAGCAAAAGCGACCAATAGTTGATCCTATCATCCTTAAATCTCCAGCCCACAAGGTAAGAGGCCTTGACAAGTCTCCTTCTCCTTTCAGTTTTGAATTAGAAATCCAGAAGCTAAGAATACCTATACCTCTGATTGAAATAGTGAAGAATGAGCCCTTCAAGAAATCTATCCTCGAGGCCCTTGAGCCTAAAGCCATCCAAGCCTCCATTGACTATGTAAATCTGCAAGATGAAAAACCAACTGTTATTATCAGCCCAATGATTGAAAATTGTGAGGACAATGCCCCATCATTCTATGTCTTTCTGACTATTCATGATAAAATCCTTCACAATTGCCTTCTGGACACTGGAGCCAGCCATAATCTAATGCCCAAGGCTACCATGGATAATTTGGGTCTTGAAATTACCAAGCCTTATCATGACCTGTTTTCTTTTGACTCTAGAAAAGTGAAATGCCCGGGATTAATCAAGGGCCTAGCCATCACTTTGTCTCAGTTGCCCATGAAGAGCATGATGATGGATATTGTGGTAGCAGATGTACCCCCCAAGTTTGGCATGTTTCTTTCTAGAGGTTGGATCAAGAGATTAGGTGGAACATTGCAAAATGATCTGTCTTATGCTACTATCCCAGTTTTTGGAGGTGAAAATAAGAGATTGTACAGAGAGGCCTAGTTGGCTTATATTATCGGCGATGAAAGGAATCCCACTAATCATCTCATCTATGCTGTCGACATTGATTTTGGAGCTTGTTTTCTTCAGATCGAAGAATATCAGTTGTCCTCCACGTAGCTTAAAAAACCAGTTTGCCAGATCATAGAGGAAGAAAACCCATAGATTTGGGATATGCTCTTTGATGGGGCTTGCTCTAAGGAAGCTGCAAGGACAGGTGTAGTCCTTGTGTCCCCCACACAGGAATGCATTCATTCATCTTTCATATTAACTTTTCAGGTCAACAAAACTTCCCAAGAAAAGCATCCAAGAATGAAAGCATACAGAGATGAGGTAAAATACAAACCATCTCTGCCTGACAATGTCAAATACTGGAAAGTTTTTGAAGAGGATGATGAAATTAATAGGCTTTTACAAGTCTTTGATGAATTTGCTGAAATTCATCAGAAGAAGATCAAAGAAACCTTTGATAGAAAGGTAAAATGGGACAATTTTCAGTTTGGTGACTGGGTTCTCAAATGGGATGTGTTGAAGGAAAAGAAGGGCAACCATGGTAAATTTGATGCCCTATGGACAGGTCTGTTTGCCATCACTCAAGTTTAGATGAGCAACATTTTCATTCTACACAATTTAGAGGGGGAAGGTGTTTTTGGTAGCCCAATCAATGGGCGGTTTTTGAAACTTTATTTCATTTAAGGCTTTAAAGCCTTGGTATTGTAAATATGTTTTTTCCAGTTTTTATTTCATTGCAAAATAGACTCCATGCCCAATGAAACACTAGGAGGAAGATTTGATTTTGTTTTTATAGGAAAGGCATTGTTCTGTAGTTCTTGAAACCTCACAGGGAGGCTTTCATCCCCAAAAGGAGCCAGTGTTAGCCTTGTTGGCAAATGGCCCAAAAATGGATCCAAATATGCCCTTTAAGCCTTCAAAAGACAACAAAATCCTGCCAAAGATGAAAACCAGCGCAGGAGAAGAGCCCTTAAAATGGCAGAAAAACACTATCAGGAGGCTAAAACACATGAAAACAATGAAAAAAACATGTATCAGAGGCATACACAGTCAAATGCACAACAACTATCAGATCTGGTCGATCAATGACCTAGATCTAAGCAGAAAATTGCAACCGGCCAAACACAGAGGAGGACTTAAGGTTGGGCGAAAGACACCCATGATCAGTAATCTTCGATGATCCGATCGGCGAGTCGCAATCGGTGGAGGTAAGTTGACAGAGTAAGAATAGATCGGCGGAACTTGCAATTGTGATCAGCGATGCAATGTGGACCATCGATCAAGCACGCAGATCGACGTCGCACATCGTATCACAGGATCACTGTTGGAGATCATCAAGGAGTGCTAACCATGGGCTTGCGGCATGAGCGATATGCGATTGCGATACGATCGCATCATTATATCGCAACGGAGCAACACCAAGGGGTGGGGCCTATGCACAGGTATATGCGCGACCCAATGAACCAGACCCAACGGTGTTCTGAATAATATTTCATAAAATTTGAAATCCACAGAAATGCCTTTTTCAATGCATTTTCGCAGTTTGATACATATTTATAAAATACAAAGGGAACCTTGGGGCAGTGCTGATGCGATAAGAATGAAAATTTATAATATTTTTAGGTCTGCCAAAGCCACTTTTCATGTATTTTCAGTGTCTTTTACGTATTTCAAAATACAAAGAAAATACACAGGGACAGGTCGTCTGTGACATGTGATAGCGACCCAGAGGGTGGACCCGATAGAGGAATAGGCCATGTTTAAGGACTTTTTAAGTCTGAAATGAACCGAGCTGGGCAAGAATTTATAGTATTGCATCATTTCTCTGTTTATTATAGAAAAGGGGTCGTTGCGGGGATTTCATAGGCTTAATAGCCCTTCCATCACAGAGCAGAGGCTGGGAAACAATTGCCGGGAGACAGAGGCCGGAAAGCAATCATGGAGCATCACATCATGATGGGTATCGAATGCTTCATTGTCGGCAGCTCGAAATGGAAACATCATGGGCATCGATAACATTGCTCAGCCAAAAACAACATAATCGATTGTGGGGCATCTCTGGCATGAGAGATCTCCCTGCCAGCGCAACAACATACCAGAATGCGGTTACTCTTCCATTGGAAGAAGAAACCTCCCAGCCCATGCGTGCCTAGTGATGGCATCAAGTTGTTGAAAAAACAGAGAGGATAGGTTAAGACCCTCCGAGCCTTTGAGAGCTCAAGAGCATTGTAAAGGGCCTATAAATGGCTGAAAGTTAAATATAACAAGGGTTCAACTTCTGGAGACTATAGATACTCTGTTCCTTGCAGCTTCTCATCTTCATTCTAGTAATACAAGCTTCTTTTGTTGTTACATGTTCAATATCCATTTCTCTTCTATTCTAAGCTTACACTTGGATAGTCTATTCATGATTTCTTCTGTGTCTAATGCTAGATAACTGTCATCTTATCTCTGCATTGATAAATTGGATTTTCCATTGAATAGGTTATTCATTTTTTCTTTCGTGTCTAATGCCAGATAACTGTCATCTTATCTCTGCGTTAATAAATTAGATTTGCAAGTTTCATTTACTTCCTGTAGCTAGCCATTCATATATGTTTATGTATGAATCTGCCGGTACAATCAGTATTCTCCATCTATCCATTGAATCTATAAACTATTGAGAATTAGTGGTCTAAAGCCTTATCAAGCTGAGGGTGTTCATGCATGTCTGGAGTGAAAATAGAGTTGAAATGGTTATCTGGCTTGATCCAAACCTTCATCCATTCCAATAGTTCAGAGCACAATATTGAAGATTATATATTACCAGACATCTCCGAGCTGCAAGCTAGGAGAGCTTCTTGGAGTGATAACAGGTCCCTTTGTGGGATTTTGTGGCTTCCCTTGCTTGATCCTGGTGCTTTTCCTAGTCTTAAAATATAGGGGGCTTTCATTTGTCTCTTCCTTTTAGGTTTTACTTGGGTGCTCAAGGTAGTTAAAGTTGCAACTACCTCTTTTTCAGTGGGTCCTAGAGACAAACTTGCTTGCTTTGGGGATATCTTTGTTTCTCTGGGCTCAATAGCCTTCTTAGGACTTGAATTTTCCTGTTTCTCCCCCTACTCCTCTTCAATTTTTCCTTTCCTACCTCTACCTCTGGTTCTTCCACTATCCTTCTTGCATCTATTTCTCTTTCCTATTATTTCTACCCTACTTCTTATTCCTCTCATGTCCTTGCCCCTTCTTCTTCTTCCTCTATTTTTACCTCTCTTTCTCCAATATTAGAGGTTGGGGTCTTACCCGGTGTGAGGGTCTATGTATGAGTGAAGGCTTCTCTCTCCATGTTTATTAATTTGGGCCAAAGGACAGGGATTCTCAATTTTTTCAAGGCATCCACCACTATCAGTTTAATGAGGCCATGGTGGCCTAAGTGTTGGTGTTTTCCCTCTCTCATGTTTTTAATTGTGTCCCTGATGGACTATAGGAGGAAGTATGGCACACTAAGTCTTGAGCCAGAGGCAATTCCGCTTCGAATCTGAGTTCATGAAGTAATATAAAGTGGTAGGTATAAAACACACCCAACCTTCCCTCACAAGAAATGTATTTCAGGATATGGTATGCCACCTCATCCCAAGGATAAGGTAGGCTTTCCCTCCTAACTCTATTCTTATCCACGACAAAATTTTCATTGGCAATGAAGAAGTTATTTTTAGCAGTGACATTGGTGGCTTTGTCTTCTTTTCTCCATTTGATCCCTAGAGGTAGGGTTGTCACTCTGTTAATTAGTTCAGCGCAGAGTGAGATAACTAACCCCCTCACCACAGTGGTGGCACTATCCTCTTCTTGTGAGTTCAGTGCTATGGAAAATTCAAAGGAAATGTCATCATCATACCCTTTCAACAATTCTAAGAATCCTAGCCACTGGTGTCTTCTAAAAATATCTATCACAGGAGGGTGTAGATGGGTTCTTTTGGTATCTGGGGGCTCCCTTCTGTTAAATCCTCCCCCATCTCTTCTTTATGTTTTTATATAAGTGAGGGAGATATACTCATTTTAATAGATTTAGTGTATAATTCAGTGGAAGAAATGAGTTAAAATTCCTTGTTGATGAAAATTGCCTACATTACCCTTGCTTTACAACCCGAAAAGACCTTTCAATGTCACAATTAAACTGCTACTACCTATACAATTTGAAGTGCACTTTGCATACAATATTATGGATGGATGAAGGAGATGGTGGCACTTACTTTTTATTGAGTGGGTTGGGATGAAGGTAATAATTTGGAGACTAATTCGACCCTTTACAGTGTTCCTTCACCCTTTTAGTCTTACTGTAGCAGTCTCTTGTCCCTCCTGTAGTAGTTGCAAATTTGCATGTAGCTCCCTCCTGTAGCAATGGTAGAAAAGGGTTCAAAACTCCTCGATGGAACCCCGAGCTCATCCTCTCCTTAATTATTTTTGAAATGAGCGATTATGCAAAATAATTCGAGCCCTAGTACATAATATGCCATTTTTGGCTTAGGCTTGGAGCACTGTGGTGACCTGGCAGTCACACGAGGTTTCCTCTTTTGGACCATTGTCCCCACTTAGAGTAATTATTCCCTCTTTCCTCGTAATCACCACCCACTATCTGTGATCCCAACTTGACTGATGTGACACCTCCACGTTGCATGAGTGCTTACCATCACTTTTAGTTTACTATATTAGGGTGGCCAAGTTAACTGGCCACCTCCAGCTTATTAAAACATCTCCTCTCAACATTTACACATTTTTGTTATTCACACAAAGGGAGCAGGTGAAATCTTGCTATATTTGTGCCTAGCTCTTGATTGAACTAATGTAGGGATGTTCATGTTGGACTTGGACCACATTATTGTCATCAAGGTATTTAACTTGTTGTGTTTCCTTCACATGTATTTCTTCATTGCTCCTAATGATATTTGATTGTTGTGTGTGCAGGTACATTTTTGGTATCCAAGCTACTATTGCTAGTGAAGAGTTTTGCTGGAAGTGATATGCCTACTACAAATTGGCCTCATAAGTTTCCATCACCCCCCTAATGATGAGAAAAAAACAAGATTATTTCTTTCTACGATGTGTGTACAGGTTGCTATAGGAGGAGGTCTCCTTCTTGTAGCAGTCCTCTCCTCTTCCTATGGGGTCTTCAAGTTGCATGGGGGTGGTGACAGAGGATATAACAGGTCTTGAGGAAAATGCTAGGACTTTGAGGGAGTAGTGTATCTTTGTATAAATGAATATGATGTCATCTATGTGCTTCTCCAAAAAATTTCAACGGGGGAAAGACAAAATGGAGTAATATTAGTGGAATTTTTATTTTATTTTATTTTATTAATTTTAATTTAATTTTATTTATTTATGAAATGGTATGGATGAGTGATATATGGATGGTGGAACATTGTGGGGGAACCTATTTCATCATTTTCAGGGTCATGTTGGGTTTTCCTTTTCCTTAGATCTACCTCCTGTAGCACTACAAGACCTTCCTATAGCATTTACAATGTCTTTCATGTAGCAGTCCAGAGAGGGGTTGAAACTTGAATTTTGGGCTAATGGGATGGTGGAGAAGGGTGATCACATGAGTGTGGATGATGGATATGAAATGGATGGATGGAGGAGTGAAATGAATCTTGAGAATTTTGGCCCTGTAGCCATGGAATCTTCCACTGTCTTTATTCCTGCAAAATGATTAAAAAAATTAGCAAACATGGTGTAGATCCATTTCTTGTGTTTTTTTTGTTTTTTTTTTTTTTTTTTTAGACACACAGGCTACCTTAGAGTAGGTTTTCAACCTGTATGCCTGCCCTAGGTCCCTCAAGAGAGGTTTTCACCTAGGGATCTTTATTATTATTATTATTATTATTTTCTCCTAGGCTTCATCTGAGAGGTTTTCAACCTGTTATCTCAAAATCAGGCCCTGGAAGGCTGCAGACCAGGAAGACTTCAAGTAACTATTTCAAACCGACTTTAGGCTGAGGCTTAGCCTCCTCAACCTGAGAGGGCTCTCTCTTGATGGATTAATGATTTTGATTAAAGATAAGATGGCTAACTCTTATAGAACAACTGTGAAAAATATGAATGGTGGAAACACATTAAACAAAACTATCCATTGGGCTTATGGAGTCAACAACACCTCAATATAACAATGAACTCAACCTTACATGGAAGTCAGGGCATTCAGCATTTAAACATTCAGAACATAAACTCATATGGGACCACACAGTTTATAAATGTATATAGGAAGTCAGAGCACATTCAGTGAATTCTGAGTGATTATACATCCATACCACTGTAAGAATTAAGAAAAGGACAACATCACATATTCTGAACATAAAAAATCCTTCATGAATCCTGAGAAGTAAAGTCCAGCATGTATATTACTGAAAATGAGTCTTACATAGGCCAAATACCAGCTTTTTTCATAAAATTTCCAACCCTGATTACATTGCTGTTTCAGCTATATATAGAGCTCTTATTCTAACTGATCGAGATTCCTCCTCCAGCATGAGGGGAATTCGAAAACTACTTCTATTGACACCTATTAACCCTTTAACTAACTAATAAATACAACTGACTACTAATTGACAGCTCTAGAATCCTAAAACAATTAGGATTCTAATTCTACATCATGCTGAATATATCATTTATTACAATCAAGATGGTGCTCCTACGAGAAAAAGGAGAAAACAGGCTCATTCTCTGACAAATGGTCTTTTTTAGTTTAGCTGTGATGGATGCTCGAAGCTTCTTACTGGTCCTTAATGTCGTATCCCTTTACCTTTGCTGAGAAACAGGAAACTGTCCCTGTTTTTATGCCTTTGTTTTCCTCAAAGATATTCGGAAGTAATTAGCCATGTTGATTTTCTTGAATTAGTAATGAGTGCCACGTCCTTCGTGTGTTGTAAGCCTTTCCCATGTACCTGTGTGATGACAAAACCTTTCAAAAAGATTTGCTACCTTGTCAATCATAATTGATCAACTCAATTGTAACATGCAGCTACAGCAGTTTTGTAGCGCGCTACGAAACTGCTGTGTAATTTCAAAAACACAGTCTTCCTTTCATAGCTAAATGATCGCCACTATTCATGGCTTAAGCACCTTACTCCCTTGATCATTTTGACAAGATTTGCTTGCAACTTTTCAAGAAACAGATATTTCTCCTGAGGAAAAGATGCAATGACACCAATAACACCATTCACTGTTCCAAATATAACTGTATGAATCTGGCTCGTACCTCACGTGCAAATTGTATAGGCATCTTCTCTTCAGGTGCAAGGGGATGTGCTAATATAGTTCCCTCTTGATTGCAACCAAAAACAAGGCTGGCAGCTATGAAATGATTCCTGCCAATATTAATTGCCACAACCGTTAGCAACAAATTGCAAGACTTAGATAACAAACTTTGCAGTCACCTTAACTAGCCATTACTCGTATCAAAAAGAAATTCCAACGGCCATGAGCCTAGTGGATGTATAGCTTCACAACCAGAGATTTGACCACAATTATCAACCTTTCAAGAGGCAGAACAGCAAATGTCAATGTAGTGATGGTAATTCTTCAATTACATTGAGGTTAATGTAGTTTCTCTTGACAAGAAATACGCTTGGAGAAGCCTTGGGAAAAAAAATCTGGGCTGTGTGATAAAACTAAATTCTTAGAGCCTATTAGAGACTTTCCTTAAATTTCTTCTCCAATCCATAGCTGTAGAACCTAAAAAGGCACTCCATGCCGTAATTATACTTTGCTGTTGCATCTTCCAGTGCTAATCTTCAGAACTCATTATACATGGAGCGGTTGAAATTATTTCTGAGTTCATTGCGAGCTGCAACAAGCTTTGTAATAAACTGTAACATGTACTTCTCCTTTGATTATACAAAAATATCAGAATGCCACGTCTTTGTGTGCTGTCAACCTTTGTCCATGTGTGAAGACAAAAGCTCCTCCAAGCTGCCTGACATATTTTGGACTGTAGTAAATGTGTTCACTTTATGACAAAAGTTTAAAGTTGCATTCGAATACATGTTTCCTCCACCTGTATTAACTTTGCTGAAGATTGATAATTTTGCAGGATCCCTTGAAGATATTCCCTTTTCAACATTTCCACTTGCAGTTCAAAACTAGTGACTGAGATTGGATTATTTAGCTTCAGCAGTTTCGTAGCGCGCTACAAAACTGCTGAATTGTTTCAAAAATCACAGTTTCAACCCAAAACTTTGCTATTTAAGCACTTTACTGTTAAAACCTCCAAATCTGAATGGGAACGTTTGAAAAGATTAATACCAAGCAAAACCATCAAAACTCTGAAACATATCCTTACTTGAAGTGAAATTTCTTTATGGAGATTCTTTTAGTTGTCTCAACTGTATCTTTAAGTCTTCAATTTGTTTCTTCTTGCTTCTAATCCCAGCTCTCAGTTGCCTGTTAACCATTCTGATGTATCTCACCTCCTTTTTCTTGCATTGCCGATATAATGGTAAGTGAAGATGACATGAGATATAAGCTTCTGTTCTGGCTGAAAAATAGGTCTTGGGACAGAGCTCATAACTTCTCACAGAAAACGTATTTGGAAAAACTGAAGGAGGCTTTTGTGAACCAATCCATGCTGAACAAAAACCTATCTTGGTTTTTTGAAACACCTTCCCTACCGCCCAGAATGTGTCTTTGAAAAACAGGTGTAAAACAGGAGATGAAAAACTGCACCTACAGCAGTTTCGTAGCGCAACTTTGGTCATTAATTTCTCTCAGATCGTAATGGATTTGAGGAAACTGAAGGAGGTTTTTCTAGTTCAGTCTGTAAGGAATAAAAACCTCTTTCCATTTCCCAAAATAGGCTTTCAGTTGCTTTAGAGACCTCCTGGAAGTTGACTACCTTTTCATAATAAAACTTTGACTAGCACCGAATCTTTACCATCAAGCTAGTATGAGAAATTTTGGCATTAAAATTCTTAAGTGATAACACAACCCAAGAGTTGGCTTCAGATGCCTTCTAAAGGTTTTCATCCAGACCTTTTATTTTATTTTATTTTCATTTTTTCTCTTTTTCCTCTTTTTTTTTTTTTACAAAAACAAATTTCTAGAAATGTTATGGACTGGAAGCTATGACACTTCCAACCACATTGACTTCTCTGCTGATTGTACTGATGAATTATTCCTTAGACATAGATTTTCTGTATAGATTTAGCATGTAGCCATTGACAAGAAATGGAATCCCTTCCTCATCATGGCCTTAATTTGAACAAATCCATTGTCATGACATTTTTCTATTAGGTATGGGCCTAACCATCTTGTCATCAGTTTTCCTTTGAAATCCTTGAACCTAGAATCATATAATAATTCCCAATCCCCTTCTTGTAATTTTTTTTCCATGATATGTCTATCATGTTAAACCTTCCTTTGCAATTGTATAACTTCAGTGTGTAGGAGGGCATGCATTCTGAACTCATCCAAGCCATTTAATTGGAGGAGCCTCTCTTTCTATGCTTTGGTAACATCTAAGTCCAATTTGGATGCCATTCTCAAAGTATTATACTCAAACTCAATAGAAAGAGGAGCTTTCTTTCCATAAACCAGATCATATGGAGTGAACCCAGGAGTTGTCTTCCAAGTGGCCTCCACTAACCGGTCTTTCCTATCTCTCATGCTTCTTCTCACAACCTTGGTGAGGATGATCTCCAATGCCCTATTTGTAACCTACGCCTACCAACCAACAAAAGGAAGAGTGATTTTTTTGGCTAGTGATGCTCAGTCCATATTTTATTCCAAATGATGTCCTCCATACAATTATGAGCCGCAAAATGTCCCTATTTGTGCCAGAAAAATATTTATTTCAATAGGAATTTGTTGTAAACTTTCCCAAGGCAGTTCTAGGGATGAAAAAGGCCAGTTCTCCTGAGACTTCTACTTCTTCCAAAGGGGTGATTCCCTCTCTAACTGAAAATAGTCTCTAAATAGAACCGCACCCAAATTTGTGGTAAAATTTTTCATAATGAATAGGTTTTCACTCTTTGTTACACATTATTTTGTCACACCTCCCGCACTTCCCTGTGACATAAACCGAATTGCCAGAAACATTACCATCATGCAGTGTACTCATCCATATATACATCTCAGATCCTCCCTAAAACATTGATGGAAAAATGCCTTAAGCTTCCCCTGAAGAAAACTGTTCTAAAACCATAATTTGAGGATCATTGCTCCCCTAACACTGGGAACCCATGCTGGTCACTAGTTTCACTATACTAGCCTTGTGATGCTAGCGTAATTTTAGCTTGGATACCTACGATGATCCCTAAAAGGTAATTTTTCCCAAAGAGGACAAGAAGCTTCGTGATCTAGAGGCTTCCAGAACGATGAGCTAGAGGTTGTTCGGCATGGATGAGGTCAAGTTATCTCAACTTGGCCCTTTGGTCTTATCCCTATGAGCTACCTCCCTGAGATGAGGGCCTTCTCCTATCTTTGGAGAGATCCTAACTCCCTTTCCCTGCCTATATATTCATCCTCTCCCATTCCCAAATGGTTGGTCTTTGGCTATTTGCACCCTTATACTCAGATTGTGCCTACATGCTACTCATTTGGCTTGGAGAAGAAGTGCTTGGAGAGCTTGGACTTGGACTTGGACATTCACTCAAGGAGAGCTTATTGACATCAAGGCTTTTTGTATGCTTCCTCCTTTATTCTATTAATGTATGCAATTGCTGGTTCATTTTCCATAAATGTGTATGTTAATGCATCATTTATCTTAATGTTCCTTGATCTATTAAGTAGGTTACTTTTGATTATGCTATTTATACTTGCATGCTTTGTTGTGTCTTGATCTCTTATGCATGCATTTAAATGCAGTGAGAAGTAGGATCGAGCTCGTGACGCAAGAAATTCAAGGTCTTCAACAAAGCAGGATATTATAGCATCAAAACGAGGTAGGTCATCTTCCTCTTCTTCTATTTCAATTATAACTTAGGAAAGTGTCTAGTAGATTGTCATGTAGGTTGCTAGTCCCACTCATTGCGCTAGAGGGATTGTCTCTATCTGCAGAGAGAATTGCCTAGACAACAAAATGGCGACTCAGTTAGCTATGTCTGAAGGATAGAAACCTAATGGGGTCTCCTAATATATACTCGACAGTACGAGGAGCACAAGTATGTGTTAGCACTGTCTAATGCATAACCATTTGGTGAGAGCATTCACATATCCTTTCCATACTGAAGTGCCTCCGATATACCTAAAAGTACTAGAGAAACTTCGATATACTTCCATATTGGAACAAGATTTCACCCTCGGGATACAATGCAGCAAATTAATGACAGCTGCTATGTTTCAATATGTTGGAACACTTCTCTAGCCTAGACCTCTAGATATTTGCGTTAAGTTCCAAATGCATCTTAGGTTAATTGAGGTAAATTTTAAGTTTATCTTCAATTAAGTTTTGGTTTTAAGGCTCAAAATGATGTCACCTGAACAAGTAAGATGCAGTTATATGAGAAAAATAAAACTTTTTGTTTCAATGAAAGCTAGACTAATCAAGGGAAGAAATTTCAATCAATAATGCATCAAACAAAATGCGTCTAGCACAATTCCTTTCACTAAATTTCACTTTCATCTTCCAAACACAATGCCAAAAGTAAAAATGATTTCCACTTTTCACTCCTAAATGCAACTTTTTCGAAAGCAAAATGATTTTACTTTACAAACATATACTTATATGAATTATGTTTTTCTTTTCATTTTGAATGATTTGATGCACCTAATACAATTTTTAGCTTTCAATCACTGAAAAATGTGATCTATTTTCAATGATGAATCTCAAAAAATAACTTTTCAATGCAGCTAATCTAATGCATTTTCACGAAAAGTAGATTTTGAAAGACAAGCCAAAACAAATGCAAAATGATGTTTTCAGTGATTTCCACAGAAAACAATACTCAATCAATTAGCAAAACCAACATCTCAATGACACCAACCAAGTAGCCATTGCTACGCATGCAACTGATGTAGAAAAATCTTCCAACCATCCCCAGAAAGTAAAATTCCCTTGCATGTTATGTAAGGGTAACCACCTTCTTCAGAATTGTCCTGGTATTCCCAAGGTCTTAGAAGTGTGGTCCAAAGGTTCACATAGACCTTTGTCATCAGCCTCTGGAATTCATGCTAGTGACAAACCCTTAACTAGTAACAGTAAAGCTCATGGGAAAAAGGGAAAAGTCAAATTTCCCTGTAAGTTGTGTGAAGGTAATCATCCCATTCACCTTTTTCCTCTTCTAGATGAGGCTTCCAAAGAGTTGGAAAACCTTACCGCTTCCTAGCCTTGTCTTCCCATTGGTTATCAAAAGGTTTCCCCTGATCCTTCACTAGTGATTAATCAAAAGTAATCTTTGGTCAACCCCGCTCTCTCTAAAAGTGAGTATCGTGAGTCCATTCTTGAACAACCATTGGTTGAGAAACCAGTAGACTTGACTCCACCTTTACTTAACCATACCTTTCAGGTAGAGAGTGAACCCCATACTGCTCAGGTTCTTTTGGTTTCCTCAATTTCGAATGAACTAGAAGGAAATCCTCCTGTTCCTGAGGTGCATGAGAGTAGTTCTCATGTTCCCATAGAGAAAGAGGGTAACTCTCTCGTTCCTACAACACCACCTCCAAGTAGTTTGGTCACTTCTTTTGAATGGAGTTGACTGGCAGGATATCGCCTTCCATCTTATGTGCCTTTCCAGATTACAATACAGGCTTACCATATGGTCGTACCTAGCATAGTCATAGAGTAGGGCGCATCTGTTAGCATTCTGTCCTCAACTGCTTTCCAAGCTTTAGGTTCTCCTCAGCTTTTCCCCATCACCCAGAATCTGTTAGCTTTTAAAAGAGGAACTAGTTAACTGTTAGGGATCCTTCCTAAGTTACCTATTACTTTGGGAGGAAAGATTGTCTATATAGATGCGATGGTTTTCCAAGGCCCTTTAGGTTTTAATCTACTCCTTGGCCATGACTATGTTTACATCATGGGAGCTCTTGTTTCCTCCCTCTTTCAAGTGATGTGTTTCCCACATGAAGGAAGCATTGTGATATTTGATCAACTTACATTCATTGGTCCCGAATCAACTCTGCATCAACCATCATCCGTAGATGGTTCTCATATGCAAGAAGTATCACCCCCGCCATAGGTTAATTATGTGGCCACTTGTTCCATGCCCACATCTACTAATGATCTAGCAGGTGATGTAGTACACCATGTATTAGGGGCATTGGAGCCCACTTTTCATTTGGATCCTTGGACATGTATCCCTTCCATAGTGTTGTTCTCCCATCTTATGAGAACCTCTTGGAATCCATGGCCTATTTTGGTCTGTGATGAAGGGTTTGGAAAAGAGTTCCTTGTCTTGTTTCTAGCTCCTTAAAAAATGAAACAAGGGATATGAGGATAGTTCTTTTACTATGTCAACCTCATTAAAAAATGAAATAGGTCTCCATGAACAAATTTCTTTTACTTGTGTCAATCTCGTTTAAAAAAGAAACAAGGTGTCATGAGGATGGTTCCTTTACTTGTTTCAACCTAGGTAAAAAATGAAACAAGGTGTCATGAGCATGGTTCTTTTCCTATGTTAATCTCGTTAAAAAATGAAACAAATCCCTTTTCAATTCAAGTCTTTGATTAGATCTCGTAAAATTCCAGTCGAGTCTTTCACTTGATCTCGTAAGTGAACCTTCATTCCATCCACTTGTTAGTAACCAGTATTCTACTTAGGTGAATGAAATGAAGATTGGGGGGCATGTACCTCGAATTGAGTCTTTATACTAGGGGCATTCAAACTTATCTCAAGCATAGTTTATCTTTGATTCAAGCTTGTGTAAAAATCCAAGCATAGTTTTTTCCTGAGTTCCAAGCTTGTGAAAAAATGAAACCATCTTCAAGTATACTCAAGCATAGATTCCCATGTTTCAATATTGCGTAAAAATGAAACCATTCCCACTTTACATCTCGTGTTTGTTGTTTTAATCAGCTGAATGTTGCCATATGACCCTTTGTTTTTCATTCCATCATTACCATCTCTTTGGCCAATCATATGCTTTAAGTTGGTTCTTTTACCCTTGCCTAAGGAACATCTACGATGAGTGGTCTTATTAGCCAGCCTCTTGACCATTACATATTTTGAGTAGTTCCATCATGACTGGAACTAGTTGATAACCTTTTATACCACTCATTCCTCCAGGAGGAGTCATCTTTTAGCTCTTTTCTGACTCTTCAAAAATGAAAAGATCATCAAGTACTTGTCTTTTCAAACTCGTTAAATTAAATGAATTGATGTCGTCTCAATATACATTTACCCCTTTTTCAGGCTGAGAATGACTATTTACGAAAAAGGTACACCCGTGGTCGACATGGTCAAGAGGTTCTCTCAAATATTGTTTTCTACCTTTTCGGATTCAAGGGACAAATTACGAAAAGGGACATGATGGAGTTTTATTTTTCGTCTCTTTTTCAAACTCTCTAAATATGAAAAATATATCGATTTATCCTTCCATCAGGCTTGTTAAAATTTTTACAGAAAAATACTCGTCACCATGATGAGATCGAGTTTCTCCTTCCTAGGACTCGTAAAACTTACTAGGATGGATTCATTCAAAGAATGAACTTATATAACAAGCATATGTTATCCCCTTCAAGCTTGTGATAAAAAATAATTGCGGTACTCACTAGAACTAGTGGGGAAAATGAAAGTGAAACATCCTTATATAGGCAGCATGTCACTCTTGAACATTACACTCATCTACATCTCGTGTCAGGTTTGAGATATCCTCACCCAGTCACTTGTCCTTCCGGGTTTAGGTGAACCATTGTGCCTCTCATCTAACTATTCCATTTCATCATCATGACCCTTAGTCTTATGTTGAGTCAAATTTTGCCACACTCCAGAGTCGTGTCACCAATGTTCAAGAGAAGTCCTATCTACAGTCTATAACCTATACATTGTCTGACCCTTTGCTACAGTCTTAGATCCTATTCATTCCCTTCCACTTTATTCCTCATTTCATGTCAATGATGGGGGAATTATCATGACGCTCCTTTGATGGGCCACTTCCGGTCGACTTCAACTCATTATCCAGGAAGATGACTTAGAGACTCCATTTTAGTACCTTAGAGCTTGCATGCATTAATGGCAAGTTATTCGCATCCAACAATAGGTTTTCATCATTATCTTTCGATCGGATGATTTCATGAGTGTTTGACTTTAGCTTCATTTTTTGCATTCACGGATTGTATTGTCATACCTTGAGAACCATTGTCATTGCTGGTGGCTTCTCTCGTGCCTACTAACGGTCCACATCATTGGCCGGTAATGAAGTGGATTTCTAGCATGTTCGACTTCAACACATTCACTCACATGTTAGAATTTGTACTTTGATCGGGTTGGGATGGAGCGCAAGACCCTGAGTTTTGTCTGATATGACTCAGGCTACGTGGAATTATGTATTGTTCGTGATTGTACACATGTTTCTTCTATACAGATGGTTGTGACCATACCATGGGACTTTACATTTATGATGATGCTTCTATATCGGGTGGTTGCATCCACACTTTGGATCTTAGATTTACAAATGATCCTTCTCATTCAAATGGTTGCACCAATGCCGTGGATCTTTTTCATAGTCCTTACTATCCAGATGGCTGTGTCCATACTGTGGATTCATGTTTTGATATCACATATGTATATATATATGCGTCCTTGATTTTTAGGTCTCCTGACAGTGTTTGTTCTCATCCTTGCAAAATCTCGTAAAACATTTTAGCCATCACTCCTTGTTTTGCCTTCATGCTTTAGGGGGCATCTGTTACACATTATTTTGTCACACCTCCCACACTTCCCCGTGACATAACCAGAAGTTCTAGAAACATGACCATCATGCAGTGTACTCATCCAGATATGCAGCTCAGATCCTCCCTTAACCATTGATGGAAAAATGCCTTAAGCTTCCCCTGAAGAAAAGGGCTCTAAAACCCTATTTTGAGGATCACTGTTCCCCTGACACTGGGAACCCGTGTTGGTCTCTAGTTGCACTATACTAGCCTCGTAATGCCAACATTCTTTTGGCTTGGATACCCATGATGATCCATAAAAGGCAATTTTTCCCAAAGAGGACAAGAAGCTTCGTGATCTAGAGGCTTCCAGAATGACGAGCTGGAGGTTGTTCAGTGTGGATGAGGTCAAGTTCTCTCAACTTGGCCCTTTGGTCTTACCCCTATGAGCTACATCCTTGAGATGAGGGCCTTCTCCTATCTTTGGAGAGATCCTAAATCCCTTTCCCTACCTATATATTCATCCCCTCCCATTCCCAAATGGTTGGTCTTTGGCTATTTGCACCCTTATGCTGAGATTGTGCCTACATGCTACTCATTTGGCTTGGAGAAGGAGTGCTTGGATAGCTTGGATTTGGACTTGGACATTCACTTAAGGAGAGCTTATTGACATCAAGGCTTTCTTGTATGCTTCCTCCTTTATTCTATTAATATATGCAACTGCTAGTTCATTTTCCATAAATGTGTATGTTAATGCAACATTTATCTTAATGTTCCTTGATTTGTTAAGTAGGTTACTTTTGATTATGCTATTTGTACTTTCATGCTTTGTTGTGTCTTGATCTCTTGTGCATGCATTTAAATGCTGTGAGAAGTAGGATAGAACCTGTGATAGAAGCAATTCAAGGTCTTCAACAAAGTAGGATATTATAGCATCAGAACAAGGTAGGCCATCTTCCTCTTCTTCGATTTCAATTGTAACTTAGGAAAGTGTCTAGTAGATTGTCATGTAGGTTGCTAGTCCCACTCATTGGGCTAGAGGGATTGTTTCTATCAGTAGAGAGGATTGCCTAGACAACAAAATGGCGACTCAGTTACCTATGGATAAAGAATAGAAACCTAATGGGGTCTCCCAATATATACTTGATGGTACAGGGAGAACAATTCCGTGTTAGTGCTGTCTAATGCATAACCATTCGGTGAGAGCATTCAAATATCCTTGCCATACTGAAGTGCCTCCGATATACTCGAAAGTACTAGAGAACCTTCGATATACTTCCGTATTGGAACAAGATTTCATCCCTAGGATATAATGCAGGCAATTAACGACAACTGCTATGTTTAAATACGATGGAACACGTCTCTAGCCTAGACCTCTAGATATTTGTGTTAAGTTCCAAATGCTCCTTAGGTTAATTGAGGTAAATTTTAAGTTTATCTTCAATTAAGTTTTGGTTTTAAGGCTCAAAATGATGTCACCTAAACACCTAAGATGCAGTTATATGAGAAAAATGAAACTTTTTGTCTCAATGAAAGCTAGACTAATCAAGGGAAGACATTTCAATCAATAATGCATCAAACAAAATGCATCAAGCACAATTACTTTCACTAACTTTCACTTTCGTCTTCCAAACACAATGCCGAAAGTAAAAATGATTTCCACTTTTCACTCCTAAATGCAACTTTTTCGAAAGCAAAATGATTTTACTTTACAAATATATACTTATATGAATTATGCTTTTCTTTTCATTTTGAATGATTTGATGCACCTAATACAATTTTTAGCTTTCAATCACCGAAAAATGTGATCTATTTTCAATGATGAATATCAAAAAAAACTTTTCAATGCAACTAATCTAATGCATTTTCATGAAAAGTAAATTTTGAAAGACAAGCTAAAACAAATGCAAAATGATGTTTTCAATGATTTCCACAGAAAACAATGCTCAATCAATCAGCAAGACCAGCATCTCAATGACACCAACCAAGCAGCCATTGCTACACATGCAACTGATGTAGAAAATTCTTCCAACCATCCCCAGAAAGTAAAATTCCCTTGCATGTTATGTAAGGGTAACCACGTTCTTCAGAATTATCCTGGTATTCCCAAGGTCTTAGAAGTGTGGTCCACAGGTTCACATAGACCTTTGTCATCAACCTTTGGAATTCATGCTAGTGACAAACCCTTAACTAATAACAGTAAAGCTCATAGGAAAAAGGGAAAAGTCAAATTTCCCTGTAAGTTGTGTGTAGGTAATCATCCCATTCACCTTTTTCCTCTTCTAGATGAGGCTTCCAAAGAGTTGGAAAACCTTACTGCTTCCTATCCTTGTCTTCCGGTTGGTTATCAAAATCTTTCCCCTGATCCTTCACTAGTGATTGATCAAAAGTCATCTTTGGTCAACCTCGCTCTCTTTGAAAGTGAGTCTCGTGAGTCCATTCTCAAACAACCATTGGTTGAGAAACTAGTAGGCTTGACTCCACCTTTAGTTAACCATACCTTTCAGGTATTTAACACCCAGGTTGTTCCCTTTGACTCCCAAGGGAATACGGCTGGGGTAACCACTAACCAAGCTTTGGATTATAGGTCCTAGCCTACCTATAATCAGAGAGGGCTCTCTCTTTAAGTTTTATCTCTGTTTTGTGAAGATTTTAGGCTAGTTATAAGTTTCAGCTTTTGTTTGAAATTTTGGTTGTGAACTGTTGTTGTGAGAAGGGCATGAAATGTTTGGAAAATGCTAGTCCATTGGGCACATGGAGTCGAAAATGTGAGACAGTCCTGGTGCCTGTGAGGGAGAAAGTTTTACTGCAAGGCTAGATGGCTATTCCTTGTTATAAGTTCTGATTAGTGAGTGAAACAGTGAGACATGGAATTACAGACAGTGTGATAACAAATTGAACAACAATATCTACTTAGTAGCATACATGAATTACTAAATAGAAACTGTGAAAGATTCAGGATTTATTGGAGCAGTTAAGAATTCCAATTAAACAGCTGAGCCTGTAGAAAACATTAATAGTAAGAAAGATTGAAATCAGGGTGTCTCCATGGACAAGTCCTGAGCTATTCTTTTTCTTTCTTCCTAAATTTAGAACAACATATGAGAGATATGATTTAAACAGATAATAAAACATTAACAGAGATAGAGAAAACTTATTATATCAAGCCATAGCACTAGAATCCTGTAGCATTCAATGGTTCCAAGACAACATGCATCAGTAAGACCCAAATTCTGTAAACTCCAAGCTTTGTTTGTATTATTCTTCCAGAAATTACAGCCGAGTTCTCCTTTTTCACCAGAAACAACAACCCCTGCAAGCTTATGCGAGGGGGAATATATACAAATTGGTTTCACAAAATATCTGAACCGCTGAGTCACTTGATAAATTAAATACGCTCACCAACTTTACAAAATAGCAGATAAGGAAGTTATTGCTGCTCTAAATACAAAATGAATACTCTTTAATTCTGTCAGAAGTCTTTTTGACCTTTGGAGGCCACTGAGTCAGTTGAGCGTTCTGCATTAATGCTAAATGATGTGTCTTTATGGCTTTGTCACGCTGTAGCTTTCTCGGCCCTGTCATCTGTAGCTGTCAGTATTGCTTTAGTGGCCGAATTGGTTTGCTGAGCTGGCTCAGTCCACTCTTCTCCAGTCATAGTGTATGCATCACATTTTCTGAACATGATGATTTATGTTTTTTGATGAAAAAACTTTGATGAAAGCCTCCTGTTTACAGCAACAACTGTATCATTCTGGTCCACCACTCCTGTGTAGGCAATTGATGTCTCAAAATTGCATCTAAGGTTTCATCTGCCTCTATGTATTTGTAGAAGTTTTGAGGCACTTCAAACAAATGTCTGATCTCATTCATAATAAAAAATAAGTTCTCTACTCTGTCATAGAGACTTTGCCCAGATGCTGGTCCTGTTTGCTCTGAAGTGCTTGATCCTACAGTGATCTGATTGGTGGCAAATGTATTTACCCTTTTTGCATAGTTCTCATGAGATAGTAGCCTCCCTGTGCTGTTCAGTAAGCCAGGAAGGCCTCTGCCTTGTAATGCTACAAACTTATCCATGAATTTGCTTACTTCTGTTTGCATGTCCTGGCTTCTTCTATCCAATGTTTGTACCAGGCTTCTTAATGTGAGGACCCTCTTTATCAGTAGGATGGTTTCAGTTCTATTGGGGATTCCCATTGCTGCCAGCTGAGGACCTGTGCGGTTATTGAGGACATTAATCATTCTATTGGCTATCTCAGGCATATTGCCTAGAGATGCCCTTGCCCTTTGGACTTCCTTGTGTGCTTTGCCTATGAGCTCCATTTGCTCATGAATAGTCTCTATATACTGCCATTGATCTGTTATTGATTGGCCAATGTTGGCCCATAAAACTGTTTTGACCTCAGCCACCACCTTGTCAAGGGTGAGCTCCTTTTCCAGCTCCTTTATCTTCTCCTTAAGGGCCTTTATTTCTCTTCCTTTTTCTGCTACACTTTGCTTAGATTTGTCATATTTTTCATTTAGCTTAACTAAATTCTCCTTGGCTTCATTCAGCTCTGCCATCTGGGCTTCTAGGATCTTGATTTCACTCATCAACTTCTGCATATCAAGGCTCGGAGCCTGCTCTAAGGTTGGTGCTGGTGCTGATGTTGATGGAGTTGTTTGAGCTGTCTGCTCTGTGGGAGGAGCAGTAGTCTATGGGAGCTCCTCAAGGTTTATGATCTCTGGCGGGGGCTGAGAAGTTTGACCTCCTTCTTTCTGCTGTAGGGCTGCCTGCAGTGCATCCTCTGTCTCTTCCAGCTTTCCTTGTGTTTGCACCAGCTGCTTATGCAGTCCTACCAGCAATGTTGCTACATCCTAGTCTTGTCTTTGCTGGGAAACCTATTCTGTTTGAGGGTGAAGGGTTGCTGGGATTTTAATCATCTTTTTTAGAGCTGCAAGGTCTGCATCTCTTATTTTCAGCAGCGTTTGTATAGCTTTTGGATCCTTTGGGTCATGCCCAAGCTCTATGATTATATCCTCCAAAGACCTGATCCTGTTGTCTTTGGCCTGAGAGGATGCCTTCTCCAACTCAAGTTGGGCAGCTGTATTGTTCAGGATGTTTTCCAACCTATGTGCCGTGAATGTATTGTCTGCCAATGTCGAATATACCATCTCACCTGTTTGCTTGTGAAGTTCTATTTGGTCCATAGGGTGGATGTCTTTTGCAAGAACCTCAAGGTTGGTTCTTATATAGTCTGCAGCTGACTGTGGCTGCAGCATGGTTGGCATGAAATGACTCATGGTCATCTTCCCCTCCGTTATGTCATAAGCTGACATAAGCCTCTGCTGATTGGTAGGGGCCATCTTAAGCAACTGGTTGTAGATCTGGAGCCTGAGTGGCTCATTTCTCTTTTTTATGTCAATGAATTGTTGCTTGATGCCTGTCTCGGCTCTCCTTTGCTGACTTGAGGAGCTGACCTCTCCTCCAATTATTCTTTCTTGTTCCTGCTGAAAGGAACTGGCAGATGCCTCCATGCTTGGTGGGCCCATGCCCAATGATTGCCCAATAGGCATTTATTCCTCGGAGAGGGGATTCATTCTCTGCCTTTTCTCCCCTTGATTTGTGGATGTGGTGAGGGGAGTCTCCTGCTCTCTATCCCTCTTCTTTCCCTTTTCTTCTTTCTGTGGAGTTTGTAGCACTGAGGCCTCCACTGTCTTTTCTTGCCTAGGAGGCACATTCTCTTGAGCCTATTGCTCAGTGGATATTGGGGCTTCAGCTGTTTGTTCTTGCTGTATTGGCTGCCCCTCTTTTCGCCCTTCTTCTTGCTGTTCTACTTGCTTTTCTGCTATAGGAGGTGGCTGTTCTTGCTCCATCTGCTTCCCTTTATCCTTGTTGGATTCCTGTTGAACAGTTCCGGCTGCTTGCTGCTGGGCTGTAGAGGATGAGGCAGCTGCTCCAAGTTGCCTTTGATAGGAAGAGGAAACCTGCCCACAAGTTTCCAAGTCAGCCTCTTTCTCAATATTCTTTGCCTCTCTTTGTAGCATTTGCTCTCTAGTCATTGGCTCTTCTAGAGTGCCCTCTTTCCAACTTAATGAATTGGCATATTTCTCAATATGAGGCAGTCTGACGTGAGCATAGCCCCCCAATTTATATTTTACCCTCCTGAGGGAAATGAAATGATTAGGGTCATAAGGTACCCATTGGAAATTGGTTTGCAATTTGAGGGTCTCTAGGATCAAATCTGCTTCCTTCCATCCCTCCTCCCTTTTGTTGTATAGAAATGGGCCTAGCTGGTTCCTTACTTTTAGTTGTACCTTCTTGTTTTTACTATGGAAGTGGACAAAGTCTGCATTTCCAAACTGCCTAAAATACTCTAAGGCAAAAAGTCTCATAGGGACATATCTTGGCAGCCTATAAGGGTTCAACTCACAGCCATATACTCTGATTACTGTATGGTGTTGGTAAAAGTACCAATCACCAATGCTGTAGGCCTTTGAGAGGTGAAGTATCCTTTGCATCTCATCTGTCAATCTTGGAGGAGGGACACCCAATAACAAGGTCATAGCTGGATGGATGAAAAGGTCTATAAATTCACAGTAGGTGTATGGTGAAAAAGCTACATGATGGAAGACTGAAGACCAAAACACCACAGACCTTGGGTTTCCCTGGGCATTTAGCTTCTTGAGAGGAACAGGGAAAGCATCTGGTTGATAAAATAAGAACAAGTGATAGATGTATCGAGTGTATTTAAATACCTTTTCCCTTTCTAGATTCATCAATTGTTCATGAATCTTATTGGCAATGTATGTAGCAAAATCATAGTGCACAGCAGGAGGCATTCCAGGGGAGAATATGGACAGCATGGCCATAATGGTTTCATCAACATCCTCATGTGACCCATAACCCAGGATGTAACTGATCAAATCCACAAGCATTTTGCCCAGCTCATTGAGATATTGATATCCTATAGGAGGGGTTCTCACAACTTCAGAGCTTGGTTGAACGAATAACTGATTAATTTTGATGATTTGAGCACTGGACAGCTTGCCCCCTTTCTTTAGCAAGTCATTGATGGAGAGAGGAGTCAGTGGCTTTGCAGTGTGAAAGTGCAGCATCTCATTTATGGCCTCAGGGGTGATATGGAACAATACTGAGCCTGAGGGGCTAAGGACAGCTCTTTGACATGGATCATAGCTGGAACGGCATTGATTTATCAAGTCTGGGAGGACATTGACTTGAGGGAGACTGTAAATGGGCAAATTGGAATCCCAAATTCCTAAAATATTAGCTCCACTGAGGTATTGGGCCTTTAACTCATTTTGCAGGTGAATGTTAAATTTGGAACTCATGGAAAATGAGTCTATCATCTGGTAATCTCTATCACCCAGGGCCTTCCACTCTAGCTCTCTATGTGGGGCATTCAGAGGTTGAATATTCAGGGCTACTGGTGTTTCCATGGTTAAGAAGTATTATGACTTGTACTAGAGCTGGTTTCAGTGGGCAGAACAACACAGAGGGGTACTTTTGCAACAGTGAGGCAAATTGCAAGGAAAAATGGGGCAAACTGTGGTGAGAATAGTTTAAAGTGCTCCAAAGAGAGTTAATTGAGCATATGCAGGGACTAGTACCACTGTTTTCCTGGTGAATTTGCGCAGCTCAGGTTTTAAGTCCACGAATGCGCGGACTGACTGTAGGTTTAGTGAAAACTTGGCTAAACGAGGCTCTGCAGGTGAATTTCGACTCAACAATTGAAAATGAAGGCTGGCCACTGGGGATTTGCTGGTAAATACAAGCTTCCTCACTCTTTTTAACTTAGTTTCGGATAATTATGGACACAACCAAGCGCGGAGGGAATGATTTGAATAAATACCTGGTGAATTGCCGGCAATGGTTACAAATGCAGGTGGGTTGAAGGCGCCAACGGTCTTCGGGTCGATTTCCGCAGGTTGGCGATGGATGGTCGTAATTTGCATGCAGAGGTGAGCAACAGTCTTTTTGGCAAAAGTGACAAAAAACACGAATTTTGGCTAAAATATGGACTTTTTGGATTATTGGCGCTTTTTTTTGGATGACGTCATCAGGTGGGGTCAGGGTCAGGTGACGTCAGCATGATGTCATCGAGTGACGTGGCGGCCTGTGAGTGGTCCACGGGGATTTCATAGGAGGCGGACATGTCGGAGCGCTGGCGGGCGGGGGTGCTGACAGGGCGCCGAGTCGAACTGACGTGGGCGTGATGTAGCAATGACATGGGCACGACGGTAAAGCACAAGCGGTAAGTGGTTTTTCTTGGACCGCTCTGGATACGGTCATGGTATTGTCAGAGGGCGGCCCGAGAAAATATGGGGGTGACGCGTGGCAGAGGCCTGACGTCACCCTCTGACAGTTTCTCGGGCGGTAAAGTGCGGTCATCGGGGCCGACCCGATATGAATGCGGGCCGTCGGATGGAAAAACCCAGATCCGACGGTCGACGGATCACTAAGGCGCCAGGACAATACGGCAGCAGTGCGGAAATATTTTAATATTTTCTTTGAAATGCGTGCCCAGCGGGGACTTTGGATTTTGGCGAATTATATGGGTTTTTCAATGTATTTTTTATGAAATGCGTATTGCGCCAAACTTTGGGTAAAGCGGAAGAATGGGTATTTTGGTGCATTTTGCAAATAACGCGGGTTAGGGGTAATAGTGGTTTTTTTACAAGGTCTTTTTGCAAATGAAGTGGGTAAATGGTTTCAAAGGTTTCTGCAGGGAAAAGAGGGGTAGGGCTTAGGTTGTTAAACTGACCAGAGGTCAATTTAATCCCTGACTTTGGACATATGGCTATAATGCTAGGGGGGAGGGAATATTTATAGATTGCTTGGGGTTTATACACCATAGTGTTTATAATAGTAAGGGAAAAGGGGAACATAGGGGATTTAGATAATAAGAAGTTTAGGAGTTAATATGAGTGGAGGAGGTGGATAAGGGGGAAAACCACTAAGTTTATATGAAATCAACTTAGTTTAGGAAGTAGATCAAAATGAAAAGAATTTTACACAAGAAATGTGGCTCTTAAAGAGACAAGAACCAACAAAAGACTTTGACTTTCTTTCATGAACATAGGTAGTATTGGGATGTTAGTAATGAATTTGATGGGGGATAATATGGAAGTTAGACATGTTTCATTGTATTGCTGCAAAACTGTTGAATAAGAGACCTACACTGGCACCATGTTTTTAGCTTTGCTTAGGCCAGTGAAGTGCCATAAACCATGCTTTCTGCAACCCCAACTACCTACCCATTCTATTGCCTAGCATTTTTTGTTACTCCAAGGAGGGTGCACTTAGACTTGCAAACCCTCATGTGCCTTTTCTTTTTCTTTGGCTTTTTTCTTTTGATTTTCTATCTAAGGCTAGCCTTATTGCTTCCAAGGCCCCAGATTAAACAGTTGGGAACCTTCATTCTCTACCTAACTACTTTACCTACCAAGATTGAACTATTTGGACAAATTTCTTTCTCTAATCTACAACAAAAATTGAAACATGGCATGACCCAGCTTAGGCTGTTGGATCACCCATTCAGAAGTAGGGCAGCATCAACCAAATGTAAGTATATTTCTTCCACAAGAATATGAGATCTTTGTATCACCAAAGTAGATCATATTGGCACTTCCCCTGCCAATCATGAAAAATGAAACCTATTGGTATAGGTAGCTAATAGTGGCTCCACTTGGGGATGGTTTTTCTTCTTGAAAGACCAAGAACAGCAGGTCAGAACGCCTTGGCCCTTGACTTCTTCTACCAAAACTTGAAAACTTTCTCTTTGTACTTCAAAACTGGAGGCTGTCACCTCTGTGGAACTTCTGGAATGTAAAGCCTTTTTTCTGCTTATTTACAGCAACTTTTTAAACTGAACTATTTGTATGCCGAAAGAAAATATATACAACTGATTATGTACAGGAGGAGAGACCCTACTATATACATGGAAAGTAGTCAAAATAGTGCTTCAACATCCTGCCATTCACAGGACCTTCATCTAAGTCAGTTTCATCTAGATTTTTTAGGAAGTAAGTGTTGTTTCCTTGCACTGCTTGGATAATAAATGGTCCTCTCCAAAGAGAATCAAATTTTCCATGTTTTCCTTTATCTTCCCTTCTTGAATCCCACTTGAGGACTTTGTCACCTATGCTGAAATATTCAGCCTTAGTCCTTCTATCAAAAGCTTTCTTTAACTTTTCTTGTAGAACTTGTACTCTGCTATAAACTTGGTCTCTAGTTTGCTGCAAACATATTATTTGATTGATCATTCTTTGCATGTTATTGGGCTCAGCTTGACTTTCTTGAAGTAGTTTCATAACAGGAACCCCTAGTGATGAAGGAAATTTGGCTTCTAATCCATAGACTAACTCATATGGGCTGACCCCAATGGATCTCTTGGTTGTTAGTCTATCTGCCCATAAGGCATTCACAAGCTTCTTATGCCAATTCTTCTTATTTTCTTCCAACACCTTCTTTATGATGTTTACAAGGCTTTTATTTGATGATTCAGCTAGGCCATTTCCTTGAGGGTAGTATGCAGTGGAATGGCCCAAAGTCATATGAAATTTGTGGCAGAAGTTCACCATCTTCTTGGATCTAAAAGCAGCAACATTGTCTGTTATAATCTTGTCAGGACAGCCAATTCTATAAAGAATATTATTCTCAAGAAACTAAATGATTGTTGAATCATTTGCCTGTCTACATGGGATGGCCTCAATCCATTTGGTGAAGTAGTCTGTGGTTGTGAGGATCCATCTATGTTGGCCTGAAGATGAGGGATGAATTTCCCCAATGAAATCCAAGCCCCATTGTTGAAAAGGTCTTTCTGTTGCAATAGGCCTCAAAGGAAGTGGCAGTAACTTTCTCTTTCCCTCAAATATTTGACACTTATGGCATGAGGTAGTGAAATTTTTAACATCAGAGAACAAAGTGGGCCAATAGTAACCAGCCCTCAGTATTTTATCCACAGTGGACTTCCAGTACAAATGTCCACCACAATCACCTGCATGAAATTCTTTCATGACATTGTTAGTCTCATTCTCAGTTAAGCAGTTTAACAATATACCCTCATGGTTTTTCCAAAGAAAATTGCCATCCATGACAAAAAATCTTGAAGCTTTCATTTTTAGGAACCTACATTTAGTTCTGGACAATCCTGGGGGAGCACACAGGTTTTGCAATATATAACAGATATCAGAATACCACAGAGATTGTTCAAAGGCTACATTGATCTTTGGAGTCGCCAACTCCGGTTCACTGTCCAGTTGGTTGATGTCCAAGGCTTGGAAATTTGTTTCAGACATTAATTTGGCCAAACCTTGCCCTTTTATCAGTTTTGTAGGTTTTATTTCAATGTCAAATTCTAAAATGTTGGCAATCCATTTTCCTCTTCTGCCCTCTAAATTCTCTTGAGTAAGTATGTCTTTCACAATGGGACTTGGTACATAAGCTATAACATGGGAGTATAGGATGTAAATCCTAAAGTCTTTGATGGCTTTGACCAAAGCATATGCTTGTTTTTCCATGATCTGATATTTCAGGGGTGCATCTCTGAGAGCTCTACTAAAGAAAGCAATAGGTTTCTCATTTCCTTGGTCATCTTTCTGTAATAAGACAACAGCAATAGTATGTTGGGAGGCAAAAGAGAAAATGATAAACTCTTTGTCAAATTGAGGATTCGTTAAGACTGGAGTTTGGGTAAGGGCCAATTTGATACCTTCAAAAGCTTGATTTGCTTCTACTGTCCATTTTACTTTTGAATCCTTTTTTAGCATGTTATTTAGTAATCTGATCAATTCTGCTAAGTTTGGGATAAACCTCCTTAAGAAGTTGATCTTCCCCAAGAAGGCTTGTAATTCTTTGATGTTTCTTGGGTGGGGCATTTGCAAGATGGCCTGTATTCTGTCTGGGTCAATTCTAATGCCATCCTTTGAAATGATGTGACCTAACAGCTTACCTTCTTCCAAACCAAATAGAGACTTCTTAGGATTTAAGGAAATCCCATATTTTCTACAAGTCATGAATATTTGCCTTAGATGTTTCAAATGTTCTTGGTCATATTTTGAGAAAGGTGTGAGGTCATCTAAGTAGATGACAAGGAAATCATGAATTTCTTTGGCAAACGCAATATCCATTACTCTTTGAAAGGTAGCTCCTGCATTTTTCAACCCAAAAGGCATTTTGACATATTTGAAGGTTCCCCATGGGGTTGTGAATGCTGTTTTGTCCTGATCATCAGGGTGAACTAGGATCTGGTTGAAACCTGAGAACCCATTAAGTAAAGAAATTCTTGAGGCCCCCACTACTCTTTGCAAGATGTGATCCATCTTGGGTAAGGGGTAATTATCTTTTAGGGACACTTGATTCAAGTTCCTTAGATCAACACAAAGCCTTATTTCACCAGTTTTCTTTCTTGTAGGGACCAAATTTGAAATCCAGTCTGAGAATCTGATTGGTGCAATGATGCCAGCTTTAAACATTTTTTGTACCTCTTTTTCAATTGAAGGGAGAAGCATAGGATTGATTCTCCTCAATTTCTGTTTAAAGGGTTTTTGATTGGGCTTGAGAGGGATAGTGTGTTGAATGACAGAGGTGTCATAGGACTTTAAATCCTCATAACTCCATGCAAAGACATCTTGGAACTCTTTAAAGAGGTTAATGTATTTAGGCTTCTGGTCAGGAGGTAAAGCTGCAGACAATTTAATTATCTTGGGTTTTTCAATAGTTCCAATGTTGCACTCTTCAATGGCAGCATTAAGGGGCTGCAATTTTGGTTTTCTAGGGACATCATTTGAGTCAAAAATGTCCTCTAATGGAGCTAGGCCTGTTGGAAGAAAATTGTCTTTCAATTGTATAACTTCAGCTTCAGCATCAGCTATTTTCTCAGAATGTAATTGTTCAAGTTCTTGTATTTTCTCCTGGTCAAAGTTTGTTGGACAAAGCATTTGATTTGCTGTTTTGAGTGAGATATTTGTTTGGTGTTGTTCACCTAGTATTTGTGAATCACTTGCAGCATCTGTATCAATGTTTAGTCCTGAAAATTCTTGCTGCAAAGTCAAGAAATTGTTTATTTGTGTATCATCCTCAAACACTTGCCAATCCTTGACATTGTTTGGGACAGAAGGTCTGTGTTTTATCTCAGCTGTAAAACAGTGGTTGGGTTCAAAAGGCAATTTGCATGTACTAGAAAATGTGGCTAAACTGTGTGCATGAAGATTGTGGGCTCTAGCTATCTTGGTTATCTGAAATTCAGTAAAAGTTTTAAGCATTTCAATAGCAGCAGACCTATATGACCTTAGTCTTTTGTCATTGGCGACAAAATTGCCTTTCACTTGTTGGATAATAAGGTCTGAATCTCCCATGATTGAAAGTTTTGTGGCTTGTAAGGATTTTACTAGCTTGAGGCCTAGTAAGAGAGCTTCATATTCTGCCATATTATTGGTGCACCTGAAGTTTAACCTGTAGGCTCGGCCCTCTGCATGACTGTTTTGTTTGTTATGTATCCAAACCCCCGCTCCTGCCCCTAATTTGTTGACTGACCCATCGAATTCAAGAAACCAGAGGACTTCTTGGTTAAGGGAAGAATTGTCAACTATTATGGGACTTGGCATCAACAACTTGATATCTTGGCTTACACTTGGTTTGTTTACTTGAACAGTTTTGTTTATTGATTGCTCAACCCTCATTTCTAGAGCAGTAGTCTGTTCATTTATATGCTGATCTTGTTTGAGTGTCTGGGTTTCAACATCGTTTGTGGGACCTGTATTATCATTGAAGAGAATATAGGAGTCTATGTCAGAATGGACAGCATATATGGGAAAGTTTTGAGGTTTTTCCTCACTGCTGACCATGTATTTCATAAGTGACTCTCTATATAGCCTCTTGGGTTGACCAAAGACTGAGATGGTGGCATATGACATGTCTAATTGCAGGGAACCTTGGAGTTTAGCTCCCCATGATCTTGATAACAGCATTCCATATTTGGGTGGGATATCAGCAACTACAACATCCATTAAGATTGTTTTGTTTGGATACTGGACAAGTGATACGCATAGATCTTTTATTAAGCCTAAACATTTAACTTGGCTGGAGTCAAATGAAAATAGGTCCTTATATGGTCTTGTAATGTCTAGGTTGAGCCTCTCCATCACTGATTTAGGCATAAGGTTATGAGAGGCGCCTGAATCAAACATTGCATTATGTAGTATCTTATCATGAACATGCAAGCTGACATAGAAAGGTAAGATCCCTGTAACTACTGTCTTTCCATCAACCTCTGGACCGAAAAGCAATTCAGGGGTGTCATCCAACACATTAACATCATCTTTGTTGTGGGTAAGTTGAAGGGACTTCGTGATTTGTTGTTTATAAATGTCATGCTTGGCTAACTCTGAAAGAGGAATGGCTATCTTCAATTTGCCAATTTCAGCTTCTAAGTCAAAGGGTTTTTCAGATTGGGTCTTGGTATTGTGGTTGACAACCTTTTCTTTGTTATTTAAGTTTTCTTCTTGGCTTTCACTTTGATCTTGAGGCTTGTCCTTTTTACTCATATTTTGGGAAGTGCTGATTGGATTGTGCTGTAAAGGTGAAGTAGCCATTGGTTGTTGTTTGGAGGGAAATGCTTCAGTGACTTCTTCAACGGTTACTTCATTTGTAACTGAATCAGTTGTGTCACTTGGCTGTGTGACTATGGCCCTTTTGGGCTGCAGGCTATCCTTTGTTTTTTTAGGCTATGTTACATTTATAGTTCTGCTCCTTAGCTTGTATTGTTTATGAACTTCATAAACAGTTGTGTCATAGCCTTGTTTAAAGTCGAATGACTCACTTGACTTGGTTTGGAACTGCTTAATGTCATCATCCTTATGATCTTCTTGACTCAGAAAAACTTGTTGATCATCATTCAGGCCCATTAGGTTAATGTGGGTGTCATCTATTTGTTCATTGGAAGTGGATGCTTCTGTATAATTTTCTTGGAACGGAGGTCTGATCTCTGGTTCAGAATTTGCTTTACCAATATTAGGATTTTGGTTTCTTTTGAAATTGGGATTCCTAATAGGATTATTCTGTGGTGCTTCCCATGATGATTTCCTTTCAACTGATTCTACTCTGTCACCTAATCTCTGCATACCAGTGATTATTGCATCTAGTTTTTGATCCCAGCCTGAAGGCTCTTCTTTAAAGGTGGTCTTTCTCTCAGTTCTTGTCCTATTTCTCTTGGCTATCAGGTTAGCTTCTACACTTACTGCTATATCTTGCATTTCAGCTAAAGTCCGAGGAGCCCTTTCCCTTAATTGATATGCCATATCTGAGTCAAACCCATCAGGAAAGGTATATAGGGCCAGATCCGGTGGGGGTCTAAGATTTTGGGGAATAACATTATAGACATTGTTAAACCGAGCACAGTAGTCCAAGACAGTTTCTTGGGGACCTCTTTTGATAGTATTGTATTCAGATAATATATGGAGTGGGTCCTTCTTCTTCTCCCATCTGTTGATAAATGTTTGATAGAGGGCTTTAGGGTCAGCTATTGAGTTTGCTGCAAGTGACCTAAACCATGTTCTTACATCCCCTGTTAAGCTTTGCACAAAAATCTTCATCCTAACCCCATCATCATCTATTTCGTAGTTTTCAAAGTAGTCCTGCATTTTCTTAGTATGTTGAAGGGCTGGATATGAGCCAGTACCATCAAAGTATGAGATCTTGCTTTGGTACTCTTGAGGCATAGGAGATGGATTGGCCGGTAACTGCAGTGGAGCATAACGGTTAGCCATATTTGGGAGAATAAGTGGTATAGCAGGGATAACAGCAGCAGTCTGTGTATTGGGTGTGGACAATATGCTCTGTGAAGTGGATGATGAAGAGGGTGAAGAATGACTTATATGGGGGTAAATAGATGGCTTAGCGGGGGTTGGAATAAAACTCTGCTGACCTGCCTCAGGGCTAGTTTCAGGAGACTGTTCTGGTTCCTTCTGGTTCCTAAGAGTTTTGGTGATGAGGTTTGGATTATCAAAAACGGGTGGGGGATTTGGGTCAGGATTTGACCTTGTATATCGCGGATTCTTCTTGGGAGCCAGCTTCTGAACTTGTTTTTTGAGTATGTTTTTGGAATATTTTTGTGTCTATAAGGGCCAGACAAGATTTTGGAATGGCTGTGTTTATCTTAAAGCTAGCATGAAGATTGACTGAAGAAGCTTTTATCTAAACTTGTTAATGTAAAACAGAAACAATTTTGAAGGCTTCCTGGCTAACATTCAAGCTTCATCTGTAGCTTTAGGAAATATACAGCAATTAGAAAATCCTGAGGAATTCCCTAGTGGAGTCGCCATTTATGTTAACACCCAGGTTGTTCCCTTTGACTCCCAAGGGAATACGGCCGGGGTAACCACTAACCAAGCTTTGGATTATAGGTCCTAGCCTACCTATAATCAGAGAGGGCTCTCTCTTTAAGTTTTATCTCTGTTTTGTGAAGATTTTAGGCTAGTTATAAGTTTCAGCTTTTGTTTGAAATTTTGGTTGTGAACTGTTGTTGTGAGAAGGGCATGAAATGTTTGGAAAATGCTAGTCCATTGGGCACATGGAGTCGAAAATGTGAGACAGTCCTGGTGCCTGTGAGGGAGAAAGTTTTACTGCAAGGCTAGATGGCTATTCCTTGATATAAGTTCTGATTAGTGAGTGAAACAGTGAGATATGGAATTACAGACAGTGTGATAACAAATTGAACAACAATATCTACTTAGTAGCATACATGAATTACTAAATAGAAACTGTGAAAGATTCAGGATTTATTGGAGCAGTTAAGAATTCCAATTAAACAGCTGAGCCTGTAGAAAACATTAATAGTAAGAAAGATTGAAATCAGGGTGTCTCCATGGACAAGTCCTGAGCTATTCTTTTTCTTTCTTCCTAAATTTAGAACAACATATGAGAGATATGATTTAAACAGATAATAAAACATTAACAGAGATAGAGAAAACTTATTATATCAAGCCATAGCACTAGAATCCTGTAGCATTCAATGGTTCCAAGACAGCATGCATCAGTAAGACCCAAATTCTGTAAACACCAAGCTTTGTTTGTATTATTCTTCCAAAAATTACAGCCGAGTTCTCCTTTTTCACCAGAAACAACAACCCCTGCAAGCTTATGCAAGGGGGAATATATACAAATCGGTTTCACAAAATATCTGAACCGCTGAGTCACTTGATAAATTAAATACGCTCACCAACTTTACAAAATAGCAGATAAGGAAGTTATTGCTGCTCTAAATACAAAATGAATACTCTTTAATTTTGTCAGAAGTCTTTTTGACCTTTGGAGGCCACTGAGTTGGTTGAGCGTTCTGCATTAATGCTGAATGATGTGTCTTTATGGCTTTGTCACGTTGTAGCTTTCTCGGCCCTGTCATCTGTAGCTGTCAGTATTGCTTTAGTGGCCGAATTGGTTTGCTAAGCTGGCTCAGTCCACTCTTCTCCAGTCATAGTGTATGCATCACATTTTCTGAACATGATGATTTATGTTTTTTGATGAAAAAACTTTGATGAAAGCCTCCTGTTTACAGCAACAACTGTATCATTCTGGTCCACCACTCCTGTGTAGGCAATTGATGTCTCAAAATTGCATCTAAGGTTTCATCTGCCTCTGTGTATTTGTAGAAGTTTGGAGGCACTTCAAACAATTGTCTGATCTCATTCATAATAAAAAATAAGTTCTCTACTCTGTCATAGAGACTTTGCCCAGATGCTGGTCCTGTTTGCTCTGAAGTGCTTGATCCTACAGTGATATGATTGGTGGCAAATGTATTTACCCTTTTTGCATAGTTCTCATGAGATAGTAGCCTCCCTGCGCTGTTCAGTAAGCCAGGAAGGCCTCTGCCTTGTAATGCTGCAAACTTATCCATGAATTTGCTTACTTCTGTTTGCATGTCCTGGCTTCTTCTATCCAATGTTTGTACCAGGCTTCTCAATGTGAGGACCCTCTTTATCAGTAGGATGGTTTCAGTTCTATTGGGGATTCCCATTGCTGCCAGCTGAGGACCTGTGCGGTTATTGAGGACATTAATCATTCTATTGGCTATCTCAGGCATATTGCCTAGAGATGCCCTTGCCCTTTGGACTTCCTTGTGTGCTTTGCCTATGAGCTCCATTTGCTCATGAATAGTCTCTATATACTGCCATTGATCTGTTATTGATTGGCCAATGTTGGCCCATAAAACTGTTTTGACCTCAGCCACCACCTTGTCAAGGGTGAGCTCCTTTTCCAGCTCCTTTATCTTCTCCTTAAGGGCCTTTATTTCTCTTCCTTTTTCTGCTACACTTTGCTTAGATTTGTCATATTTTTCATTCAGCTTAACTAAATTCTCCATGGCTTCATTCAGCTCTGCCATCTGGGCTTCTAGGATCTTGATTTCACTCATCAACTTCTGCATATCAAGGCTCGGAGCCTGCTCTGAGGTTGGTGCTGGTGCTGATGTTGATGGAGCTGTTTGAGCTGTCTGCCCTGTGGGAGGAGCAGTAGTCTGTGGGAGCTCCTCAAGGTTTATGATCTCTGGAGGGGGCTGAGAAGTTTGACCTCCTTCTTTCTGCTGTAGGGCTGCCTGCAGTGCAGCCTCTGTCTCTTCCAGCTTTCCTTGTGTTTGCACCAGCTGCTTATGCAGTCCTACCAGCAATGTTGCTACATCCTGGTCTTGTCTTTGCTGGGCAACCTCTTCTGTTTGAGGGTGAAGGGTTGCTGGGATTTTAATCATCTTTCTTAGAGCTGCAAGGTCTGCATCTCTTATTTTCAGCAGCGTTTGTATAGCTTTTGGATCCTTTGGGTCATGCCCAAGCTCTATGATTATATCCTCCAAAGACCTGATCCTGTTGTCTTTGGCTTGAGAGGATGCCTTCTCCAACTCAAGTTGGGCAGCTGTATTGTTCAGGCTGTTTTCCAACCTATGTGCCGTGAATGTCTTGTCTGCCAATGTCGAATATACCATCTCACCTGTTTGCTTGTGAAGTTCTATTTGGTCCATAGGGTGGATGTCTTTTGCAAGAACCTCAAGGTTGGTTCTTATATAGTCTGCAGCTGACTGTGGCTGCAGCATGGTTGGTATGAAATGACTCATGGTCATCTTCCCCTCCGTTATGTCATAAGCTGACATAAGCCTCTGCTGATTGGTAGGGGCCATCTTAAGAAACTGGTTGTAGATCTGGAGCCTGAGTGGCTCATTTCTCTTTTTTATGTCAATGAATTGTTGCTTGATTCCTGTCTCGGCTCTCCTTTGCTGACTTGAGGAGCTGACCTCTCCTCCAATTATTCTTTCTTGTTCCTGCTGAAAGGAACTGGCAGATGCCTCCATGCTTGGTGGGCCCATGCCCAATGATTGCCCAATAGGCATTTCTTCCTCGGAGAGGGGATTCATTCTCTGCCTTTTCTCCCCTTGATTTGTGGATGTGGTGAGGGGAGTCTCCTGCTCTCTATCCCTCTTCTTTCCCTTTTCTTCTTTCTGTGGAGTTTGTAGCACTGAGGCCTCCACTGTCTTTTCTTGCCTAGGAGGCACATTCTCTTGAGCCTGTTGCTCAGTGGATATTGGGGCTTCAGCTGTTTGTTCTTGCTGTATTGGTTGCCCCTCTTTTCGCCCTTCTTCTTGCTGTTCTACTTGCTTTTCTGCTATAGGAGGTGGCTGTTCTTGCTCCATCTGCTTCCCTTTATCCTTGCTGGATTCCTGTTGAACAGTTTCGGCTGCTTGCTGCTGGGCTGTAGAGGATGAGGTAGCTGCTCCAAGTTGCCTTTGATAGGAAGAGGAAACCTGCCCACAAGTTTCCAAGTCAGCCTCTTTCTCAATATTCTTTGCCTCTCTTTGTAGCATTTGCTCTCTAGTCATTGGCTCTTCTAGAGTGCCCTCTTTCCAACTTAATGAATTGGCATATTTCTCAATATGAGGTAGTCTGACGTGAGCATAACCCCCCAATTTATATTTTACCCTCCTGAGGGAAATGAAATGATTAGGGTCATAAGGTACCCATTGGAAACTGGTTTGCAATTTGAGGGTCTCTAGGATCAAATCTGCTTCCTTCCATCCCTCCTCCCTTTTGTTGTATAGAAATGGGCCTAGCTGGTTCCTTACTTTTAGTTGTACCTTCTTGTTTTTACTGTGGAAGTGGACAAAGTCTGCATTTCCAAACTTCCTAAAATACTCTAAGGCAAAAAGTCTCATAGGGACATATCTTGGCAGCCTATAAGGGTTCAACTCACAGCCATATACTCTGATTACTGTATGGTGTTGGTAAAAGTACCAATCACCAATGTTGTAGGCCTTTGAGAGGTGAAGTATCCTTTGCATCTCATCTGTCAATCTTGGAGGAGGGACACCCAATAACAAGGTCATAGCTGGATGGATGAAAAGGTCTATAAATTTACAGTAGGTGTATGGTGAAAAAGCTACATGATGGAAGACTGAAGACCAAAACACCACAGACCTTGGGTTTCCCTGGGCATTTAGCTTCTTGAGAGGAACAGGGAAATCATCTGGTTGATAAAATAAGAACAAGTGATAGATGTATCGAGTGTATTTAAATACCTTTTCCCTTTCTAGATTCATCAATTGTTCATGAATCTTATTGGCAATGTATGTAGCAAAATTATAGTGCACAGCAGGAGGCATTCCAGGGGAGAATATGGACAGCATGGCCATAATGGTTTCATCAACATCCTCATGTGACCCATAACCCAAGATGTAACTGATCAAATCCACAAGGATTTTGCCCAGCTCATTGAGATATTGATATCCTATAGGAGGGGTTCTCACAACTTCAGAGCTTGGTTGAACGAATAACTGATTAATTTTGATGATTTGAGCACTGGACAGCTTGCCCCCTTTCTTTAGCAAGTAATTGATGGAGAGAGGTGTCAGTGGCTTTACAGTGTGAAAGTGCAGCATCTCATTTATGGCCTCAGGGGTGATATGGAACAATACTGAGCCTGAGGGGCTAAGGACAGCTCTTTGACATGGATCATAGCTGGAACGGCATTGATTTATCAAGTCTGGGAGGACATTGACTTGAGGGAGACTGTAAATGGGCAAATTGGAATCCCAAATTCCTAAAATATCAGCTCCACTAAGGTATTGGGCCTTTAACTCATTTTGCAGGTGAATGTTAAATTTGGAACTCATGGCAAATGAGTCTATCATCTGGTAATCTCTATCACCCAGGGCCTTCCACTCTAGCTCTCTATGTGGGGCATTCAGAGGTTGAATATTCAGGGCTACTGGTGTTTCCATGGTTAATAAGTATTATGACTTGTACTAGAACTGGTTTCAATGGGCAGAACAACACAGAGGGGTACTTTTGCAACAGTGAGGCAAATTGCAAGGAAAAATGGGGCAAACTATGGTGAGAATAGTTTAAAGTGCTCCAAAGAGAGTTAATTGAGCATATGCAGGGACTAGTACCACTGTTTTCCTGGTGAATTTGCGCAGCTCAGGTTTTAAGTCCACGAATGCGCGGACTGACTGTAGGTTTTGTGAAAACTTGGCTAAACGAGGCTCTGCAGGTGAATTTCGACTCAACAATTGAAAATGAAGGCTGGCCACCGGGGATTTGCTGGTAAATACAAGCTTCCTCACTCTTTTTAACTTAGTTTCGGATAATTATGGACACAACCAAGCGCGGAGGGAATGATTTGGATAAATACCTGGTGAATTGCCGGCAATGGTTACAAATGCAGGTGGGTTGAAGGCGCCAACGGTCTTCGGGTCGATTTCTGCAGGTTGGCGACGGATGGTCGTAATTTGCATGCAGAGGTGAGCAACAGTCTTTTTGGCAAAAGTGACAAAAAACACGAATTTTGGCTAAAATATGGACTTTTTGGATTATTGGCGCTTTTTTTGGATGACGTCAGCATGACGTCATCAGGTGGGGTCAGGGTCGGGTGACGTCAGCATGACGTCATCGAGTGACGTGGCGGCCTGTGAGTGGTCCACGGGGATTTCATAGGTGGCGGACATGTCGGAGCGCTGGCGGGCGGGGGTGCTGACAGGGCGCCGAGTCGAACTGACGTAGCAATGACGTGGGCACGGTGGTAAAGCACAAGCGGTAAGCGGTTTTTCTCGGACCGCTCTGGATACGGTCATGGTATTGTCAGAGGGCGGCCCGAGAAAATATGGGGGTGACGCGTGGCAGAGGCCTGACGTCACCCTCTGACAGTTTCTCGGGCGGTAAAGTGCGGTCATCGGGGCCGACCCGATATGAATGCGGGTCGTCGGATGGAAAAACCCAGATCCGACGGTTGACGGATTGCTAAGGCACCAGGACAATATGGCAGCAGTGCGGGAATATTTTAATATTTTCTTTGAAATGCGCGCCCGGCGGGGACTTTGGATTTTGGCGAATTATATGGGTTTTTCAATGTATTTTTTATGAAATGCGTATTGCGCCAAACTTTGGGTAAAGCGGAAGAATGGGTATTTTGGTGCATTTTGCAAATAACGCGGGTTAGGGGTAATAGTGGTTTTTTTACAAGGTCTTTTTGCAAATGAAGTGGGTAAATGGTTTCAAAGGTTTCTGCAGGGAAAAGAGGGGTAGGGCTTAGGTTGTTAAACTGACCAGAGGTCAATTTAATCCCTGACTTTGGACATATGGCTATAATGCCAGGGGGGAGGGAATATTTATAGATTGCTTGGGGTTTATACACCATAGTGTTTATAATAGTAAGGGAAAAGGGGAACATAGGGGATTTAGATAATAAGAAGTTTATGAGTTAATATGAGTGGAGGAGGTGGATAAGGGGGAAAACCACTAAGTTTATATGAAATCAACTTAGTTTAGGAAGTAGATCAAAATGAAAAGAATTTTACAAAAGAAATGTGGCTCTTAAAGAGACAAGAACCAACAAAAGACTTTGACTTTCTTTCTTGAACATAGGTAGTATTGGGATGTTAGTAATGAATTTGATGGGGGATAATCTGGAAGTTAGACATGCTTCATTGTATTGCTGCAAAACTGCTGAATAAGAGACATGCACTGGCACCATGTTTTTAGCTTTGCTTAGGCCAGTGAAGTGCCATAAACCATGCTTTCTTCAACCCCAACTACCTACCCATTCTATTGCCTAGCATTTTTTTTTTTGTTACTCCAAGGAGGGTGCACTTAGACTTGCAAACCCTCATGTGCCTTTTCTTTTTCTTTGGCTTTTTTCTTTTGATTTTCTATCTAAGGCTAGCCTTATTGCTTCCAAGGCCCCAGATTAAACAGTTGGGAACCTTCATTCTCTACCTAACTACTTTACCTGCCAAGATTGAACTATTTGGACAGATTTCTTTCTTTAATCTACAACAAAAATTGAAACATGGCATGACCCAGCTTAGGCTGTTGGATCACCCATTCAGAAGTAGGGCAGCATCAACCAAATGTAAGTATATTTCTTCCACAAGAATATGAGATCTTTGTATCACCAAAGTAGATCATATTGGCACTTCCCCTGCCAATCATGAAAAATGAAACCTATTGGTATAGCTAGCTAACAAGGTAGAGATTGAACTCCATACCGCTTAGGTTCTTTTGGTTTCTTTAGTTTCAAATGAACTAGAGGTAAATCTTCCCGTTCCCGAGGTGCATGAGAGCAGTTGTCATGTTCCCATAGAGAAAGGGGGTAACTCTCTTGTTCCTACGACACCCTCTCCAAGTAGTTTGGTCACTTATTTTGCATGGAGTCGACTGGCAGGATATCGCCATCCATCTTATGTGCCTTTCTAGATTACAGTACAGGCTTACCATATGGTCGTACCTAGCACAGTCATAGAGTAGGGTACATCTGTTAGCATTCTATCCTCAACTGCTTGGAAATCTTTAGGTTCTCCTCAGCTTGTCCCCATCACCCAGAATCTGTTAGCTTTTAAAAGAGGAACCAATTAACTGTTAGGGATCCTTCCTAAGTTACCTATTACTTTGCAACAGTTTTCCAAGGCCCTTTAGATTTTAATCTACTCCTTGGCCATGACTATGTTTACATCATGGGAGCTCTTGTTTCCTGCTTGTTTCGAGTGATGTGTTTCCCACATGAAGGAAGCATTGTGATCATTGATCAACTTACATTCATTGGTCCCAAATCAACTCCCCATCAACCATGATCCCTAAATGGTTCTCATATGCAAGCAGTATCACCCCCACCATAGGTTAATTATGTGGCCACCTGTTCCATGCCCACATCCACTGATGATCTAGAAGGTGGTGTAGTACACCATGTACTAGGGGCATTGGATCTTGCCTTTTCATTTGGATCCTTGGACATGTATCCCTTCTAGAGTGTTGTTCTCCCATCTTATGAGAACCTCTTGGAAGCCATGGCCTCTTTTGGTATGTGATGAAGGGTTTGGAAAAGAGTTCCTTGTATTGTTTCTAGCTCCTTAAAAATTGAAACAAGGGATATGAGGATAGTTCTTTTACTATGTCAACCTCATTAAAAAATGAAATAGGTCTCCATGAACAAATTTCTTTTACTTGTGTCAATCTCATTTAAAAAAGAAACAAGGTGTCATGAGGATGGTTCCTTTACTTGTTTCAACCTAGGTAAAAAATGAAACAAGGTGTCATGAGCATGGTTCTTTTCCTATGTTAATCTCGTTAAAAAATGAAATGAAGATTGGAGGGCATGTACCTCGAATTGAGTCTTTATACTGGGGGCTTTCAAACTTATCACAAGCATAGTTTATCTTTGTTCCAAGCTTGTGTAAAAAGGAAACCAAATCCAAGCATAATTTTTTCCCAAGTTCCAAGTTTGTGGAAAAATGAAACCATCTTCAAGTATACTCAAGCATAGCTTCCCATGTTTCAATCTTGTGTAAAAAGGAAACCATTCCCCCTTTACATCTCATGTTTTCCATTTTTATCAATTCAATTTTGCTAGATGTGTAGGTTTTAACCCCGTACAAAAATTACATGCATATGAATTCTAAAACACATATAATAAACAATGCGAGAGCATAACACATAAAACACATATACACAGAGATTTTCCCCTAGATCCCAAAACTGGGACTACCAACTTGAATTTTCATTATGTTCCTTTCAATGTTACAATACATATTTATACATGCTGAAGCATCCAATACCATGGACCGAAAACCATCGTGTCCAAAAAACATGTGCGGAAATCATGCACAAAACCATAGGTGGGTCCACCTAACCTAACATAGGTTCCAAAACCAAAATTTTTTGGGGTGCTGCCTTGGACCCCATAAAGTGGGGTTACAGGTATGCCTCAAACCCCATGTGGCCCCCCTTCTAACTCCCCAATTAACTACATGGGCTTGCCGTGGAAAGAATATAACACAACCCAACATTCTCCCACTTGTTGTTTTCTTTCCACAGGGGGCCACAAGAGAGCTTAGTCATTTTTCCAGCCCTGAAATGCCCATTGTCTCTCTACACCAAGTGAACTTCTCAGAGCTCACAAATTTCTTCAATGCATCTGTAGTATTCTTCAAAGTGTCCACCTTTATCAGCAACGCTTTTTTGTCTTCTATCATATCCCTCACAAAGTGATACTGAACATCAATGTGCTTTGTCTTTGAATGATATGCAGGGTTCTTTTCCAAGAAAATTGCACTTTGGCTATCATAGTCTATCCTTATGGCTCCCTGTACTAACCCCATATTTGAACACAATCTTTGCAACCAAACTGCTTCCTTGCTTGCATGAGTGGCTACCATGTATTCTGCCTCTGTAGTTGATAGTGCCACTACAGATTGTTTCTTACTCATCCAACTGACTGCACCTCCAAATAGGTTAAACACATACCCACTTGTAGATCTTCTTTGATCCGGATCTCCATCCCAGTCACCAACAACAAAGCCATGAATATCCAACACTCTATCCAATCCTGGTCTTCCTTGGTAGCACAAACCATAATCACTAGTGCCACGCAAATACCTGAAAACCTGCTTCACTGTTGTCCAATGCTCCTTCCCTGGTTTTGACACAACCCTGCTCAATATTCCCACTACATGTGCAATGTCTGGTCTAGTACAGACCATTGCATACATTAGGCTACCTACTGCACTTGCATATGGAACACGGGACATGTCCTCTTCATCTTCTTGTGTCTTGGGACACTGTTCAGCAGATAACCTCACACCTACAAGAATAGGAACCTTCACTGGTTTACTATCCTGCATATTAAACCTCTGCAGTATTGTCTCGACATACTTCCTCTGGTTTAACCAGAGCTTCCTCTTTTCCCGATCTCTTTTAATTTCCATGCCCAAAATATAGTTTGCAGCACCAAGATCTTTCATGTCGAATTTGAAGGAAAATTGGGTCTTCAAATCTTGGATAATTTCTTTGTCATTTCCAACCAGCAACATATCATCCACATACAAGACTAGATAAATAACATGGTCACCAATTAATTTAAAATACACATAGTGATCTTCTTTGCTTCTGGTGAAGCCAAGTCCTCGTATAAATGTATCAAATTTCTGATACCACATCCTTGGTGACTGTTTTAACCCATACAAAGACTTCTTTAACTTGCATACCAGTTCTTTCTTACCCTTCACCGCAAAGCCTTTAGGTTGCTTCATGTAGATCTCCTCTTCCAGAACCCTATGAAGAAATGTTGTCTTCACATCCATCGGTTCTACCTCAAAATCAAAAGCAGCAGCAATAGATAAAAGTAATCTAATAGAAGTTACCTTCACAACAGGAGAAAAAATATCACCAAAATCAATTCCCAGCACCTGGGAATAACCTTTTTCTACTAACCGAACTTTGTATTTCTCCACTTTTCCTTTTGCATTTGTCTTCTTCTTCAACACCCATTTGCTGCCAATGGGTTTCCTTCCAGCCGACAAATCCAACAGATCCCAAGCCTCATTTTTGTGCAAAGATGCCATTTCATTAGCCATGGCCTCTTTCCAGAGTTTTCCATCCTCTGAATCTACTGCTTCCTTCACAGTTCTAGGATCATCATCAGCAATAGATAAAGAAAAATTTGAACAGAAAGGAGATGGACTATACCTTTCTGGCTTCCTTCTTTCACGAATTGATCTTCTCAGACCTGGGGTTTGTGGCTCTTCATCTTCTGATTCCTCCTTTGCTGTAGAGTCTGAGTCTTCCTCCTTTAGCTCAAACTCTAGCTTCTCAGGTTCCTTTGGTTGGACTTCATGTTTAATAACATCTTTCACCTCTCTAAGCACCACATCTCAGCTATACACAACCTTCCTTGTTACTGGGTTCCAAAGCTTATAACCCTTTAAACCATCCTTATACCCAATAAAGATGCACTTTTTAGATTTACTATCCAACTTGGTTCGTTTCTCCTTTGGAACATGTACATATGCATCACATTCAAATACCCTCAGATGTGAAAGAGAGGGTTTCTTACCAGTCCATACCTCTTGTGGAGTTTTATCCTCCAACGCCGATGAAGGTGATTTGTTGACCAGGTAACATGTAGTATCCACCGCCTCTACCCAGAGTTCCTGTCCTAACCCGGCACCACTGAGCATGCTTCTTGCCCTTTACATCAAGGTCTTGTTCATTCTTTCTGCTACTCCATTTTGCTGAGGTGTATATGGAGTAGTCTCCTACCATGCTATACCACACTTCTTATAGAATTCTTCAAATTCCTTGCTGCAAAACTCTCCACCATTATCTGTCCTCAGCACCTTTATCTTCTACTCTATTTGGTTTTCCACCAGAGCCTTAAATTCTTTAAACCTGTCAAAGACTTTAGATTTCTTCTTAAGGAAATATATCCATGTATTACTTGAGAAGTCATCTATAAATGATACATAATACACAGACTTACCCAGTGATGGAACCTTCACAGGTCCAAACACATCATTGTGCACAAGCTCTAATGTATGTTTCGCCCTCTTACCACCAGAGGGGAAACTCACCCGATTCTGTTTCCGGTATAAACAATTTTCACAGAAATCAAAATCCAGAGAGCTATTACTCATACCTTCTACCATACCTTTACCATGAAGTATTCAAAGTCCCTTCTCTCCAATATGTCCAAGCCTTTGATTCCACAGCATGGTCTTCTCTTCAGAGCCCACTAGATTTTCTGCTCCACTTTCAGGAACCACAAAATTGTTGCACCCATCAATAACAGTGCTACCTTGCAGCTTGTACAAAGTTCCAATCCGAACTCCCCACGTCAATACCAGTGCTCCCTGAACCATTTTGCAGGTATCCTTCTCGAACACTATTTTTACACCTGCATCATCCAACTTGCTTATAGAAATCATATTTCTGGCTAATGTAGGAATATGTAGAACACCCAGAAGTGTTCTAACCCTTCCACCTTGCAACTTCAACTTTACTTTTCCGCAACCAACGATTCTAGCCTTCCTGTCATGCCCCAAGAAGACATCACCACCATCATATTTCTCATACTCGCAGAACCACTCTTTATGGGGAGTGAAGTGAAAGGATGTGCCTGAGTCAATCAACCATGCCTCATGATCTACATGTGTACTTGAAGAAGCCAAGTAGACATCCCTACCTTCATCTGAAGTGGTTTTCGCCTCTGCAAAAGGAGCATCATCAGATCCCTTTCCTTTATTAGGAGCTTTAGATTTACAGTCCCTTTTGTAGTGCCCTTCCTTTCCACATTTCTAGCACACCACCTTTACATGTTTTCCTGGAGACTTAGATCTCCCTCTAGATTTAGATCTCCCACTCGATGACTTATTTTTGTTTCTGTTTTGGGACCATCCTCTGTTAGGATATTCCGACACATAGGAAATAGTTAAGTTCAACTTGGTCTAGTATAGAGTTAGGTATAGAGTTAGGTAAAGTGTGTTTCTTTATCGTTGTACATTTTGTAACTTACAATCCGACGGTCACGATATGTAGTGATCCGACGGTTCACTCTCTCCTCGGTATTACCGACACTTGATCCGTGGCTTGACACCCGATTGGTCCATGAGTTCTATTTAAAGCGCATGGAGGGTCATTGTTCGGGTAATCCGTGCATGAGAGAAGCTTATGTAAATTTTCATTCTTTGATTAATAAATTGCCTGAAGTGGCCGCATTGGCTCAGGCCGTGGACTGTTTCCCTCTTTGAGGGTTTTAACCACGTCAAAAATACTGGTGTATTGATCTGTGATCTGGTTGTGAGCGGTGTCCTTTTGGTGTTCTTTCTGAGGAACTTACCCTGTAAATTCCTACATGGTATCAGATGACTCTCCATTCTGGCATCTCCATATTTTTCTGTCTCATCTCCTCTGTCAAAAAGGATGAGACTATCTCATCAAATCGCAAGGTAGTTGCATTGCTACCTATTGCAATAACTAGACTATCCCATGAATCTGGTAGAGATCACAACAAACTGATGCACTTTTCTTCATCTAAAAATTTAATATCAATAGATGCTAATTGACTTACCACAGTATTAAATGCATTCAAATGCTCTGTCGCTGAGTCTCCATCTTTCATCCTCAGGTTATTGTTTCTGGAGGAACAGTTTATTCACCAGAGACTTAGATTGGTACAAAGTCCCAAACTTGTCCCACAAAGCCTTCGCCATAGCTTCCCCTGATACATTCAGCAATACTGAATCTGAGACACACAATTGTATTGTGCTCTTTGCCTTCTGATCCAACTTCTTCCATTCTTCATTGGACACTCTCGTTGGTTTAGTACCTAGATATACTGCGATCCACTGATCTTTATCCACCAAAAGATCCTCCATCTTGAGTTTCCACAACTCAAAACTCTGACCATTAAATTTCTCGATCTCTATCTTTCCACTGCTCGCCATCTTCTTTCACCACTAGAATTGATCTCGCAGATTTCCCACTGAACAGGGTTTACCACAGGCCCGAGCGAAACCCCTCAGCAACAAAGGTGTCCCCTTGAAGCCAAAACAACTCTGATACCAAATGTAGGTTTTAACCCCATACAAAAATTACCTACATATGAATTCTAAAACACATATAATAAACAATGCAAGAGCATAACACATAAAACACATATACACAGAGATTTTCCCCTAGATTCCAAAACTGGGACTACTAGCTTGATTTTTCATTATGTTACTTTCAATGTTACAATACATATTTATACATGTCGAAGCTTCCAATACCATGGACCAAAAACCATCGCGTCCAATACCATGGACCAAAAACCATCGCGTCCAAAAAACATGTGTGGAAATCATGCACAAAACCATAGGTGGGTCTGCCCAACCTAACATAGGTTCCAAAACCAAAATTTTCCGGGGTGCTACCCTGGACCCCATAAAGTGGGGTTATAGGTATGCCTCAAACCCCATGTGACGACCCCTCTAACCCTCTGGTTAACTACGTGGGCTAGTTGTGGAAAGAATATAACACAACCCAACAAGATGAGCCTTGGTTTTTTTCATTCCATCGTCACCATCTATTTGGTTGATCATATGTTTTCACTTGGTTGTTTTACATTTGCTTGAGGAACATCTATGATGAGTGGTCTTATCAGCCAGCCTCTTGACCATTACATGTTTTGAGTAGTTCCATCATGACTGAAACTAGTTGTTATCCTTTTATACCACTCGTTCCTCTAGGAGGGTCATCTTTTAGCTCTTTTCTGACTCTTGAAAAATGAAAAGATCATCGAGTACTTGTATTTTCAGTTCGTTAAATTAAATGAATTGACATCGTCTTAGTATATGTTTACCCCTTTTTCAGGCTGAGATTGACTATTTACGAAAAAGGTACACCTTGGTCAACATGGTCAAGAGGTTCTCTTGAATATTGTTTTCTACCTTTTCAGATTCGAGGAACAAATTACGAAAGGGGACATGATGGAGTTTTCTTTTTCATCTATTTTTCAAACTATCTAAGTATGAAAAATATACTGATTTATCCTTCGGTTGGGCTTGTTAAAAAATTCCCGGTGAAAGACTCGTCACCATGATGAGATTGAGTTTCTCCTTCCTAAGACTCGTAAAACTTACTAGGATGGATTCATTTGAAGAATGAACTTATATAACAAACATATGTTATCCTCTTCAAGCTTGTGATGAAAAATAATTGGGGTACTCGCTAGAAATAATGGGGAAAATGAAAGTGAAACACCTTTGTATAGGCAGCATGTCGCTCTTGAACATGACACTCATCTGCATCTCGTGTCATGTTTGGGATATCCTTGCCTGGTCACTTGTCCTTCCGAGTTTGGGTGATCCATTTTGCCTCTCATCTTACTATTCCATTTCATCATCATGACCCTTTGTCTTATGTTGAGTCAAATGTTTCCACACTCCAGAATCGTGTCACCGATGTTCAAGAGAAGTCCTATCTGCATTATATTACCTATACATTGTTTGACCCTTTTCTATAGTCTTGGATCCTATTCATTCCATTCCACTTTATTCCTCATTTCATGTCAATGATGGGGGAATTATCATGACCCTCCTTTGATGGGCCACTTCCTGTCAACTTCAACTCATTATCTAGGAAGATGATTTAGAGACTCCCTTTCAGTACCTTAGAGCTTGCATGCCTTAATGGCAAGTTATTCACATCCAACAATAGGTTTTCATCATTAGCTTTTGATTGGATGATTCCATGAGTGTTCGACTTCAGCTTCATTTTTTGCATTCACGGATTGTACTGTCGTACCTTGAGAACCATTGTCATTACTGGTGGTTTCTCTCGTGCCTGCTAATGGTCCACATCATTGGCCAGTAATCAGGTGGCTTTCTAGCATGTTCGACTTCGACACATTCACTCACATGTTAGAATTCGTACTTTTATTAGGTTGGGATGGAGTGCAAGGCCCTGAGTTTTGTCTGATATGACTAAGGCTATGTGGAATTATGTATTGTTCATGATTGTACACATGTTTCTTCTATACAGATGGTTGTGACCATACCATGGGACTTTACATTTATGATGATCCTTCTATATCGGGTGGTTGCGTCCATACCTTGGATCTTAGATTTACATATGATCCTTCTCATTCGAATGGTTGCACCCATGCCATGGATCTTTTTCATAGTCCTTACTATCCAGATGGCTACGTCCATACCATGGATTCATGTTTTGATATCATATATGTATATGTATATGCGTCCTTGATTTGCAGGTCTCCTGACAGTGATTGTTCTCATCCTTGTAAAATCTCGTAAAGCATTTTAGCCATCACTCCTTGTTCTGCCTTCACCCTTTAGGGGGTCTTTGTTACACATTATTTTTTCACACCTCCCGCTCTTCCTTGTGATATAACCCGAAGTTCTAGAAACATGACCATCTTGCAGTGCACTCATCCAAATATACAACTTAGATCCTCCCTAAAACATTGATGGAAAATGCCTTAAGCTTCCCCTAAAGAAAAGGGCTCTAAACCCCTAATTTGAGGATCATCACTCCCCTGACACTAGGAACCTGTGCTAGTTTCTAGTTACACTATACTAGCCTCATGATGCCAGTGTGATTTTGGCTTGGATACTCACGATGATCCCTAAAAGGTAATTTTTCCCAAAGAGGACAAGAAGCTTCATGATCTAGAGGCTTCCAGAATGACGAGCTGGAGGTTATTTGGCATGAATGAGGTCGAGTTCTCTCAACTTGGCCCTTTGGTCTTATCCCTATGAGCTACCTCCTTGAGATGAGGGCCCTTTCCATACCTATATATTCATCCTCTCCCATTCCCAAATGGTTGGTATTTGGCTATTTGCACCCTTATGTTGAGATTGTGCCTACATCCTACACATTTGTCTTGGAGAAGGAGTTCTTGGAGAGCTTGAGCTTGGACTTGGACATTCACTCAAGGAGAGCTTATTGACATCATGGCTTGGTTGTATGATTCCTCCATTATTCTATTAATATATGAAACTAATGGTTCATTTTCCACAAATATGTATGTTAATGCATCATTTATCTTAATGTTCCTTGATTTGTTAAGTAGGTTACTTTTGATTATGCTATTTGTACTTGCATGCTTTGTGGTGTCTTGATCTCTTGTGCAGGAATATAAACGTAGTGAGTAGTAGGGTCAAGCCCATGACACAAGAGATTCGAGGTCTTCAACAGAGCAGGATATTATAGCATCAGAATGAGATAGGCCATCTTCCTCTACTTCTATTTCGATTGCAACTTAGGAAAGTGTCTAGTAGATTTTCACATAGGTTTCTAGTCTCACTCATTAGGCTAGAGGGATTGTCTCTATCTGCAGAGAGGATTTCCTAGACAACACTCTCATTTAGGCATGGTAGATGCTTCCAAGATTTCTCCCAAAATAGAGTGATTCTCCATTAATAATCTCCCAAATTTCTTTCTTTCTCACTATCTCTTGATTCTGTTGCATCCACATCCATAAGCTTGATCCTTCAATAGTTGAATCAAATCGTAACCTCTCCTCCTAGGACATAAGAGGCATATGCTTCTTTGACTAAAGTATTTTCCATAGCTCATTACCTTCTAACACCCACCTCCACCACAGTTTCACCCCTGAGGTAGCACTCAAAGTTTCAGGGTCTTGCAAACCCAATCCCCCAGCTAATTTAGGCAAGACACGCATGTCCGAAGCTACCGGATACCAATGTTTAGCCTTGTTGAAGCCTCTCTAGAAAAATTCATGCCATATTTCTCTCAAATTCACACAAATCTATTTTTGGATTGGAATAGATGACATCTGCTAAAGCAAAATATCTTGCAACACTATCTTAGTGAGAATTAATCTCCTTGCAAAATTTAATGCACAAAATGGCCAATTTCTTACCTTGTTTGTGAGTTTCAAAAGAAGATCCTCGCAGCAAGAAACTATTTTTGGATTGAAAACTAAAGGTACTCCTATGTACTTAGAGGGAATATAGGTTTTTTAAATTCCAACACTTGGGTCAAATGATATTGTATTGACTCTTTAACATTGAAAAAGAATATACTAGTCTTCTCATTGTTTATAAGGGTACCTTAGGCTTCCATAAAAGTTAATAGTAGGGAACAGACCTCTTTGAATTCTATGAAGTTAGGTTGACCAAAAAAATAGACATCGTCAAGATATTATTGGTGTGTCACTAGAAGATCATTGCCAAATCTACACAAACCTTTAAGAGTTCCTCTAGAGCGGGAAATTTGCGGAAAAATTCCCAATCCCTTCCATAACCTAAATAAATAAAAAAGGAGACAAAGGATCACCCTGCCTAAGACCATGCAACGGATTGAAATTTTTAGAAGGGGAACCATTAATCAAAATGAAGAATAAAGGTGTAGAAATAAGAGAGTGCACCCAAGAAATCCAGTGTCAGAAAAAACCAAAAGTGTTAAGAACCTGCTGCAAGTAATCCTAACTAATCCAATAATAATCCTTATACATATCAAGTTGAATCATCATAACTAGTTTCTTCATACTCTTCAAAGAGTGGATTACTTCGTGAACTGCAATTATACCATATGAAATCTATCTACATTCCATAATACCAGTTTGTTCTGGGGATATGAGCTCCTTTAGAAGAGGATTCAAATAATTTACAATAATAGTAGATATGACCTTATAAATAACATTGCATGAAGTAATGGAATGAAATCCACTAGGATCCTTATATTTACTTGCCTTAGGGATCAGAGAGATAGAGGTTGCATTGAGACCACTCCATATTTCCTACAACTTTCTAGACTACTCCACCACTTCATGGATCTTCATACCTAAAAAAATCCAACATGCCTTAAACAAATATGACATGTATCCATCTGGACCTAAAGCCTTATTCGGAGGCATATCCATAATCACATCCTCCACTTCCTGAAATGAAATCAGTCTCATCAAAGAAATTTTTTTCTCCCTGCTAATAAGTTTCGAAATACAAGATAGAATTTTATTAATAGCTGGCTATCAACTATGAAAAGGATTTTTCAGGAATTCCTTATTAAATTAAGCATTTTATCTTCAATTTCCCTATGATCGAGTTTACACAAACCATCCCTTCCAATTATTGAAAAAAACTGATTGAAATCACGATGTTGAACAAAAAAATTGTTGAAAAACTTAGAGTTCTTCTCCCCCTCCTTCAATCACCACACTCTAGATTTCTACCACCAAAGTGTTTCTTCGTGTTGCCTTCATAATTATAATTTATTAAATGTAGTCCCCTCATCTAGGCCTAACTTCGAAGTGTGACCTTCAAGGATCATGCGTTGTTGGATTTGTTGCATTTGGCATTCCAATTTTTTTTCTCCACAAAAATGTTATCAAAATCCTCCTTATTCCATAATTTAATCTTTGCTTTTAATTCCTCCAATTTCAATTGGAATTTATGCATTTGGTTTTTACCTTGAATGTGAATTTCCTCCCACCATACTTTCACCTTCTCTACAAAATCTGGTGCCTAGAGCTAAAAAATTTCAAAGTGGAAGGGCCTCTTCCTGGGAGCATTCTTAAGGTTTAACTCCACTTGTACAGGTAAATGATTTGAACCAAGACAAGGAAGAATGGTCACTTCAATGTAGATGCCTGTATCCATAACTGCTTCTAAAAGTAAAAATCAATCCAAACGACTCGCCACCTAATGTTTTCCCCCTCTTCTATTATTCCAAGTGAAATTGTCGTTAATAGTGGGCACATCCACCAACTGCAATCTCTCCAAAAACTCTATAAAAGATACCACTTCAGGGTCCAACTTATGAACCCTTCCCTTATTTTCATCCAATGCTCTAATGAGATTAAAATATCCCCCTAAGATCCAAAGATAATCCAAGATGTAATTGCTATGCATATTAATATTCTCCAAAAAGGAAAATTTCTCTCCTACAACTGAAGGACCCTACACCGCTGTAAGGCTCACAACTTATTTGGATCCAAGATAACAGAATTTGTCAGTCAAGATTCATGGGCTAGCTAACTGGCCTAGAAATATAAATTCGAAAGGATTCCACAAAATTTCTAGTCCACCGGCCCTGCTACCGAGCATCAAGTTTCATAACTTCGCTACCCCTCCAACAATAAACACTTATTTCACACATTTTTCATTGAAAGCTTAGTTTCTTGCAAAATTATCACTGCATTCTTTTCAACCTTGATCCTATCCCACAAATAATGTTGCTTATATTTACTGTTTAAACCTATAATGTTCCAAGTTTTTATTTTCATTGTGATAATTTTTTAGAGGGAGTCAAAAAATCTAAAATTGTTATAGTTTGTCCTGAATTAATTAGTTCATCCCCGGTACTCTGAAGCAATTCACACGCTAACTTTCTTCCTTTTCGCTTTGTACCCTTAACAAGCAACTTTTTACCTTTATCCTTTGTTGCTTTCCTTATTTGGATTTCCTGATCCCCTTCTACAATTTGTCGATGTTTATTCTTCCATCCAAGACATTCTTGTGCATAGTGCTCCCTTTGATATTTGGACAACCTCGCCAAATATTCAATAGCCCAATCATTTAGAATATTAACCAAATTATTTTCCACATTTGTTAAGGAATCAAAATTTACCTTCATCAATGTTATAACTTCTTCGATTCCAGGAAGATTAAAGAAATATTCAACCGTCATTTCCTCATATTCCTTGTCAGGTAACTTTATATTTTGCATATATTTCTCACCTACAATATCCGTAGCCATTTCTATCAATTGGACATCAGCTGGTAAGGCTTCGTCCTCCTCCATATCTTCTAGGACAACAAAATTATTTTTATCCTCCATCAATTTTATCGGCTGAGAAGATCTACCCCAAGTAGACCTTCTAGAGGAAACCTTTGTAAAAAACTCATTCAAATCCAAACCAAAACCATGTTGTTCTTTCTTACAAGATGGATGATCTCTGAATAAATGCCCATGATCATGACAACGGCAACAACAAAAAGGAATGTGTTCATAATCTAAATATTTTGTCCATATTTCTCCTTGACATTTGAGGTCAATTGACTCTGAAAAAGGCTATGAAATATTCTTATAAACACAGAGTCATGCATAATACATATTCCTCCCACTTTTAGTGACCTATGATACTTTGGAAAATTTACCCAATGTCTTCCCAATACCCTCCAAAATTTCTGGAATCCAAAAATCCACTGGGGGAGAATAAAGTCTTGCCCAAATAGGTGTTGCTAAAAACTTTTCCTTGTCTAGAATGAAGCATTCTTCCGAGTGCCACATTCATAGCCTTGACTTATTAAAAAAATAGGGGCCGCCCTCAAAATCCCAATTTTTATCTTCCAAGTTTGAGAAAATCATCGTGAAAAACCACGGTCCTAACCTCAAATATACTTCTCCTTTAGGCCATCATTTTTCTTAAATACACCTCTCAAGCTCCTTTTATGTAGGCCATCATCCAACAAACTTGAAAATGATAGCAAGGCCCTTCATATGTCAGTGATGAGCTTCCAAAATGTTTGGAGGAATTACAAATTTAGGGTTTCATGTTGCTTTTGGTATACATTTACCTCGCAACCCAACTTGACATTGTTCTCCCAGAATTGGCATTTCATTAGACATACCACTACACCCAGGTTTATTAGTTTTCTCAATATTATACTATAAATTTCTTTTCATAGCATTTTTGAAGAAGGAATCACCAGACCCACCCCTCCCTCCCCCCCCTCCCACCACCGAGGCACTCATCTCAAATCCTCATGATCTCGTAAGTCATTAAATTAACCAAAAAACTTACAAAATCAAGCAAGATAGAGAAACTTCCTTCCAAATTTGGTATTCAAACCCTTGACCCAGCATTGAATCTCATCCCCTTCATAAAATATATTGTATTTCTACACCTTTATCACATTGATAAAACACCTCCTATATGATAGTTATGATTAATCACACTTTAGTACATCATTACATAAGTGTTTTGGGGAAAAAAGATAAATATATGGTTTGAAAGCCACAAAAAAGCACCAAAGGAAAAGTTGGCTTTAAGGGATATCATTTGATTTTGGACCATCTTGTTAATTTGAGGACAATTACAGAAGAGTTCCAAAATAATAAAACCAATCTTCTTTTGTGTTTCATTGATTTTAGAACAACTTTTGACTCTATGCCGAAGACAAACCTTTGAAATAGATTAGAAGAGCTAAAATTTCCTTATGAGATGATAGTTGTTGTTGTAAGGCTATATGAAAGTGTCATTACCAAGTGTAGGAACATTGAGGGGTTGTCATAATATACTAATTATAATATAGGAGTAAACCAATGTTGTTTCTTGTCTTCTACTCTTTTCAGCATTTACATTGATAAGTTTGAATGTTTGGTGAAATGAGTTGGTTGTGCTGGCTCAACACTCATTGATATAGTCATCATCCTTCTTCTTTATGTTGGTGATATTATTATTATGGCACAAAATCCATATGATCTCAATAATCATCTAAGAATTCATTGTGGCTTATACAACAATCCCCCATTATTATGTATATTTAATAAAATAATGGGGTCCCTACAATTTTTTTCTTTTATATGTTTCTTGATTTATTCATTGATAATCATTTTAGTTTTAAAATTCTTTGTTATTTAAATTTTTAGTACTAATAGTTTAATTTCAAATAAATTCATTAAACATCGCATAAAAACTAAATAAATCTTATCCTTTACTTTTTTCATGGCCTGATATCCTGACATCTTGATATCCTAATACTTGCTAGCTTGATGCCCTGATAAATAAGATATTGGGAAATAATTCAAGGCATAAATAACATTGATAGCCCGAAAAGTCAATATAGCCCAAAAAGCTAATAACCTGATAAGTCAATAATGCAATGCATTGGTAGCGATACAATTCGATATCTGAACCTTCCCATTGCTTGACATATCGATATCCCAATGACTAGATAATGTGATGAACTAGTCTCCCAACAACTTGGTTTCCCAACCTCTCAATATCTCAATTTTATGATAGTTTGATGACTTGATTAATGAGAAACCAAGTGTTATGTAACTTGAAGTTTCCTATTTGGTGACGAAGTTTTATTGAATTCTATTAGCATGCAAAAATAATGTGATGGTTCATTTTATAAAATGCTTGAAGCCTAAAAGAGAATAATCCAATTGACAAACATATATGCATTTTGCACTAGTTTTTTAAAGTTTCAAACTGTAATGTCCCAAATTTAAATCTATGGATGATTGGTAATTAATTCACAGATTGTGAATTGAATCCTCCCCACAACAATGAAACTTGGTATTAAAGCTTTCATTTATCCATATTTTGCATGTTGTAACTTCATCCTTCTTGTATTTCTCTCTGAAGTTTTTAAAAATAAATTACACTTACCAATAACCATTAAAAAGAGATAAATAGAGAAATTCAAGGAGTTTTATTTTCTTGTTAGTAAGTTTATTTTCTTAACAAATTGGTGTTGACAAGCATGATGTGACTCTTTTGTTGGAATTTTGTCAATGAAAAGAGGAAACTAAATCGTGAGTCCTGATTAAACCTGCGGTCGTTTGGTGTGGTGACCTGCAACCAGTATATGGGCTCAGCTGCCAATTAAAGGACAAAGAATTGTTTTTTATTAAATTATTTACATTATTGTTAGCGACATTCTTCATTATGTTTTTTTAAATGAAATGATTAGGTTTATTATATTAATTCAAGTTGGTTTCAAGGCCATAACCTTTTACATCTGCAACTAGATTTTCATCAACTGAGATAAAAAAAAGTCCAAAAATGACTTGATTTCTGACTACATCATCTGCATATTACAAATATAAATTGATATTGTTTATAAACCTTCCAAAATAATCCTAGAACTAATATATATTTGCAACACGAGATTTAAAACAAGAAACAAACTAGCATACACTGGTTGGACCAGGGTCAAGGTTGACTTCTCCATTATCCTTGTTAGAATGCCTTAATCGCGTTGGAGCATGAACTTGGATCTCTGTTTCCACCTTAGCATCCCTCTTCAATTGTTCTGGGGTCATGACTGGATTTTCCACCATCACTATGCTCCTGTCTTCTGCCACACCGACTATTGTTGCACCATTTCCACCCATGGATTCCAATCTTGCAAGATGGAGGTCCAAAATATAATTTTTCATCTGAAATTTGTCCAACTTAGTCTACATCAAGTTAATATTTTGATTTAGAAGAGCTAGTTAAGCTTGATTCTCCATGGTCCCCATTCCCCCCTACCTATTTAACAAAGACAATATGTACTCCATTGTTACCATGAGATAGCCCATATGTTGGCTGAATTCTTCCTTCTCTGAGCCAATCGACCCATCCATGATTTCACCCATGCAACAATCCACCTCTCCTATTGTGAATTTGAATAACCAGACCCAAAATTCAGCAGAGACGACGATGAGAAATCATGCCTTATAACAAAGCAATCTTTCCCTTGGCAATCCATAAATTTTCTCGCCATCTGCAATGCAACAAACTTCCATACACATTCTCTTGACCAAACATTCGATTTTTGAATCAATATCACTGTGATTTTATTCCTTCACCATTAAAAATCTATACTATATGCATGCCTTCCTCTCCTTGAATATTGATATAATGTCCCTCAACATCCTCCAATATTTATTATGGAGATGAACACACATCCATTTGACCCTGTCCATGCTTGCGATCACGTGCCCAAGCTAAGTGTAAGCACAGGCCTAGGACTCGATGGAAATGGAGAGCCATCAAAATGTTGGAGAGAGAATTTGAAGGATTAAAAAACATGGTTGTGATCTACCATGAGGAAGTAATATTACCAGCCAATTTATTTCCCTTTTATGAGCCATTTATTGAATAGTTATCTTCATTATTTCTGCCACACCATTTTGTTGAGGAGTTTTGGCTACATAAAATTATCTTTTTATGTCATGTTTTTCACAAAAGTCAAAGAATTCATTTGATATGTACTCTCCTCCTTGATTAGATCTGAGACATTTGATTTTTAGATCTACTTCATTTTCAACTAATGCCTTGAAGACTTTAAATTTATCAAATGCTTCATCTTTGTGTTTCAAAAGACCGATCCAGCACATTCTAGAAAAGTCATCAATGAATAATATATGATATTTTTCTCCACGAGGTGACTCTTTATTTACTAGTCCACACAAATTAGTATGTATAAGTTCAAGAGGCTTACTTGTTGATCCTTCTTTGGCATTGAATTGAACTCTAGTTTTCTTACCGAATTGGCATGACTTACATATGGTACTTTCTAGTATGGTGATGTAGGTCACAAACAGCTTTGAGTCTGCTTTATTTTCTTATTTGAGAAAAGCTTAGATGTCCCAACCTTCTATGCCATAACCTTTCAATATATACAGATTTCTCGGGGTTCTTGTTCCTTTTATTATGGTCTTTCCTATGTCAAGTTCACGAACCACACTTTATTGTGATCAGAATACCACTTCATTTCCTTGATCACACATTTCACTAACACTCAACAAGTTATGCTTTAATCCATCAACATACATACCATTACCAACTTTAACTTTTTCTTTTAGAAAAATAGAACTTTTACCCTTAATAACAACAGGTGAGTCATGTCCAAAAGTGACATTCTTTTCTTTCTCTAAAGCATTGTATGAAATAAGTTTATCTTTATCACCTGTCATGTGTTTTGAGAATCGCTATCAATGTACCATTTATTTTATTGTCCCTCTGCAAACAATGCTATGCCACGGCTTTCATACTATACCTCCTTCCTTTTCCATACCTTGGAATTCGTTGATAGTTGTTCCTTTTGAGATGTTGGCTGTAATTTTCTTCTGCATTTAGATTATTCATGACCAAAGTTATCGCAAACTGAGCATTCGATTTCATCTATACGAGGTGAGAATATATTATAAGAGTTCTTCTTGACTCCTGTCTCATTCCTTTGTTTTCTTGCTTCTCTAGTCATGATAATTTTGTATGCAACACATTGAACAACCTTATGACCAAAATTATGACATGAGAAACATTGTCCATTAAAGAAGAAATTTATGTGACCATAGAATCTTCTAGTGTTGTTTACCTTTTGACTAGATCTTCTATTGTTGTTCATCCTTAGATTGGAGTGAACATGATTTACCTATGTAATGATTTTATTCTTTTTCTAAGAACTGTAGTTTTGCTGCATTACTAAAGCTTTGCAAACTAATTTTTGTTGTATTACAAAAGCTTTGCTGACAGGTTTTTGATGCATTTAGATAGCTTTAGATGGTGGCTAAAGAGTTTTCTGGCTGAGATGTTTCTCCAATGTATCCAAGACCTGTCTTCATAAGAGGTGAGCATTGTACCTTGATAATTTCATCTAAGGTTTCAGATCCTTTAGCAAATTGAAGATTCAATGTTTTTATTTTCTCAAGTTCCTTTTTTAGACTTACTACTTCACATTCTAACTTCTCATTATGCTTTTACTTTTCTATGAGTTGATGCTTTAAAGTATCTATGGCTACTTTGTTTTCTTCCAAGCAAATTTTGAGTTGAGTAATTTCTTCAAGGAAATCCTTTTCTTCTAATGCATCCACAATTTAACATTAGACTCAAAAGCCATGAGTAATTTAAGATCTTGATCAGGTTCACCTTCATCACTATTTGACAAGCCATCACTATCTTCATGAGTATAATAACTTTTTATACTATCAAACTGTCTCCTATTAATTTTTCATAATCCTTCCCTTTGTCATGGTTGTCTTTATGAAGACATTTAACATCATAATACCCAACTCTACCACAATAAAAACATTTGAAGGGAAGCTTACCTCTAAACCTTCCAGTGCCTAGTTGAAGTTTCTTTACAAAGTTGACCTCATCTTCTTCATATATGTATCTTGATTCCTTGCGTTCCTTCTTTTCTTTTCCCTTTGTAGATGCTTCAAATGTGCCTTCTCTGACTTCTGAGGGACCTCCTTTCCTCATTTCAAAAGCAGCCAAGGTCCCATGAAGTTGAACAACAGTAAGAGTCTGCAGATCCTACTTCTCTTCAATGGAAAACACTTTTGACTCAAATTTAGGAGTTAGAGATCTTAAGATTTTCTCTACTAAAGTAGTGTCCTTTATTTCTTCACCCAAATTTTTCATGCGATTTACAATCTCATCTATACGAAGAAAGAAACTGGCAATAATTTCATCATTATGCATTCTGAGAGTTTCATATTGAATTTTGAGAGTTTGGATTTTAGCACTTTTTACCTTGGTATCACCTTCATAACTTTGAATGATTTTGTCCCATATTTCTTTTGCTATGTTTAGCTACATAAATTTGACAAATTTTGATTTTGTCAGACTTCCCAATAAAGCATTGACGTCTTTGGCATTGGTTTCATATGTCTTATTTTTTGCTACATCTATGGGAACTGTCATTGGATATTGGTAAACTCCTTCCACAATTGCCCAAACATCTGCTCCAAAAGACTGAAGATAGGCTCTGGTTCTTGTTTTCAAATATATAAGATTATTTCCATTGAAAAGTGGTGGTCTGATAGATGTCGATCCTTCTTGATTGCTCATCTTGCGGGATCTTCCTTCAAGCGATCAAGATTCTTTTGAAGGACCTACTCTGATACCAATTGTTGGGAAAAATACTAAGAGGGGGGATGAATCAGTATTTTAAAAACTAATAATAATTTTTCCTTTTCGAAATGTATACGCGACTTTACTGAACCAAACTAGCATATATACGCAACTATTGTAACAGAAACTAGCGTATGTGAAGTAAACTTTGTAAAAAAGCTAATTCTTTATCTGTTAAATGTTGAAACGGAATGTAAGAGATTTATCAGGCATTTGATAGGTAGTAAACAGGTGCAGTAAGAATAGAATAAAGTATCACACATAAATCACACATGAACACCAGGATTTAAGGTGGAAACCTAATGTGGGAGAAAACCACTGTTGTTGGCGTCTCAATGTTCAAAACTTATTAATATCAAACACTACTTACTTTCTTGTACTGGTGTAAACTCATACTAGTATGCAGTCACCCACCTGATGAAGGCTACAACCTTCACTCGTTTTCTAAGTCCTACTGGAAGGGAGCTCCAACCCCCTGATTTGATCAACAACTACTATTGGTAGGAAGCTTTAACATCCTCACTGAAGGCCCCAATCCTCAACAACATCCATGGCCACGTTTCATCAATTTTTTAGACTAGATCCAATATCAACGCTTATGCTAAAAAACAATAACCAATCTCTGACACAACCAATCACTGAAACCGAAACAACTGATAGATAATCAAAACTTAACCAGTCAACTGGAACAGTTAGATCACTGTAACTAGTACAAAAAACTGAACTCGGAATGCTTCATTAACACACAAAATCAACTGCAACCATGATCATTTATTTTAAAAATGTATATGCTACTTCACTTAAGGCAACCTACGTGCATATGCTCTTTTCTGGAGAGAAACCTGCGTATAGATCTTAATATATTGAAAACTGTAAATTTGACCACTGCAATTTATGAAAGGAACATTGAATCACACTAAGATCTACTGCAACACTCTGAACCAATCACAGGACTATCTCTGATCTTCAATCACAATCAGCGAGTAATCTTAACATTCATCAATCAATTAACATCCAAATTCAACTTCATCATTCAATCAAATCTACTTCAGACATCATTACTTAACCCAGATCAACATGAGAACATCATTGACAGACATCAAAGAAACAACAACACTGATCAGGTTGATCAGTCATTTATGAACAGAAAACTCCTTACTTTATATACACGACTTTGCATAAGTGAACCCACGTGTATACACACTTTTCTCGAAACCAACCCGCGTATAGATCTACAAATTTTGACCTATAATTGCGCAGCTCTTAAGACCTTCAAAAATACCAAGATCATAATAAGAAAAGATAAAAACACGCGTCAATACTTAGATCCATTTAATCCTTGAACAGATCATACAATTAACAGTTATTTTAGGTCTCATGATCCTGATCCATCATTGTATCCATCGATGCATAATTATTTCAGATCAATGTGATAATTATGGCCCTTACAATGCAAATATACTTCATATTGAAGTATTCATCAAAAAATATTTCTCTTGCACACTTAACCCTTTGATCTTCACATCTTTATATACATTATCCCTCATCCAATACCATGGGTCAAAACAACATTAGTGTCAATGGTAATCTTTGACAGGATCAATATTCATTGTCACGCTCATTACTATGGGCCAATACCATGGTAAGGACCCCTGGTATTTAGAATACCATGGTACAAAAACCATATGCTATTTTCCTTCACTGAACTCATGTGCATACACGACTTGGCTTAACAGAAAAGTTAGAAATAATTAATTCCTACTTGTCTATAGTTGTAATTCTCCATTTGAGGAGTTTGTTCCTACATAATAGGAATTTAGTTTCTCCTAGTTTAGTGTGTGGTTGAGAGAATCTCTCAACCACACTACTGTACGTCTAAGATAGAATTCCTATCTTGAGACTATTGCTTGTATAAATATGTGTGTAACTTCCTCATTCATTAATAATAGAATATATTGATGTGTGCTATTTTATCTTGGTATCATAGCCTGTGAGGGCCTGGCCCCTCATGGGCTGAGGAAATAAAAGAGTGTATTTGTTTTTTCTTTATTGTTTCTTAAAAGTATGCACCAATGATGGGCTCAAATTGATCGCTGGCTTACTTTGCCTCGGTTGCCAGATATGCTGATTGGAACCGCAGAGCACCAAATCCTGGCCTCATGGCGTCAGGCATGGAAGCTTGAAACTCGAGGAGAGATCAGGGACGAGGGTGAATGGCGAGAGTTCGAATCCTGTGCTCTCCACAAGTAGAGATAATGATAGCAAGCTACAGATGCAACCAGAGCCAGAGAGAGTAGACAGTCCAAATCAGGCTCTGAAGAGAGCGTTATTTGAGAAGAATCCCATCGTGCATACCCTGTCCGTGAAAAGGCATTCAACGAACGGAAATCATCTCTCTGTCACGTCGCTGAAACCCTATCGGCACCTGTCTACTCTGCTCGTGAGGGACATCTCCACAAATCTCCAGTGGGAGAAGGCGTACTGATATGAAATCTCGATCTTGGCATGGATACTTGCTATCAATTAAGTGGATTTTTTAAATTGGTGCATTGAAGCCAGTGTTCATGAATTCTCCAAGTCCAAGATCCCTGCCATTAGCCAGCTTTTTGATCAAGAAATCTGGCCAAGAGTTGGCTGAAATCGATAGATTTGCAACAATGGATCTGAGGCGCCTGCTCGCTTTGGATTAAGCATGCTTCCTTCTATTCTAGCCTCTAATTTTCCTGGATGTCGAGGTAATATTATAGGTCTTCAAGCGCTCTCCGATTATAAGGTTCTTCCAATATTTTTGGAGTGAAGAATCTGGTCCTATAAACTTCCAATATTTCTTGTGCCAAGATGGTCAGCACATTCTTACATGGTAGATTATGAACAAAATCAATAGCGGAAAAGGCATTTGCTCTATCATAGCAGTTCCATCCCAAGGGGGATATGTTGGCTGTAGCTGGAGGAGGTAGCAAACAGTGAGCAGAATCGAGTTTCGGGAGTCTGGATTGAGCTTGAATGCGAGGAATGACAAAGTCTTTAGAGCTAGAATGGTGTTCAGTGTTGCACTTGGGCTTTAGGATTTATCAGATTAGAGAGATAGAGAAATTTGATACTTTGTTAATCGAAAAGTTGTTTTTTTATTTCTTGGAATTATGGATAAAATTATTGTGCCTTATTGAGCTTAGCTAATTCAATTTAGGTAAAGTTATTTTGTTAGAATTCATGACTCTAACAAATGACGACAGGTTAAGCATGGAGTTCCAAGATTTAATCGACAAAGAAAAAGATGCCCAAGATGTGAGATGAGCAACAACAACGATCAAATTATGATGGACAGCCAGGTGAAAGTGTGAATTTGTTCGTGTTTGTGGAATAGACTCTATTATGTTGTAATGTGAATCACAATTGTAATGTAAACAAGTCTAGGATGTTTTATTGTGGGCATTGTAAACTATGTACCTGGTAACTCCAGAGTTGGAGTGTGAAATTTAAGCCTTGTAAGACATGTGTATCCCCATACAGTTCGTGGTAATCTAAAAACCACTAACAGTGAGAGCCCTTGGTGGCAAGGTTGAGGGTGATCCGTTAAAACCCAGAGCATGGTTACGGGTAATCCGACAAAACCTGAGTTAACAATGATGGAGGGGGATTTACAGGTACAGGTACAGGTGTGCAGTTATAATGGTTGGAAAAACCATGTATGCAAAGGACATTTTATAAGACTGGCGGTTGCAGCAGTTAGTACCCATGCATTCCGGTGGATGGTTGCTCCTTTATATGGACATCAACATGTTCTTTGTTATTCATTAAGGGGAAGTGTTGGAATATCTAATTCCTACTTGTCTCTAGTTGTGATTCTCACTAAGTAAAGGAGTTTGTTCCTAGTAGTTAGGATCCATTTCCTAGTTTGGTGTGTGGTTGAGAATTTTCCTCAACCAATAGATTATGTATTTAAAATAGTCTCTATCTTAAGACAACACTTTGTATATATGTAATTGTATTTGATTAATAACAAAAATCTGGATTCTCAGTTTTTTATCTGAAAAAAAAAAAAAAAAAAAAAAAAAAAAGGTAGCAAACGTATCATCAATATCCTCACCTCCAGACTTAGAAGTCCGTGTGAAAGAAATTTCTATTCCAGCAATAACCTTCAACAACACTTGCAAGATGGCTACCAAGTGAGCACTAGTACCCCCTATCAACTAGAACTGTTCATTTAGAAATCGCGTATAGTTCTTGAACTTCTAACTTTATTATTCTTCTGAACTAATTCCTCTGAATTGTCATGCATTCTGTCACATCTGTATTCATTCTGGTATTCTGTTTGTATTCATTATGTAACTTCTGAACTGACCTGTGAATTTTGTTATAAGTTATTTACCATCAAGGACAACACATGTATCATAATTCCAACATTTTATCATTTCACTTGTAATATATCCAAGGTTAAAATGAATCTATGCTATTTTATTTAAAATTGTTCAAATATGGTAAGTAAGATATTTGTTTACATCACTGTGATTAAAAAAATGAGACATCAACCCTTTTATTCATTTTATGTTATTAACAATGCAGGGAAATAAAAATACATGGACATCCCCCCATAAGTAACATCTAGCTTCTCTCAATGCAATTATAGGTGTCGTCATAAGAAGAAAAGAAAAAAAACAATGCATGAGTTAAATCTCCAAGAGATGTTTTAAGAGGAAATTGATATTACTGAAGGATGAATATGCCCAATAGAAATCCCTTGGTAAATCCCTTCCTATACCTCATGGAGATACACATTAACATGTATGCACAAATAATGACCTATTATATTTGAATCATTGACTTTCCTTTGCCAACTATTCAAACACAATTAATGAGAACCATAAAGTAGCCAAGAAATTTGTTGGATATTGAATGAAAAATATCCAAGGGAATCTATGGTTAGCTGAGGTCCATGTTTAATTGAGGCCCTTGTTTCTCCAGAAGATGACAACTAACTATAGCATTGTAACTTATGTAGTGGCGTTTTAGGAAACTATCTGATCAAAAGAAGTGGACTCGTAACTCTAAGAGGGACACAAATTTATAACTTTATTGTAAAATTTGTCTCAAATATTTGATATTGTAAAAAACTACAACAATGAAGCCAAGAAAGGTTAGATAAGAGAATGAATTTGTGGTTTCTCTAATATAAGTCCCAACACCACTAAGTTATTATCACAAATAGTTTCCACCATACCCAAAGACCAAGTGACCCTTCAAAGGAACTAACTTCATGAACATTATTAAATATATTTTGATCAAACATGATCATCTTGTGAGACCATACATATTTATAGTACAATTTGGGAAACGCAATGGATTGAGTAATTCTCCAAGTCACAGTTCAGAGTAACATGAAGAGAGCTGAGAAGGAAATAGAATATTAACATACATGCATCTAACTATGAAGTATATGCCCATATGGACATGATCATATATATTAATAAAGCAAACCTTACATATGTACAAAGAATCATCTCATTGACTTGTTAGAAGGGATACACACCACTAGCATGAATCAGAGACCAAAAATCTACATCTTCTGCATGCCTATTATACTTGGACCATAATGGATGGGAATCGATCAAATGATTTAAGGAAAAGTACAACCATCCTATAAACTTGTCAATTGTAAAATATTTACTAAGAAAATATTGTGCACATGGTAAGCATGTCATCAATTTCTCTTCTCTAAATATTATTTATATCAAACTATAACTAACAAAATACAATAGAACTTTTAATAGCCCATTGAACTAGCTACAATAGTTGAGTGCTTTAAGATTCATGAAGGTTTTGGGATAAATACCCCAAGATGGAATCCTACGTTTCATGCCTCATTCAATGTCCCTACTGGGTCAGGGATTATAATCAACACCAACAATTTTGCACCACCTACCATCCTCAATTGTAGGGAAGTGCCTAGGAGTTTCCCTGTGAGGTTTTCCTTTGGAAAAAATGAAAATAGAAACTTTTAATATGAAATATAATAAATTTTATTGCTAAATGTTTCAATTTTTATGCTTGTTAATGTTGGGGGCTAGCAACAAGCTTTAAGTTGAACATATATCCCATACAAAATTATTTCTACAACTTCTGTGGAAATGATATTAACAAATAACATTAAGTTGTAAACCTTCAATTTTTGGCGAGGCAAATGTCCTTGGAGGGCTTGGCCAAAGACATTACATATATACACTTTCCCTCAAAAAATCCACCTTTGTATTATAGATGTTTTCCCCTTTTCTTTGTTTTGGTGGACACTTCTAAAATCATCCCAAGCAAAGTTGTGTAAAGGAGTTACAATCGTGAATGATAGGTTTGATAACATCATATGCCAATATTTATCCACTGAATCATTGTCTAGCAGTAAGGTGGATTTATTGTTGTAACTAGCCTAGATCCATCTTAACCTCGGATCTATCAAGCACCAGAGGGATCAAATATCTCAAGGTGCAAACCTCTTTTTTGATTGAAAAACTTGAGGAAAGGTTTGCACCTCGAGAGATTCGATCCCTCTCGATGCTTGATAGATCCGAGGTTAAGATGGATTTAGGATGGTTATAGAATACTAAATAATATCTATATTTGTATTTATGTGTCTCTTTCTTATTTCCTCTCTCTATATCACCTACAAAAAATACACACTCTATCTCCATATCTATCTCTCTCTTCCCATTCTCTCTCTCTCTCTCTCTCTCTCTCTCTCTCTCTCTCTCTTCCCTCACGCTCTCCTCTCTCCCTCAATATCTCTCCATCTCTCCCTTGTTACTCCCTCTCTCTCTCCACCTTTCTCTCTCTATATATCTTTATTCTTCCCTCCCTCTCTCTCCCCGTCCAACTCCATCTCTCTCTTGAGTCCTCTCTCTCTTCCTTCCTCTCTCTCCCTTTCTCTCTCACCTCCCTCTGTCCCTCACCCCATCACTCTCTCTCTCTCTCTTCCCTCCAACTATGTCACTATCTCCCTCCCTCTCTCGTTCTCTCTCTCCCCTCCACCTTTGTCTCCCTCTCTTCCCCTTCTCTCCCTATTTGTCTCATCTCCTCTTCTCTTTGTTCCCTCCTCTCCTCTATCTCTCACTCTCTCTCAATCTCTCCTTTGTCATTCCCTCTCTCTCTCCAGCTCTATCTCTCTATGTCTTTGTTCTTTCCTCTCTCTCCCCTCCTCTCTCTCTTCCTTCCTCTCTCCCACTTCCCTCTCTCCCTCTCTCTCTCCCTCTCTCTCTCCAACACCCCCCCCCCCTCTCACCCCCCCCCTCTCTCTCTTAGATTAGATATCATTGTCGTGTTTAAGAAATAATTTAAATTAAAAAAACTCAATTCGATCACCTCAAAGAAAATACAATAGTGAAAAACAGAAAAGAATCACGCACTATATTTCCTCTATTAGTGTTAGTCACTTTGCTTAGTTAAGATGGATCTATGCTAGTTCTTAATACTAATATTTATATTATATAAATTTCACATTTTTATATGTAAAAGTATTCTAATTTTTAATTTTATTAAAACCTTCATTTAATACCTTGATTTAATTTCTATGGGAATATTTTTAGCAGTAGTGAGGATAGAGGGTTTAGATATATCTCAAAAGTAATTATAACCTTTTACCTCTTAGGTTTAATTAAAAAAATTTATATAATTAATTTGAAATAAAATATTTATAAAATATTTTTATTGTGTAATAAGTTATGGTTTTTGGGCATGTGGTATTGATAAGGCATGGTGTGAGCTCATGGTATTATAACAAAACCTATTTACAAGTTAATAATATCCATGGTAAAGTGGGGGTGAATGTTCATGGTTAAAAGTTTTGTCATATTGTTATAAAATATTTTGATTGTGAAATAAGTTATGAAGTTTTAGCATGTGGTATTGATAAGCCATGGTATTGGCCCATGGTATTGTAACAAATCCTATTCACAAGTTCATTATATCACTGACAAAGTGGGGGTGAATATCCATGGTTAAGAATCTTGTTATATTGTTATAAAATATTTTGATTGTGAATTTATGAAATAAGTTATGTTTTTGAGCATGTGGTATTCATAAGCCATGGTATTGGCCCATGGTATTGTAACAAAATCTATTTACAAGTTAATAATATCCCTATTAAAGTGGGGGTGAATATCCATGGTTAATAATCTTGTCGTATTGTTATAAAATCTTTTGAATTTGAAATAAGTTATGATTTTTGGGCATGTGGTATTAATAAAGCGTGGTATTGGCCCATGGTGTTGTAACATATTTACAAGTTAATAATATCCATGCTAACATGGGGGTGAATATCCATGATTAAGAATCTTGTCATATTGTTATAAAAAAAATTTGATTGTGAAATAAGTTATGGTTTTTGGGCATGTAATATTGATAAGCCATGGTATTGTAACTAAACTTATTCACGATTTAATAACAAAATCAAAATATAAAAAATTGATTTTTTTTTATTACTCAACTTTTTTATTATTAATTGAGCCAACATTTAAATGTTTACACTCAACGCGGGTTGATATTAACTTTAACTTTTTATTTATTACTTTTAACTTTTTGTTTATTACTTTTAACATTTTATTATTAACAGAGCCGACATTTAAATGTTTAGACTCATCCCCTATATGTTTTTAACTTTTTATTATTTTTAAATTGAGCCGATATTTAAAATTGTTTACATACTTACATTAAGCTACACATCTACACATTAGGCCTATTCACAAGTTAATAACAAAATCAAATTGTTATTTTTATTACTCTAACTTTTTTATTATTAATTGAGCCAACATTTAAACGTTTGCACTCATCCAGGGTTGATATTATTTTAACTTCTTTTTCTTCTTTTTCTTGTTTTCTTTTTTCTTTTTCTTTTTTTTCTTTTTTAAATTGAGAGGATATTTAAAATTGTTATGAAACTAGCTCACAAAAAGATAGGAAAGATAGATGAACGCCTTAGAAATAAGCCTCTTCGAGGGGGAAACCTCCTTTACATTACACTTTTGAACAATTCTGAGATGATACAAATGACAAGACCTCCTTTCTATATATAGGAGTCTAAGGGGTCATAATAGAATTAGAGACGACATAACAATAATAATGGAAGGGCACAATAATAACAATAATGGGCTTCTATGGGGCACAATAATTACAATATGGGGACTACATGGACACAAGAGTATAATAAGGGGGTTGTACTAATAACAATAAGGGGTTAGACTAGTATTATAGGGACCTAACATGCCCCTTTCCTTCAAAAAGTGTTGTCCTCAACGCTTGAGTAGTTCTCGATGCTTTTGTATAAATTCTTGTCCTCCCATGTGGAATATTCAGTGGGTAAGTTCTTCCACTTGATGAGATACTCTGAAATTGATCAATTTCGTAGATGTTGGGTTATTGTTTCTATGACTGCTCTAGGTTCCAATATGATTTTTCCTTCCTCATCAAGTTCTCGTAATATTGTTTGAACTGGGATCTTCTGCAAATTTTGAATGAGTGGACACACTTCATCGTCCTTCTTCCATTCATCCCTTGCTTCGTTTATCCAATCTATTTGGATAATAGAAATAGCATAAAGCAATGCTTCCACATCCTCATCCTTTCTTGAGAGTGCATCTGCAACAACAATTTTCTTCCCTTTGTTGTAGATGATTTCAAAGTCATAACCTAACATATCTGTGACCAATTTTTTCTGTTCTTCTAAAGATAATCTTTGTTCTAAAAAGTATTTAAGACTATCATGATCCATTTTTACCTTGAAGTGTCTTCCCATTAGGAAAGGTCGCCATTTCTTAAGTGCATCTAGTATTGCAAACATTTCCTTCTCATAAATAGCTTTCTTGAGATGTAGCCATAAAAATACCCAATCACCTACATCAAAACTTGTTTCACTGCGATGTTGATCTGCCTATTGTTTCATTCGATTCTGCACCAAAGTGGCGTTATCCTTTAAAAGTTGGAGAGCTTGTTCTTGATGCTTGATGTGGTCCTTCATTGCTTGAATCTTTTTCTTATTGATATCTCCTTCTATCTTGAGAGTTTGAGGAGTGGTAATTTCTTCCAATGCATTACAAGATATGGTCGGATTCATTTCTTGATGCTCAATGTGATCATTCACTTCTTGAACATTTTTCTTCTTGATATGTCCTTCTATCTTGATAGTTTGAGGAGTGGTAATTCCGAGAAATGCATTACAAGATATGGTTGGATTCATTTCTTCTTTCTAGATGCGATCTTTCACTTCTTGAACCTTTTTCCTCTTGATATGTCCTTCTATCTTGAGAGTTTGAGGAGTGGTAATTCTTGCCAATGTTTAACAAGATATGGTTGGATTCATTTCTTCTTTCTCGATGTTATCTTTCACTTCTTGAACCTTTTTCTTCTTGATATGTCCTTCTATCTTGAGGGTTTCAGGAGTGGTGATTCTTGCTATTCCTTTACAAGATATGGTCAGATTCATTTCTTCTTTCTCTAGGGTTGGTTCCTGGTGTATATCCTCTTCTTTTGACGTTTCTCAATCCTTTTCTTCCTCCTCTTCACAATCAATCTAAAATAATTTATTCTTAGCACACTTATGACCTTTAATGTATTTTTTATCACAATTGTAACAAAGTCCTTTTGCTCTTTTTTCTTCCAATTGTTTTGGTGTCAACCTTGTAGGTTGTGGAAGGCTAGGAGAAACAACACTTTCATATTGATAGTTGTGAGGGGTAGAATTACTTGTTTCCATAATTTTGCTTTCCATTTTTCTTGCCAACCTGAATGCCTTCTCTAATGAATCAGGTTCCCAAATATGAAACTCATGTTGAATGTTATCCTTTAAGGTCCCTATGGAGACATCAATCCTCTGCTTCTCTGGAATATCATTTTCCCTTATATTGAATTTTTGATAGTCCTCAGTGTGCTCTGCCATTGAACACTTTTGTTTGAGGTTTATCAATTGGCTAAAGAATCTGTTTCTCTTTGTATCCTCATAATGTGTTATCATTGCCTCCGTGAAAATTGACCACATAACAAGTGATTTACGAGAACAAAGCCCTTTATACTATAAAAATTGATCTGGTTCTAAATATGAAGATGCAATACGTACCTTTTGTAACATTTGAACCTCATGTAGATCAAAATATTGCTCCATCTGTAGTACCCAATTTATCGAATCCTTGCCATCAAATTTCCTCATATCGCCTTTTCTTGTTTTTAGGAGCTCGATCTTGAAACGACTGTAACTATGTAATTTCGGATCTTCCAGCTCTGAAATCACGACCTGTAGTAGCCTTCTACATCCTCTTTCCAATTCCACCAATCAAATCAAAATTGGATTCTCCAAAAAAGATTTATGGACAATCTCCCAAGATGACATGATTATATACCTTTTTAAAAGAGAGAAATTGTATGAAGTTCCACCTGTCACTATTTCAACCTTCGGTGTTGAAAATTATACCCAAACAAAATAAAGTCCTTCCTCTTTCTGTAACTTCTTACAAAATTTCAATCTGATGCTCAGAGAGAAATTTATGGCGATTTTCCCAAGGTCACTTGTTTAGGATGTAATTCGGGAGTCTGCAAAATCCTTATCCTCCTCAGATCATATATATGAAAATATAGCAAGAGAAGATCTGAAATTTGGACCCGAGGTTCAACACGATTTTGTCTCAAATGGGTTTCTTGTTTAGCTTCTGAAACATTTCAAAAAAAAAGGTATAGTGAAAATTCCACGGTGGCCTATTTGGAGCAGTGAAACCCTAGAATCCAAAGCTCTGATACCAAATGTTATGAAACTAGCTCACAAAAAGATAGAAAATATAGATGAACGCCTTAGAAATAAGCCTTTTTGAGGGGGAAACCTCCTTTACATTACACAAATGAACAATTCTTAGATGATACAAATGACAAGACCTCCTTTCTATATATAGGAGTCTAAGGGGTCATAATATAATTAGAGCCGACATAAAAATAGTAATGTAAGGGCACAATAATAACAATAGTGGGCTTCTATGGGGCACAATAATAACAATATGGGGACTACATGGGTACAAAAATATAATGAGGGGGTTGTACTAATAACAATAAGGGTTTACACTAGTAGTATAGGGGCCTAACTGTTATCAGGAAATCTAGTGTCTATGCAGAGCTGCTAGTCCCACTAAGCCTGGTAGCTACCTTAGAAACAAACAAACTAAAACCACTTTCGTTTTCCTTTATGAGAAGTAGATAAGAGGGGAAAAAAGGAGAACAACCTCTGTCTTGCGCTTGGTTCCTTGCTTGATTCCTCTCCCTTATGATAGGTCTTTGCCACTCACTTCCTCATCTACCCAGCTTCAAGGAGAACCTGTGGAATCAAAGCAGCATAACACTATCCAAGAACATAGATCTACAATCATAAACAATATAGGACCAGATATATATTGACCACACAAATGCACATATCATCAATCATACAAGAATGTGGAGGAAAACTTGAATAGCTTTATTAATAATCAAGAATAGCAAAGAGGATTACAACCAATTGTTCTGACCCAGCGTCATCCTCTTAGCAAGAAATCCCTTCTTCACCTCATGAAAAGCTTAGATCACCCAACACTATGATGTTAGACCAAGAAACCAGCAACACTTCCTTACAAGATACAAAATTCCAGCCTCTGGATCTCTAGGGTGAGGGATCCATATATAGATTTTTGCAAGGGGGGTGAGTCAGCTTTTGAGATTTGATTAGTGTCCTCTCTTTGATAGTTCTTGACTCCACTTGGAGATTGATGATCTCTTACTCATCCCTGGGAGAATGTAGAGAGGCAAGTGTCACACGAGAAGTTTCTGGAAGATTCCATGATCTTCCACCTCGAAAATTGACCCTGCCATTTGTCCACTCTCGCCCATCGCACCCCATAGAAGGGCTTTTCATTATGTATCACACCTCCCGTGTGCATTTAGGTGGGATGCAACGCACTTTGACCATGGAGCAGGTGAGATGGTCCAGTTTTGACCAGTTCTGAGTAGTTTTTCATGGAGAACTTCTGGGAGATGCTGTAATCAGTTGACCTTGTTCTTTTTAGGGTTGGAACAATACTTTTAGGGACTTAAGAGCCCTTTGTTTATGGACATTTATGATTGGGGTTGCAATGCCCAAAAATGTCTATAACAGTTTCCCCCTAAAGCATGAGGTCGTTAATCTTTTGATGTCGGGTGAAATGCTTTATCATGAGGATCCGAAGTTTTTTCAAGCTGGAAGGTGATCTGTAATAAGATACAATACAATACATTATCTTCATAATATTTTCATGATCTAGCTGAGGCGGGCATTCCCATGCTCAGCTTTATAAATTCATTTTCATGTACATAAGACAGACAATCGTCTGAGTGCAGACTCATGATTCTGGTAGAGCCATCATCCCTTAGATTGGATGATTATCTGTGCAGCAACGATGTACATTTGATGTCTTTATTTTGCTAAATATATGCTGAAGCCTAGATGGATGAAACTAGATTCGAGGTCTTCAATCTCTTTCGATCTTCACTCAAAGTAAAAGTCGATCCATGTGAGATATGTTCTGGAGTCGAACATGGAAAGACGTCGCCTGATTACCAGCTAATGATGTAAGCTGTTAACAGGCACGAGAGGAATCACCGATAATGATGATGACCCTCAAGGTACTACAGTACAATTCACGTGGTGTGAATAAGGGACTTGGCATCGAACACCACGCAAAATCTTTCGGTCGAAGGCCATTGATGTAAACCTGTCGCCGGAAGTGAGAAGCTTGCCATTGAGGCATGCAAGCTTCAAAGTACTGAAAGGGTTGTTCCTAGATCGACTTCCTGGATAATGAGCTGATGTCGACAAGAAGTGATCCGTCATAGGAGGGCCTTAGTGAATCCCACATCAATGACACGGAATGGAGCAAATGATTTTAATGGAGGTGAAAACGATCTGATGACATAAGGTTCAGGGTGGCGGTCATGAAAGAATGGAGCGTAAATGTATTGCAGTGGATGAGACACAGGTGAATTCTCTGAGCGACTTCTCTTGAACATATCGACGACACTGACATGATGGATTGGTAGCGTTAACCCCAAATATGGATGGTGTGATGGACCAATGGTGATATGACCGGTGAACGGAACAACCCAACCCGACTCGGATGCGGAGTGAAAGTGTCATGTTCAAGAGTGACTTGCTACCAACAAAGTTTCTTCAAGTTTTCTTCCCAATTTTTCCCCAGTCATTGCTGACCAGTACCTCTTTATTTTTGTCAAGCTTGAGGAGGATAACATATGCTTGTTCTATAATTTTCCCTTCGGGCAAACCCATCGCTATGTTTTAACGAGCCTAGCAATAGTGAAACTCGTTCTTGTCTGTATGGACAAGTTTGTCGCTATTCGGTTTTAACGAGTTTAACGACAAAGATAACTCGGTCCTTTTCAATTTTAGAGAGTCTGAAAAGGGACGTAAAGAAAACTCCAACAATCCTTTTTCGTCATATAATCCCTTAAGTCCGAAAAAGTATAAAATAATACAAAAGGGATGAATTTTCAGTAATTTTAACGAGCCGAACAAAACAAGCGCTCGATCTTTTTGTGTAATAATCCCTCGGGTCCAAAAAGATTAAAATCTAAAGGAGGGATAGCACATCCAGTCACTTTAACGAGATGGAGAGGCCAATTTCTCGGCAATCTTTTCATATTTTACGAGTCAGATGAAAAGAGCTTAAAGGAGACTCGTTTTTCAAGGAACGAGTGATAAGTTTGGGTAGCAACTAATTCCAGGTAAGGTTTGGAATTTTCCAATCACGGCAGTGTCACAAGGATGGCTAACAGGATCACTCTTCACATCTGTTCCTCAAAAAGGGTAAACAATCAAATGGAGGTGAATGATCGGCCAATACAGAGTGGAGGTGATGATGAGAACACGACCAAGGCTTCAAAGGCTGATGATAATACATTCACGATGGTTATTTATCGGAAATTGGTTCATTTTTTAATGAGCTTAAACTCTGGGGGAACGTTTGCTCATTGCTTATGTTTATTTTTTAACGATCTTGAATTCCGCATTAAAACTGCTCGATATAATGGTCATTGATTATCTTGATTTTACCATTGAAAAATTTTGTTCCTTCAAAGGTTGTACTGCCTGCTCAATTGCTTCATCAAACTAGTTAGAAACGAACAATATATGTTTGAAAAATGAGTCAAAACACTAATATTTTACTTGAATTACATGAAAAGTAATTTAAAAGTGGTTTTTTACCTCTCATTTTACCATTTCATTTGAACTTTGGTTTGTTGGAGCTTTGGAGGTGCTTTCTTCTATCAGGACTAATCAAAACTGTGGAACGCCGAATCTGGCGACTACATGATTGAAAAAGAAAAGGGCAGCTGTTTCGCCGGTGTTGTTTAATGTAGGCATCGCCTCGGCCCATTTGGTAAAATAGTCTACCGTGACTATGATATACCCATGCCCCCCGGTCGAGGTGGGGTTACATGTCATGAAATCTATGCCCCATTTGGCGAATGGCCCAACAGCAACTATTGGTTGTAGGGGTGCGGGTGGTCTTCTGGTTTTGCTATCAAAAATTTGACATGCATGGCAACTTCTGACTGTGGTTATGCAATCTTTGAACATTGTTGGCCAGAAGTATCCTGCTCGTAAAAATTTTTGCGCCGTAGCGTAACCAGATTGATGCCCCCCACACGCGCCTGAATGGTAATCATTCAGGACTTTTTCGGCCTCCTCATGGGTGAGGCACCTCCTCAGAACTGTATCGACACCATGACGGTAAAGCGTATCACCGACGATCATGTAGTCTTTTGATTGGTATTGAATACGTTTTTGTTCCGAGTGAGAGGTATTAGACCTATATTTTTGGGTTTGGAGATAGATGATTATATCACCATACCACGGATTGCTTGAAGATATCAGAAACAAAGATTCATCCACGATGGTTTCTTCGGATGTTTCATCGTTGGACGACGATGGAAGATCGCATAGTAATTCTGTGAATACCAGGGATTTCTTTGATTTGGATTTTACAAATTCCAGATCAAACTCTTGAAGAATTGCTATCCATTTTGAATATTTTCCCCCTAGCAACTGTCGCGACAATATATAAGTCATGGGGTTGCAATCTGACAAAATGGTAGTTTGTCTGTATCGCTTGAACAGCTGCGAGAGCCATCTTTTCAACATAGGAATACTTGCTTTCTGTATCATTTAAGTTTCTACTCAAATAATATATAGGATGTTCAATTCCATTGTCTTCTTGTACTAAAACCATTGCGATGGTTGTATCTGCTGCAGCGAGATATAGGTTAAAGTATTTTTGATAATCAGGAGCATACATTAATGATGCTTTCATTAGGGATTCCTTTAAAGCATCAAAGGAAGCTTGCGCGACCTGATCCCAGACGAAGGGTACTTCTTTTTTCAATAGACACGTATAACCTTTAGCAAGTTCAGTGTAATTTGGAATGAACCTCCTCAGAAATTTTGCTTTCCCTTGGAGTTTCTGAATCTAAAGCAAATTTGAAGGTGGAGGAAAATTTATGATTGCCTGAACCTTACATGGGTCGAGACAAATCCCGTCCTTTGAGACTACAAATCCAAGTAAACGACCAGAACTGACACAGAACACACATTTGTGTGGATTGAGTCGTACCTTGTAGTGTCAGCAACATAGAAATATCGCTCTTAAATGTTGCAGATGATCGGTCTGCTTTCGCAAATGAGCTGGAAGATCGTCGAGATATGTTTTAATGATGTTTTTGATGTCATGGAAGTCATAATTCATTGCCCTCTGAAATGTTGCCCCTGCGTTCTTTAAACCAAAGGGTAACTTGCGATATGCAAATGTGCCCCATGGACAAATAAATGCAGTCTTTGACCGGTCCTTTGGGCGGATATTTATTTTATTATACCCGAAGAATCCATCCATAAATGAAAAGATTTCACATCCGGTGCATTCATCAATTATCTGGTCAATAAAGGGTGTAGGATAGTTGTCTTTTGGACAAGCTTGATTTACATCCCTATAATCGACGCACACTCTAATAGTTCCTTGCTTTTTCATTATAGGAACAATGTTCGATACCCAATCGGTTAGAGGAACCAGGTAAATAAAACCAGCATGGATAAGTTTTTCAACTTCTGCCTTGATGGCAGCGGCTTTCTTGGGGTGCACCTGCCGTAGCCGTTGTCATACTGGTTTGACATCTGGATACATATTTATTTCGTGTTCAACTATACTCGAGTCAATGCCTGAAATTTCATCATATGACCAAGCAAAGACATCTCTGAATTTGTGAAAAAGATCTTTGTATATTTCCAGTTCTGGAGGAGAACAACATTTGCCAACATAAATATTCTCTACAACATCTATTTTGGCCGAGATATTTATAGCAATAGTCTCTTCGATATTGGACAAGTTTCGCTCGGAATCCACCGTGTTTACAGTATTTGATATGAAATCAAAAACTAATGGATGATGAAGGTCATCAAGAGTATCTTCTTGACAATCCGGAAGATGGGAATGATGGTGGTAGTCTTCCCATGGCACCCCGTCAGTTATCATCGACTGAACAATTCCTTTGTCGGTGTAATGCACTTGCGACCAAGGATCTAAAGGGGTGTCATATTCCTTAGACCTATCTATCCAAACGCTTGATAAGCGTTGATTCGGGTCTACCTCCCATGCCAAAAACATTGATTGCTACAATATTTCTATTGGGCTTGGAGGCAATACCTGCAGATGATCCATGTTAATATCGTTTTCTGAGATATTTTGAATAGAAGATATCATATTGCAGGTTCCTACCATTTCCACTTCCGCCAGATTGATTGGAGGCAGGAGGGAAAAAGTCCCCATTAATATAGGGTCTTTTAGTAGGCCTACTCCGATATTTTGAAGCGAATGGGGGCTTCCATGGATCATCGGAATGCTTCCCGTAACTTGGGAACTATTGGGGAGAAATGTTTGTTGGTCGACGATTGGAATTCCTCCTTGAAAGGGAAATGCAAACTTCCTAAAGTAGGTCGACACAACGGTAGCCATAGCATATATCCAGGGCCTTCCCAGTAGGATGTTGTAATCGAGGTTTCCGTCGATTACTTCAACATCTATTTCTAATGTTTTCCCCCCAGTTCAACTTGCAAGTTACTTAAAATCCCATATGGGGTATATGTTCGTCCATCAAATGCTTTAAGTGTTGTCGAAGATTGCGACAAGGTTGGAGATCCTAAATTTTTCCAGCAACTCATCGACATAATACATGTAGATTCCCCCTCATCAATAATTGTTCAATGAACAGCTTTGTTGAGGGCTTTCACTTGAATGAGGAAAGCTAGTTGAGCTGGTAACTGAGGATCGTATCCGTTGTGATTAAAGGACACAACATTAGAATCCTTTGGGTCAATCCCACCTATTGCTGATAATAAAGCCTGCTTTTGGGAGGGGCAATTTTGCAGTACCTCAAGTGTCGACATAGCGGATGGCGATTGGGCCAGATCTTCCACTATATTATAATGTTGTGCTGCTTTGGCACGAGGATTAAATGTCGACTTGTGTACTACTCCTTTTGGTGGTTTTATTGTTAGCTCTGGAATGATGGGCGGCACAACTTCTGTCGAAGTTGTTGTCGAACTACTAGGTTGATCTTTATCCTTGTTGTTCGATAACTGTGGATTCCCATAATCTTTATTCCTTGTCGTTATCAAAGCATCATTTTGTTGTTTCGAAACCGACAACATCAGCACTTGGGACGGGGAAGCATTGTCACTAGCAACCAGATTTGTTCCTGGATTTAGAAACGGATCAGTCAATACCGCCGAGGTTTTTGAATTCTTGAAGAATTTTCTAAGCTCAGCTTTATATGGACACTCTCTTTTCCAATGATCCTCATCACATATAAGACATGGATGATTTGGTTTCTTATCTCCAGAAGGGTTTGCAGAAGATTTTTCAGGTGATGATTCCTCCTGTTTCTTCTTCTTCCCTTTGTTTTTCTTCTTGCCTCTTGGTTGCTTGATTTCTTTGCCTTTGTCAATTGAGACGGCATTTACTTCCGAGGCGAGAAGTTCTTCTTTTGCATTTTGACTAGAAATCTTACGGGCCTTTTTAGATGTAGCCTTTGTTGATTTCGCGTCCGTCGTACCAATCACGCCATCGCCGGCATGAGAGTCATTGTTTGATTTAGGAGGAGGAGGAACGGAAAATTCCAGTCTGGGAGCATCAGGTATTTTATTGTAGAGCGTGCCAGACTGAGTATAAATCAAGTCTAAATATTGCACACGAGCAATAACTTGCTCTTCAGTGACGACTCCTCCCTTTGCCACATCTTCTGTGATGGAAGGTAATAATGACTTAATAAAGCATTCAGCTAAAAGCTGATCAGGAACATATGTTTTTACCATTCTATGACGACGTCGCCACTCATGAATATGATCGGATATGTGAGTGGCCGTCGTTTGCTTGAAATTGGTAAGAAGTTCTGTTCCCATTTTGTACCTTATGGGTAACTGAAAATGGGTTAAAAATATTGCGGCTAGGGTACTGAAGTTATCAAACGAAGCTCTAGGTAATTCGATATACCATTTTGCTGCCGGACCAGTTAACGTTCTCTGAAAAAGGTGAAGCCTAATCGAATCATCGTTTAGGGTGTTTGATGAACACCATGTGAAAGGTCATCACATGATTCGACGGGTCTTCACCCAGATTTCCATTAAATTTAGGAATATCTGACGGAAGTTTATGCGGAATCGCTGGCCACCAAGGGGCGTAAGCAATTGGATTGTTCGTTAGCCGATTTAGATCCGGTAACTCTAAAGTCGCCACGAAGGGTAACTGTTGATTCAGGTTTGGCGAAGCATACCCAGGATAAGATGGAATTGCCTGAGCAGTTGGTCTTTGCATACCAGCATAATGCATTTGATGCTGGTAACTTTGGTAAGGTTGATGGGCATAACCATTGTATAATGGTTTATTTTGACCGTTTTGAATATACGGCTACCCATTATTTGCAAAGATTTCTTGCTCGAATCCTTGGTAAACTTGTTGGAATTGCGGTTGTTGATATTGCACCAGCCATGGTTGTGAAGCCATGTACTGTTGTCCAATACTGACTGTTTGATCAAGATGAGGGGTAATTGTACCCGTTTGTGCCTGTGTCATTCCACTAGTTGGCGATTGTGGTTGAGTCGCAGGGATAAGAGGTTGTTGCATTACAACCTGAGAAACCTGAGGTTGGCATACAACAGGCAACGCTTGTACTTGCGACACCATCACAATAGCCGGCGTAGTTGGTATATTTGACATAGGTAAACATTGTTGCATCGAGTATGCAACTCTTGGTTGTTGAGGCAGTATTGGCACCCAACCGCTAGATGTAATTCTAGCATAACCTGAATTTTGTTGTGAACTCTCGTATGGTTGTCCCCCCAGAGGAGACAATGAAAGGGTATATTTCCCCCCATACGGCGGTAATCTGGTACTCAAAGGAATGGTTTGTCCTTGAGGACCGAACTACCCAAATTGACACCGTGAAGGATCAATTTGCTGAGACTCAACATAAGAGTTCCCGGATATTATTCTGGATAAACAAACGAGAACGGACCATACTGTCGAAATAGCCCCTGGGTGGGCCCCGTCTAGCGATTGAGAGCTAGTTGGGACAGATGGTATGCCGACGAACATTGTTGGAGTGACAACAGGAAGTTCTGTCGTTGCTGTGTCTAATGACATAGTCCTAGATGTCGATGGTTGTTCAGACATTTCTACTCTATCCAAAAGATTTCCTAGCGATTCTATAGGAGCTTCCGATAACGGTAGACTAATTTCTGATGAAGAAGGATATAGGGTGATCCTGACTCCAAATTTCGATGGAGTACTAGATGGAGGATCCTCCATAATCTCTTCTATAGCAATCAGACCAGGTGGAAGAGGTAGACCATTAGGTCTGTAAAATATTTATGGTGCCGAAGAAGGTATAGAATTTGCAGCGACAGATGTTCGGGGAATAACACCTTCTGAATCAGCTGTAGATGGAGTTGGTTTAGTAATACAAGTGTTTACCTCCACACTAGGATCAGCTCTACTATCCTTTGGTGGCTGTGGAACTTCTTTTGTAAAGGCAGGGATACCAGAAATGTTTGGAGTAACCGGAGTCTCCGATGGTGTCGGAACACTTGTTCTAACTTTACCAGGGGATTTGGAACCGGTTAAACGAGTTCGCTTTGTCTGTAACAGTTTTGATTCTAGAGACAAAGATGGTTGACTCGTAAGCCTCTGTGAATGACGGGGTTTCAATTGACTTTATTCCACGATTGCGGATTACTCGACCAACTAAAAATCAAGGGGAAATATGTTTCCAAATTAAATGAATTTTAGACTCTTTGACACAACTTGTTTTTTCAATTTTTAAGAGTCGAGAAAAAACAAAAGATGACTCTAGTCGCCTTCGATTTTTAATGACCTTGAAGTGACAAGTGATTAGATCGACCTTTTCCTTTAAGGAGTCTGAAAAGGAACGAAAGAGACTACTTTGGAAATCTAGAAAGAGGGATTACCAAACCAATCGCAAAACTGCAGAATACTTTTTACGGTACGGCAGTCAATCTTCTCGAATGCTGTGTTCAGTGCATTGCGATCGATAGGGCGGCATACATGAATTCCTATGGATAAAGGATAAAGCCTATTGTGGTCTCCCAATATATACTCGACGGTACGTGAGAGCACAAGTCCATACTGGCACTTATCGTCCCAAAGTGGAGGAATCACCCAACCAACAATGAAAAAAACAGTTACCAGGCTTTACGATGCCGGAATACATCTCTAGCCTAGACTTCTAAATGTTGTGCATTAGGTTCCAAAGCGTTTTTAGATTCATTAAATTTATTTTACAGTTGATCTTGCTTAAGAAATTTGTCTTTTAGGTTCACCGCGTGATGTAGATATACAATTCCTAAAATGCAATATAATATGATAAACAATCGTTTAATCTCCTTTTTTCAATGAAAATCCTAGCTACTAAGGAAAGAGAGCCGATATTCTTTCAACATAGAGCAGAGAGCACACACTATATGCAGTGTCCTAAATCAAACTAACAAACAGTCTAAATGCAAATGCACATGCATGTACTTGTTTTTCAGCCTTCTTAATGTGTGAATGATAAAAAGAAAGCTAAGCACAAATCTGAATTATTTTTCAAAGCGATATTACTAACAAGCTTCTTTTCAAAACAAAATGAAGACAATGACGACACTTTGTTATTTGGAATTGAAAAATTGCTTTCAACACTTGAAAAAACCACTAATTCAAATCAAATACAAGAGTAACAGTGTAATCGACTATCAAGAACAATCATATTCTCTTTTATGACTGAAAACGACACTTGCGAAACTTCCAAATCAAGAAATGACAGTTCAATTATGCTACTTCTTTGTAAAAGAGAATTGAAAATAGCTCACAATACATAAAAACATTTACAGTTCTTTGCACAATGGAGGTAGAAAAATGGCAAGAAAGGGGGTTTCCAACAAAGTTATACTAACTACAGACAGCAAAACTCCTGAATAGAGCTGAAAAGAGTGAAAAAACCAAAGTCTGGAGGCAAAATTAGCCCTTTCTGATCAGCGCACCTATTACACAGGGATTCCAGTATGCATCCCACCTACAGCACACGGGAAGTGTGATCCATACTGATATCCTTGAGAGAGGGTGCGATGGTACAGTGTGAGACTTTTGATTCAGTTCTTGATCATAGTTTGTAGCACAGTTCAGGGATTTAGGCCGAGCAAGTGATAATCAGTAATTAAATCACAGGGGTAGATCTAAGGAGGTTACTAGAGCCACCACAAGGGCAATTAGAGAGTTTGTAAATCGATTGTTCAGTTCATAAACAAAACCTGGAGATAGACTGAAGCAGCATTGATCTACTTTGCACTTGCATAGAAAATGCAGTTCGAAGGCTAGCTGGCTTGACTTCAGGCTCCGTCTGTAAGTTTATAAAGCAAACAAATATAGACAAACAAACAATCTATTCGCTCCCCAGTGGAGTCGCCATTTTGTTATCGGGAAATCTAGTGTCTATGCAGAGCTGCTAGTCCCACTAAGGCTGGTAGCTACCTTAGAAACAAACAAACTAAAACCACTTTCATTTTCCTTTATGAGAAGTAGATAAGAGGGGAAAAAAGGAGACCAACCTCTGTCTTGCGCTTGGTTCCTTGCTTGATTCATCTCCCTTCTGATAGGTCTTTGCCACTCGCTTCCTCGTCTACCCAGCTTCAAAGAGAACCTGTGGAATCAAAGCAGCATAACACTATCCAAGAACAGAGATCTACAATCATAAACAATATAGGACCAGATATATATTGACCACACAAATGCATATATCATCAATCATACAAGAATGTGGAGGAAAAATTGAATATCTTTATTAATAATCAAGAATAGCAAAGAGGATTACAACCAATTGTTCTGACCCAGTGTCATCCTCTCAACAAGAAAGCCCTTCTTCACCTCATGAAAAGCTTAGATCACCCAACACTATGATGTTACACCAAGAAACCAACAGCACTTCCTTACAAGATACAAAATTCCAGCCTCTGGATCTCTGGGGTGAGGGATCCATATATAGATGTTTGCAAGGGGGGTGAGTTAGCTTTTGAGATTTGATTAGTGTCCTCTCTCTGATAGTTCTTGATTCCACTTGGAGATTGATGATCTCTTACTCATCCCTAAGCGAATGCAGAGAGGCAAGTGTCACAGGAGAAGTTTCTGGAAGATTCCATGATCTTCCACCTCGCAAATTGACCCTGCCATTTGTCCACTCTCGCCCATCACACCCCATAGAAGGGATTTTCAGTATGCATCGCACCTCCCGTGTGCACTTAGGTGTGATGCAACGCACTTTGACCATGGAGCAGGTGAGATGGTCCAGTTTTGACCAGTTCTGAGTAGTTTTTGATGGAGAACTTCTGGGAGATGCTATAATAAGTTGACCTTGTTCTTTTAGGGGTTGGAACAACACTTTTAGGGACTTAGGAGCCCTTGGTTTATGGACATTTATGATTGGGGTTGCAGTGCCCAAAAATGTCTATAACACTAACAAAAATTGTTTACATGCTTACATTACACCTACACATCTACCCTATATTGGGTTGTAGAGCGCCAAAGACATGGATTCACACCTTGTGAGGCTTTCTCCCCCATGATAACTCAATAAAGGCCCAAGCTTATATGGGATGCAATAAAGACATGGATTCACACCTTGCGAGGCTTTATCCCCCATGATAACGTAATAAAGGCCCAAGCTTATATGGAACAAGTGGGAAAAACCCAATGTAAGTCTTGGGTGAATTTTGATAAATAGGAATGTGACAACCTATTGATGTTTTTACCTTGTGTAGGTACTTCTACAAAGTCATTAACATTTGTTCATACATTTTGAGTTTGATTTAACCATTCAATGGTCAATTTAATATATTTTATACATATTAATGTTAATTCAAGTTTGGGCACCCTACTTCATTTTGCACCTTTTCACACTTGAAGGGGTTAGTTGGAGGTTGATTGAGAAATTCTAATGGAACATTCCAATCTTCAACACATTTCAAGGTTTTCATGCAATGTTCCATTGTTTATTGGAGGATGGAAAACATTTCTAAGGCACGTCTAGAATAAGGCACTGTCTTGCAAACTTGAAGAAGGTTTTTGAGAAAATGACAATCTCTCTTTGAAGCATAGCTAGAATATTGGATCTTTTGAAATATAGATGGCATAAATGTGCTATAATTTTAATATCACTCTGAATGTATTTCAACATAACACATAAATGACGATTACATCTAAGACTAGTGATATTACATACTAGTTGAGGGTAGCAAAGGACATGTTGAACTCTATTATGGAAAAATTCAAATATTACGAGGAGACCATAACGATATTGAAATGAGATGTTTCTAGTGGTAGATAGAAATATGAATGTGCGTACTTACTCATGTGAAAGAATTCTTATTAATGTGATATTGGGAAAAAATGACAAGAGTGCTTTAGTATCTAATTATAACAAAAGGACAAGCTTAAATCTAAGAACATCTACTTGTGGTCTTCAACTGAAAAAATCCACTATGCACACAACCAACATGGAAAAGAAGAACACAGATGTAACTATTTTAAATGGTGACAAAGGTATGGAAGAACTGAAGGTTCACACATGTAATATTCTTGATGATGTGAAATTTTGGAAGTTAATAACAACAGACGCCAGTTAGTGCCTAATGGAGTTACATGGGTGATATAATATAATTCAAGAAAATATCAATGTGTGACTCAGAAACATTTATCTACAAAAAATTGTAGTGCTGATATTGATCTCGTAAATGGTACTAGTATTACATACTGCTTAATAAACATACTAGGATTGCATCTCTTACAAACTTGAATCATAAGATCCATTCTTCGTAATGAAGCTAAGGTATGTGGTATGTATACAAATAAGTGATAAAGAATGAGAATGAAGGTCTGAGGGCCTTCCTCATTCATGGTTATCTCCTTTGTTACATGAAATATCATACTAAAGGGGACTTTTCCTTAATATTACTACTCACATAGACCTTCAAGGTTCATGGAAGTAATGCCTTACCATATAATCTCACTAAAAGATTCAAGTATGCTTCCTTAACCTCAAAATTAAATCAAGTTTGATTTTAGTTGATTAGCAATGACCTAACTTATGGTTGGTTTGAAAAGGATCAAGAAATAAAAGTTTTAGGGATAGCCTCTTGGCTTCCTAGGGTAAATAACCTCTTAAATTCCCATCTTACATAAAAAGGAAGCATGATTAACTATATATTGATTTGGAGTAATATGACATTTATGATTTGAAGAATTGGCATCTCCAATTCTCCTTTTTCGGGTCAATTTGGAATAATATTCCTATTGGTCAAGCTTATTGATATAGCATAACCAAGTCTCAAACTTAAGTTAAGTACTTATAATAAGCCTTATATTATTAGTGGTAGGCTATGAGCAAGAGTGGCTTGATATAGATATAGATATAGATATATCAAGAGAGGGAGAAAGATGAATGTGTGTACTACACATCTTACCATAGGTTTGTTAGAACAGGATGGAGTAAACAAGGAATGGAAAGACATGGTGAAAGTTAAGGCATAGGATGGATTGTCTTCATAACTCAATGAGCTAAAATATTGTCATAAAACCTAGAATGACTTATGGTGTTATTTAGCATTGATGTAAGGTTTATGACCTCGATTGCATTCCTTTGACTTGGAATGGACCTTGTACAACCCTTGATTTTATAATCAAGAAAAGGATAGGACTGCCTTCACTCAAGCCTCTTGTGGAATGTAATTTGAAATGTTGCATTGAATTGATATTTAGTCAAATGAAAACATGTTCTCATCATATCTGCAACCATGTATTGCTTATGGTAACCATAACCACACCTTAGCTTTAATTGATGGTGGTAAGCAATATTATTTCATTGAAAGGGATTACATGATTTTGTTTTTCAATAAGAACTTGAAATAGGGATGAAAAATATGATATAATAACTTGTGTCCTTCGTCCTTGCATGCCTTGGTACTACAAGGATTGATAATCAACTTCATTCTCACAAGGCATCAGAGGCAAGTGAAATTATGAGCAAAGGGGGAAACATATATGTACCAAATGATTATGGTTAAACATCATTAAGGTATGCTCAGAAATCTGGGCACACCCATATTTTTTATTGTCATCTAGAAGGAAAAGAGTCAGGGGAAGGGAAATATATCAAAATGTAAATAGGCTAATCATGAAGGAAAATGACCTAAAAATTTTATATTCTCCTTATGTGAATCATGGTGGCGGAAATGCTCAAGTAGAGGAGATTGAAAGTGTGAAAAAATAACACATAATACGAAATGATTCAATCAAATCCTTCCACATGATAGAACCCTTCGAGGACTTCCATAGACACCTGTACCAGTCTTTGATTGACAAGTTCTATATTAAATGATATTCTATTGTAAATAAGATGGAGCTCAAATCTATGTAAGGATTTTCTCCCTACATTGCTATTCATTGTTGAATTGATAGGGAAACCCCTCTAATCCTATTTGAACATCTTTTAAAAGGGGGAAGTGATGGTATAAACAAGTATATGTGAAGCTTCCATCATCGCTCTCTTTTCTTTTGTTTCTAAAATACAATTCCAAAAATATGTCAATGCAATAGTTCTTATATATGTAGGGGACAAATGGGAGAATTGATAGTGGTGACTTGGTTCATGTACTAATCATGCTTGCTTGATAAAGATCACAATCAGATCAAGGCCAATATTAGGAAGACCTGAGTTACTTTTTGGTGTTTTTGCATGTTAAACTTCAAACTATGGTATTCATATTTTTTACTAAGAAACAAATAACTCTAAATAGAGTAGTTTAAAACTCGAAAGCTTCAATCAAAACAAGAAAGATGAGCTACATTAGTTTACAAACACATATTATTAGAAATTATGAATAACAAAAACACTCAAAATCGCTAAAAGTACCCAATCATGTCGATATATCCTTTTCCCTAAGTTTCCCTCATCTCACCATTTTATGTTCCCTAGAAACTGAAAATCAAAGTTTATAAGTGTTGGAAAATAAATATATACTATAAAATATTCTTCAAAACAATTATGGATTCTTGTGCCCCTAGTGGAAATTGTGTTAGTTCACCTACCTCATAAATGCCTTGCCTTTTTGTACATGCACCTGTGCAAGACAAGATTTTTTCACATTAAAAACATTTTTTTAGCAATAAACATTAAATATAAGGTATACTTGAAAACACATGAATAAATAAAATCAAATGTACCATCTCCTTGGGCCTCATTTTCCATCATCTCATCATTTCTTGTAAACTGAAAAGTGAAAATCAAAGTAAATATATAGCTTTGGGAATTTAGAAATATACTAAACATAATAAAATATTATTAAAAATATTTATCGATACCTATGTCACTGATTGAAAAGGTGTAGGTATGATCTCCTCAATCATTCCTTGGTTTGTCCCACTAACTTGAAAATTGAACATAAAATGTAAGAGTCACACCATAAAATTTATGTGACTTAAATTCATTCACAATTTCAAGCAAAAAATATATATACATAGTAATACGCGTGTTTCTCTTACATCAACATGTTCATGATGCAACAATTGTACCATGGAGTTGAAGTATTCATCATTTAAAAGTGATGAAAACCGATTAAGTTCGAATAAATATATATGTACATGATATTTGGAGACAAAATGTATATACAGTTTGTTGGTCGCTCTAATTGTTTTCACAATTCGAGCTCCACATAAATTGTCAACCCGAGAAGGTCTTTTTATTCCAAAGGTAATAGCGCACTGGATATGCTCAATTTCAAAAGCAGTTCAATGTTGTAGTAAAAGAAAGTCACACACAATTGTTAAATTCAGCAATCTATCAATTCACAGTCTACTTAATTAAAGCTGAAGTCAATTAACTTATAGCAGACACGATTTCTCTGTTACAGCAAAAGGGAAATAAATGTATAAAGAAAGAAATCATTCAACTATAGCAGGAACAGGACCCTATTCCTTGGTGGGAACTTCAGCACCTGCTGCCTGGCACTAATCACACTACGGAAGAAGTAACCTTAAGAGGTCAAGACCCTATTCCCAGGAACAGGAATCTTCAGCACTTGGCCTCTCTGTTCTAATCACACTGCAAGTAAAAGAAAGCAATCAATGGAGCAAGACCCTATCCCTCTGTACAGGGATCTTCAGCACATGCTCTCATCATCCACTCGTGCAATCAATACATGTAGCGCTAAGAAACAGAGTATCACAAACCATGTAACTAGTGCTTCAGCAACAGAACTTGAATACAATGCAAATACATAAGAAATAAACAACTACTGGAATGAAGGGTGAATCTTGTGAGGAAGGCGGGCCCTTTCCTTCTCACAAGATTCCCCAAGAGAAAGAATTAGACTAGAATGCTCAAAACAGGTCTTTATTCATCTGTCAAGAAAACTGGTACATACAAAAGAGGAGACTAGCTCCTGTTTCACACAATGTTGTTCTCAAAATTACAGTTCGATCCCCTCTAATGATGATGTCTCCTCTTTTTAAAGAGGAGACATCATTTACAATTTTACACAAGAGCGAAGATCTCGATTCTGTTCTAAACAAAACTATTCTGTTCTTTCTTAAAAAGAGATACTGTTACAACCGAGACAACAGGAATGCTATCTTCAAGATAATTCAGGTAACCGTATCTTCTGGCTGCTGCTATTATCCACAAAAAGTTCTTCCAGAATCGCAAAAACGCATAGCGGGAGTTGCGTGCTTTGACGGTTGTTTCAGCAACTGCGTTAGCTGTTTCAGCAAGGGACCAGCTGTTTCAACAACGGGACCAGCTGTTTCAGCAACGGAGTTGGCTGTTTCAGCAATGAAGTTCAGCTGTTTCAGCAACGACCGCTTGTTCCCAACAAGGCATATATTATCTGCGATCTTTGACTTGTGTTAGCAACAATGCACTTCAATAATTGATAAAATATAAGAGTATTATGGAATTAAATGTAAGACAGATTAATCATATAATAAAGAGAAGGTTTCCATATACCTTAGGATATAGTGAATGAAAAAGACATTGGAGCTTATGGTTTTGAGAGTAAAATGATATGAAAGTATATAACAAAATGGTACATATTGGAGTCCTAACACAGTTCAACATAATAAATTTATGTAACATGCATTTTTTTTTTTTCTAAATAAGACTGAACTATTATATTACAGCGAGAGCAAAATTACATCGGCAGTATTACAACAGGGTCGAGGCCCTATAAAACTTGTCCTGGGACAGACAGTAAACTCGGGAGTATGCATTCCAGGATTACAAAAAATGGAAACCAGAGTGATACTCATGTAACCGACACATGGACTGTAGCAATAGGAGACTGAAACAACAGAAACACATGGAGGACATCGACACCATGACAGAGATAACAGATAACCGACACCATAACAGAGATGGACAAAGATACATAGTGACAAAGAGCAGACACATATATGATCGCGAAGGGAGCTGACAGAGAGAAAAATTCGTGCAGTGAAACCTGGGGCACGAGCTGGGCATGCTAATCTTCTTCCGTAGTCTGCGGATCATCCTTCATCTTGCAGCAGGGAGGCTGGAGTATAGCCTTACCAGCATTGCGCTGTACAGGTTCACTCGGGCCTGCTCCAGGATCATGTACAGGCCTCAGCATATCTATGGCAGGGAATTCCATGTCCACTGTGGGAGGGTTGGCACGAGGAGCTTCCTCTTCACCCCACGGGTTGCTGCAATGCTCCACTGAAACAGTTATGAAGAAAGTGGAATTGGACAAGGTACATGGAAGGCGGTATCTTACCATTGGGTGCTCAGTGTGCCCACATTCCATTCTCTCTGGAGGTTCCGCCATTCTTCCTCTGCCCGGGGGCCTTCCCCTCGGTCTTCTGCGTTCAGAGGATTCTTCAATTGAGGAAGAGGGCGAAGGGGCTCTTCCACTGTAGCTGCCACGCCGACTTGTTCCCCTTAGGCGTTCACGCTGCATACTGAATATGAGCGGGTGGCGAGTGTGCACACACGAATTGTTCCTCTGAACTGGACGCCCAATCCCCCAACCAGAATGCGGATGGCAGGTTTGCAACACCGCCAATCTCCCAGGTTCGCAACCAAACTGCCCGTATGCTCTCCAATTGCCCAAGTCGATGGCCCCTAAACCATCACAGTCGCTCTCAGAGCCTGAATGAGAGCCGAGACAACGAGCCTCCGCCACTTCCCTCAAGACAAGAACAGGAGCAGACGAGAAATGCGGGAGAATGTCTGAGAACTCCCGGCTATGAAGCGCCATGTTGCGTTTCTCAATGCGAGCAGTGAATGTCGAAGGGACATCTCTGCAGTAAACCATAACTCCTCTCCTTAAATGCTGCATGCCTGAATAGTTAGGGCGCGTCCTCCTGGTATACGTGGCTTGTCCAGGCGGACACATGCCCTGCGGACAAGCCATGAGCCTTATGCATCTAACAACCACCCGCATCCGGGGAATTTATGTAACATGCATTATATCTAATCTTGAAAATGTAATTTTTTAGTTCATTAATCATAGATTGCTAGAACATACTTCGCCAATGCTCTAAATGTCATGAGCCATGAATTGTTCACAATTATCTCTACAAGATGATGCATATCGCTTGAGATTCAATCAATCCATATCTATCAACAAGTCATCTAAAACACTGAAAAATGGTGGAATCTTCTCCTCACTCTCTTAACGCTCCCTCTTCCCTAAGCTAACTATCACCCCTCCCAAAGCAACCTGAATAAAATCCCTAATCTAGTCCCTTACCTAAGTTTTTTGATTGGATGTAACAAGAAGTTCATTTGGAAGTGAAACCAGTCGAGGTGCTAAACTAGGTGTTGGAGCCCTAAATCCAAGATCTCACATAGCATCAAGTTGTTTTGTTAATTTTTATGGTATGTTCTATGCTTGCAAAATTTACTTCAATGTCTTATCAACATTGATAATAATTGCAGATATAACATCAACAAGACATACAAGAAGATATGAGATGATTTAATTACAACTGAGGGTCCCAATTACATACCTAGGTAGGTACCCATTCACGAATGGTCATGTCCTTGGAGACATGACTCTTCAACATTAATTGTTAGTTAATTATTCATTATTTATGATTTTTATTATATATATATATATATATATATATATATATATATAACATGCTTCTAGGAAGGGGAATTAGCCCCTAGTTTCACTCTTTAACACGTTCACATGTACAACCTTTTCCAACTCCATAGAATTTGGATCCCATATCTATATAATTGGGGTCATGTGGCCTTGAAACTCAGCGTACAACATCCTTGAAAAATATTGTGACACCTATCATTGTTGCAGAACTTCTCGTATGCATACAAGAACTTCTCATAAATGAATGGTGCAATATTAGGATCATTTTATTTTGCAAAATTCATACATTTTTTGTCTTTAGGTTGCAAGACAAGTAATTTCAAGGCCATTTCTTTAGTGACCCTACTTTTCACTTCATTATAAGAGTGTCTACCAATAATTGTTGATCTACTCCTATGTATCATGTAAGAAAACTTTTTTTGATGATCCAACCCCAAGACGCATCTCTATGAGACTCTCCAATCTCTGCAAAACTATTTGGAGACAATCTTGAGTAGGGCTAGAGAGATTGTTGCTTTCTAGCTCATTATGCAATCTTATGGAATGCTCCCTCATTCCATCAACAATAAACAAGGAGGTGTTATATTCCCAAGGAATCTCCTTAGGAATATCTCCAAGATGGGTGTAAATAGGGTCATAGTTTGGATTGTGGGCATACTATTGCACCAAATGACCTCTTTCCCCGTGATGAGGTCCCGCGGGAGGAGGACAATCAAAACTTGTAACATGTTAAATGTTCACATATTATTTAAATATAAATAAATTGTATTTGGACAATTCATATTTAAAAAAAAAATGTCTACATTTAAAATTACCTGATGGAAAAACCATCTCATTCTCCAAGCTACTTGTCGGAGCACGATTGTCCCCTTATGAGGAAACAAAATCTGAGCTATTACACCATGTAAAAACATCAAATTGTCAATCGTGCACATGTATGAGAGACATGATAACTTTTAATATTAAACATGTCTTGAGCAATATTTTTGTACATATTTCACCTGAACGCCCTTGGAGGCGTGGCTTTGAATCAAAATGGCCAACTTGAGGCTCAATCGATGAACCTGTGGATGACAATATTTTTTTACATTAAATACATGACAAATAAAAAATTATTCACATGTTAAATATTAAATTTTTACCATAGACTTGAACATGTTAACTAGCAATCAAACATATACCTGTAGCATGCACAATAGACCCCTCATAATTTCGTCTTTGCATGAGGGATTCCCTATCAATAGATCTATATGTGGGGAATGTACAAAACATTATATTGTCAATCAAAATTTTGAGACACACGATAACTTTTCGTGCATTAAACACGACACTTCAAGGTTTCTATTTAGATTTTACCTAAACCAGTTGTATTAGATGGTTGGTTGGTTATCTTAGGCAGAGTACTATAATAATACACTAAATACATGTGTGGATCCAAATCAATATGGTAAACCTTAGGATCAACCCATGCACCTTGATGAGCCCCAGTATTCCAACAAGGATGTTGCAACTCCTAGGGCGACCAACTTTCTTTATCAACCTAGGATTTGTACAAACTTGGAGATGATAGTGCTATATGCACAATGGATGCAACAATCTACTCTTGTCACTTCTCAACTGGGGCAATAGACCACTAGGGTTTTTCAAACCAGTCTTCTATTGACTAGAAGGAAGCTGAATATTGACAGTGAATGTAAAGCTATGTTTAATGCAGACCATTACTTGCAGAAGAGATCTAATTTAACCTTGCATTCTATCATCTAGCTATCTAGACTAAGTAGGCATCGAAATTATCCTAACATTGCTATGACTGATGTATGCATGCACTAGCTAAATATTGTAGAAAAGGGTTTTGGTTTTCAATTTAGAAATGTAAATTCTAAGCTAAACAAGTTGATCTTTTGCAGGGGAGGAAGGTATGGGAAAGCTAGTCCAAAATGGAATTGAGGGGTATGGAGGTCAAGTTGAAGGCCTACCCTAGGCTCTGATCATCATTTCTGCCCAAAACAATCTAAAACAGGTTGCTACAGGGTTTCCTATAGTTGCTACAGGATTTCCTGTAGTTGCTATAGGATTTCCTTTAGTTACTACAGGATTTCCTGTAGTTACTATGGATGTCCTGATTTACTATAGGAAACTTAACTAAAATTTGTAGGAAGGCAGGGAAGGTGAAAGGAAGTGTTGGGAAGATGTATGATGGTGGAATAAGGTATGGGGAAGGTGCACACTACCCAAGGATCAGCCCAACTCTTCAGGATGGTTGGATTTTCTCAAGGTGGTTGTCCACGGTGGCTACAAAATAGAAATTTGAATTAGTGGTTGGTAGGATTGGGTGAGAGGTGGAGAAGACTTAGATGAGGTTGGTGGAATGAGTTCCTCCCTGCAGATCAGCAACTCCTACAACAACACATATTATTTTCTTCATTTATGCACAACTTTATGTAAATGTGGAAAAGATGAGTTGAATTTGAGAAATTGATTTATTGATGGCTATTGACTTAAGTATATGGAATGGAATGCTTTCTACTCTACAACAAACTCAAGAAACCAAAATGACAATTGGAGGTTCTTCTAAGAAATCAGAAACAATGATCTACTCAACAATAAATCCTAGGCTATGTAATAACCAAAAGATAAATTTGTTTTTGGGGTTGTGAGAGTGGGGCCCTCAAATCATGATCCCATGAGGGATATGAAGATGAGGCTACTGTCACAAGATTTTATGAAGTATTTTCTTTCACTACTGTAACACTAATCTACTTCTCCAACTAATGGAAGCAAAACTAACCAATCATTCAAAGACTTGTAAATTAAACAAAGCAGAGATAACTTTAGCAGTTAATCTATGATTCTAATCTAAGAATACATGTACAAAAGGTGGAACTTATGCTGCTAGGGTTAGGTCCTAACCCAAGAGCTTCAGCCCTCTGATTCAACTCAGTGTTGGATCAAAGAAACCTTTTTCATTATCATCAAAATGTCAAAAATAACATGATAATAATAGTCACAATATCTTAGCTTGAAATTTCCTCTTGGCTACAATAAAATGTCGAATCCTAATGAGGCCCTAGGCCTTTGTATTTATACAATTGAAGCTACCAACAACTTCCTAAAAATTAGGGAGGCTTGGCTCCCAAACTTGAGATTGACTTGTCTTCAACTATCATTGGCTTGGTAACAAATGAACTCAATTGGCTTGGTTGATTGTAAATCCGAGCTAATGAGATCTGGTGGAGGAACCTTCGAGTGATTGAGGAGTTAAGGAGGGAGACCAAATCTCCTAAAATCCCTCTTTCTTGTCTACTTCAAGTTCCTACACTTAAATTAGCCCAAAACTTCTCCAAATCCTGCAATTAATGCACATTATGCCACATGACATAACAACTCACCTTTACCCTTCTCACTAAGCAAAATATAATAAAATATGTAAAGAAATGTGAGAAAAGTTGATTTTAATAAGTTGGAGAGTGGAATTATGGCCCATATAATTTACCTATTGATGAGCTTCATCATCACCCCACTACTGAAGGTGTTTCTCATCCTCTGATCAAATTAGTCTATATCCATATATTTCATAGCTCTTGTGGCCTCTCTGACATCCCATGCCTCTATTGATGGAGTTTCCTCTTGTGGATAAAAACCTGCATGTTTCTCTATTTCCTCCCACTGCTTTCTTTCCTCTTCCTCCTTTCTACCTTTAGCATACCCAATAGCAAAAGTGGACTGAGTTTCAAGCCAATCCAATTGATTTTAAGTCTTTGCAGTGCATTCTTATACAGTGGGATCCTTTCTAGTGCATCTCTCATCATCTTAGGGGAATGATACTCCCTAATCCTTAAGCTGTATGGTAGGGTGATCCATATCCTTTAGTATGCTTGTTGGATTTCATTCCCTAGCAATCTAAAGGTGTTCTCAAAATGCATGATTTCTTGGGGATCATTGGCGATGATGTTGTGGGTGCTAATGACAGCCATTCAATTTATCCGTTATGCTATGATGTAAAGGGACTACGTTTCTTCTCTTTCCAACACCCTCTTCACCTCCTTAGCCCTGGCCTCTTCATGACTCATCCATGATGCAAGGGACATTAGTTGTAAGTCCCCCAACTTTGAATTGGGGTCCACACATTTAAGTATGTTAAGGCCAAGTTGTGCAAGTGAAATTCAAATATCCTGGCCTTATCCTCTAGGGTGCTCTTGTCACATAGTTCAATGAACTTACTATAGTCTTGGAAAGGCATAGTCCCATGTTGTGCTAGTGTCTTGATATGAAATTGTAGCCATTGATCTTTGAGGTACAAGGCATATAATTTTGACGGCATCCCGCACTAGAGTGCCTCCATGGTGAGGCTTTCCATGGAGGCCAATTGGCTCTCTTTTCCCTCTAACTACCTCCTTAGCCATGTGTTTTCTGCCTCTAGTTGAGATCTCATAATTTTTTCCCTGTCTCTTATCTTACTCAACTCTTTACCCATCTCTAGTAGTTTCTCTTCCATATGGCCCACATCCTCTAATTTCTTTGATTTGTAAATTTGCATCCAGCAATGTTTCCTTCCTCTCTCTTTCTCAATCTAAAAGAAGAGAGGGATGGATAACTTATGAGGTATTACTCTTCCTCCTTCAATGAATCCTTAATAAGAGGTGTGATTGGGTTGTTGACTAGGTTCCTGCAGCTCTTGGAACTCTCCCTTAGATGTCTTTAGAGAAGTTTTCCCCTCCTGCACTTGTGTTGCTAATTCCTTGCCTTCCCTCTGTCCCTGTGATCCTTCCTGTAGCTTTTTCTGTGTTTATTGTAATGTTGATAGAGTTTCCTGTAGGACTATCTAAGGATCCTATAGAAGGATTTTTTCTTTCTGAAATGGGGTAAAAGGTGCCTTTTATTGCTTTGTTGATGTTGACCTAGTGATAGGCTTCCTAACATAGGTGATGGGAGACTTTGGGGAAGCTCATTTTGATGTGCCCTCTTCTCTTTTTCTTTCCAGCGAAACAAGATTTTCTTGCTCTTTTTGTGACTCCTCAATTATGATTAGAGTCCTAGTGGATATTTTTGGTTTCCCTTGTTTGATCCTCGTGCTCCTCCTTGTTTTGAAATAGAGCGGATTCTGCCTCTATCTTTTCCCTTTTGACTTGACAGGTGTGCTTAGGGCATTCAAGGCAGCATATGCCTCCTTCTCAGTGGGTTCAAGGGACAAGCTTTGAGATTCCTCCCCTTCCTTGGTATTTTTCTCAGGGCTTGCTTCTTCCTTCTATTCTTCCTTCCTCACCTTTTTCTCGTATCCTTCCTATAGCTCCCAAGGTTCATGAAGATTTCAGCTCAAATGGGTTTTAATTTCAGCTTCTGAAACTTCCTAGAAAAAAAGTTATAGCGCAAATTCCACGATGACCTGTTTGAAGTAGCAAAACCCTAGAATCCAAAGCTCTGATACCAAATGTTATGCAACCAGCTCACAAAATAGAATAAAATATATATCAATGACTTCAAAATCAGCCTCTTCGAGGGGGAAACCTCCTTTACGTTACACAAATGAGAAATTATTGCATGATACAAATGACAATACCTCCTTTCTATATATAGGAGTCTAAGGGGTCCCAATACAAGCAGAACTTACATAAAAATAATATTGTAGGCGCGCAACAATTACAATAGTGGGATTCTATGGGGCAAAATAATAACAACATGGGGACTACATGGGCACAATAATACAATAATGGGGTGCACTAATAACTATAAGGGGTTACACTAGTAGTATAGGGACCTAACATGCCCCTCTCCTTCAAAAAGTGTTGTCCTCAATGCTTGAGAAGTTTTGGATGCCTATGTATAAATTTCTCATCCTCCCATGTGGAACCTTCAGTAGGTAAGTTCTTCCACTTGATGATATACTCTGAAATTGATCGATTTCGTAGCTGTCAATTTCTTGTTTCTGTGACTACTTCAGGTTCCAATATGATTTTTACTTCCTTGTCAAGTTCTAGAAATATTGTTTGAATTGGGATATTCTCACCTATAACCTTCTTTAAGCATGAAACATGGAAAACTGGGTGCACTCGATAAGATGCAGGAAGCTCCAATTTGTATGCCATGGTACCAATATTTTGTAACACCTTGTACAGACAATAATACTCTGGTGATACTTTATTATCCTTATTAGCTTGCTTGAGGGACATTTGTTTGTATGGTTGTAGTTGTAGAAATACCTAGTCACCTACATTAAAACTTCTTTCGCTGCTATTAGGACCTCATATTGTCCCTTTTTGACCATACATTTTGCCATGATATCATCCTTTTCAACTTACATTTAAAAGTCCTTGTTAGTGTTTTAACCCAATTATCTCAAAGGTATGTAATGATTCTTCTCATCACTATACGTTTAATTATTTAGCATATAATCACGACATCTTCATAGTTAATCTTTGAATTATTAAGTGTTGAACAATTAAAGAATGATGTGCAGTCTGCGTTGCTGAAACAACCTGGAGTTTGCGAGACTATTTTTGCAGTTGCTGAAACAGTAAAAACGGCACGCGAATCTTGATGTTGAAACAGTTGAGATTTGCGTTCTAAATTTGACAGCAGCAAAGGAACCAGACTGATCACTGAGGAAGCTGTTACACTGGATGTAACACCTATAATCTAAAGACAACATTACTGTAACAGCATTTTGTTGACGGGAAATTGATTTCCCTATTTTTGTATAATGGGTTAAAATAATATAAATCTTTTGTAATAGATGTCTACATTAGAAGGGGATGAACAAACTGTGGAAAAAGGCTTAGCTAAAGGAATAGGTTTGGAATTCTTTTTGTAATATGACATATTGATGGATGAATAAGATTTTATTCTAAACATCTTTTTCTAGTTCTTGTTTCCTGGGGAATCTTGTGAGAAGGACAGGGCCCACCTTCATCACAAGATTCACCCATTATATTTCTGTAGTGTGTCAAGTGTGTCTTTTATTCATGCCTTGTTAACAAGTACTGTTCCCTGAATATTGTTTATAATACCTTTTGCTGAAACTCTGTTTCTTTCTCAATTGATTGTTGTGTTATTCAAAGTTAATTCATGAGTGTTTCACTAGTGATTAAGTTACAGAGTGAATTGGCAAGCTAGTTAATCAGAGGCAGGTGCTAGAGATTCCCGCTCTAGGGATAGGGTCCTAACTCTCTGTTACAGCATAGCCATTGTTTTCCTTTGCAGATTGATTCTTTTTCATTATATGATTCTTTGAATGGAATTAAGCATTCTTTAGTTATCTGCAATAGAGTGTAATTGCTGTAATGCAGAGTGGAGCTTCAGTTTGTTAATTTAAGGCGTGATTTGTTTGTACTACAACTTTTGTTGCTTTTAAAATTGAGTGCATATAGTACGCAGTTGCCTTTGAAATAACAAGACTTCCCTGGGTTGACAATTAATGTCGCACTTTGTTGTTTAATTCAATAAGCAATTAAAGTGACCAACATTTTGGCGCCATTGCCGGGGAAGGAAATTATAGATTTTAAAAGTACTGATGATTTCCTTGTAGATATGCAGGATGCATGAGAGGACGCAAGAAAACTAATCCTACAGGTGGCAAGGGCAAAGGAAGAGGAGGAAGAAAAAATTTCATCGATGATATTATTTCAAAAGCTGAAACATCCCAGAGGTTAAGCTCTCGGAGGCCACAGACTCAGTACTCTCTCCAAACAGACTATCAAACAGAGGAAGTAGTGGGACCTGAAAGAGTTGTAGAAACAGCAGAACATACCGAGGAACCCGTGGAGAAAGTTGAAGAACCAGTAGAAGATATTGAATTGAAGAACCAATAGAAGATATTGAAGTTGAGGAACCAGTTCAGGACATTGAGAGTCCAACGGAAAACACTGAAGACCGCGCAAGTGCATCAGGAAAGCAACCAATGGATGGAAACAATGAAGGAATCTTTGGTGGAGGATGTAGAGGTGAAGGAAGAGGTGAGAATTCTCTCTCCACCTTGGAATTCCCTATTGAGGAACTTCCCAAAGGTACAACTCATATGAAGAATATTCCACTCTCAGCCCTACCTAACTTCCATGTGTTATCCTCTGAAGACCCTGATGAGTTTCTTTTTGAGTTTGATATATTGTGCAGAAGTTATGATTATGTTAATAACGCTCAAAAGTTAAAGTTGTTTCCAACAACACTAAAATGAAATGCACTAAGATGGTTTATGAGCTTGGGAGGTCATGTGATCACAACATGGGATCAGATGAAGGAGAAATTTCTAGCAAAATGCCAAGATTATTGCCGGGCGAGAGAAAAAATGGAGGAATTATTCAAGATGGTTCAGAAGGAGGATGAAAATCTGGAGGACTTTGTGGAAAGACTCCAGTATAATCTGCAGAGATCTGAGCACCCTGATGTAAGTAAAGATATTCTTAAAACAATATTATTGAAAGGGGTAAGGGATGATTGTTTAGATATGTTAAATATGCTTGGCAAAGGGGATATATCTAAAGAATTGTATGATGAAATTGTTAACCTCTGCAAGAGGTGTTCAATAGGAGCTGCAAATAAATCAAAGAGCAGGGATAGTACTTATTCAAGGGTCCAGAAATCAGCTAGTGGAGGAGCAATAAGAGCTGAAATAGGTAATCTACTTGAGGAATTCAAGACTGAAATGTTAAGTTCTTTTTCTTCACAGATTGATACCTTGCAGGTTAAAAAGAAGCAGGCAGAGGCAAAAGCTGCTTTGGCCATTTTCTGCCCTAAATGCAGAGAAAAACACCCATTGAGGGAATGCCCACTGGACAAGGTACCAATCTGTACCATTTGTGAAAAGGACCACGAAACTCAACAATGCCCCTCTTTACCAAGGATAAAGGCAGCGTTACAACCAACTGAGGAGGAAGCTGAAGCAGTTTATCTGCTGACACAAAGGAGGCAATGGCAACCACGAGGACAAGGTACAAACTCTAGTATGCCATTTAATCATTTGAATAATTATCCTTCTTTTAATCAAGAAAATTACCCGCCCTTTAACCAAATGCAATACCCACCCTTTAATCAAATGAATTTCCCACCCATGCAGAAAACAAACCCTCCCTTTATAGAACCTGCAATGTGGACTCCCTGGCTTCTACAACAATCCTATTTTAGCCAATGGAACCCAAACTGGAGAGCTCAACAAACTCCATTCACAAACCAATTTCCTCAGTTCCAGTAACAACTTTCTCTCCCATCAGGTACCCCACCGAATAATCAGACCATGAAGCCTCAGCTTCCTATACAACCGAACCCTAACCCTAATAATAATAAAGCTGTACAAGTCATCGACATTCAGAACCTGCCTACATCTCATGTGTAATGTAATGATATTCATTTACAATCTGGGAGAGTAGTCGAGCCAATTATAGATGATATTACCTCTTCCGACTCTGATAAAGAAGAGATAGAAAAGAGTAAATCATCTAATAAGGATGCTAAAATAGTCAAGCCATTCTCTAATAAAACTGCTAAAACAGGCAAACCATCCTCTAATGAAACTGCTAAAATAGCAGAACCACCATTCCCTGAGCGTTTGGCTCTCACTAAGACGCCTGAGCCGTCTGATTTTAACCTTTTAGGGGAATTGCAGAATCTTTATGTTAAAATTCCACTTTTACAAGCACTCAGAGATGTGCCAATCTATGCCAGAACCGTTAGAGACATTTGCATCAAGAAACCTGGTAGGAAGGCTAAAGATCCCCTTACAGTTCATGTGATGGGAGATCTAGCTGCTTTAATGTCAAGAAAAGTTCACCCTGTAAAATATGGTGACCCTGGTCACCCCATGGTCACAGTACAAGTTGGAAAAACTATTGTTTCCCGAGTTCTGGTAGACCTAGGTGCTGCTATAAATATTATGACCCTTGAAGCTACACAGCTGTTACAATTGAAAAATGTAATTAGAGAGACACCAGCTATCCTGGAATTAGTTGATCATTCCACAATCAAGCCAGAGGGGGTTATTGAAGACCTGATCATTTCAGTTGAATCCTGGAATTACCTAGCTGACTTTGTTGTGTTACAGACTAAAACAAAGTTGGGGGGGCATCCTCTGATCTTGGGGAGACCCTAGCTGGCTACAATAGATGCTTTTATCAGTTGTAGATCAGGTTCAATGACAATTTCTAATGGATGTGAAACTAAGCAGCTTACATTGTACCCTCATGCTACACCTATGATTAACAATGATGATTCTGTATGGTTAGACTATAAGGATAATGATACTCAACCCATTTTAACCATTGGACAAGCCTTAACTTTTAAAGATACCACAGAAGATGAAGTAATTAGTAATTTTATTTCTGAACCTTCCTTAGTTACTTCTGAAGCACATAATCAGTTAACTGCAATTCTGGATCCTGAAACACAGCAAAAGCTTAAATCTGAAAATTTGCCTCAAACATCAACTGATATCTCCTCTAAAAGCATAACAGTAGAAATTGAACCTGGAAAAACATTGAACATAAACCCCAATTTATCAGATGCTAAAACACAACAGCTAATGAAGTTGCTTCGTGAGAACAAGGAAGCATTCGCATGGGACTACACAGACATGAAGGGGATCTCTCATGAATTATGTACTCATCGTATCTATATTAAGGAGGGGGGCCGACCAGTCTGTGAACCCCAACGGTGAATGAATCCCAATTTGAGGGAAATTGTTAAGGAAGAACTTCAAAAGTTGCTTGATGCAGGGTTTATATACCCCATATTTGACAGTGAATGGGTTTCTTCGTTGGTAATAGTACTGAAGAAAAATGGGAAGTGGAGAGTGTGTGTAGATTATAGAGCCTTAAATAAAGCTACCCAAAAAGATCATTTCCCCTTGCCATTTATTGATCAGGTGTTGGACAGCTTGTCAGGAAAGAAATTCTTTTCCTTTTTAGATGGTTTTAGTGGATATAACCAAATTAGAATTGCACCTCAGGATCAAGACAAGACCACTTTTACTAGTCCTTGGGGGACTTTTGCTTATAGAGTTCTCCCATTTGGACTATGTAATGCTCCAACAACGTTTCAAAGAGCAGTAATAGGAATCTTTTTTGATATGCTTAATGATTCTTTGGAGATATTTATGGATGATTTCACTCCCTATGGTGTGACTTTTGAAGTTGCACTGCAAAACCTTGAGAAAGTACTTAAACGATGCATACAATCTAATCTTTCCTTGAGTACTGAAAAATGTCATATGATGATGAACGAAGGAATTGTACTAGGACACTTCATTTCATTCCTTGGGATTCAAGTGGACCCATATAAAGTACAGGTAATTCATACCCTTCCTATTCCTAAAACACAAACTGATGTAAGAAGTTTTTTAGGACATGCTGGATATTACAGAAGATTTATAAAAAAAAAATTCTAAAATAGCTTCTCCTTTGTTTGTGTTACTTATGAAAAATGTTGAGTTTAAGTGGACTGATGCCTGTCAGAAAGCATTTGATGAACTTAAGCATCAGTTGTCTACAGCTCCTATTCTAAGGGGACCTGATTGGGCACTTCCCTTTCATATATCCTATGATGCTTCAGATACTGCAATTGGAGCTATCTTGGGTCAAGAAGAAAACAATCTTCCTTATGCTATCTACTTCATTAGTAAGAATATGAGCCCTGCTGAACTTAATTACAGAGTTACCGAGAAAGAATTTTTAGCAGTTATTTATGCTATTAATAAATTTCGACATTACATTACTGGTTATCCTACTTTTGTTCATAATGACCACTCGGCTATTAAGTATTTAATGAATAAATCTGTTACAAATGCTCGAGTTACTAGGTGGTTATTGTTACTACAAGAATTTGATATTACAATTGTGGATCGACCAGGTAAAGAAAATGTAGTTGTTGATTTCCTTTCTCGGATAAAAACTGATGATAATACTCCAGTAGATGATTCCTTTCCTGATGAATACTTGTTTGCAGTATCTGCTCACTCACCATGGTATGCAGACATTGCCAATTATCTGGTTGCAAGGAAGCTACCATCACACCTATCACACCGGGAGAAAAGAAAGATCATTCAACAAAGTGCTAGGTATAGCTAGATAAGTGGGTGTCTTTTTCATACAGGACTTGATTAGGAAATCCGAAGATGCATTAGAGAAGATGAGGTTTATGATATATTGAAGGCTTGTCATGATGGCCCTTGTGGTGGGCATTTTGCTGATAAGAGAACAACACATAAAATTCTCAGGATGGGTTATTATTGGCCCTCACTTTTCAAGGATGCAAAGAAATATGTCAGGGCCTGCGACAGTTGTCAGAGAATGGGCCAACCCAATCATAGAGATGAAATGCCACTGAACCCTCAGGTAATACTTGAACCCTTTGAAAGATGGGCTCTAGATTTTGTAGGGCCCATCAATCCTCCATCCAACCAAAGAGTTTATATATTGGTTTGTACAGATTATATGACTAAATGGGTGGAAGCTAAGGCACTTATTAAAGCTAATGAAGAATCTGTTTTAACCTTTTTATTTGAAGAAATCTTCGTTAGATTTGGAGTGCCTAGAGAACTAGTCACAGATGGAGGACCTCCTTTCAATTCACATGGTTTTAAAGCTATGCTTCAAAAATATCATATCAATCATAAAATGACTACACCTTACCACCCCCAAGCTAATGGTCAGGTGGAAAGTACAAATAAAGTCATAGAAGCTATTTTAACAAAAACTGTGAAGGAGAATAGGAAAGATTGGTCTCAAAGACTGCCTGAGGCATTATGGGCTTATAGAACTACTTGGAGGAACACTACAGGTTTTTCACCCTATGAATTGGTTTATTGTAAAAGTGTTGTTTTTCCTGTGGAATTTGAAATTAAAACCTTAAGAACTACTTTAGCTGTTAACCTTGATTTGACTGATGCACAGACAGCTAGGTTGCAACAGCTGCAGGAATTGGATGAAAAAAGGTTGGATGCCATCCATCAAACAACTATGATTCAGCAGCAAAGAACTAGGTGGCATGACAAAATTATTAAGCATAAGCAGTTCCAAAAAGGTAATTGGGCTTTACTATATGATTCTAGGTTTGAAAATTTTCAAGGGAAACTACGAACAAGGTGGCTGGGACCTTACAAGATAGATACTGGTTTTCCCAATGGAACAGTAAGGCTCCTAACAATCGATGGTTCTAGAACTCCATTGTTAGTAAATGGGTATCAGCTTCGTCTGTACCAGCAACCAATTTCTATGGAGGATTTTAAGGCCACTTGCATGGCAGATTCACATTATATCTTTTTGGGGGATCCTCTTGCCCCTCATTGCACTTAATATCTACATTATATATTCTTTTATTATTATTAGATTAGATTACTTAACTAATAATCCCTGTCAAGGGCTGCCATATTACGATTTATTTTGCAGGTCTTGGATTCGGAGGTTGGCTGAAGGAACAATTGAATTACAAGCAGGATCAGGTTTCAGTTTGGGAAACATTGCCATTCCACTCCAATTCACAATCCATCCCCTCATACTACCCTTCAGCAACATTTTCCTATTCTTCTTTAACAGTAGCATCTCTTTTTCTCGTTGCTGAAACACCAGTTTCGACCGTTGCTAAAACACCAATCTTTGCCCATTTTTCCCCGTTGCTAAAACACCAACTTTTCCCCATTCTCTCCATTGCTGATACACCGATTTCTCTATTGCCGAAACACTGACTTTTTCCATCTTTCCGAAAAAACGTCAATTTTCCCATTTTTCCATAATTAAGGCATCAACTTCTCTCAAAAATGACCAATACATATCATTTTCCATTGAGAGAATCAGCCATTCATCCTGATAATTGTGTTCCTTCACCATTACCTCCTGTGAATAGAGAAAGCCTTTTATATAAATACCCTCATACCTTACAACCCTTTCCCATAACCATTGGTGATCTACTAAACGATGAAATTATACTTTCAGCACAACAATCGAAGGTAAAACATGAGGTATGCGTGTTTATGTGTAAATATTAAACTACAGTTAATGAGAAGATTCTGATATGATTGCCGAAATTGTCCTACATTCAAAACTTATCATTTTAGCCACAATTGGGGGGAATATCAAAATTTTGCAATCATTACCCGATATGCCAATCACCGTCGTTTTTATCACGACTGAGTCTCGTCACCCCGTCTCTGTCTTATTATGTCATAACCTCATTTGCAATATCTTACTCTATCTTGGCTGCAATAACTCGGCTCTGTATTGTGCATTTTACTAAACCAGTAACTATGGGAGGTAACGCTGTTCGAAATGAACCTGGTTCAACAGCTCTATTGGAACTACACCCATAAGCATATCAAAATTTTCTGCAAGAAAGCTGGTTGGATTACTTCCGAAGGCTCCAGGAATTTGATTCTCAGCAAGTCCTAGAATTCGCACGTAATTTAAAGGAAGGTTATTCTACTATTCGGGGAGTGCGAATTCCAGTAACAGATGAAGATATATTGTAGGTTTCATGATTACCAGCCGATGGCATCTGTTGGTTCAGCCGTAAACACATCATTCTAAACACACAGCAAGATTTTCTTCTACCTGGGGAGCGGGTCAAACCTAAAGGCAGGGATGTTGCACTGCATTCATTACCACCTCCATGGCCAAAGGTTGCAGATTTTGTCAAGCACTACCTCACCTGTGAAGGACGTTACTAGGTAGTGTATCAGCATGACTTTGTGTTGTTGAATCATTTAAGACATGGTCGTTTATTAAATATGCCATACTATCTGCTTGGGTGTCTAAAGAATATGTCACATTATTCCACGAATACAAAGTATCCACTCCTCTCCCTTACTCACCATCGCCTGGTTCAGCTTTTAATCTTGAGGGGCTTTGCCCTGCAGAATCCTCCTCCCCTTAACAACCCACCCCAGGAAGCTGCTAAAATCCCTCAACCAGCAGCTGAAAACCACTAGGAAGCTGCTAAAGTTACTCAACCAGCAGCCAAAAATCCTAAAGAAACTGCCGAAACTTCTCAAGTAGCAGCCGAAACTCCCCAAGTGAATGCTGAAAATCCCCAGCCATCTGTGACAGTTAGTCCAATTGACCCCGCCATTGCATCAACCCCATCCCATAATTTACCTGGATCATCCACTCCCACTGTCCATATCCCCAGCGATGATTCAGACGACGACATTCCCCTGGCTAAGTTTAAAAGGAAAAGGAAAAGGCAAGAAATGGTTGTTCCTTCATCAAAAAGATGAACAAGGGCCTCAATTAAAGAAGCTATTACCTCTGATGTCCCTCCTACCCAAGAGAAGGCCATCCATAAAAGAAAAACCATTGTTTTTCCTGCCTCCTTACCTTGAAGACGAAGGAGGATGTCTTCTGAAGCAGCAACAGAGACCCCCACCCCAAATTCCCCACCCATTATCCTAAAACCCCGTACCCCACCAAACCCCGAATCCTTACCTTCCTCACCCTCGGGTACCGAAATACAAAATGTCCAGGATTTTGTGACATCATTCCTTTCAAAAGACGCAGCTGCTCCACAAGAACCAGCTGCTAATTTATCAAAAGTAGACACCCAAGATGATGTACAGCATGTAGCTGTTACACAAGAACCAGCAAGGCCTTCAAAGATTTCTAGGGAAGAAGAGAAACCGCAAGTACCCCGGCCTACCCTAGTTGTTAAAGCTGAAAATCTTGCACCAAAGTCTGGAAAGACAGTGTTTACCCAGACTGAATCTCCGTGTGCAGAGACTGTCTTCACTCATACCTTAAGCATTCAAGAACTCAAGAATATATGGAAAAAAGAGTATGCCCTGTCGCAAGAAAAGGCATTGCAGGAACATAAATCATTATGGTAGAATCATGTATATAGAAATTGGGAAGTCCTGGAACAGTTCCATGCACAGCAAAAGGAAAATAAGGAGTTGAAAACTAGACTGTCTCTTATCTTTGAGTTAGTTCAAATACTTCTGGCCACCAGGAAACCATCCTTTAACTATTCTGTGTTTCTAGCAGAACGCCTAGCATTCCTTCAGGTAAAAGCAGTCAGAGATGGACAACCTCATGAGGTGTCTACACCCGAGCAGTTTATTGAAACCTTTGCAGCAGCGTCAGTCAGTGAACAAAATCTCTTATGTGAACTCTATCTCCATAATGAAGCCATGCCGGAGGATAGAAAGATTAATTTGATTCTTGTGGCTGGTAACATTCAGATTAGAGCCTTGGTCTCTTTTATGGCCAATCACCTCACATGGCAAAACGCTTTTCTTTTAGCAAAACATAACGAAGAAAATCGCCTTCTGTGGATCCAAGCTGAACCACAAAATGCTACTGTTTTCATTGCTGAACATCATCGGGCTATAAGAGAACTAGGAATGACTGAGCATATCAAAGAATTACAAGCAACAGTGTTAGAGGAATGTCAACAGTATGTCAAAAAGAAAGGACCTCTTGCCATACAGGCAAAAAATTTGTTCTGGGAACATTTCCCTAAGGAGAGAAGGGAATACCATCCCTTTAACCATCTTAATCTTCATGCAGCAATTTCATGAGTGCCTCATTATGTTAAATGTGTTTAGTAGCGTGGCAAAAAATGGTTGGGTTATCATTTTCATTTCCCGCTTCTCTAGTTGCCATTACAACAATATAAGGCCTACTTCAACGTGTCCAAAAAGGAGGAGCTTGCAGCATGGCAGAGATTACAGAATGTCCAGGGCTTCAAAGATTCGACTGATAGCACTGTACATCCCAGTACTCCAATTCAGACTTAGAGTAAATGTTGCATGGGGACATGCAACTGCTTTAGTTGGGGGGGGATGTTAGGACCTCATATTGTCCCTTTTTGACCATACATTTTTCCATGATATCATCCTTTTCAACTTACATTTAAAAGTCCTTGTTAGTGTTTTAACCCAATTATCTCAAAGGTATGTAATGATTCTTCTCATCACTATACGTTTAATTATTTAGCATATAATCATGACATCTTCATAGTTAATCTTTGAATTATTAAGTGCTGAACAGTTAAAGAATGATGTGTAGTCCACGTTGCTGAAACAACCTGGAGTTTGCGAGACTATTTTTGCAGTTGCTGAAACAGTAAAAACGACACGTGAATCTTGATGCTGAAACAGTTGAGATTTGTGTTCTAAATTTGACAGCAGCAAAGGAACCAGACTAATCACCAAGGAAGCTGTTACACTGGATGTAATGCCTATAATATAAAGACAGCATTACTGTAACAACATTTTGTTGACGGGAAATTGATTTCCTTATTTTTGTATAATGGGTTAAAATAATGTAAATCTTTTGTAATAGATGTCTCCTCTTTATAAAGAGGAGACATCTACATTAGAAGGGGATGAATAGACTGTGGAAAAAGGCTTAGCTGAAGGAACAAGACTGGAATTCTTTTTGTAATATGACATATTGATGGATGAATAAGATTTTTTTCTGAACATCTTTTTCTAGTTCTTGTTTCCTGGGGAATCTTGTGAGAAGGATAGGGCCCACCTTCATCACAAGATTCACCCATTATATTTCTGCAGTGTGTCAAGTGTGTCTTTTATTCATGCCTTGTTAACAAGTATTGTTCCCTGAATATTGTTTATAATACCTTTTGCTGAAATTTCGTTTCTTTCTCAATTGATTGTTGTGTTATTCAAAGTTAATTCATGAGTGTTTCACCGGTGATTAAGTTACAGAGTGAATTGGCAAGCTAGTTAATCAGAGGCAGGTGCTGGAGATTCTCGCTTTGGGGATAGGGTCCTGATTCTTTGTTACAGCATAGCCATTTTTTTCCTTTGCAGATTGATTCTTTTTCATTATATGATTCTTTGAATGGAATTAAGCATTCTTTAGTTATCTGCAATAGAGTGTAATTGTTGTAATGCAGAGTGGAGCTTCAGTTTGTTAATTTAAGGCGTGATTTGTTTGTACTACAACTTTTGTTGCTTTCAAAATTGAGTGCATATAGTATGCAGTTGCCTTTGAAATAACAAGACTTCCCTGGGTTGACAATTAATGTCGCACTTTGTTGTTAATTCATATAACCAATTAAAGTGACCAACAGCTGCGATGTTGATTTTCTTGTCATTTCATTCTATTTTAGGCCAAAGTGAGGTTATCCTTTAAGAGTTTGAGAACTTGTTGTTGATGCTCAATGTGATCTTCCATTTCTTGAACCTTAGAATTTTCTTTTAAAGATTATGTGATGCATGATGGATGATATCCATAAAGTGCCATAAATGGGGTCATTTTTGTTGTAGTATGGAAGGAAGTGTTATACCAGCATTCAGCCAGAGGAAACCACTTGACCCATTGTGTATGTTTATCAGATACAAATCAATGAAGATATCCTTCCAAACATTTGTTTACTATCTGAGTTTTCCCATCAAATTGAGGATCATAAGATGAGCTATGAACTAATTGAGTACCCAGAAAAGAAAATAAATTTGTCCAAAAATTTCCAATGAAAATGGGTGCTCTGCTATTACAATAATATTTTGGTTTCCATGTAGCTTTTGAATTGTTTACATAAATGTAATAGCAACTGTACTTGCTTTAAATGGATGAGATAATGCACAAAAGTGTGCATACTTGGTAATTCTATCAACTACCACCATGATGACACTCTTTCCTTCGAACTTGGGTAAACCTATGATAAAATCCATTGAAACCTCCTCCCAACGTTGACTTAGAATGGATAAAGGTTGTAACAGACCTGGGGTCTTAATTGTCTCAACTTTATTTTGTTGGCAAACAAAACATTCCTCCAAAAAAATTTGAATATCATATTTAAGGCCATCCCAAAAAAAAATATTTCTTAACCCTGTGGTAAGTTTTTAAAAATCCTGAGTGCCCTCCTAAGGGAGAGGTGTGCAATTCTAGAAAAATCTTTTCTTTGATTTGGGAATTCTTACAGAGGTATAAGTGATCTTTGTACCATAACGAATCATTTTTCTAGCTAAATGTATCAGATGTACTAAGATCTTGCTGCAAATTTTGAATGAGTGCCCACACTTCTTCTCATTCTTTCATTCATCCCTTTCTTTTTTTATCCAATTTGGTTCGATAATATAACTGGCACAAAAAAATACTTCCACATGCTCATCCTTTCTTGAGAGTGCATCTGCAACAACATTTTTATTCCCTTTTTTGTAGATGATTTCAAAGTCACAACCCAAGATCTTTGTGGCCCATTTTTTCTACTCTTCTGAAGATAATATTTGTTCTAAGAAGTATTTAAGACTATCATGATCCATTTTTACCTTGAAGTGTCTTTCCATTAGGTAAGGTCGTCATTTCTTAAGTGCATGTAGTATTGCCAACATTTCCTTCTCATAAACACCTTTGTGTAAATACTTTTCTTTGATTGGACGGCTTTCGAAAGCAATGAGTCTTTCTTCTTGCATTAAAACAACATCAGTTCCATTTCGTGAGGCATCACATTCCACAATAAAGGTTTTATGAAGTCTGGCATAGCTAAGGTCGGTGCTTGGTGTTTGGTAAATTTAGTGTGTCCTAAATTGCTATTTAAAATGTCAATCCGAGATTCATAAACTGATGAAGTGAAGTGTACTGTATGTACAAGATAACCGTTTTCTTAGTCTTTTGTCATTTTTGAGTTTTTTTTAGTTGGTTTTTGGGTTTATCTTCTATGGATTCCCTAGTGTGTGATGGCGAAATTGAAAGTTAAGTATGGATGGCAATGGTGATTTCTACAGTGATCTTCAAAAAGTTTTCAAAAAGAAAGTTTCAAACTGACCAAATTGACTGTAATGAAATCAATTCTTAAAAGGAAGTAAATGTATCAAATAGTGAACTAATGAAAATGGCCCAGTATCCTTACTGCTGTATGAAAAAGAAAGTAAAAACTAAACTTAAAGCAACTCAAAGACTGAAAGCAAAGCAACTAATTCACACTACTTCAACCTTTCTGATCCTTTACCCTTCAACTCAATCTGCCTTATGGGAAGCAATCATGAACAAGTTAAGCAATATGATATCTAAATTGCAGGAAATTAAATTGCATAAAGGAAATAATCACACTACTTCAACCCTTTTGATCCTTTACCCTTCAACTCAATCTGCCTTATGGGAAGCAATCATGAACAAGTTAAGCAATATGATATCTAAATTGCAAGAAAGCAAACTAAATCATACTACAATAAGTAATATTCTGATTCCTTACTAATAGAGTCACTTGACTATAGAAAGGAAATCATAAATAGATGAGTAATATGATGTCTAAGTAACAGAAAAGTAAATGAGCAAAAACAAAACTTGAAAGAAATGACGGTGCTGGAATTAAACTCAGGAAATTAAAATCAGTAGAAAAGACAAGATGATCTCATGTCAGTAGTTATCAAAAAGATGAAAACTTGCTTGGGCTGCCTAAGAAAACCTGTAGAAAAGCACTGATTAGCTGACAGCTATAAGAAAACATAAATGAAAATGTAAATAGCAGTGAACTAAAAACATCAAAACAGCATGTTATATACAAGCTAATAATTATGAAAGCAGAAACATAATAAAATCAAATGAGAACTATACAGAGCTTTGGTGCACAGGGGCCCTCTGCCACCTCAGCCAGTTAATGAACAGTCACAAAAACGAGCTCAGGAAAGTAGTCTTCTCATGTATTAAAGCAACAGCAAAACACGTAAAACAGAGTACAGTGGGGTGATAACAACAATCAAAAATTACATCCCAAAAGCTTAACCACACAGCGTTTATCAACGCGTTATTTATAATGAAAAGTGTTGTAACTAACTCCTAAATCCTATGCTGTTAACTGCGTTGCCAGAGACACATAGATCTCCTCAGCCCGAGATCTAGCGTAATGGTCATCATGTCCATTAAATCCTCGGAGTGGTAGCTGTTGGATTCAGGTTACGGGGTTGATCTCCAGGTGTGCCGATATCTCCGTGAGCTGAGGACTGTGCCACGTAAACCTTCACGTGCTCAAAACAGAGACGTGCCACTGCTAAATTCCTTGGTTGGCTTTTCCTTTGACCCTTGTTGACCGTGACCGTTTATGGATGATTTGGCTGATCTGAAGGGACACGTTCCATGTACACGTCACCTGTAGCTTGCCCATGTGGCTCGTTTCTTCATAGGACACCTGTAGCATAGCCTTTAACAAAATGGCTGCGGAAACCTATGCTGGCTGCGGAAACCTATGCTGGCTACAGAAACTGACAAGTTTCTGCAACTACCTGAACAAAAATCTAAACCAAACAACAGTCATAAGCATAGTTAGAAAACCATGTCAGAAGCTCTTTTTAGACTATAATGCAATGATTTAACAGCTTGGTGGATGAAGTAAGTGGAAAAAGAAGGCTGAGAGGGTGTATAGGAAGGTGCAGGTTTGAGGCTCAACATACCCCCACTGTGAAGGTGTTGCATGTCCTCATGCAACCAAAATTTAGTCATTTCCCTCTAATCCATATGTTCTGAGGCTTCTGCTAGGACATCTAGCCCTCTTTTCTTCTTCTTTGGTGCTAACATCATCCTGGGTTTCCTGACCAGACATTTGAACTTGAGATTAATCAATGCTCTGCTTAACTTTTTGCACTTTTTCTTCAGTTTCTTGTTTTTCTTTTGCCACAGTCCTAAATGAAGCATAGTGTTATCATGGATAATTTTATCTACTTTACTCTGCTCTTTGAGTGCTTCATTTTCTTGCTTGATATGCCTATTGAGGACCTCTAATTCAAATACCTCCTGCTTTAAGGACTGAACTTGTGCATCTAGTGGCAGAGTGGTACTCGGACCTGCAGCTGATTGTTCTAAGGATTCTAGGTAGTTATATACCTCTTGCTGATTGGGATCTACCTCAGGTGTCTTTCTCGGACTAAGCTCAAAATCTGGTGGAGGAGGAGGACTGCTCTCTATTTCTGGCCGAAAAGGGCTTTCATCATGTGGAGGACTTGATTCAATGCTTGGCTGAGCTGGAGATTTCTCAAGTGTCTCTTCACCTAAATCGATAAAGTGAGGCTGTTTTTCTTGGGTTTTACTCCCCTTTCCTCTTAGCCTAGTGCTCCTCCTTAAGTATGGACTAGTACTCTTTTCTTGTGTACTCCGTTTTCCTTTTTGCTTTTTCTTTGCTATAACAGCTTGTTCTTGAAGATGTACTAATCTCTCTAACAGTGTTTGATGATCCTCCTCTATAGATTGCTCAGGAGAGGGGTAAACTTCTTGAATGGTCCTTTTTTCTTTCCCTTTTTTCTGTTTCTTGTCTTTAATTCTGTTCTCTTTTCCTTCTTGAGTTTCTGTAGTAGGGGAGTCTTGGATTGTAGTATCCTTTTCTTTCCTCCTACTTTTTCTTGGAATCTTTGGTGGACTACTTCCAGAGGCCTCAGATGGCTCTTGGAAGTAGTTTCTTATCAAGAATTTCTCCCAAGTATCTTTAGTTTTCTTCAACTGGTCCTCAATAAGAATTTTTATAAGTCCATGATGATATAGATGAGGTTCAATGTTGCCTATGTGTTTTTGAACTGTAATACTCATCTTTTTCAAACTCAACAACAGAAAATGAGGCAAATTAAGAGTGTGACCCTCTAAGAAATTCATCATCAGTCTAGCATGATACATATACATAGAACCAAAACGTCCTTCACACATGATAAATTTTTGGATAACTAACAGCAGACTAGACCATTCCTCTTTTAGTGCATGAACAGGGATGCCTCTTGTAAACATGGTGGTATCCATACCTTGGTTTTGTAGCATAATTCTCCATATCTGATCGTCCACACTTTTATTTTTTGAACCACCTCTCACCTTCCTAAGGTAGGCCTGTGGCAGCTGCTACTGTGGTTTCAGTCACCGTGAGCTTCAAGTCTCCAATCTCCACTGTTTGACCATCAAAAGACCGTGCAAAAGCTTTGGTCACCTCCTTGTTATGGCCTTTAAACTTTTGGATAAATCATAACCATCTGGCTTTCTTCAGCAATTCTTTAGTTTGAGGATAACCTTCCAAGTATTTCGGTCCTTCTGGCTCTGCTCTCAGTAATTTTCCCATCCTCTGTTTTGAATTTCAACTAAGAGCTCTTCTGCGTGTGAGGGTTCAGAGAAAAAAAATGGCTCGGTTACAGGGTTTAGGATAGACTGTAGTGGCTGCAATCGGGGTTTAGGATAACTGTAGTGGCTGCAATAGAAAATGGAGAACAGGGAATGGAAATACCTGAATTACAGGAGGAACAGAGGGTGAGCAGCAGTAAACAAGTTCATAAAATAAAATGCGGATGCATGTGAGGAGTATGGTATTAATGGAGTGGTAAACGAATGGAGTAACGTCGGGATTCTTTTGAATCAGATGACTGTGTATGAAATGTTACACGTCTCAATGGACGGCTGCGGAAAATGCGGCTAAGAAGAACCGTAACGAAATAGGTCACGTCTCATGAGTACGGGTAATAAATGAAAGTGCAGTCAATCTTGAGTTTAAACTCGAAATAATCATGAGACCATTGGAGAAATGAATGCAAGGTGTGTGGAGTGATATCGTGGAATAGGAGTGGTTTAATGGAGCCATCGTATCAAATCATTGCACGTAGTAGAAATTTTTATGGTTTGATAACTATGCGTAATTATGACTTGAATTGTTATTTGATAAAAAAATTTGCTCATACCTTTGGAAACTTTGTCATTTCTTGCTCAAGGCTTCTAACCAATTGCTCTTCCTTGATGTCTTGGAGATGCCCCATGTCTTCAGCTCAATTACGCCTGCATTTCATGATTATTGCACTAACAGTTGACTGTAAATTTGAAAAACAGAGTGATGGTGGTTGTGGAAATCGTTTCTAGCTGCGGAAACTACTTCTAGCTGCGGAAACGGCTTCCAGTTGCGGAAACTGAGACAGCACCCACTTAGCTGAACAAATGTCGTTAGAAAAGAACTAACTGAGTGGAAATAGTTCTGAAAGGAACTTTTATTGATGAAATGAGTGGAATGGAATGAAAATGAAGCGGAGTGAAGTGAAGAGAAAATGTGAATGAGATGGAGGTGAAGTGAAATGGCAAATGAGGTGGAGTGAAGATGGAAAGAGAAGGAGAGGAGATTTTTTTTTAGAAAATATAGAGTGTCAAGTGTCCTTGATTTTCACTCCATATTTTCTGTATAAGACTGCCAATATATGATTGGTTTTCAGGCTTATACAATTTTTTATTTTATTTTATTTTATTATTTATTTTTTTTTTTTTTTTTTAACTGAAAGAATAAAAGGCTAGGCTGGTGGGGGAGAAGAATTCTTCTCCATCGGCCTTATTGCAGAATTCTCCTGAAACATATTGACAAATTCCTCTTTTGAGAGTGGCTTATGATAAATTTTCAATTGGTGGCCATTCACAATGAGAGGAGTTTGAAATTCATCAATGGTCTTGATTCTTACCGCTCCATTGCTAAACACTTTGTCAATTTCATATGGCCCAAGCCAATGGGTCTGAAATTTACCTTTAAAGTCTTTGAACTTGGAATCAAACAGTAATGCCCAATCTCCCTCTTGAAACTTTATCTCTTTGATGTATCTGTTGTGCCATTTAGCTCTTTGATGTTGAACTAGATCAGTCTTTAAAATTGCTTCTTGTCTGATTTCATCTAGCTCATTCAGCTGCTCCATTCTGTGCTTTTGGGCTTCTGATAGATTCATCCCCAACTGGACTGCCATCTTAAAAGTCTTGACTTGAAACTCAATGGGGAGCAGGACCTCTTTCCCATAAACAAGTTCATAGGGAGAATGTCCTGTTGTATTCTTCCATGTAGTTCTGTAGGCCCATAAGGCTTCAGGAAGCCTTTCTGCCCAATCTTTTATGTGTAGATGAACATTTTTGGTGATGATGCTTTCAAGAACTTTGTTTGTAGACTCCACCTGGCCATTTGCTTGCGTATGGTAAGGAGTAGATTTTCTGTGCTTGATTTTGTATTCTTCCATCAGCTTCTCCATCAATTTAGATTTAAATTGACTTCCCTGATCTGTCACAATTTCTCTTGGGACACCAAAACGTGTAAAAATATCCTCAAAAAGAAATTGAACAACTAAATTTTCAGTGGCAGAAGGCAATGCTTTGGCTTCTACCCATTTAGTGACATAATCAGTGCATACTAATATATACTTCTTTTGTCTAGATGGTGGATTAATGGGTCCAATGAAATCTAAAGCCCATTTTTCAAAGGGTTCGATGAGTACCTGTGGCTGTAATGGCATTTCATTTGAAAGAGTCGGTCTCCCAACTCTTTGGCAGCTGTCACACCTTCTGACATATTGTTTTGCATCTTTGAAAAGGGAAGGCCAATAATATCCTAAAGAAAATATTTTATAGGCCGTCCTTTTGTCAGCAAAGTGTCCACCGCATGGTTCATCATGACATGCCTTGAGGATGTCAGGAATTTCATCTTCCCGAACACATCTTCTGATTACACAATCTAGCCCTGTTTTAAACAATTCATTAGAAATCCATGAATAATTCGAACTCTCCTGAATAATTCTTCTCTTTTCATTAGGAAATAAATGTGGAGATAGCTTCCCTGTAACCAAATAGTTAGCAATATCTACATACCAAGGAGTCTTAGTAGTTACTGCAAACAAATATTCATCTGGAAACTTATCCTCTACAGGAGAATCTTCATTAGTATTTTGGATTCTAGACGAGAAATCAGCTATTGTATTTTGTTTCCCTGGTCTATCCAACACAGTAATATTGAATTCTTGTAAAAGTAAAAGCCATCTTGTAACTCTGCCATTAGTAACAGGTTTGTTCATTAGATATCTAATTGCAGAATGATCAGTATGGACAAAAGTTTCATAGCCTGTTATATAATGTCTAAACTTATTGATTGCATGAACAACAACTAAGAACTCTTTCTCAGTCACAGTATAGTTTAACCCAGTGGGAGTCAAATTTTTACTGGTGTAGTAAATGGCATAAGGAACTAAATCCTTTTGTCCCAACACAGCTCCTAGAGCTGTATCTGAAGCATCTGTGGAAATATGGAAAGGAAGTTTCCAATTTGGCCCTCTCAAAATGGGTGCTTCAGATATTCTTGTTTTCAAAGTTTCAAATGCAGATTGACAATCAGGATCCCATTTGAATTCACAGTCTTTTGTAAGTAATTTGAAGAGTGGAGATGCTATTTTGGTGAAGTTTTCAATAAATCTTCTATAGTATCCAGTAAATCCAAGAAAACTTCTAACATCTTTTTGACAATTTGGAATAGGCAACTTGGAGATGTCTTCAACTTTTGATCTATCAACTTTAATCCCATCCCCTGAAATATGATGTCCTAAAACAATCCCTTCAATAAACATCATAAAGCATTTTTCATGACTTAATGATAGGTTCGTTTCTTTACATCTTATAAGGACTTTTTCCAAATTCTCTAATGCCTCTTCAAACGAATTACCATAAACTGTAAAATCATCCATATAAACCTCTACACAATCATGAATTAGATCGGAAAAGATTCCTAGTACTGCCCTTTGAAATGTTGCGGGTGCATTACATAATCCAAAAGGAAGTACTCGGTAAGCAAAAGTTCCCAATGGACAGGTAAATGTGGTCTTGTCCTGATCTTCAGGTGCTACCTGAATCTGATTGTAGCGGCTAAAACCATCCAAAAATGAAAAATACTTTTTGCCTGCTAAAGTATCTAATACCTTATCAATAAAGGGTAAAGGAAAGTGATCCTTCAAAGTTGCTTTGTTCAATTCCCTGTAATCAATGCATACCCTCCATTTACCATTCTTTTTAAGTACTATAACCAAAGGAGAAATCCATCGGCTATCTGAAATTGGATAAATGAAGTTTACATTAAGTAACTTTTGGAGCTCTTCTTTCACTATCTCCCTAAGGTTTGGATTCATCCTTCTCTGAGGTTGTCTGATTGGTCTACTGTTTTCCTCAATGTAGATGTGATGAATGCAAGTCTTAGGGTCAATACCTTTCATATCAGTATATTCCCATGCAAATGCAGTAGAATGTTTTTGCAAGATTTTGGTTAGTTCTTCCTGTTGTGATCTTTCCAAATTTTTGTTGATATTCAATGTTTTTCCTGGAAAGATCTCAATGGCGGAACTACCAAACTCTTCCATATAGAAAAGAGACATTTGTCTAGATGATAAATACTCAATGTCGGAATCTAACTGAAATTGTGTGTGGTCATATTCTGAAGATGTTTCAAAGTTTTATAATGTGTTCAAAATTTGACTATCTTCACTAATTTCAGAAATGGTGAAGACAAGTTGTATAGTATCTTCATCATCAATCCACTCATTATCTCCTATTTTTGTAATTGCTTTTGCTGGAGGATACAGATTGAATTTCTTTGTCGAATTACCATCAGAAATATACATATCCCCAGACCTACAACTGATAAAAGCATCAGCTGTGGCTAGCCAAGGTCTTCCTAAGATGAGAGGGTGTCCTCCTAAATTACTCTTGGGGGTTAAAATCATAAAATCTACTGGATACTCCCAAGAGTCTAAGGAGACTGAAATGTCTTCTAATACACCATATGGTTTAATAATTGATCGATCTGCAAGTTGCTGTAAAGTAGGTGTAAAGAGAAGATTAGGAAGTTTCAGTTGTTCCATAGTCTGTCTACTCATAATGTTGATAGCAGCCCCTAAATCAATCAAAGTATTTGGAATTTCTACCCCATTGATATTTGTTTTGACAATTGGACTACCAGGATCTACATACTTCTGCATAGTAATTTTTCCCATCATGATGTCTGCAATTTTCCCTACCAGGTGGATTCTTCTTGTGTCTCTAGGTTTCCTTCCTGGTCTTTTAAGACTCAACTCCTTTATTGTTTTTGCTAGAATAGGAATCTCTCTAATGGCTTGTAACAAGGGAATCTTGATACAGACATTCTTCAATTCATCTAGAAAATCATAGTCAGGCAACAAGATTTGTTTTTCCACCCCTTTGTCAATTTGTAATCTTTCAGGAAAAGGAGGTGTGGATGAAGATGCAGGTTGCTCAACTGTGGGGGTTGACTCTTTTTCTTTTTCTTTTTGAGTGCTTGGGTTTTGAAGAGATGCTTCAAAACCCTTATTGGCTTCAAGAGAATCTTCCTCAGAAATGCTTTGCTTTTGAGCATCTATAGAAGGCTTATCTAAAACTCTACCAGATCTGAGTTGTACATCGTTGAGAGGAACAATCATATAGGTAGGAAATTGTTGACCTTCTACCATGTAAGCATTTTGAGGGTTTTTATTATTGGAGTTTGGCAATGGCTAAGAAGGAAGTTGATTTGACTTCTGTTGGAATGGAAGCAAGAGTTGAGAATTTGGGTTCTGTTGAGACGGTTGTTGTTGTTGAAATAACAATGATAATTGTGGGTTTTGATTTGGAAGTTGTGGAGCTTGTTGGTTTTGAAAAGATGGAGGATATTGATAAAATTGAGCAAATCTCCCATAAGGATTTTGCATGCCTTGTACCCATGATTGAAAAGGATTTTGAGGTTGGGACCAAGGTTGTTGCCAAGGATTCCAATTTGGTGGGGTTTGAAAGTTCATAGAGTTATTAAACCCTTGGTTTTGTTGCCCCTGCCAGGGTCTCCTTGCAATAAAACAGAGAGACTCAATTGTTTTTGGATCTTCTTGGAAGACAGCTTTGAGCCCATGAATTGAAGGACAATCCTTGGTCTCATGATTCTCTGAACAAATTACACATGTTTCTACAACTTTTGCATCCAAGGGACATTCCCTTAGAGCATGTTTCTTTCTGCATTTTGGGCAAAAGATGGCCAAAGCCTTAGCTTCTGCTTTCTGCTTGTTGTGGATTTTAAGAGTGTCTAGTTGCTCACTAAGACTCCCTAAGATATCAGTTTTGAATTCATCAAGCATATTGCCAATCTCAGCCCTACTTACTGATCCAGTTGCAGATTTATTTGCTCTGATGAGAGAAGGATCTCTAGGCCCTTTTCCAGTTTTAGATTTTCCCCTTGAGAGATGGACACATAACTCTGCTATATCATGAAGTGGAATTTGAGATATATCTCCTTTTCCCATCATGTTCAAAATATCTATCCATTCATCTCTAATGGCTTTTAATAGAAGGGCTTTCAAGGTTTCCTCATCTAAGTTACTCATTTTTTCTCTTTTCAGATTGTATTGGAATCTTTCAAGTAAATCCTCCAAGTTTTCATCTTCTCTTTGTACCATTTTAAATACTTCATCCTTGTGGTTGGTAGGCATACAATAATCCATGTATCTATCCAGAAATGTTTGTTTCATATCATTCCAAGTCCTAATGGATTGAGTGAGTAATCCCATGAACCATTTCAAAGCAGCTCCTTTCAATGTTGAAGGAAACAGTTTGAGTTTTTGAGAGTCTTCCAGATAATCATAGGTTTGACACACGACCTCAAACTCAAATAGAAATGTTTCAAGATCTTCATTTCTTAACCCATGAAAGTTTGGGAGGACAGATGGTGAAATATTTTTCATTGTTGCTCGAGAATCCTCATCGACTATAGGAAATCCAAATGAGTTATCTCCATCCCTATTTCCCCCATTGTTACCTCTACCTCCTCCATTATTTCCTCCTCCTCCTCTACCTCTACCTCTACCAAATCCGTTAACTCCCTCTTCTGTCATGGTAGTTTTCTCAGAGATTTCAGAGTCCTCTGGTTCCTCTACTAAGGGCAAACGAGGAGGAATTTCTCCCTCTTCTTCCTTAGGTGATTCTACTTCTTCAATTACAATTTGTCTCCCTGTAGAAGGAAAGAAAGGGTCTTTTCCTAATTCAGATTCGATGGATGGTGTGGGAGAGTCAACTACTGCCTCTTGAATTCCAGGAATCCTAAGGCTAGGAGTGTGGGTTGGAGATGATGGAGGTGTATCTTGTCTATTCCTTGAAGTAGATGGAGTTGTAAAAATCGAACTCTTGGCCCTAGCTAAAAACCTTCCCCTATAATCTCTTGCTCTATGCATGTCATTTTTTTATTTTTCTTCAAGTCGGGCTAATAATTCTCTTTCTGATCTTCCAGGTCACTCTAGGTGCAAGAAGAGAGCATACTCAAGAAACTATTAAACCAATAACTTTCTCTTTTCTGATCCTCCAGATCACACTAGGTGCAAGAGGAGAGCATACTTTGAGAAATTATCAATTTTTACCTTCCTTGAAATTTTCTTGTTTTTTTTTTTAAAGAAATTGGCTACCTAATTTCACTTCCCCAGCAACGGCGCCAAAATGTTTGGTCAATTTAGTGTGTCCTAAATTGCTATTTAAAATGTCAATCCAGGATTCGTAAACTGATGAAGTGAAGTGTACTGTATGTACAAGATAACCGTTTTCTTACTCTTTTGTCGTTTTTGAGTTTTTTTAGTTGGTTTTTGGGTTTATCTTCTATGGATTCCCTAGTGTGTGATGGCGAAATTGAAAGTTAAGTATGGATGGCAATGGTGATTTCTACAGTGATCTTCAAAAAGTTTTCAAAAAGAAAGTTTCAAACTGACCAAACTGACTGTAATGAAATCAATTCTTAAAAGGAAGTAAATGTATCAAACAGTGAACTAATGACAATGGCCCAGTATCCTTACTGTTGTATGAAAAGGAAAGTAAAAACTGAACTTAAAACAACTCAAAGACTGGAAGCAAAGCAACTAATTCACACTACTTCAACCTTTCTGATCCTTTACCCTTCAACTCAATCTGCCTTATGGGAAGCAATCATGAACAAGTTAAGCAATATGATATCTAAATTGCAAGAAATTAAATTGCATAAAGGAAATAATCACACTACTTCAACCCTTCTGATCCTTTACCCTTCAACTCAATCTGCCTTATGGGAAGCAATCATGAACAAGTTAAGCAATATGATATCTAAATTGCAAGAAAGCAAACTAAATCATACTACAATAAGTAATACTCTGATTCCTTACTAATAGAGTCACTTGACTATAGAAAGGAAATCATAAACAGATGAGTAATATGATGTCTAAGTAACAGAAAAGTAAATGAGCAAAAAAAAAACTTGAAAGAAATGACAGTGTTGGAATTAAACTCAGGAAATGAAAATCAGCAGAAAGGACAAGATGATCTCATGTCAGTAGTTATCAAAAAGATGAAAACTTGCCCGGGCTGCCTAAGAAAACCTGTAGAAAAGCATTGATCAGCTGACAGCTATAAGAAAACATAAATGAAAATGTAAACAACAGTGAATTAAAAACATCAAAACAGCATGTTATATACAAGCTAATAATTATGAAAGCAGAAACATAATAAAATCAAATGAGAACTATACAGAGCTTTGGTGCGCAGGGGCCCTCTGCCACCTCATCCAGTCAACGAACAGTCACAAAAACGAGCTCAGGAAAGTAGTCTTCTCATGTATTAAAGCAACAGCAAAACACATAAAACAAAGTACAGTGGGGTGATAACAACAGTCAAAAATTACATCCCAAAAGCTTAACCACACAACGTTTATCAACGCGTTATTTATAATGAAAAGTGTTGTAACTAACTCCTAAATCCTATGTTGTTAACTGCATTGCCAGAGACACATAGATCTCCTCAGCCCGAGATCTAGCGTAATGGTCATCATGTCCATTAAATCCTCGGAGTGGTAGCGGCTGGATTCAGGTTACAGGGTTGATCTCTAGGTGTGCCGATATCTCCGTGAGCTGAGGACTGTGCCACGTAAACCTTCACGTGCTCAAAACAGAGACGTGCCACCGCTAAATTCCTTGGTTGGCTTTGCCTTTGACCCTTGTTGACCATGACCGTTTATGGATGATTTGGCTGATCTGAAGGGACACGTTCCATGTACACGTCACCTGTAGCTTGCCCATGTGGCTCGTTTCTTCATAGGACACCTGTAGCATAGCCTTTAACAAAATGGCTACGGAAACCTGTCAGTTTCCACAGCTGCCTGAACAAAAATCTAAACCAAACAACAGTCATAAGCATAGTTAGAAAACCATGTCAGAAGCTCTTTTTAGACTATAATGCAATGATTTAATAGCTTGGTGGATGAAGTAAGTGGAAAAAGAAGGCTGAGAGGGTGTATAGGAAGGTGCAGGTTTGAGGCTCAACACTTGGCACATTGCCTCTTTAAGATGTTTGAAGGCCTTCGTTGGTTCTGGAGTCCAAAAAAATGCATCTTTCTTTAGTAATGTTATTATAGGTGCTGCTATTCTCCCATAATTCTTAACAAACTTGCGATAATACCTTGTCACCCGAGAAATTCTCACAGATGCTTTATGGATGTTGGAATTTTCCATTCCTTAATGGCTTTAATTTTGCTAGGGTCTACCTTAACACCTTCATGAGATACAATATGACCCAAATATTCCACCTCTTGTACTCCAAAGAAACATTTAGAGGTTTTTGCATATAATTGTTTCTCCTCCAATAGTTTGAGCACCCTGTCAACATGTTGAACATGATCCTTCCAAGACTTGTTGTAGATTAGTACATCATCAAAAATACTAACACAATTTTTCTAAGGAAGGGTTTGAAAATGAAATTCATCAAACCTTGAAATGTAGAAGGTGCATTGGTAAGGCCAAAATACATGACCAAAAATTCATAATGACCCTCATGAGTTCTAAATGTTTTTTTTGGAATGTCTTCAGTCTTCATTATGATTTGATATCCTGAACGAATATCCAACTTGGTGAAGTAAATTTATCCATGTAATTCATCCAATAATTCATCAATGACAAGAATGGGAAATTTATCTTTAATAGTGATCTTTTGATCTCCTTATAATCCAGACACGTGCACCATGATCCATCCTTCTTGTGTACCAATACTACTGGAGCAGAGAAAGAACTTTGACTAGGTTGAATTATACCAACCTCTAGCATTTCTGCAACCATTTGTTCAATTTCACTCATTTGGGCATATGGATATCTGTAAGGCCTGGTGTTTGGGGGAACACTTCCTAGAATCAAATGAATAACATGATCATGATCATGAATAGGTGGGAGGCCTTTGGGAGTCTCAAATACCTTGGAATGAGTGTCCAAAATTTTTTGAAGATCTCGATAAATAGATGATTTTGATGTGGGAACCTCTAGTGAACATAATTGTGCAATTACGCCTCATTTTTCTTTCTTTAGAATCTTTGTCATTTTGTTAGAGATAATTATCTTTCTCGGTTTCCCTGTGATACCCCTTAATTCAACTTCCTTTCCTTCCCAAAAAAATTTCAAGAAAAGTTCTTGAAAATTAAAATCTATCGTACCCAAAGATTGTAGCCATTGTACTCCTAGTACAACATCAGCACCACCCATTAGAAATCATTGGAAATTGTTGAACTATTTAATACATATTCTCCCATGGATAGCTTGACATTATGGCACTTTCCAGATAAATTTATGGTTCCTCCATTTGCAACCATCACTTGACACTCTGGTGCTAGATATAGGAATCAATTCAATTCCTTGACTATCTTACAATGAATAAAATTATGGGTACTACCTGAATCAATCAACACTATTAGCTTTTTCTTCTTGATATGTACGTCTATCTTGAGAGTTTGAGGAGTGGTAATTCCTACCAATGCATTACAAGATATGGTCAGATTCATTTATTATTTCTATAAAGTTGGTTCCTGGTGTATATCCTCTTCTTTTGACGTTTCTTGTTCCCTTTCTTCCTCCTCCTCACAATCTATGTAAAATAATTTCTTCTCAGCACACTTGTGACCTTTAGTATATTTTCTACCACAACTGTAACAAAGCCCATTTGCTATTTTTTCTTCCAATTGTTGTGGTGTCAACCTTGTAGGTTATGGAAGGCTAGGGGCACCAACACTTCCATCTTTATAGTTGTGAGGGGTAGGCTTCCTTGTTGCCATAATTTTTCTTTCATTTTTTCTTGCCAATCTGAATGTCTTCTCAAATTAATCAAGTTCCTAAAGGCAAACCTCATGTTGGATGTTATCCTTTAAATTCCCTATGAACACATTAATTCTATGCTCCTCTAGAATATCTTTTACGCTTATATTAAATTTTTGGAATTCCTCAATGTGCTCCACCATTTAACCCTTTTGTTTGAGATTTATCAGTTGGCTAAAGAAGGTGTTGCTTTTTGTATCCTCATAATGTGTTATCGTTTCCTCCATAAAAATTGACCAAGTGACAATTTGTTTACAATATCAAAGTCATTGAGACCATACAAACTAATTTGGTTCTAAATATAAAGTTGCAATGCGTAGCTTTTGTGTTTTTTGCACATTATGGAGATCGAAGTATTTCTCCATCTGTAGTATCCATGTTACAGGATCCTTGCCATCAAACTTCCTCATATTGATCTTTGGAACATGGTGGGTCTTCAATCTAACATTAGATTCTATGGAATCATGATTAACGTTTCTTTTGTTCTCATCATGAGTTTCATCTACCACCTTTTCTCCATTAGGAAGCATTTCTTGAAGCAACTTTTCCAAACCTCCTTTCAAACCTTCCATGTCTTTCTTCAAATCTTTAATGTTTACATATAAACCATCCATCTTAGATTCCACGCCATCAATATTAGCTTCCACGCCATTCATCTTAGCTTCCATGCTATTCATCTTAGCTTCCACACCATTCATCTTAGCTTCCATGCCTTTCTTTAAACCATCCATCTTAACTTTTGTTACTTTTTGTGAGAGTGAAATTTGTTGCACTTAGTCTTGTAATTTTGATATATCATGTTGCATTTCTTCCTCTTCTTCATGATTCATGGTAGAGATTTCAAGTTGCTTACCAGGTGTTTCCATTTTCTTTCTTCGGGGCATCAATTAATGATAATTATGTTTCACTATGCCCTTTGAATTCCTTCAAACTAGTTTTTCAAACCAAACTTATGCAAACTTTTAAAAAAACTACACACATTCTTTTGCTTTTGAGGAGCTCGATATTGAATCTGTTGTATCTATATAATTTCTGATCTCCAAGGTCTAAAATTTCATCCTGTCGTAGCCCTCTGATTCCTATTTCCAACCCCACAAGTCTGATCAAGATAAGATTCTCCAAGGAATAGTTATTCCAAATCTCCCACGATGATCTAATTATAGACTAGTTCAATAGATAGAACTTGTACGAAGTTCCACGTGTCACTGTTTCGACCTTCAAACCTAGAAATGATACAAAAAAAACTAAATGTTGTCCTCTTTCTATACCATTTTACAAAATTTCAATATGATACTCAGAGAGAAAGTTATGATGATTTTCCCCAGGTCACCTGTTTGCGATATAATTCAGAAGCCTACAGACACCCTAAATTCCTTGGATCATATTTCTGAAAATATACTGAGACAAGATCTAAAATTCGTACACAAGGTTCATGAAGATTTCTAGGTTTTAATTTCAGCTTCTTAAACTGCATAGAATGAACTTTATAGCAAAAATTCCACGATGACCTGTTTGAAGCAGCAAAACCTTAGAATCCAAAGCTCTGATACCAAATGGTATGCAACCAACTCACAAAATAGAATAAAAGATAGATAAACGACTTCAAAATCAGCGTCTTTGAGGGGGAAACCTCCTTTACATTACACAAATGAACAATTCTTGGATGATACAAATGACAAGACCTCCTTTCTATAAATAGGAGTCTAAGGGGTCACAATACAATCAGAGCCTACATAACAATAATATTAGAGGGGCACAACAATAATAATAGCGGGCTTCTATGGGGCACAATAATAACAAAATGGGGACTACATGGGCACAATAATGCAATAAGGGGGTGCATTAATAACAGTAAGGGGTTACACTAGTAATATATGGACCTAACATTCTTATAGTTATGTTTCCTGTAGGGTGGTTGAAACAGGTTTTCTTCCTTGATGACTCTCCAAGGTGGTCTCGGTCTTCTCTGATCTTGAAATGACCAAATGGTGCATGAGAGTTTGGAATGTTTGTTATTTATGGTCGATTCCTTGGAGCGCTGCATTGGCTAGCAATGTACAAGATTTCCTCTTTGGGACCCTTGGCCCACTGTTAGTTATTATGTAGCCTCCCCTCATAATCATCACCCACTCTCACACAACTTAACTCAACCACCTTTTCAACTCATTCTCCTTGATGTGACATTGCGACGTGTCATGATTACTAGGAGTTCACTTTTTGTTTTCGAGTTGAGGGTAGCCAAATTAACTGGCCACCTCCAGCTTATAAAATCGAACTTTTTCATATTCCTACACTTTTATCATAGCATACTTAGGGAAGAATTCGGATGAGGTGCCATACCTATGCCTTCCTTTGCTTGGTTGATGCATGCTGGAGGGTGACTTTGATGTGCTTAGTTGCATTCAAGTAAGTTCTTTTCCTTGGTCACTTTTTTGTATATTTCTTGTTGTTGATGTGGTTGTATTCTTTGTTGTTGTGTGTAGGTGCTTGGCCTCCGTAATAGGGACAATGAGTATTTATATGGAAATTTAAGCTACTGTTATAGCAGAAGTTGTTAATAACGAGATAATAGGCAAATTAATGACTTAACAGGAAAGGATTATAGCAACAGATAAGCATTTACAATGGAATGAGAAAGCATTTATTTGGCAACAGATAAGGCATTTATTCGGCAATGGATAAGGCATTTATTCATAAACGAATAGCAGGAATGGTTAACAAGAATGGCTACAAAAATAGATGGAGGGCATGTGGCATGGAAAGATTAGATGAAGGTGGCGCAGAAGGTTCGAACGCAGAGGTGGTATTGGAAGACGCGAGAGTGGGAATAGTGGATTCCGGAAGGGGGGTACTGGTAAGTAGTTTAGAGGGGGGGGGGGGGTGTTAAACTTTGAGAGGGCAACACATAGGTGGGGGGCCGCACAAGCGAAAATCACTTTTCGCACCCTCCCCCCTCACTGTTATCTCATTTTGTAGCTTGGGGATGTGAAGCACTTCCCCGTCGTTGATCTAGGTAGGAAGGACGACAACCGTTGATTTTAGTTCAATCATTAACACTTGAAGACAAACATATTTGTCGTATACAAGCTTGATTAAAAAAACATTTACATATAACTCTTTGCAATAATTAATCACCACTTAAGCTGGGTAATTAACAATAATAAGAATTTAATACAATCATGGGTGCATTTAGACAAGTTTCTCTCAAAAATATAATTAACTATTCTAAACCTAATATATATGACTTTAGGCCAATTGTTAATCATATTAGGCCTTTTATTTGTCCTAATATAACCTATTTTCTAATTTTCAACCAAGATTAAACTGTTTGATTGAATCTGTTCTCTAGTCTAGAACAAAAATTTAAATGATCTGATCAAGATTAAATAGTTTGATTCAGATCAGAAGAAAAGGTTGTGGCATAAAAACAAACTGCACACAGACCTTTATTATTACAAATGGAATTTTTTCATGAAGTGGCACTTTAAACAAGCACACTTATTCAAATCTTTTTTACTTTCTTTTGATGGGGTTCTATTTCATCTCTTTTTATTTTTCTATTTTTTCATATTTCATTTTTTTCTTTATTTTTTTATACCCTCTTTTATAAAATAACAACTAACTTATCAAAAATAAAGTATGTTACAACATCGGCTCCAACTGGGGACTGCTTCCTCCTGCAAGATGCAGAGAACCTGCAGATCCATGTGTCTTCTCCTTGGGCTAATGGGGTCTTCTGTTGAAACAAATACACACTGCATGTAAAATAAAACTCTCTGGTATAATACAATGGTGAATGAATGGAAACCTCTCAATACTGAATATAGTGCTTCAAGTACTTCCCATTGACAGGCAATGAGGAATACTCTCCCTCCAAATTCTGCAAAATGAAAGTGTTATTACCCTTGACCTCAACAATACTAAAAGGTCCCAACCAAAGGTTGTCAAACTTTCCATGTTTGCCTTTGTCTTCTCTCCTAGCATCCCATCTCAGTACCAAATCACCTTGCCTGAAATCTCTTTCCCTGGCTTTCCTATCAAACAAGATTTTCATTTTACTCTGATATTTCTTAAGCTTCTATTGTACTTCATCTCTATATTCATTTAATTCTATGATCTGATTAATTATTTGAGAGAAGTCATCAGCCTCTTCATTGGACTCTTGCAAAAACTTTAAAATGGGAAAAGCTAATTGTGTGGGAAATATTGCTTCTTTTCCATAAACAAGCTGAAAAGGGGATTTACCTGTTGATCTTTTGGGTGAAATCCTGTTGGCCCAAAGAGCATAAATAAGATGACTATCCCAACTCCTTTTATGATCCTCCAATGTTTTCCTTATTACTTTAACCAAACTTTTATTTGAGGACTCTGCCAGTTCATTTCCCTGTGGATAATATGGTGTAGAATATCTGCTATTTTTTACATAACTCAATCATCTTAGTACTGTTGAATGCTTGTGCATTGTCTGTCACTATTTTCTGAGGGCATCCAAATCTAGACAATATATATTCTTCAATGAACTTGATCACAACAATATCAGTTGCATTTCTGACTGGAATGGCTTCTACCCACTTGGTAAAGTAGTCTGTAGCAGTCAATATCCATCTTTGTTGACTGCTTGATGGAGGATGAATTTCACCAATGAAATCCAATCCCCATTGGCAGAATGGTGCTTGGACTAAGATTGGAACCAATGGAAGAGTTGTTAATCTCTGCTTTCCAGCAAACATTTGACACTATGTACAACTCCTAACCTTTGCTCCTACCTGTGCAAAAAGAGTAGGCCAATAAAACCCTGCCCTTAGGATCTTGTATGTTGTGGCCCTCCAAGCATAATGGCCTCCACAAATTCCTGCATGAAATTCATCAATGATCCCTTCTGTTTCATTCTCTGTTAGGCAAAGTAGAAGGATCCTTCTAGTAAAAATTTGCATTCACAATACAATACTTAACAGCTTTCAATTTCAGTGTTTTACATTGATTTCTGCTAAATTTAGTTGGACATTCAAATTCCCTAAGAAAGTTCACAATGTCAAAGTACCAATCTGATAATAAAAAAATTTCATCAGTGTGAATCAAAATTGTGTAATCTGATGTAGAAGGTTCTTGTGGATTCTACTATGTGGGGATTTCAGAAGGTTCATGTGGATTCTTCTCAGTTGGGCTCTCAGAAGGTTCTTGTGGATTCTCCTGTGTAGGGGTTGTAGAAGGTTGTGTATTATTCTCGATTGGGATGTCAAAAACAGAATTTATACCTAATATCTTTCAATTGGATTCAGCAAGGAGCTTGGCGAGGCCTTGACCTTTTATCAGTTTCGTAGTCTTGATGATGAGATCACACTCTAAAATTTTAGTTATCCATCTCCCTCTCCTTCCATCAGTGACAGGCTGAGTTATAATAGTTTTGACAACACTATTAGGCACATAGGCAATGATAGAAGAGTGGAGAAGATAGACTCTAAAGGCTTTCAGAGCTTGAACTGAAGAATAGGCTTGTTTTTCAATGATGTCATAATTTAGCTCATCATCTCTCATAACCTTACTAAAAAAGGAAATGGGTTGGTCATCTCCATCTTTGTTCCTTTGCAAAAGAACAATAGCTAATGTGGTTTCAGAAGCAAAAGAAAAGACACTGAAAGGTTGGGAGTAATATGGACTGGATAAAATGGGAGCTTCTATAATGGCCTTCTTAATCTGATCAAATGCATACCTAGCAGGAAAATTCCATTTGATTTCATGATTCTTTTTCAACATATCAGTTATGTCCTTAACTATTTCTACATAGTTAGGGATAAATCTTCTTCAAAATTTAATTTTGCCAAGGAAAGATTGAACTTCCTTCTTGTTCCTTGGTAATATAAGTGTCTGAATTACTGAGACTCTTTTAGGATCAGTGACTACTCCTTTGGAAATGATGTGACTGAACAATTTTCCTTCATGAAGTGCAAACAAAGACTTCTTGGGATTAAGAGAAATCCAAAATTTTCTGCACCTCTCAAAAACCTTTCTCAAATGCTTCAAATGCTTTTCATTAGAATTTGAAAAAACAGTTAAATCGTCTAAATAGATAACAACGAATTTGTTGATCTTACCTACAAATGAAAGATCCATAACATGTTGAAATGTTGCTCCAGCATTAGTCAACCTAAAATGCATCTAATTATACATGAATGTGCCCCATGGAGTTGTAAATGTAATTTTTTATCTATCCTCTGGACTAACCATAATCTAGTTATATCCAGAGAAACCATATAACATGAAAATTCGTTGGGATCCTGAAACTTTCTGAAGTAATTCATCCATCTTAGGTAATGGATAATTGTCCTTCAAGGAATATTTATTCAAATTCCTAAAATCTACACATATTCTAATTTCACCATTCTTTTTCCTCACTGGAACTAGATTGGCTACCCAATCTAAATATCTTAATGGAAGTATAATTTTAGCATCCAGTAGCTTCTTTAGTTCTTTTTCAATTACAAGAAGAAGTACGGGATTAATTCTCCTCATTTTTTGTTTGAAAGGTTTTTCCTCTAGTTTTAATGGAATTTCGTGTTCAATAAGATATGTATCATATGTTTTTAATTCACTATAAGACCAGGCAAAAACATCTTTGTAGGCTTTTACGAGGGATAAATATTTATCTTTAGCTTCCATTGACAGGGATGCAAAAATTTTAACATTTCTGATCTCTTCAGAACTTCCAATGTTATAAATCTCAATATTTTCATTAGGTGAATCAGAAAGTGGATTTTTGGGGACATCATTATGATCAAAGAGCTTCTCAAGAGGGATTAAACCTTTTGGAATAAAATTGTTACGGAGTTGGATAATGTTATAATCAGCAATTGTAGAATCAAATTGTGGTGCTTGATCTTCATTATCAATTTCAAGATTATCAAGTGGTTCTTCCTCAGCTTGCATGTTTGAAAATCCATCTAAGACTTGCAAGAAGGATTTTAGTTGCTTATCATCATAAAAAAAATTCCAGTACTTAATATTGTCAGGAATAGATGGTGTTAGGGTCCCACCATAACCCCCTTATTTATGTAATAGGATCGAGTCATAGTTATAGTTAAGTAAAGAGTCAATAAAGCTCATATTAATAATTGTAAGTGGTTAACCCGCATTTAATGAAGGGACCACAGTTAGTTGCAAATGGGCCATCGTATTAGATAGATGGTGTTAATAAGAGCCATGGTATTGCATGTATGAATCCTATATAAAGGATAGAGACTCCCCTCGAGGAGCATGGTGTCTTATTTTGTAATCGCGCTCAGCTCTATTGGAGGTTGACCCCTCGAAGAGGAAAGTGAACATTGCTTCTGAATAATAAAATACTTGTTGTTATTGCTCATTGTTCTATGCTCTAGGTATATTTCTTCACATATTTGGTATTTTGGTATCGTCTTGCAGGTTAAGAGCATAACAAGTGGTATTAGAGCGCTTTCCAGGGCCGGTGGGATCTCCAATTTTTAGCAATTTTTTTTTTTTTTTGGCTAGAGACATGTTCCGGTATCTTTAAACCATGGGATCTGTTGTTGAGCGCATAAACCTGTGGATTTGGGAGGCATGCACATAGGAAATACAAGAGGTGGTCACGCTTGTTGGACTCCCTTGTAACCCCTGTGGGTACCCCTTCGAGTAGTAGTGCATTAGACAGAACTGTGCACGGACTATCTTCCAAGTACCCTCTAGGTATATCGGAAGCCCCCTAGCTCCCTTGAAACCTCGCCATAGATAAACCGTCGGCCGTCTTGCTGCTACAGTACATCGAGAACAGCACTCGGAGAGATTACTCACACATATGATAGGATAGTCAAGTTGTATGGCTAAGGGTACGGTTGATCCTCCTTGGTTAGTGCCCTGAAAAATTGGGCCGAGTACTACTGTCAGACCCTTATGTATATTGCGATCTGTAGCACCTGACACTCTTGGAAACCATAGTTCCCTGATCTATCTTTGGATCACGCATTATCTTTGCCAGATTAGATCTTGCAAGTGGGGTTTTGTCGCCGCAGCAACAATCAGTTCTGCCATTCAGATCTATCAGATTAGCCATTCAGATCTCTCAGATCCATCAGATCCACAACAGCAATCAATTCCGTCATTCAGATCTCTCAGATCCATCAGATCCACCATCCAGTTCTGAGTAGTTGTGTGGATTCCTATACATGGGCGTGATTTTTGCAGGACTTTTGGCAGCATTGACATTTCTGGGATTCGGCTACTGCAGTATTCCTAAGCAAGGAGTAAAACTTCGTTCGAAAAATAAAATAAAATAAAATAAAAAAATCTGAGACCCCTTGGGGCACTTATTGGTGACTTAGCCCATAAGAATCAAGACGATGAGCTGAGCAAGGTGGTACCATTCAATTGTTAGTGCCAAAAAATTCGAGTGGTCCCAAATTTCAAGTACATCACCTCGGTGCATGGTACAAACTAGAGCTCAAGCAATGGCGAATGAGAGGATGGACAACCTTGAATCAGCCTTGAAAGAGGTAGTGTCACAGCTGAAGGATTTAAATGCAACACTCTCTAAGGGCAAGGTGGAGGCACGCGAGGAGGCATATATTGGCATTGAAAATAGTGAGGGTGAGTCTAGCCAGTCTCTTCACCTCTTTGGCACCCACCAACAATCCCATCCGCGACCACCCAAGTTGGACATGTATAAATTTCATGGCTCTCACCCGGTCGCATGGATAGCACAAATGGAGCAATATTTCAACCTGAATTACGTCCTGGATAATGTGACTCAGCTTAGTGTGGGTATCATGTACTTGGACAATGAACGATGGCAATGGTGGCAATGGCATCAATGTTGCTATGGAAGGCCTTTGACTTGGGAGACATTCAAAAATGCTCTTATGGATCGCTTTGACCATGAATCTGCCTTTTTGGGTCATCTCACTAAGCTTCGACAGACAGAAATAGTGAATGAATATATTACAGCCTTTGAAGCCTTAGCTTTCCGCACTGGAGGTCTACAAGATGAGTTCTACACAGAATGTTTTGTCAGTGGTCTTAAAGAAGCCATACAAGCCCACGTCTGACTGCACCACCCTAGCTCATGGCTGCAGGCTTGCAGGATAGCTCATGAAGTAGAATGTGCGTTAGCGGCCCAATTCAATCGCCCAAATTTCATCGCCAAGGGTTGCCCCCCACAAGCTCAAAGCACTACCCAAACACTCAAGGTTCAAAAGGTGTCACCTGCAGAAATGGCAGAAAGAAGAAAGCAAGGATTATGTTACTACTGTGATGAGAAATACTCCCCCATGCATAAATGCAAGGAGCCCAAATTCTTTCAAATTGATGCTACTGATCATAGTTCATCGGAGGAAGCCCCACCACTTGAGGAACCAGAGGAGGAAGAATAGGACAACCAGTAGGACAATGTACCAGAAGAACCAGTTATCTCGCTGCATGCTTTGGTAGGGATTTCTTCGCCTCAAACTCTCAAAATCAGAGGTTTTATTAGGCATCGCCCAATAGTAGTCTTGATTGATAGTGGAAGTACACATAATTTTATCCATCAAAGAGTCATGGAAGCAGTGCATTGTTTTGTACGAGCAGTTTCTAACTTCTAGGTCCAAATTTCTGATGGGGGAACAATGAAATGTGAATGCCACTGTGAAAATGTCAAACTTCAAATGGGGATTATCAGTTAAAGACCCACATGTTTTCCATACACATGGGAGGGTGCGACATTGTCCTCAGTGTTGAATGGCTTCGCACACTTGGCCCAATCACAATGGATTTCCAGGAGTTATATATGAGCTTTAAGCAGAACAACCACACACATACCCTCCACGGACTCCAAGCAGGAGCTCCCTCTATCATCAGCTCACATCGGATGGAAAAAATGTTAAAAAAGGGCCACCATGGAGTTATATCTCAATTTAATGCCATCCAGGCCTTCGAACCCAATTCTCTTCAGATTCATCCTGAGATGCAACAGATCTTAAATAACCATCTGCAAGTCTTTGACAAGCCTCATGAGTTTCCACCCTCGAGAGGGGAACATGATCATAGCATCACTTTGGTCCCAGGGACCCAACCACCAAATGTGCACCCATATAGATATCTGTTCACCCAAAAGAATGAAATAGAAAAAATAATCAAGGAACTTTTGGAAGCAGGCGTCATTCAACCCAACATTAGTCCTTATTCATCGTCGGTGGTCATGATGCTCAAGAAAGATGGGGAATGGCGTATGTTTCCAAACTTCAGGGCCCTTAATAAGTTGACAGTCAAAGATAAATTTCCATCCCGGTTGTCGATGATTTGCTGGATGAACTAAATGGGGCTTAATTCTTCACTAAGCTTGATCTTCGCTCAAGCTACCACCAAAGTCGCATGAAAGAAGTCAACATTCCAAAGACTGCTTTCCGAACTCATGAAGGCCATTATGAGTTCCTGGTCATGCCATTGGGTCTTTGTAATGCCCTATCCACTTTTCAGAGCCTTATGAACCACCTGCTCAAACCATATCTCAGAAAATTTGTCCTTGTTTTCTTTGATGACATCCTCATCTACAGTCGCACTTGGGTTGCACATCTTCAGCATGTAGATCTGCTCTTGCAACTGCTCCATAAGCATAAAGTATTTGTCAAGATGTCCAAGTGTTCTTTTGGCATGGAAGAAGTTGAGTATTTGGGCCACATTGTGGGGTGTGAAGGTGTCAGGGTGGATCCCAAAAAGATCTAGGCAATGCAGGATTGGCCTCAACCTAAGACCTTGAAGAGCCTAAGAGAATTTTTAGGTCTCACAGGCTACTATCGCAAATTTGTCCGCAATTATGGTTACATTGCGAGGCCCCTCACTCAACTCCTCAAGAAAAATTTATTCCTTTGGAATGATGAAGCACAACAGGCCTTTACAGCTCTCAAAAATGCCATGTGTTCCACTCCAGTCTTAGCACTACCCGACTTCACCAAATCTTTTATGATTGAATGTGATGCTTTGGGTATGGGTATTGGGGCGGTCTTAATGCAAGAAGGTGGCCTTCACGAGCCAACAACTAAGTGGGAAGAATCTGGGACAATCTACCTATGAGAAGGAGATGATGGCCATCTTATATGCAGTAGATACTACTTATTGGGGCGATGTTTCCAAATCCACACAGACCATCAAAGCCTTAAATATTTTTTGGAGCAACACTTGTCCTCACCACAAAAAAATAAATGGCTCTCCAAAATGTTGGGATATGATTATGAGATAATTTACAAGAAAGAGCGTGAAAATATTGTAGCAAATGCATTATCCAGCCAAATTGAGGAGGAAAGAACCCTGCTCGTAATTTCCCTTCCCATTCCAGAAAGGATTGAAGAGGCTCACAAGGAATGGTTTTCACATCCCTGGCTCTCCCACATCATTACTCAATTGCAGGTGGATCCAAATTCCATAGAGGGCTACTCGTGGCAGGATGAGATTGACAGAGTTGTGATATCACCAACATCCACCCCAAAAAGTCGCATTTTTGCGGAGTTGCACTCATATGCCACTGCAGGACATTCAGGCTTTTAGAAGACGTATGCTCACACTCAAAGATCATTTTTTTGGACAGGCATGAAAAAGGAAATTCTTACTTCTGTAGCTGAATGCAACGTCTGTCAGTGCCACAAAGGAGAAACAGTCAAATCACCAGGCACATTACAGACATTGCCCATTCCAGCATTAATATGGACGGAGGTTTCTATGGATTTCATTACGGGTCTTCCAAAGTCAGGAAACAAGTCAGTCGTCGTGGTGGTTGTGGACAGACTTTCTAAGTATGTTCATTTTTGTGCCCTACCCTACCCTTTTACACCGACTTTGGTCGCTCAATCTTTCATGGATCAGATCTTCAAATTGCATGGCATGCCCACTTCCATTGTGTCTTATCATGACCCAGTCTTCACCAATAACTTTTGGCAGGAACTCTTCCAGCTACAAGGTACCCAACTACAACTCAGTACATCCTATCATCCACAAACTGATGGTCAAACTGAAGCAGTCAACAAATTTTTGGAAACCTACCTTAGGTGTTTCACTTAAAAAAATCAACATCTCTTGGTACAGTGGTTACCTCTAGCTGAATGGTGGTATAACACCAACTATCATGCCACCACCAAAATGACTCCATATGAAGCAGTTTATGGTCAACTCCCTCCTTCCCCTACTTCTTATATCAAGGGATGCTCGAAGGTACAAGTAATGGATCAACTCCTACAGAACTGTACAACCATGCTGGCCCATCTTCGAGAGAATCTTCATCAAGCTCAAAACTGCATGAAGCAATAGGTAGATCAACATCACTCAGAACGCCAATTTCAAGAAGGGGATCAGGTATTTTTGAGGCTGCAACCATATAAGCAAACATCACTCAAAGACAAGGGTTTTCAGAAACTATCTCCAAAATTCTACGGATCGTATCAAGTACTTCAGCGCATTGGAGAAGTTGCCTACAAGCTAGCTTTGAACCCACTAAAAAAATCCATCCAGTTTTCCATGTCTCATGCCTCAAGAAAGTGATTGGGAACAATTGCAGAATTCAAACAAGTCTACCTGAACTGGATGAAGAAGGGTCAATCTGGCTCCAACCTGAATAGGTTCTGGACGCACAAGAATGGCACCTGCGTGGCCGCAGGATCAAGGAAGTCCTCGTCAAGTGGAAAGACACCTCTCCGGAAGATGCAACCTGGGATCCAGCCACTATTCTTTAGAAGTTTCCATAGCTTCACCCTTGAGGATAAGGCTATTCTTATGGGGGAGGGCATGTTAGGGTCCCACCCTAACCCCCTTATTTATGTAATAGGATCGCGTCATAGTTATAGTTAAGTAAAGAGTCAATAAAGCCCATATTAATAATTGTAAGTGGTTAACCCACATTTAATGAAGGGACCATAGTTAGTTGCAAATGGGCCATGGTATTAGATAGATGGTATTAATAAGAACCATGGTATTGCCCCATGGTATTTCATGTATGAATCCTATATAAAGGATAGAGACTCCCCTTGAGGAGCATGGTGTCTTATTTTATAATCGCGCTCAGCTCTATTGGAGGTTGCCCCCTCGAATAGGCAAGTGAACATTGCTTTCTGAATAATAAAATACTTGTTGTTATTGCTCATTGTTCTATGTTCTAGGTATATTTCTTCGCATATTTGGTATTCTGGTATCGTCTTGCAGGTTAAGAGCATAACAGATGGTCTATACTTGACTTGAATTTGATACTAGACAAGCATCTTATCAGGGATTTTAAAGGAACTTGCAGAAACAGTGAAGGAATCTGCATGCATGTTTTGATCTCTAGGAATAGTAGTAATATTGAATGCTAAAAAGAAATTCTCAATTGTATCCCAAACTTCATTCCTATAAGATGTCAATCCTGGGTGCTTAGTTTGACACTGATTCCTAACATGTCTGACAATAAGTTCATAATCAATGTATACACTTAAGTTATGCACCTTAATACTTCTTGCTAACTCCAATCCTAGTAAAAGCTTCATTTTCTGTTACATTATTGGTTACATCGAATTCAAGTTTGTATGATTGAGTAATGTTTTCTTTATCTAGAAAAATTAATACAATTCCAGCTCCCGCTCCTTCCTTTGAGCAAGAACCATCAAAGTACATTTTCCAAATATCAGTTTCAATGGTTTTAGGTTGATCAACAATATCTTCAATAGTTAGTTGAGTATTTTGTGAATTATTTACAGATAGTTAAAAACACCCAAAGTCTTGGTCAAACACATAAATAGGATGATTCCTAGACTGATCAGCTCTACAAATTGTGTTCATAAATCTGACCTCTCTATACAGCCTGAGATGTTCACCCCCATAAACTGTGATAGTGCCATAAGACATATCCATTTGTAGGCTCCCTCCTAGTTTTGCACAGCAGGATCTTGACAGCAACATGCCAAATTTTGGAGGAATGTCAGTGACTACTATGTCTAAAACCACATTTTTGACAGGTATTTGAGCTAAGGTTACCACCAACTCTTTAATGAGTCCAAGACAAGGAACTTTCTTGGAGTCAAAAGTGTAAAGATCATGGTAAGTTCTAGTAACTTCTAATTGCAATTGGTCCATGATCACTTTAGGCATTAGATTATAGGAAGCCCCAAAATCTAGCATACAATTATACAGTATGAAATAATGAATTTTGAGAGTCACATAAAATGGTGGTACATTCTCATCTATCATGTCAGAACTAGGACCAAAAATGATTGAGGGTTTTTCGTCCCACAAGCTTATCACATCCCCTTCAGCATCCACACTGGATGACTAAATCCATTTTGAAACCTGGTTGTTATATCCTGGATTTTTTTTATAGTTCATTTAGGGGAATTGGTATTTTAACCCTTTCCAGTTCTCTTTCAACATTAAAGGTTGTCAAAACAGTGTTGTCAGTTTGACTTGTTTCACTTGTTTGATTTAAGGGTTGAATGATAGTTGTCTGGGTTTCAGTAGATTTTATCTGAGGTTAATTTTAAATGGGACCCTTTGGAGGTCTACCAGGTCCCGCCCTAGGCCTAAGATCGTATCTTCTATTTAATTCACCAATTAGGAATTCAGAGAAGGCCTGGTATTTAGAAATTTGATTGTCTTCTTGATTTCGGGAAGACTGATTTGAAGGGTGAGGAACAATAGCATTATGTACAGATGTAGAATCAAAATTATTTATATCTTCAGAAATTAGAGGACCAATATCATCTGGTTGTTGGTCATCAATCATCAGAGGAGGTTGGATTTGTTGATCAATGTTAGGCCTCTGTAAAATTTGAGTTTGAGGGGCTCTTCTAAATTGATTCTATGGTCTAACAACAATTTGTTGTATGGTTCTAGGTTGAGTTTCAATATTAGAAATCCTATTAGATAATTTTCTAAGTAAATATGTTATCCCGTCCATTTTTTTATCATTGTTTTTGGACATTGAGGAAGATCCTTCCTCCTTAGCCTTCAATTTTCTTTTAACCTTTTCAACTTTGGATTTGAGTTTAGATGAAGCTGATTGGTTAGCCTCAACTTCTATAGCATTAGTTTGCATATCCTAAAGGGTAGGAGATTTCCTTTCCCTTAGCATGAATGCAAATTCATCATCAAAGGTTTTGGAAAATCTAAACTTTGTTGCTGCAACAAGGGGTTTACAATAAGGGGGCATTTTGTGGTAGAGTTTATTGAATCGTTTAATGAAATTTTCCACAGGTTCCCCATGGTTCCTTTTAAGTTCTTCAAACTCAGTAAGTAAACTGCATCCTTTTTGACACCCCACTGATTCTTGAATATATTAGTTAAATCATTCCAGGACTGAATTGAATCAGCCCTCAATTGCCTAAACCATATCCTAACATTTCCCTCTAAAGACTAAACAAATAAATGCATATAAACATCCTCGTGCTCTATATTCATATTATCTACAAAATCTAAAAATGCAGCTAGATGATATTCTACAGGCAGGCCAGTTTCACCATTAAACTTGGGCAAGTGTTTCAAATATCCATCAGGAAAATTGTTTAACTGGTTGGGAAGATGTAGAGCAACATATCTACCTTGAATTATAGGTCGAAATGTCATTTCTAAAGATGATGAAGAAGATGATTCAGTAGAAGAGGTAGGAGATGATGTAGTGAAGGATGATGAAGTAGGTGGTGAGGCAGTGGGTGAAGATGGAGGTGTAAAAGTGGGAGGAGGAGAATGGGAAAGAGGAGGAGGTCTAAAAGTTTTCAAAGGAGTTTTTATTATTAACTTCTGAACCTCTATTTAAACCTGTCCTTTACTTTCAAATAGTGGGTTTGAATATATAGAGAAGGTTTCTTCAGGTTGGGAAGAAGTGGATGGTAATGTATAATGAGTGGGGGGTATAAAATCAGTTGGTTTTAGCTCCAGTAAATGTACATCTAGCTCTTCCTCTGACTTAGGGGAATCTGAAAATATTTCAGGAAGTTTCTAAGATTCAGAAGATTGGACTAAGAGGGATGACTGTAGATCAACTCCTTTAGATAAAAGTTCTAAAACCCTAGGTGTTAGATCAGCCAAATCTAATTGGGATGGAAAATATCTAAAGGGATCATAAGATGGAATATCTTGAGGTTGTAATGGTACAGAAGAGGAGGTAGAAGCTTCAAGTCTCCTTCTAAACAAGGCCTCTATCACTAGTCTCTCAGGATTAGGTAAAGGAGATATAATTTGAGAGTCAGAGTGAGATCTAGTATGTTTTGAAGGAGCCATCTTGGTCAAGTGGAGTCGTCAGGTGAATGATTTTTAACCTACAATTTCTTTATTCACCTTAAAGAAAAAAAATTAATTGTTGTCCCAGGGAAAATAGTTTAATTTTCGCTCCCTGGAAATGACTCCAGTCTGATGTTTTCCTCTGAGATGACTCTAGGTCAGTTAGTCATGCCAGAGCATCTAAAATATTTTCTTGGTTTTAAATTTTATGGATGACCAATCATATGAATTATTTAAAACAGGTGCTTAAGCCTTAACAATTACTAAACTAGGTGAAAGGGTTGTTATTTTTCTAGCTATAGTTAATTGATTTAAAGTGAATGACTAGAAGAATATGTGATGGTATAACTTGATAAATATTCAAACATAATATTTGATCGGTTATAAGTAAAGAATATAGGCAAACAATGTTTCCTGTAGAACAAAATATATTCAAACAAATGAATATTTGTATGACAATTAATTGATATAGGGGAGTTTATAATAACAAATAGTCTTATAAGCTTGTCCCTAGTTATTGCTGATAACTTCACAAGGGATTTAAGACTGAATGATACTCAATATGATCTTACCCAGTTCTCCGCATAAAGAATTGAATATATGAAGTAATACATAATGAAATAAGCACATGTGAAAACTTACAAGAAGACAGAACTATAGTAGGCAAATTCAGAATCCTTTCATTAGCTTTGCAATTCTCCAGCTCAGTTACAATTATGTTCTCAATGTTCATACAAGGGTTCAACCCATAATAAATCAAATGAGGAGTTATTTATACAAAACTAAATATATGCTAGAGATATTTATTATAAAATTTTACAAAAATAGTACAAAATTATAGGAAATTGAAAACTACTAAGTGGTGGCACTATTCTTTAGGAATCTATTGATGGCTGGTCCCCAAAAAGTGTTGCCCAACTGTCTGTTGGTTGAAGATGAAAGTTACTCAATTACTTCGCAGAAGTGATCCCATATTTCTTCACTTGGTATGGTGAGATTTACCAACTTCCTGTAAACTTCATCTACTTCTGTATATTTCTCAAAAGTGGGCTTATTTATAAAAATATGGTTTATCTCACACTTAATGGTCAAGTCAAAATCTAATGCTTCCAATGCTTACTTCCCTGTAATGTGCCCTTTTATGCCTGCAAAACTTGATTTATCAGTTGCTTTGCTGTAAAGTTTCTGGCAGTAATCTTCCAAACTGATAAGCCTATCATTTGGAGCCACTAATCCTAGAAATCCTCTCTGATTAAATAAATTAAACTTTAAGTGAAACCTTTGAACAGAGGTCCTTAATGCTTGACATTTAGTTTCTAGTTGTGTCATAAAGTTCTTCTTTTGGAGAACCTTCTTGATCTCCAAAATGGTTTATGTTCTGTCTAAAATCTGTATTTTCTCCAACTCTGTCCTTCTCTTTGAATTAAGAACTTTGATCATATTAGTAGCTTCACTTGGTTTATCTTTAAGAAACTATTTCACTTCATCAATAGCTACTTGACATTTGTTGATGAGTTCCTTGTGCTCGAAGACGATCTGAATAGATGGCCATATTTCAGTTATGGCTTGACTAATGTCTACCCAAATGATTTCCTTGGCTTGGGCCAAGGTCTGTGCCATCAGTGACTAACTCTGCAATTCTTCGATCCTTCTGTTCAGCCTGTGTGTTTTCTGCATTTCCTCAACATACAAACTATCATTTTTTATTTTATGTGCTTCCAAAGTCTGGAATTTCTTATGGAGCCTTTCATTCTCTTGCTTTTGATGAATGAGTTCCTGTGAAAGTTTGTTCAAATCCTCTGTTGTCAATGTAGATTCCCCTATGGTTGATGAAGATGTAATAGGAATAACTGTAATGGGGGCTATAAACAATTGAATAAGTTTCTCTTTTTCTTTAAGCAACTTCTCAATCTATTCCTCCATGGTTTTAATTTGTACATTTTGCTCAATTATCAGTTTGAGCATTTCTTCCTTATGTTGTTCAGTCTCTGCTATTTCCTTAGTTTGGGGGTCCTCTGTAGAAGGCAGTTTCAACTATTTTCTTAATGTTTCAATATTTATGTTCTTTCTTCTGATTATATCTTCTGTTGCCTTTACATCAGTAGGGTAATATCCTATTTTAATGACTAAGTCCTCCAATGACTTAACCCTATTATCCTTAGCCAGAGATGATATTTTCTCAATTTTCAATTGAGACTGCACATTTTATAAAGCAGTTTTAAGCTTAGACAATGCCATAGCAGTGTTGGTCATGGTTGAGAACAACATCTCACTAGAATGCATATGCATGTCCATCTGGTCAATTGGATGAATCTGATTGGCATCAAATGAGAATATAGTTTTCTTATAATCAGCAAAACCTTTGGGAAAAGGTACTTGAGCCTACAAAAAGGCCATATGCATTCTTCCCTTCTCGCTATCAAAAGTTGTCAGTAACCTTTGTTGCGAAGTGGAAGTCTGCTTCTAGAACTGTGCATAGACATTAGCTTTTAAAGCTTCATTATTTTGTTTGATCTCTAGAAAGTTAGTGAAAACATTTGACTCCTCTATTTCACTTGGTCCAGCAGAGTGAGTAATTTCTAGCAAATTTTGTGAAGTGGAAGAGGAAGAAGGAGTAGTAATTACAGGCTCCTCAGTGCCTATAGATACCTGTGAATCATCCAGGTTGATGACTATATGATCTTTTGACCTTGAGTTGCAGTAGTACTAGTAGCCTTTGATTCAATCCTTAGTTTCTTCTGGTAGTGGATGAACTCCTTTTCTGCCATTGCTGATGATGATGATCCTTCACTAGGCCTTTTTTTTAGCTTAGTTTGAGAAACTGGAGTCTGATGAGTAGAAGGAGGAAAGACTTGTTCCTCTGCTTCTTGAAGAGTATTTTCTTCCCACTGTTCCTGATTTCTAAATTTCTCAATTTCAGGGCTAGGTGTGTGATTATAAGGAGTAGTCTTAAGCTCCACCCTTAAATCTGAAATAATGTTGAATGGATCATAGGACCAAGTGAAGCTGGGTTGAAAACCCATCTGTTTGAGTATGGCATTTTCCTCTGAGATAGTTGTTCTGTTGTTGCAAATGAATGACCCAACCTATGCTTTAATTTTAAATTGTGATTTTCTCTTTCCTGAGATGAAATGCAGCTCATCCATATCCATCATTTTCCTAATATATTCCAAAAACAAAATTCTCATTGGAGTATACTTTGGCAACTTATATGGAGCCAAATCACACCCATATACTCTGATCTCTTTGTAGTTCTAGTACAGATACCAGTGTCTTGTTCTGACTTGATCACTAAGGTGCAAGATCCTCTTGATTTCAAGACTAACTCTTGGTTCACTTTCACTGCTGAAAATTTGTGCTATTGGGTGAATGAAACAATCTATGAAATCTATAAATTTGAACTTAGTTGAGTTCCTTTTTATCAGCGAGGTCCAATGAATAATTGATTGATCTTCTTGTTTCTCATCCCGCTTGCATAAAACAATCAGTAATTTGTCTCCCTGCTAAAAAATAAACATGTGAAATAAGACACAAGAGTATTTGAATACTCCTTCAGTTGTGATATTCATAAGCTTCTCATACATAGCATCAGCCAAAAATTGGCTGTAATTATACATGAAGGTAGGCTTGTTTTCCTTTGAAAAGATATACAAATAACCTAAGATGGCCTCATCTACCTATTGATCTGATGGGTATCCTAACAGGTAGGAAATGAGGGAAATAATTTGCTTGGCTCTCTCTGGAAACATGGATGCTGAGTAAGGAGGATTTTTCTTAGGAAGCTCAGCATCTTCAGGGAGAAAAATCTCAAAGATCTGAGCTCTCTGAGGGAATGTAAGTTTATGATATAGGTCAATCAGATCTATAGGGGAGAAAAAGCTGAGGGAATCACTCTCAGGTATCAAAATCATTTTGTTTATGGCTTCAGCAGTGATGGTTATCAAAATGTCACCATTCTGAGCCACTACTATTCTTTGCAAGGGATTATACTTGGATTGACACCAAATAACCAAATCAAGGAAAGAATGAGCTTGGGGAAACATGTACAGAGGAAGGTTTGATTCCCATAGGTTTATTTCATCCTCTGAATCAAGGTATGTTTGTCTGAGCCAATTATGCAATTCAAGCATGTCAAATTCACACTCAATATCTGTGATTTTGAAGTATTGGTTGGCTAATGGGATATGGTCCAGGTCAAGAGGATCAGAAGTTTGTGGGTTTTCCTGTGTTGAAGAAGAACCAGCGGAAGATTTTTCCTTCTTCCTAGGAGCCATAATATTAGACAGAAATGGTAATATGACAAAAACAACAGATATAGCTGAGTGATGACTCAAGATATAGACTTGGCTCAATAGCAATTTTGCAAGAAAACTGAATAATTTAGAAGAAATGGAACAATAAGAAAAGAATTTTTAATGGGGACAATGAGTATTTATAGGGAAATTTAAGCTACTGTTACAGTACAATATGTTAATAACAGGGTAATTAGAAAATTAATGACTTAACGGGAAAGGATTATAGCAATGGATAAGCATTTACAGTGGAATGAGAAAGCATTTATTCAGTAAAGGATAAGGCATTTATTCGGCAATGGATAGCGGGAATGGTTAACGAGAACGACTAAAAAAATATATGGAGGGCTAGTGTCACGGAAATATTGGATGAAGGTGGCGTGGAAGGATCGGATGTCGAGGTGGTATCGGAAGACGCGAGAGTGGGAATAATGGATTTCGAAGGGGGGGTAGTGGTAAGTAGTTTAGAGTGGGGGGCGGGGGTGTGAAACTTTGAGAGGGCGACATGTAGGTGGGGGACTCGCGAGGGTGGCAACCGCTTTTCACACCCTCCCTCACCATTATCTCATTTCGTAGCTAGGGGGTGCGAAGTGCTTCCTAGCCGTCGATCTGGGCAAGGAGGGCAGCAACCATCGATTTTGGTTCAATCATTAACACTTGTTGACAAACATCTTTTTCGTATATGAGCTTGATTAAAAAACATTTACATATAACCTTTTACAATAATTAATCACCACTTAAGCAGGGTAATTAACAATAATAAGAATTTAATACAAGCACGGGCGCATTTAGACAAGTTGCCCTTAATAATATAATCAACTATTCTAAACCTAATCTATATGACTTTAGGCCAAATTTTAAGCATATTAGGCCTTTTATTTGTCCTAATCTAACCTAATTTCTAATTTTCAGCCAAGATTAAACTATTTGATTGAATTTATTCTCTAGTCTAGAACATAAATTTAAATGATCTGATCGTGATTAAACAGTTTGATTCAGATCAGAAGAAAAGGTCGTGGCATAAAAACAAGCTACACACAAACCTTTATTATTACAAATGGAAATTTTCATGAAGTGGCACTTTAAACAAGCACACTTATTCAAATAATTTTGACTTTCTTTTGATGGGGTTCTATAATTTCATCTCTTTTTATTTTTCTATTTTTTTCATATTTCATTTTTTTCTTTAATTTTTTATATCCTCTTTTATAAAATAACAACTAACTTATAAAAAATAAAGTATGTTACAATAGACCCTATAAGAAAAAGTACCCCAATAACAAGTGAATTTGGTTTTATCGTGGTCCTCTAGGCTAATTTGGATCTGATTGTAGCCACTGAATCCATCCAAGAAAGAGAATAACTTCTTTCCTGCAAGACCATCCAAGACTTGATCAATGAAAGGTAGAGGGAAATGGTCTTTTTTGGTGGCTTTGTTTAACTCTTTGTAGTCCACATAGATCCTCTATTTTCCATTCTTCTTTGGGACCAGCACTAGAGGAGACACCCACTCACTATCTAAGATGGGGTAAATGAACCTTGCATCAAACAACTTTTGTTGTTCTTCTTTACCTATGTCTTTGAGGGTTGGGTTCATTCTCCTCTAAGGTTGGTGCACTAGCTTGCAACCTTCCTTGATGTAAATGTGGCAAGTACACACCAAAGGGTGAAATCCATTCATTTCCTTATAACTCTGGGCAAAGGCATCCAGTTGCTCTCTTAGCATGTCACATAACTCCTTTTCCTGATGTGCAAAGAGAGAGGGGTTGCTTTTCAATGTTTTAGCTGGACAAATTCTATCATCTTGACATGAGTAGGACTTGAGTCAACTAGGCACAAATTAGTCCAAGGGTTATCTTCAGCTTTATTTACTAACTCATCAAGAGACATGGTGTTGGGGGGCTGATTCTGTAGGATTTGATCAATCAAGTCATCTTCATTAGGTTTCCCCCCTCCTATATTAGAATCTAGGGTACATATTGGGTAAGATGTGGCATGTTATACTTCATATTCCTCCTCCTCTTCTGACCATAAGGGTAATTCATGCTCTAGAGATGGTTGATCAACAAGCTACAAGACTAATTGTTCAGACAAATGCCCATTTTTAATGATCATATTCTCAACCCTGCAACTCATGTAAGCATCAGCACTGGCTAGCCATGGCCTTCCAAGGATGAGAGGATAACCATTGAACTTTGTCTTAGGTTGGAGAACTAAGAATTCAGCAAGGTATTCCCAGGAATCAATGGATACCATCACATCCTCAACAACTGCCTTGGAAGCTATTGTGGATCTGTCTGCAAGCTACAAGACTATTGTGGTCTTCCTTAATGATCCTTGTAGGTTCAATTTAAGCATAGTATCCTTAGTCATCACATTGATGGAAACCCCAATATCAATCAAGGTATGGGGGAAAATGTACCATCAATGTGCACATCTACCATAGGACTTCTAGGGTCTAGATACTTCAGGAAAATCACTCTCCCCAACATTAAGTCAGACTGTTGTCCAATGAAATTTAATGGTAGGGGTGTCTTTCTTTCTCCTCCCAAGATGTTTGAAGCATTTTTCCTTGATTAACTTGTTGTATATGGGGACACCCTTGATATCTTGGAGGAGTGTTATTTTAACACACAAATATTTCAATTCTCCCAGAAGTTTAGTCTCTTCTAGGGTGTGCTAGCTAGGATTGATTATTTTCTCAGGAAAAGGAGGTGGATTGGGTTGGGGAACACTCTCCTCCTTTTCCTCTTCAATATCCTCTGGTGGAGATTAAGGTTGGTTATCTGGAAGCACTCTTCTATACCTGAGGTTGATTTCTTGAATTTCCACATCATAGGCAGGGTAGGATGTCTCTCCACTATAGACCTGTTGTGCCTGCTTGTTGTCCGGGTTCAGATTTGGCTGAGCAGGCATATGAGGTTGCTTAGGTGGAGCAGGGTAAAGGAGTTGTGGCTGAGATGGAGGTGGAGGTAGTAAGGCTGGAGATTAGTTGTATGGGGGCCTCCAGCCTTGTGATGGTGTATTCCACTGAGGTTGTGGGGGAGCATATGGTTGAAATGATTGATTGGCAGGATGGGAATGGTATTGAGGTGTATAAGACCAGAGAGAAGATGTGGACAATGAAGGATGAGAAAGAGGAAACCAAGGGGGAATGGATGCCTTATGGTTAGGGTTGTAATATGAATAGGACACTCCTTGCATATCTTGCTGGTATGGTCAAGGTCCTTGAGGCCTCCTTTGGTTGATATAGCAGAGTTGTTCAATCACACATTCAGCTCCTTGATACACAAATTTCAATCTAGGCAGAGAGGGGAACTTTTTTTTGGAGTGCTTTTCCTCACAGATCGAGCAGATCTTGATAATATTCAATGGATATTCATTTCTAGGGTGCCTCCTGGTGCATCTAGGGAAAAAGATAGCTAAGGCTCTTTCTACTTCATCTTGCTTCCTCTTCATTTTCATGGTGTCCATTTGCAAAGCAAGGGTATGCAGTATTTCACTCCTAAAGTCTTCCAACATGTTCCCAATTTCACTTTTGATGGATGTGTTGGAGGAAGAAGAACTGGCCAAAGCTTGACTAGCCCTACCCTTCTTTCTGGCTTCCCTAGAATGATTTTTGAAAACTGTCTTGATATCATCATAAGATAACTGGTAGATGTCCCCTCCCAACAACATGTTTAGGGTTTCTAGGAGATCTTCCCTGATCCCTCTAAGAAGGACTAACTTGAGTGATTTAGGATCAAGGGTACATCTGGCCCTTTTGTAGCTGAGGTGGAACCTTTCCTCATAATCTTCCAAAGATTCATCATGACCCAAGGTCATTCTAAAGATTTCCTCTTTGGTTTCTTTGGACCTACAATAATCCCTATTTGTTGTTAAAGACTTGTTTCATTTGATCTCGAGTAGTGATGTTGTAACCAGGTAAACCCATGAACCAGCATAAGACTACATCCTTAAGGGTGGATGGGAACAACTTCAACTTCTGGTCATTAGAGGTATAATCATAAGTTCTGCAGATGACAACAAACTCAAACAAAAAGGTATCAGGGTCCTTTGAGGTTAAGCCATGGAAGTGAGGAAGGGTAGAGGGGCTTATGTTTTTCATCCTAGCATCTCCATTAGTTTCTCTAATGGGAAAAGCACCCTCATTTCTATTTTCAATCCCATTTCTATTTTCAGCCATGGTGTAGGTTGGTGGAATGGTTTCTTCTTCTTCTTCCCCAATAGGCTCTTCAAATATCTCTAGTTGTTCGCCTAATGGGTCCTCTAGCTCACAGCCACCGAAGAAGAGGGAAGGTTGGCTATTTGATGGTGTAGGGGTATTTGGCAAAAAAAATCGTAAGTTGTCTCTACTCCTACGAGCCATGAAGGAAATTTGTTTCTTTTTCTTTTAAGGTTTTTTTCAGAACTACTTGTAGAATGGAAAGAAAGCAAAAATTGCAACTATTTGTTGAATGGAACTACTTGCAGAATGGAAAGAAAGCAGAAATTTCAACTATCTATTGAATGCAAAACAAAAGGAAAGAAGGAATTGCATCTATTTACTAAATGTCAAATAGAAAGGAAAGAAAAAATTACATCTACCTAGACACCTCCCCGACAATGGTGCCAAAAAGTGATGAGCCCCAGTATTGCAGCAAGGATGTTGCAACTCCTAGGGCAACCAACTTTACTTTATCAACCTAGGTTCTGTACAAACTTGGAGGTGACAGTGCTATATGCACAACAGATGCAACAATCTACTCTTGTCACTTCTCAACTGGGGTGATAGACCACTAGGGTTTTTCAAACCAATCTTCTATTAACTAGAAGGAGGCTCACTACTAACAGTGAATGTAAAGCTATCTTTAATGTAGAAAGTAAATGCTTTCCTATTTTAAGGAAATGAAAGCGTTGAATAGAAAGTGCTATGAAATGACATGAAATTACCTAGCTAAGAATTAACACACATTACTTGCAGAAGAGACCTAATTTAACCTTGCATTCTATCATCTAGCTATCTGGACTAAGTAGGCATGGAAATTATCCTAACATTGCTATGACTGATGTATGCATGCATTAGCTAAATATTGCAAAAAAGAGTCTTTTCGTTTTCAATTTAGAAATGTAAATTCTAGGCTAAAAAAGCTGATATTTTGCAGGGGAGGAAGGTATGGGAAAACTGGTCCAAAATGGCATTGAGGGGTATGGAGGTCAAGTTGAAGGCTTACCCTAGGCTTTGATCATGATTTATGCCCAAAACAGTCTAAAACGGGCTGCTGCAAGGTTTCCTGTAGTTGCTAAAGGATTTCTTGTAGTTACTACAGGATGTCCTGGTTTACTATAGGAAACTTAGCTGAAAGTTGTAGGAAGGTAGGGAAAGGTGAAAGGAAGCATTGGGAATATGTATGATGGTGGAATAAGGTATGGGGAAGGTGCACAATACCCAAGGATCGACCCAACTCTTCAGGATGGTTGGATTTTCTCAAGGTGGTTGTCCACAGTGGCTACAAAAGATAAATCTGAATTAGTGGTTGGTAGGATTGGGTGAGAGGTGGAAAAGACTTAGATGATGCTGGTGGAATGCATTTCTCCCTGTAGATCAACAACTCCTGCAAAAACACGTATTATTTTCTTCATTCATGCACAAATTTATGTAAATGTGGAAAAGATGATTTGAATTTGAGAAACTGGTTTATTGATGGCTAATGGCTTAAATCTATGGAATGGAATGCTTTCTACTCTACAACAAACTTAAGAAACCAAAATGACTATTGCAGGTGCTTCTAAGAAATTAGACACAATGATCTACTCAACAAGAAATCCTAAGCTATGTAATAACCAAAAGATAAATTTGTTTTTGGGGTTGTGAGAGTGGGGCCCTCAAACCATGATCCCATGAGGGATATGAGGATGAGGCCACTATCACGAGATTTTTTGAAGTATTTTCTTTCACTATTGTAACACTGATCTACTTCTCCAACTAATGGAAGCAAAACTAACCAATCATTCAAAGACTTGTAAATTAAACAAAGCGGAGATAACTTCAATAGCTAATATATGATTCTAATATAAGAATACATGTACAAAAAGAGGATCTTTTGTTTCTAGGGTTGGGTCCTAACCCAAGAGCTTCATCCCTTTGAGTCAATTCAATGCTAGATCAAATAAACCCTTTTCATTATCATCAAAATGTCAAAAATAACATGAGAATAACAATCACAATAGCTTAGCTCAAAATTGCCTCTTGTCTACAATAAAAAGTCAAATCCTAATGAGGCCCTAGGTCTTCTTATTTATACAACTGAATCTACCAACAGCATCCTAAAAATTAGGGAGTCTTGGCTCCCAAACTCGAGATTGACTTGTCTTCAACTATCATTGGCTTGGCCGCCAATGAACTCGATTGGCTTGGCTGCTTGTAACTCCGAGTTGATGAGATCTGGTGGAGGAACCTTCAAGTGATTGAGGAGTTAAGGAGGGAGACCAAATCTCAAATTAGCACTTAAATTAGCCCAAAACTGCTCCAAATCCTACAATTAATGCACTTTAGGCCACATGACATAACATCTCACCTTTACCCTTCTCACTAAGAAAAATTTATTAAACTATGTAAAGAAATGTGAGAAAACTTGATTTTAATAAGCTAGGAAGTGGCATTAATGCCCATATAATTTACCTATTGATGAGCCTCATCACAAATGTCGACGATGATTCTTTTTCACATTAAACATGTGTCAAAGAAGATTATTCACATGTTAGCATTAAGTTTATAGCATAAACTTGAACATGTTAATTAGCATTCAAATGTGTACCTATAGCACGCCCAATAGACCCCTCATGATGGAATCTAATATGTGTGTGGGAACTAGGGTTCACAATATATCTATATGGCTCACGTCTATCCATCAATGACAAGACATATGTCAACACATGAGTCATATGGGTATCTATTGATGTGCCCAACAAGATGTTTTCACAAATTTATTTTTTTTCACAATAACAATTAAATATAACCTACTTGAAAGCATGAACTAACTTTAAAAGTCAAGTATGCATGACACTTCTCCTCCCATGGAGCATCCTTGCAAGGGGTCATTGGAGGGGTTTTTGGATGCCATTGTTCCTATATACAAGAGGACTAGTCATTAATATTGGATTTGATTTTGATAAATATCAAACTTGACTTTGGCATAAAACTTGTGTTCTTTAAAATCAATCATCATGAAAACATATATTTTATATTATTTATCATGGATTATTTATTTTATTCTCAAGAGTTTGCAATTTCAAAATGTTATTATTACTCATAAATAAATTAACATTTATAAATCAATACTTATCTGTATGGCTGCATTATGGTTCTCCAAGATGGCATTGGAAAATATTATCGATATCCCATTGATTGCCAAAGATGCTATCAATTAAGTAGCATCCTCAAGTTGACTCCATGTCAACTTAAAAATATTCATCTAATGATCCAACCAAATTGAAGTTCACTGGGGGTAAATTAAACTTGCATTAAAATAAAAAAAATCCCCAAATGGAACCAAACTAACCACCTATTAGATGCTCAATTCATCTTCCAAACCATTGAACACATGGAGACCCTATCCAGTCTATTAAACTTATAATAAACTTGCCTATTATTTTATTATTATACATATATTCAAATATTACAAATACTATCAACCACAAACAATGCTGCTCAACTCAAAATTTTCACTTGCATAAAAAAATTGTAGTAATCCATCATGAATTTAAGAAAAAACAATGAAATGGAAACATATTTCTAAATAAAAATTGATCCAACCAAGTATTAAAATCATAGAGAAGATTTGGTCATTCCAATGGTTGTAGCTTCTATAGTGAACTAGACTAATATATGGAATGAAATATTTGATTCACTTAAAATAAAGAATAATAGGCATATATGACCACTTTCCAAATGAAAGATGTACAATAGTTCAAATGGACAGTTTGCCACTAAAAATAGACTCAAGCATGTACTCCAATTTCAAGTAGATGATGGTATTTCTCATACAAACGAGGAAAAAAGATTCAAAATGCCACAAAATATGAGCATACATCATCCTTGCATTTCTACAACAATTTCCCTTCAAAAAAGTAATCCTCAAGTATTTCTTCTAATGATGTAAACCAAACAAGATAAAAATTTCAATATAGTCAAGACATTTACTCAAATATCAGCATCAAGGCTTTCCATAAATTGTTCAGTAATCTTCAAATTGCACATATTACAATGTAAAATAACTAACTCCACTATAACTAAATCATTCATTCATATGATGTAATATGCATCTTGAGGCATGGTTAGCATCACATGAATACAATATCAACTGTGAAAAAATATTCATATCAACATCGCATGAATACGATATCAACACATGAAAGGAGGAAACAAACTCCAACATCAGTATCTCTCTTTTGAATCTAGAATTTTGTGCATTAATAGACAAAACCCATATTGAAGAACCACGTCTTTTTTCAAATCTATGTTACCAGCTTTCATATGCACAAAGTTTCAAAGTTATGGTTAACATATAGGAATGTGAATGAAAGCAAAGTATCACATTGTTTTGGCATGCAAACAAGATTTTGTAGCAGGGGAACTATGTTTACACAATCTACATTAGGAAGAGAACCATGTGGAAGGCGGGAATGAACTCACACATCATTCTCTCTCTTATGAACTTGGAATTTTGTTCATTAATAAAAAAAACCTTGATTGAAGAAACACATCCTTTTTCAAAGATATGTTATCAGCCTTCATATGTATACAGTTTCAGAGTTATGGTTAACATGCCCAAAAGTGAATGCAGGTTTTAGAGTCTCTATGAATACTAACTATATGACTATAAGATTTTTATGGTAGGTCAAACACTATATTTTTCTTGCTCAGTGGTTGGAGATATAGGTAATTTAGATGATCACCCCACTCATCTCACAATTACTCAACTCATCGGTGTAAGAAAAACATTAGAAGGTGAATCTGACATTAATTATGAAAAATAATACAAGCGATCACTATGATATGCCTTCCCCATGGGAAGCACCTATAATGAATCATAAGGTTCCCTAATAATCACAGAATAAATTGAATAAATTAAACTTTGATAAATACCTCATTAGGATATAGATGGGACAATATGCTACCCAAACCAGTCTCAATCCCTATTATCAACCATAAAGCAAGAATAATTGTTGAATTTGTAGAATAATTTTTTTAATTGTCATGAAATTTTAGAATGATGGATCTTGATATTTAATTAGTGAAATTCAATATCATTGGAAACACATTATATGGGGTGTAGATCCATGAACCACTGGAACCATAAATAATTTATGAAGCATCAAAACAAGGTTCTTGCAAGAATGGTTGGCGAATGAGTGCATATAAATTATAATTTCAACTGCAATTGTAGAGGAGTGATAGTCCCTGCATCATATTTGTACTAATTCAATTGATTAAATTTGTCAAGAATTGATCATATTTAGGAAAAACTATATGTTTATTAGCAATGAAGGTTCTGAGGAGGAAATGTAGATTGAGGGCTAGTTGCTATTGAGCTTGCTAGAGAAATGTGGAAGTTGTATTACATTGTTGATTATTAGAGGAGGAGCCCATTATTGTAGCCCAGAGTCAGTGTGGACATGTAGAGAGGAAACAACAATGTTGTATGAGGGTGGTGGATGGAACATAAAAGAACTAGGAGATTACAAAGGGGTTGTTGCCACACCAATAAAAGGAGTGTAACACAAGAGCCATGAAGCCAAAATACCAAGTGAGAAGGATTCAATTTTTTTATTATTAAAAAAAAAAATTAAGGTAAAAAATTCAATAAAATTTATACCTCTAATAATTGTTGCAAGATTAATGAATGAATATGGAGACATGCAACAACAATTGTTGTTATACCTTGTGAAAGTTGGATTCCAAAAGAATCTAAGCAAGCTATCCTCAATACAGAAAAACAAGCAAGCATCACTCATTCAAATCCACATGGGAACCAAGATAGTGATGATGCATGATGATGTTTGCTATATGACTCACTCAACCTATGAAAAAAATGGTTACAAGAATCCTTATATATATATATATATATATATATATATATATATATATATATATATATATATATATATATATATATATATATATATATTAATTTTAGGATGAAATCACATTAAATGTAGGTAGAAGTAAAGATGGAAATGCTACATAATGTGTGGTATCACCCAAATGCATATAAGCATGCACATGATAAATGTAGAATGTTTACATCATGTTATCCTAAATTATGCACATGCATGATAGCTTAAGAAAAAACTACATAGAACTTAATAAAACCATTATCCCAAAATTTCTACACCTTTTGTACATGTGATAGAAGAATAGTAGCATGTCATAAACACGTTCAAACACCAATGAAAGTAGTCCTTGGTGAAATAATTCCCGAGATATGAAAATAGATAGGAAGAAATTGGAATTTCACTTAAGGCACAACTTTATGACCAATCATGCATGACCACACGTATGTTCTTCAGTAAACTCACACGGCCATGCGAATATTGGTAAAACAATCATGCGGTAGTTGTTTCTATGTTTTTAACTATCCATGTGGTGGATTTGATGGCACTCAATCACACATATCGAGATTCCCACCTTTCAGTTGAGGAAAAATCAACCTGAGTTCCTATTTTTCCATTAGAATGATTTGTAACAGTTATGGAAGTTTTTTGAGAAAAAAACTTATCCACTCAGGTCTAAACGAAGAGCCTGATCCAGGTCCAGGTGTGACGAAGGACCCTTCCAAGACCTTTTACTTTCGTGATGTGTTAAATTTCATTTTTAAAAGAACATAAATGAATACATCTGCATGTTGTAAAGAAGAAGAACAAGACAATAATCAACAACATAAAAACATAAGCCGTTGATAACGGAGTTTGTCCAGGAGGGACTACGTCTCCAGGACTCGGTGTCAAGATGGTGTAGGCCGCTGCATTAAGTGTTGAATATAGTGATGATGTACATAGAGATGATGTTGTGATCATACAAGGAAAATGCCCTCACACAGGAGTGGCTCTAGGAGAGGTTCTGCTACATGAACTCTCAGTCAAAAGACTCCTATCAGTATGACACAAACTCATGCATGATGATCATCCTGCCAACGTGGCATAAAAGGGATCTCAAAACACAACATGCATAGCGACACATGATTATCCCATTAACATACAACAAAGGGATCTCAAAACATAACATGACGAATCATGACAACAGTACATCACATAGACGATTCCAAGTCACATCAAGTAGGAATCATGAAAACAGTAATAAACAAGATCCCTCGTCAACATCAACAAGGATCTGTGCAGCACAATGCATAAAGAAGAAGTACATGAAAACAACATATACCTCACAACCAAGAGCCATCTGAAGAAGCAGATGTCAAACTACTAAAGCTGCTCGGACCATCGATCGAATATAGTCAAGTTTATAGTAGTTTTTCACGGTTTTCCGCAAGGATCTCAATGGTGAGGTAAGATTTGCCTTTGGAGTTGTAGATTTCCAGTCCACGTATGGAGCAGAATGTTTTAGGAATATAGGGGGAATCTAAAAGATTCCTTGAGCCCCATATTCTCAACTTCTCAGAATTCAGAAATTTGACAGTTGATTTTGCACTATTTGGTGCGTTCAAATTTCTCATTTTCTTATTCTATTCTTCAACCACTTTTTTAAGTGGAATGGAGGTGTCATCATTCATGTGCGAGCAACCATTTCCATGCGATTGATGCCGTGAGATCGATGGTCCAACCAGCTTCAGCAGTTTGACATCTGCTTCTTCAGATGGCCCTTGGTTGTGAGGTATATGCTATGTTCATGTACTTCTTCTTTATGCATTTTCCTGCACAGATCCTTGTTGATGTTGATGAGGGATCTTGTTTATTATTGTTTTCATGATTCCTACTTGATGTGATGGGGAATTGTCTATGTGATGTACTTGTTGTAATGATTCATCATGTTATGTTTTGAGATCCCTTTGTTGTATGTTGATGGGATACTCATGTGCCTCTATGCATGTTGTGTTTTGAGATCCCTTTTATGCCATGTTGGTGGGATGACCATCATCCATGAGTTTGTGTCATACTAATAAGAGTCTTTTGACTAAGATTTCATGTAGCAGAAGCTCTCTTAGAGCCACTCCTGCGTGAGGGCATGAGTCTGTGTCATACTGATAGGAGTCTTTTGACTGAGAGTTCATGTAGCGGAAGCTCTCTTAGAGCCACTCCTGCGTGAGGGCATTTTCCTTGTATGATTGCGACATCATCTCTATGTACATCATCACTTTATTCAGCACTTAATGCAGTGACCTACACCATCTTGACACCGGGGCCCGGAGACGTAGTCCCTCCTGGACGAACTCCATTATCAACGGCTTATGTTTTTATTTTGCTGATGATTGTCTTGTTCTTCTTATTTACAACATGCACATGTATTCATTTATGTTCTTTTAAAAATGCAATTTAACACATCACGAAAGCAAAAGGTCTTGGAAGGGTCCTTCGTCACACCCAGGCCCATAGCTCAGTGGTATCGGAGTGGTCTTTGCGTGGATGTGAATTACAACGTGAACAATGGAACGTGCAGCGATACAGGATGAAAAAGTGATGTACGAGACCATGCTAAACATTTCCAAAAGAGTGGAAATAATGTATGAAACTCTACAGAAAGAGACAGAGGAAAAGGAGCGATTGCAGCTTCAGTTGAGAGCCATGGAAGAGGCCCTATAAGAACTAAAGCACAACAAACAGAATCTTCAAACAGAGAACGTTGAATTGAAGATGCTTCTACATGAAGAGAAAGAGGAGAAACATGGTTTGCTACGACAGCTGCAAGCAAAGGACGAGGCCTTGGAAAAGCTGCAGCATGACCCATTTGAGGTAAAAAGTAATTCTCCAAATTCATGTATGTTTCCTGATGATGATTTCACTATTTTCGAAAATTATACCACAGGAATTGGCTCCAAACTGTTGAAGAAAATGGGGTATGAAGGAAAGGGCTTGGATGTTAATGGCCAAGGCATTGTCAACCCCATCAAAGTAGAAGAATTACCCTCTCAGGAAGGACTTGGGTATGTCAGAAAGGAATTTGGGGAATGTGCCACGACAGCTAGTGAACCACCAACAACAGATGATGAGAAGCCCTCATCAGTTCTTTCCAAATAAACAGAGGAGGTAAAAGATGTTGATTTCCTTTCAGTTTCATCTTCATATAATATGATTTTCATTGGAGATTTGGAGATCCCAATTATAGGGACAAACATGAGGTTCCTTACCAGGACGAAGCACGCAAAGGAAGGAAAACTTGGTGTTAATAACCAAGGCATAACTCAACCATTGGAGGTTGTGCAGAGACCTCAATTTGCAGTCTTGAGATACACTGAGGGAGAATGCTCAAAGGTGTCAGATTCTTTTGAGACATCGTCAAAATCATCGAGGAAAGAAAATGATGGGAAAACATCCCCATCATCCCATGGCAATTTCCATTGCAGAGATAGAGCTGAGGCAAGCTTTCATCGCCATACTTACACCAGAAATGGTAAGGAAAGGTATAACCACTTTCGACATTCAAATGTTCATTTCGATTATGATCATGTTGTTAATGATGAACGTAAAACATGGCATCGAAAGACATGTACCTTTTGTGGATTACATAACCATACATTTTCTCAGTGTTGGAAAAGAATGGCAGCACACAAAAGGATGAGGAGTGAAAAAACCCCTCAACAGCAGGTAAAGAAACATGTTAAGAAGATTTGGAGGAAGAAAACCTATTGCATTCATTGTAACAAAAGTGGCCATCAAAGAGCCACTTGTTGGAGGCTCCGTCCAGAACAACGCCTTAAAGACAGAGTGTCGGTGCATGAACCAGGTGAAACAATTGTTCGACAAGTAAAACCACCACAACGAGGCGACCCATTCACATTGATAAGTGAAAAATGGTTTCTAGACATGTTGTCGTTTCATGGTCATGCTTTTGTGAATCAATTGTTGCATTTTGAAATGTAAAAGTGATGATGTGTTTTCCATCACTTGTTCAGCAACAATGATGTCTAGTCTTACTTTGAGTTGCATTTTACACTCTGAAAGTGATGTTGTGTTTCCATCACTTGTCAAAGCAAATAGTGTTTGGACTTCTTATTGTAAATCATGTGTTGCAATGATGATATGTTTTCCATCACTTATTGAAGCAACAATGATATGTTGGCCTTGTTTTCATAGTTGGGGTATTGCATCCATCTTGTTGTAAACTTGACCACCGAATATGTGTTATAACTCGTGGAAAGTGTGGGACGCTTGGGTCGTTAGTGGGTCAGTTAAGACAACCATGTAATTTGCAAAACAATGTACTACAAGTTGTAGAGGTTGCAGGTGTCGGCTCATTGCTTAAGGCTCCGAAGAACAAAGGTGAAGGAGATGGAAGCGAGACCTTTCAGGACGCTTGTGATGCAAACAAGGTACAGAGAAGTTGTAGATTATTTTTCATGCTTTTGGAGGACCAAAAGCTCCTCGGTGGAGAGGATTGATCCAGGTGAATCCAGAGACACATAGGACAAAGAGAGCTTATGAAAGCTCAAAAATCAAAGTGTTTGGATTATGCTCGAACTAGGACCAGAGCATAGATTTCGTCATCCTGATCGCGGCGGTGCAAACGATTTGTCAATCCGAGTCTGGATGAAGGAGACAGAGGTAGTCAAAGTTGGGTTGACTTTTTTATGACTGTGCAGGTTTAACGAGGACACAATTTTCACTTTTCCAGCGAACAGAATCCGGCCAACTCCGGCAAGATTCTGGGTGAAATTGTGGCCTCGTTAAAAAGAATCCTTCAGCCTAAAAGTCAAATTTTTGAACATGCCTTCTTAATTATAAAAAATATATATATATTAAAAAAAAGGAGGGCGGTGGTGGGCCACCATCCCCACCACCCACACCTCTCCTCACAACCATTAACCTTACGTATGTATTAAGGTGAGGCTGGCAGGAGTTGAACCCACCTGGCCACGTGGGCCGGCCCATAAAGAACACCACCATAAAGAACACCCCATAAACATTAAGCAACCACCTAAAACACATGTGCACAGATGAGAAGGCATGGGGTGGGCCGCCCAATGCGGACCCGACCCATTTTTAAATTCATTTTCATTCAAAAAAAACTATAACGTGTAAAGAAAAGGAGGGGTGAGGTTTGACCACTTGACCCCTCCTCAACTAATACCCAATCTTACCAATGTGCCACAACTGCCTACATTGGTTAATCCACCAGAGATAAATTATATAAACTCAATTTTTTCAGTGCATGGGCAACATGGAGGAACCAAGAGTGGGCACACATTTCGAGACAAAAGGAGACAATGCATACAGTTCGAGATAGAATTTTGTAGGAGGAGTGAAATTTCACTTTGTCGGAACTTGACAAATTTTATATGGTTTCAGCACTTCTCGATGCCACGAATGCAATGGCATTGTCCGTTTCTCCATCAGAGTTTTGAATTTTTTGGCCATTTTTTAGTACGCAGGTGGAACCATGACTGCTACAAAAATAGGGAGTGGAACCATGATCCTTGAAATTTTCCCGAGGAGGTAATTTTTCTCCAAGTCGGAATATAGTCAAGTTTATAGTCGTTTTTCACGGTTTTCCATAGGGATGGCAATGGCAAGATCAGATTCGCCTTTGGAGTTGTAGATTTCCAGTCCACCTATGGCACAGAATCTTTGAGGAATCTAGGGGGAATCTAAAAGATTCCTTGAGCCCCAGATTCTCAACTTCTTAGAATTTAGAAATTTGACAGTTAATTTTGCACTATTCGACACCACAAATCTGATGGTGCATTCATATTTCTCATTTTATCATTCTATTCTTCAACCACTTTTTTAAGTGAAATGTAGGTGTCAGCATTCATGTGTAAGTAGCCATTTCCATGTAATTTATGCTGTGAGACCGATGGTCTGAGCAGCTTCAGCAGTTTGACATCCTCTTCTTTAGATGGCCCTTGGTTATGAGGTATATGCTGTGTTCATGTACTTCTTCTTTATGCATTGTGTTGTACATATCCTTGTTGATGTTGATGAGGGATCTTGTTTATTACTATTTTCATGATTCTTGCTTGATGTGACGTGGAATCGTCTATGTGATGTACTTGTTGTCATGATTTGTCATGTTATGTTTCGAGATCCTTTGTTGTATGTTGATGGGATCCTCATGTGTCACTATGCATGTTTTGTTTTGAGATCCCTTTTATGCCACGTCGGCGGGATGATCATCATGCATGAGTGTGTGTCATACTGATAGGAGTCTTTTGACTGAGAGTTCATGTAGCGGAACCTCTCTTAGTGCCACTCCTGCATGAGGGAATTTTCCTTGTATGATCGTGACATCATCCCTATGTACATCATCACTATATTCAGCACTTAATGCAGCGGCCTACACCATCTTGACACCAGGGCCCGGAGATGTAGTCCCTCCTGGACGAACTCCGTTATCAATGGCTTATGTTTTTATGTTGCTAATGATTGTCTTATTCACCTTCTTTATAGCATGCACATGTATTCATTTATATTGTTTAAAAATGCAATTTAACACATCATGAAAGTAAAAGGTCTTGGAAGGGTCCTTCGTCACACTCGGACTTGTATCAGAGCCAGACCAAGGAATTAAAGAGACATCCAAAGTAAGCTTATGCTGACATTTTTGTGCAGAAGAAAGGAGGATTTAGAGACAGAGAAAGAAACAAAGGCCCATCCCTTAGGAGATATTGAGTTGCTCCCCTTGCAGCCTTTTATGCAACGAAGTAAAGTTACAATAAATTTGATGCGTATTAGACTTACTTTCCTTTTCGATTGGGTTGTGTTTATAAGATAATATCTTCGATATTTTCTTTACATAAATTAATTGGGAATTTTTATTGCCTTATGGACTATGGATCTAACCTAGTTTCTATACTAACAGTTAGCCTGTTGTATGTTACCATCTGAAAAAGTGATTATTTCATCTTTTCATACATGCTTGAGAGAAATAATCACCAATAGGAGTGGTGGCACTATTGGGTTTAGACCTTAATTTATTTCTCTTTGCCTCCCTTATTTTTAGTTTGTCCTTCTCACATTTGCTTGTAGGTACCTTGTTTTTCCTCCCATATTCTATTTTGTTGAGTTTTTTGCGGAAATTGAAGCGAAATTACTCATGGAAATTTGCCATGCAGGAACGAATCCACTTCATGTTGGCTTAAGGGGTCCTGACCCAGGTTCGAAGTTAGTTGCACCAACCAACAAAACCCTACACTGCTGGCCCTTTGACAGCAACTTGCGTAGCATAGGCCGCAGTCTCACCGAAGCAGTATTAGGGGATGCAAGAACCAAGTTTCTACATCTAGAGACTAGTGTGATGTCTTTCAGTGCCTTAGATCTGCTTCTACGCAGATCGGTAGTCTTCTAGGGCTCTTTACTGTAACTAGGTTAAAATGGCTTCCAGACCTTTGCAAAGGTCCACGATTAGCCTTTGCGAACCTTAAACCGATGATCTACCTACTTCCGCGCATCAATAAAATACCATAGATCTGAGTTCGTGCAGATCTACTTAATTCATCAGGAAACATAACAAAAACAGCTTTTAACTTCATGAAAGTAGATAACCATTCATATCATGCATTATTAAGATAGATTCAGTGACTTCCAGCATTCATTCAATATTTCATAAAATATATCATTAAGCGACAAAATATAACATAAACAAATTCACAGAAATACATAGTAATTCTTTCAAAAATTGTCTTTATTGATCTTCAATTCTCAGATTATAGACTCTTCTACCCTCCACACACAACTGCAGGGGTCTGCACACTTAGCTGCAGACTCTACCTAGGCCTACTATGCACTCAACTGTAGGAGCCTTCCCTTCTTCACCTAAGCGCAGGAAGTAGAGCCTTCCTACCTTAGAACTTTCCCAAGACAACAAAAACCTTTCAGCGTACCCAATTCTCTATAAAAAGTTATCTCTAAGGCTCGCTATGACTCAAATATTTATAGCTTTCCTTCATACAATACCATGGTCCACGGACCATGGGAGAATCTAAAAACCGACCAAAAACAAGGGCTAAGACCCTTTTGACTCCTATCTATATGCGCACTTTGCATCCTCATATTGCAGAGAATTTTACATTTTTTTTTGCAAAATTGGGTTAAACTGACCCTAGGGAAACTATCCTCAGATTCCCCCAACAAAAAGATCATGACTCACCCTTGAGTCACTCAGCTGGCTTCACGATATTGCTATGAAGACCACCCAACTCAACATGTATGACTGCCACTTCTGCAGCACTCTGTGTCGCTTCCTGTTGTACCTCTTCGACCAATTTCTCTTTTTTTTGCCCCTATACTGTGAGCCACATGGTCCTCTGCATCTATTGTAATGATTTTAGCTTCTCCTGAAGTGACAAAGTAACATGACAAGCTTCCTCTAGCCATGGATGCAAGATAGCCTTCAGCAAGGCCTCCTTCCTCTGCAAGTCATCCACCATTGTGAGCAGCTTCTTGCCCTCCTATAGCTTTGTGAGGCATTGCATTGCTACCAAAGTGTGCACAGTCACTCAGACCTCATCATTCTGTTGTTGCGTTTCTCAAACATCTGTGTTGAGATTCTGTAGGTTTGGGTCCTCCTGCAGATTCATCCATAACTCCATCATGGCATCAAACATCGAAGAGCATTCATTAACTACGGTGTCTAATGCAGTCATGCCCTCCTTTATTGCTGCTTTGTGTTGCACATGAACCTCTGGCAGAGTCGTTGGCTGCAACTTTAACTGCAGCTCGACAATTTTCATCTGGAAATAGAAAGTCACGCTACCGACTTCCTCCTTTGAAGCACGTACTACAGCAGCAAATTTCCTCACTTTGGCTAACACCTCTGCATCCACTGGTATATTCAGTTTAGGCACTGACTTGCAAGCCTCCGCGATCATTGTCTCCAAGTGCTGACGATGTGTCTACAACTCTTCCTTTTCCTTCAGTGCCTAAGTTTTCTCTACGAACAATTGTTCATTATTGACCTTAAACTCACTAACGACAATGAGTGTGCATTGTTCCCTGATCCTCAATTCTTATGACACCCACTGATGCTGCGCATGGAGGGTCTGGAGTAGCAACACGGCCAAATTCAGCCCCATATCCTTCACTATATTAATCACAGCGCGATCCTCTTCTGATTCTGTGTGAACGGACCCCTCTAGAAATGGAATGACCCTAAGGTCTAGAGTCCGTTCTAGCTCCGCAACTGTGCTACTTCCCTGCGTCAGGCTTGCTTGCACTCCACTCACCTACCCAATACCCAACTGGTTCATGTTCACCTAGATCTGCGGCTCGCATAGATCCTTTTGGATGCTCCCCAGCATCTGCATATATTGTTGCTCAATTTGTTGCAGCACCTCAGTTGTTGTGTCCCATATCTTGTCTCTGATCTCATCGAGATCGCATTCAGTGAACACCATAGGATTGATATGTGTCTGATTTTCAAACTTATGCTTTTTCCATTGTCCACCCTTCTGCTCTTGTCCACGTATCTTCAAGATGAAAGGAGTACGCTGCTCCTCACCACCACCTCCTCCCTACTATGGCGGCTCTTTCTCGTCGGTGTGATGGGAAGCAGACTTTCCACCCTCCTTTGTATCCTCCCATTCCTTCTCTGCCTACTCTTGAGAAGCGCATTCTTTCTCCATCCGTTCTTTCTTTGCAACTATCTTAGCAGCTTCCTTCTTCTTTTCTTTAGTCAAGGCGCGTGCAGCCTTCTAAGCGGCATCCTTCCACTTCTACACGGTAGAGATCTTAGTGCCTTTACTTGTTCCCACATCTAGCGTCATAGGGTTGCACCACTCTTCTGGCCAATACTATACAAATTCTTGCACATCCGTCTCAGACACCAAATAAGGCAGTAGATGCCATGTTTTCTCGGGGTCCTTTCGTGCCTGGATTGACGCATTGTGAAAGTCAACCTTGAACTCTGTGTAGGCTGCCAATTGTTCGAACAAGGTTGGGGACAACCTTGGCCTTTGATTAAACACCATATGAAGGTTCCATCAGGATCCAGAAAATCTTTGTCTCCTTGACTGTTTCTAGGAAAACTAGTGTCTTTTTTATCTACTAGTCCCACTAGGATTGGTAGCTATCCTAGAAACAAACAATCAAAGCAATTTGTGATTTCCTTTATGTATGATGGATAAGAGAGAAGCAAAGGAACCAACCTGGATCTTCCGCTTGACTCCTTGCTTGATTTCTCTCTCCCTTGATAGAGCTTGCACCTCTTCTCCTACTTATCCTGCTTAGTGAATACCTGTAGAGACAAAGTAACAAAACACCATCAAAGCATCTCGATCTATTATATCATAAACAATGCAGAATCGGAAATACATTGAACATACAATGGCATTCACAAATACACTATTGTATGGAGGAAAACTCAAAGAACTTTATTAATAATAGAAGGGAGAATTACAACCTAGTTGTCTGATCTAGCATCATCCTCCCAGCATCAAAGCCCCCTTCACCTCATGAAAAGCAAGATCACCCAACAATACAATACCCTTTCTCAAAGACAAACTATCAACACTTCCTTACAAATTACCAAATTCCAGCCTCTAGATCTCTCAGATGAGGGATCCATTTATAGATGTCTACAAAGGTGTGAGTCATCTCTAGGTTTTTGATTAGTGTCATTCCACTTGTTTTTCTTGGTTCCACTTGGAAATTTCTTGGATCTCTTACTCATCCCTGGGGGAATTCAGAGAGGCAAGTGTCATAGGAGAAGTTTCTGGAAGATTCCATGAGCCTCCACTTAGCAAACTGTCTCAGACATTTGTCCATCCTCTCTCATTGCACCCCACAGAAGGCCTCTTCAGTATGCATCGCACTTGGCTAGTGTAGAAGTCAGTATGCATCACACCTTGATAGTGGAGCAGTCAATATGGTCCAGTTTTGGCCAGATCTAAGTGGTTTTTCAGGTGGAACTTTTGGGGAATGATGTAATCAGTTGACTACGATCCTTTAGGGTATGAAACAACACTTTTAGGGGTTAAAGAGCCCTTGGTTTATCGATATATAATATTGGGGTTGCAGTGCCCAAATATGTCTATAACAGTTTCCCCCTAAAGCATGAAGTCGTAAATCTTTTGATGTCGGGTGAAATGCTTTATCATGAGAATCCGAGGTATTCAAATTGGAAGGTGACCTGTATAAGATACAATACAATACATCATTATATAATTTTCATGATCTAGTTGAGGTGGGAATTCCCATGCTCAGCTTTATAAATTTATTTTCATGTACATAGGACAGATAATTGTCTGCAGTCGCAGACTGGTTTTTCATATGAAGAGTCATCTTCCCTGGCTTAGATGACTAGCTATGCAACTTTTGTGTACATTTGATGTCTTTATATCCCTGAATATATCGCAGCCCGGATGGATGAAACTAGATCCGGGGTCTTCAAACTTGTTCAATCTTCGCTCAATGTACAATTCGATCCATGTGAAAAGATGTCCTGAAGTCGAACATGGAAAGACATCGCCTGATTACCAGCCAATAATGTAAGTTGTTAACAGGTGCGAGAGGAATCACTGATAATGATAATGACCCTCAAGGTACTACAGTACAATTCACGTGGTGTGAATATATGATCCAATGTTGAACACCATGCAAAATCTTTCAATCGAAGGCCATTAATGTAAACCTGTCACCGGAAGTGAGAAGCTTGCCATTGAGGCATGCAAGCTTCAAAGTACTGAAAGGGTTGTTTCTAAGTCAACTTCTTGGATAATGAGCTGATGTCGAAAAGAAGTGACCCGTCATAGGAGGGCCTTAATGTATCCCACATCTACGACACGAAATGAAGAAAATGATTTTATGGAGGTGAAAATGATCGACGATACAAGGTTCAGGAATGGTTGTCATGAAAAATGGAGGTTGAAGGTATTACAATGGATGAGGCATTGACTAGATGGTGAATTCTCTGAATGACTTCTCTTGAACATATTGGCGACAATGAGATGGATTGGTAGCGTTAACCCCAAAATATGGATGGTATGGAGGACCAATGGTGATATGACCAGTGAACGGAATAACCCAACCCGACTCAATCATGGTGATGGAGTGAAAGTGTCATGTTCAAGAGCGACCTGCTACCATAAAATTCTTGAAATTTTCTTCCCTTTTTTCCCAGTCATTGCTGACTAGTACCTCTTTATTTTTGTCAAGCTTGAGGAGGATAACATATGCTTGTTCTATAATTTTCCCTTAGGGCAAACCTGTCACTATGTTATAGCGAGTCTAGCGACAATGAAACTCGTTCTTGTCTGGGTGGATAAGTTTGTCACTATTGTTTTAACGAGTTTAACGACAAAGACAAATCGGTCCTTTTCATGTTTAGAGAGTTTGAAAAGGGACGAAAAGAGAACTCCAATAGTTCTTTTTCGTAGCATAATCCCTTAAGTCTGAAAAAGATTAAATCAATACAAAAGGGATGACTTTTCTGATCACTTTAGTGAGCTGAAAAAGACAAGCGCTCGAACTTTTTCATGAGATAATCCCTCAGGTTTGAAAAGTTAAAAATATACAGGAGGGATGGCACTTCCAATCACTTTAGCAAGCTGGAGAGGCCAATTGCTCGACAATATTTTCATATTTAGCGAGTCTGAAAAGGGTTTAAAGTGGACTCGTTTTTGAGAAACGAGTGGTATCCGGGGTAGCAAATGGTTCCGGGTAATCTTGGAACTTCTCAAAACATGGTGATGTGAAGAGGGTGGCTAACAAGACCACTCATCACAGCTGTTCCTCAAAATGGTAAACAATCAAGTGGAAGCGTATGATCGGCCAAACAGATGGAGGTGATGGAGGAAACACAACCAAGGTTCAAAAGGGCTGATATAATTGCGATCACAAGAGTTATTTACCGAAGGTGGGTTCATTTTTTAACGAGCTTGAAATCTGGGGGAACATATGCTCAGTTGGCAGGTTCATTTTTTAACGAGCTTGAACCTTGCGGAAACATTGCTCATTGCCTTTTTATGTAGGCTAGAAACGACCAAACTAAAAAGCTAAAAAATCTAGAAAAACTAGAACTACTAAGGTTAGGTAGGATGGTTTTGTCAGCAGTTTAGACAAGACACTTCCTTTGCTTCGTCTGCAACATAGACAAAGTTGAATGGTGGATCAGACCAATCACCTAACCTAAGAAGTTGAAATACTAGAAAACTAAAAAGCTAAAAAAAGAAATTGGTCATTTTTCACTTGCATAAAAAGGTTTGCCTGCCCCTAGGCATCGAGAAAAGGAGAGTCTCCAGTAACCATATGGGAATCACTGTGGTTAAGCAGGATTATTTTTGTTAATGGTTAGACAAAAACACTTCCTTGGCTTTGTCCTCCAATTAGACAAAGGTGAGTGGTGTGTCAAACCAATCACTTAACTTATAGGGACATTCATATGGTAGGATGGTTTCGTCCACAAAATAGACTAAACACTTCCTTGGCTTCGTCCATAGCGCAGAAAAAAGTGAATGGTGTTTCAGACCAATCACATAACCTACAAGGAAACCTATCTTTTCAGCTGGGTTCGTCCGCTAAAATAGACAAGGGTGCATGCCCCCTAAGCTTCTTTACATTCACCAGACTACTCTCGGTAATTAGGTGGATAGAATGAAGGTTGAAGAGACATTCTCGACGCAAAAGGACCATTTAGGGATGATGCTTGTCTTGAAGTTGTGTTTGAACTAGGAAATGAAAGCTGGTCAATAGTGACAATTTTGCCTTCATGCGGGAAACACATCACTCGAAAGAGTGTTGAAACAATAGCTTCCATGTTGTAAACATAGACACATCCGAGGAGTAGATTGTACTCTAACGGTCCTTGGACTACCATCACATTCAAGTGAATGGTTTTCCTTCTCAAAGTTATCGGCAACCTGGGAAGGATCCCTAATGGTCAAGCGGTTCCTTTATTAAAGCCTGACAAATTCTATGTAACAGGCATAAGCGATGGTGAACCTAGCACTTTCCAAGTAGTTGAGTAAAGGATACTGACTGAAGCCCCTTCATCTATGATAGTGCCAGACACAATCATTCTGTAAACTTGTACTATGATCCAGAATGGTACATTATAAGGAAGGTAAGATCTTGCTAGTCAATTCCAATCAAAGGAAGCGATTAGACTGCTTGGAGGGGGTACCGAATAAATAGGTGAAATAACCCCTTGAGTATCGGGAACTGGGGGATTCTCTTCCTGTTGTGAAGGAACGAGCGGATTGCCCCCAAGTTCATCGGACTCTGAAGTGACAAAAAGAATTTGAACAGTATTGTTCTCACCCTCTTTGGGAATGATATCATCTAAAGGTGGATCTTCTAAAGGCAAAACTGGGTCGACTACCATTTCGACCTGTTGACTTTGGTCCGATGTGGACTCAAAATATTCACTTTCAACGGTAGGTGCTTCGACCAACGGTTTAGTTAAGCCAGTCGAATTTTCAACTAGTAAAGGACTAGGGGAGAGTTTCTTGTATCCAGGGGGAAGTCCCTGCATTGAAGCAGGACGGTTATGCAAGACTCTTTTGGCCTCACCCAAAAAAGGACAATGGGGAAGTATATGGTTTCCTTCACGCACATGGAACTTTGACTTTTCCTTTCTCTCCGTTGACTTCACTATCACTAGTTGATGGTGTATTATCAACATGATCAGTAGAGGTTGATGACACCGGTTGGTGCGAATGGGGGGACCATTCTCTCAAGATCCGAGGAATGCACGGAAAATCTCGATGAAAATGGTTTCCTTTGCAAATTACACAAGGATATTTAGGAGATTTAGTGTGCGGATTTTCACCAGCTGATGCATCCAAATCTATGGTTGGTTGGTTGCCCCCTTGCTGAATTGGCTTTTTCTTCTTCTCCTTACCTTTCTTCTTCTTCTTAGTCACTTGGTTATTAGCATCACTACTTTCACCAAGCGAAGAGGAAGAAGGGGAGGGAGAAACAAACAAAGAAGAAGGCGAGGGGTCAATTTTAACATCAACTGGATGCTGATTCGATTGCTGAGGAATCATGTTATTTTGAACCACAGAGGTTGAGAATAGCCATAATAGCAGGCAAATAGTAAGTCCCGGAAGGGACAAAGTGGCCATATGAGGTGCACCAATATTTCCCCAAGATGTAAAAGGACTAATAATCCCCTCCAAAGGGATTCCTTGATTGGTGGACTCCATTATCTCAACCTAAGACCAACGAAGGAACAGGGATGTTATTCCGAATTTAAAAAATTTTAATGACGCTTTGACACAACTTTGCTTTTTTCAATTTTTAAGAGTCGAGAAAAAGCTAAAGATGACTCTAGTCCCCTTCGATTTTTAATGAGCCTGAAGTGACAAGTGCTCAAATGGACCTTTTCTTTTAAGGAGTTGAAAAGGAACAAAAGTGACTACTCTGGAGATCTAGACAGAGGGATTACCAAACCAATCGCAAAATTGCAAAATACACCTTGGTGATAAATTAAAGAGAAATTACCAAGGACTTATGTACGGCAATCAATCTTCCCAAATGCTGTGTTCAGTGCATTGTGATCGATAGGGTGGCAGACACGGCTTCCTATGGATAAAGGATATAAGCCTATTGTGGTCTCCCAATATATACTCGACGGTACGGGGAGCACAAGTCCGTGCTAGCACTTGTTGTATCAAAGAGGAGGAATCATCCAACCTTCGATGAAAATGATAATTACTAGATTTTACGACGCCGGAACACGTCTCTAGCCTAGACCTCTAGATGTGTTGCATTAGGTTCCAAAGCGTTGTTAAGTTCATTGAAAATTATTTTAGAGTTGATCTTGTTTAGAAGTTTTCCTTTCAATGGTTCACCGCATGATGTATATGTAAAACTCCTAAATATGCAATCTAAAATGATAAACAATCGTTGTTTATTTTTAGCAATGAAAATCCTAGCTACTAAGGAAAGAAGATTATGATTCTTTCAAACAAAGAGCAAAGAGCACACACTAAATGCACTTTTCCTAAATCAATTTTCGCACACATTCTAAATGCAAATGAAAATGCATGTATTTTTTTTTCATTCCCTTTAATGTGAAGAATGCCAAAAGGAAAACTAAGTATAGATCTGAAATATTTTCTTCAAAGTGACATTTCGACAATTTCTTTTCAAAATGAAAAGAGGACTAAACGACACTTTTCGATTTCAAATAGAGAATGCTTTCGACACTTCAAAATATCAATAAATCAAATCAAATACATGACAAAAATTTCAATCGACTATCCAAGGAAGGAAGACTCAACGACACTTCTCTTTTTGATACAAAATGATAGTTACGACACTTTTTTGCACCAAAATGACAGTTCGATTTAAGCAACTTTTTGACAAAGGATTGAAAATGATGGACAAATATATAATAACATTTGCTAATCCTAATCAATGGAGGCTAAACTATGTAAAGCAAGGAGGCTTCAGCAATGAGATACTGTTCATAAGCGGCAAAACAATTGAACAAAGCTAAAAACAAGGACAAAAAACCCAAATTTCAAGGAGAGAAATACGATTACTCAGTCATCGCACCTATGCTTCACAGAAACAGGGATGCATCTCACCTGCTACACTTGGGAAGTGCGATGCGTACTGGCTTCCAGTGATAGATAGTGCGATGGGCCAGGGAGCGCAACTGAGGTGGGTTTTGGCTCAAATTTGCAGTTGAATTCAGTGAGTTACACTGAGCTATTATGGACAGTAAAGAACAAAGTATAAGGGTATGATCTTGGAAGGTTATTGAGCTACCAACAGGGCATCTAGAATGCCTATAAGTTATATGTACAAATCATAAACTAAACCGAAGATTGACTGAAGCAGCATTCATCTACTTTGCAATTGCAGAGCAAGAGCAGTTCGAAGGTTATCTGGCTAGCTTCAGGCTCCATCTATAGTTTATAAAACAAACAATAAACAATAAACAAACAAACTATTCGATCCCTAGTGGAGTCGCCATTTTGTTTCCGAGAAAACTAGTGTCTTTTCAATCTGCTAGTCCCACTAGGATTGGTAGCTATCCTAGAAACAAACAATCAAAGCAATTTGAGATTTACTTTATGTATGATAGATAAGAGAGAAGCAAAGGGACCAACCTAGATCTTCCGCTTGACTCCTTGCTTGATTTCTCTCTCCCTTGATAGAGCTTGCGCCTCTTCTCCTACTTATCCTGCTCAGTGAATACCTATAGAGACAAAGTAACAAAACACCATCAAAGCATCTTGATCTATTATATCATAAACAATGCAGAATCAGAAATACATTGAACATACAATGGCATTCACAAATAACAACATTCACAAATACACGATTGTATGGAGGAAAACTCAAAGAACTTTATTAATAATAGAAGGGAGAATTACAACCCAACTGTCTGATCCAGCATCATCCTCCCAGCATCAAAGCCCTCTTCACCTCATGAAAAGAAAGATCACCCAACAATACAATACCCTTTCTCAAAGACAAACTATCAGCTCTTCCTTACAAATTACCAAATTCCAACCTCTAGATCTCTCAGATGAGGGATCCATTTATAGATATCTGCAAGGGTGTGAGTCATCTCTAGGTTTTTGATTAGTTTCATTCCACTTGTTGTTCTTGGTTCCACTTGGATATTTCTTGGATCTCTTACTCATCCCTGGGCAAATTCAGAGAGGCAAGTGTCATAGGAGAAGTTTCTAGAAGATTCCATGAGCCTCCACTTAGCAAACTGTCTCGGACATTTGTCCATCCTCGCTCATCGCACCCCACGGAAGGCCTCTTCAATATGCATCGCACCTGGCTAGTGTAGAAGTCAGTATGCATCACACCTTGATAGTGGAGCAATCAGTATGGTCCAGTTTTGGCCAGTTCTTAGTGGTTTTTCAGGTGGAACTTTTGGGGAATGATGTAATCAGTTGACTATGATCCTTTAGGGTATGAAACAACAATTTTAGGGGTTAAAGAGCCCTTGTTTTATCGATATATAATATTGTGGTTGTAGTGCCCAAATATGTCTATAACATTGACTCACGCCTAATCCTTTGTAGACCATAGCGAGGCAAACCTCATTGCCTCAGGAAAATATTCCTTATGTGGAGGAAATTGGTTGTCCTCCGTAAACCTCCAAGGAACTAAGATGATCGACAATAAAAGCCAAGCATAATGAAATGGCTTTCTTTCCTCTTGAGCTTCTCGGTAATTTGTGAGGAACTCCTGGCAGAGATATTTGGACCAATTATACTGCATGCCCTTCACACACTATGCAGCAAGTGACACTACCGGCGCTGGAACTTTGTCTGTGTGGTACTTCCACATGATCTTTCCTGTGAGGATCTCAGTAGTGAACTATACTACCTGGTCTTGAATTGAGAGGATAGAGTATCCATGCGAATTTTTCACAAGACCATACTCCTACATTTTATCAGCTAATTCCTTTTCCCCGATTTTCCCTCCAAACTCCTTGGTAGGGTCCGCGCCTTTGTTAAGAAACTTCGTTATCTTATGAATAAACATGTATGTTATTGTAATGGGCTTCCCAAGCCATAGAATCCCATCGTGCACCAGCACAAGGAGCTGGTGCACACACACCATGTTGATAATTGAGCGTGATAGTGCAACACTGAGAGCATGTTCAGCAGCCCCGCCTTCTCAACGCCACAAACCCACTTCATGAGCTCCAACGTCATAACCCTCATTTATTCATAATATATCTTTCTCATATACTTATGGGTCATTAAGTGTGGGAAATTTTCATGGTCTGCGGGGTCCCAATCCTCCATTTTTAAGACCAGAATTTGCGCTAACCTGGGACCTTCAAATTCGACCTGCTTAGGCAGCAGGGGTGTCAATATTGTGAATTTATCGGAATCAAGATCCTTGGGCACTTTATTTTTTCCCTTCCATGGAGGAATGTACTCAATAAGCCTTGAAATAGACTCAATTCCCTCAGCATCGACTTCTTCTACACCTTGGTATTCTTCTTCTTCTAAATCCACCACTTTCTCTGCTTGTTTGTCTTTTTCTTCTTCTATCGCACCTCCAGATTTTTCCTTTGTGATTGAGTGTTTTTCCCTTGCGGCCGATTGTTTCTCTTTTGCGGCAGTTTGCTTCGGCCTAGACGACCGCGGTGCCATAGGCACAGGGGGTGTAGCTTACTGGCTACTTCGGGGCTTGGCACATCAGAAACAACAAATTCTGAACTTATGGCTTCGACGGAGTTTGTAAAGGTCATCTTCGCAATGAATCGTGCTCGGGCTACTGCAAAGTAGTTTACAAACGAGGTGCGTGTCACAAATTCTTCCCAGAATGCACGATTCATACGCTTCAAACAACAAAATGTGCAAGAAACTCTCAAAATGCAAAGTGTTCTTCGTAGGACCAACACGCATAATTTATAGGGAGTTTTGAATTCAAATCTAACTATTCCCCCCAAATTCTGATAATAAATTCCCCTTTGGCAGTAGATCTCCAAATATTTTCATAATAAATAGTTCCTACTCGCTCCCCTTAACCTCTTTTTAGCCATCAAATCATAAATAGTAACCTCAACAGTTACCTCTAGACCCACCTATGTGGCACCATCCGCTATGGCGCAACTCATGTGGCATAGCTTCGCCTGTCACACCCCTACCATCCATCGCAGAACCTCCCTACCAAGATTTTCCCTAAGTCGAGTATTGTAGTTTATAGTCTCGCAATCCCTTGCAGCTACCTGGATTACTAAGACTGTCTTGCTACCATATAGTCATCGTGCAAGGGCCAAATCCCGTGTGTATAGCATAAGTATACTTCCATTCACTTTTGTAGGGAAAGGTTCCCCATTCAGCTTCGCGAGTTGAACTGCACCACCATCCATGATCTCTTTAATAACATACGGCCCCAACCAGTGCATTCGTAATTTTTCTGGAAACTTCATGAATTTTCTATCATATAAAAACACCAAATCATCTACGTTGAGCATGCGTAGCTTAATGTGCCTATCATGCCATGATTTTTCACATTCATTTTGCACTTGCTGATGAAATCCTGCTAGGAAACGGTCTTCCTCTAATTCTGTGATTTGCGAAAGCTGTTCCTCCAAGGTCTTGCGGTTCGCCATCCTAGTCAAGGATGCAATCCTTAAACTAGGCACGATGTATTCCATCAGCATGACTGCTTGAATTCCATAGACCAGCCTAAATGGTATTTGTCTTGTCGATTTCTTCTAGGACGTTCTATAAGCCCATAATATTGCAGGTATGTGGATGTCCCAGTCATTCCTCTACATGTTGCATACCTTTGTCAATTTGTGCTGCAAGATCTTATTAAAAGCTTCCACCATTCCATTCACCTGTGGGTGATAGGGCATACTCCTCTAATGATACACCTGAAGCTCTTCCAACGTCACATTGATCGTTTCATTCAAAAAATGCATACCCCTATCACTCATCAAAATCTTCGAGCATCCAAACCTTGTTAAGACACACTCAAAGAGAAACTTTGTAGCAGTGGCAGTTGTATAGTCCCTCACTAGTTGTGCTTCCACCCATCTGGTTAAATACTTCGTAGCAGTAATAATATACCGTGTGCCCATCTTCTTTCCTGGTGGTTGTATGGGACCTATAAAACCAATGGCCCATTTCTCAAATACCTGCAATGAAACTTGGGGATTTAAAGGCAATTCATCCCTTCACGAAGGCTTCCCTATCCTTTGGCAAGCATTGCAGGCCTTACAACATGCATTTGAATCCTTGTGTTATGTTCGCCACCATAACCCAGCGTGTAAAATCTTCTGTGCGGTCGCTTTTCCTGCATAGTGGCCTCCTGCCACTCCTCCATGAGCTTTAGCTAGGATACTCGTGCGTTCAAACACTAGAACATACCTTTGCAATATGTCATCCGTCCCCATCTCATACAAGTGACACGTAATTACTGAAAAATCTGCGGCATGAACTACTAACTCCTTCTTTTGTTGAGTGGAATATCCTTCTAAAGCTGTTCCCATCGTTAAAAACTGAATAATGTAAGTAAAATGATCGTCCACGACGCGCGCCACAAATAGCTACATGTCTGGTATTCCTTCCTCCAAGATACTGGGTTCTTCACCTGTTTCGATCCTTGATAGATGGTCAGGGCCTGCATTTAACCTTCCAGGTTTCACAATCACCTCATAGTCATACTCTTGGAATAATAGCAACCATCGGTATATCTTCAACCCCAAAATAGGATTATTGACCAAGTACTTCAGCGCAAAGTGAACTGTATACATCTTGAAGTGTCCGCCCAACAAATAATGTTTGAATTTCTATAGCACGTAGACCATCACCAGCCCTTCGCGCTCTGTGGTGGAGTAATTCTTCTCAACTTTGGATAGCTTTCTACTTTCAAAATCTATTGGATGATCAATCTCACCTTCTCCTGCCTGGGTTAATATAGCTTTGAGCACAATATAGGAGGCATCAACATGCACATGAAACTCCTTTTTCCAGTCAAGAAACACCAAAATAGGTGTTGTCACCATCTTTTCCTTCAAGACATCCAAGCTGCACTGACAGTCTTCATCCTAACAGAACATTGCATCCTTTTTTAGCAATTTTTCCATCAACGCGGTTATCTGGGCATATGCCTTGATGAACTTTCTGTAGTACCCAGTGTGTCCCAACGTCACACGTAGTTGTTTCACATTCCTAAGGGGTTCCAAATTCACAATAACGACAATCTTTGCAGGGTCCACCATCAATCCCTACTTATAGACAATGTGGCCAAGAAAAATCCCAAAAGGCACATAAAATATACACTTCTTTAAGTTCAGCGTGATCTGATACCTTTGACACATATCCATCATGAGGCACAAACTCACAACATGGGGCTTCACCAACCCAAACACGGTCCAATCATCGAAATATACTTCTAGGAACTTATGAATAAATTATTTGAACGCTGCAATCACTACCCGGGAAAAGATTATAGGCACGTTCTTCAACCCGAATGGCATAACTATATATTGAAAGCAACCCCACTCTGTCGTGAAGGTTGTTTTGCTTCGATCCTCTGGAGCGATCTTTATTTGATGATAACCCAAAAATCCATCAATGAACGAATATGCTTCCTGTCCACCAACATTTTCTAATACTTCATCAGTAAACGGTATCAAAAACGGATCATGTACACAGGCATCATTCAACTTCCACAAATATACACATATGCGGATTTCTCCCTTTTGTTTATTTTCTTGGACGACCGTTGGGCTTACCTAATCGGATTCTTCTACAGGCTCAATAATGCCAACTTCCAGCATCTTATCTAGTTCGAGCCACACATTTTCCTTATACTTTGGATTCAATCGATAAGGGCACTGCTTAATAGGCTTTGTTGGCTTTGTGGGGCCTAACCCAAGTTTAGCGTTAGTTAGCCAAACAAATCCCTACACTAATGGCCCTTTCGGCATCAACCCGCAGAGCGCGGACCGAAGTCTCACCCGAAGAAGTATGGGGGGATGTTGGAACCAAGTTTCTGCACCCTGAGATGGTCGTGATGTCGGTTTATACCCTCTGCCCCTACTTTTGTGTAGGTCGTTAAGCGTTAGGGCTCTGTCAGTCTACCCTTTATTCCACCCTTCAGTACCTCCGCGAAGGTGTATGATTGACCTTCGCGCAGTCCTAACCCATGGTCTGGGTACTTTCGCGCAGCTATGACAATGTATTGTATAGTTTCCCAAGTTATCTAAAGTGTTTTAATTATCTTACTAATATATCACAGTTAGCGACGCGTAAACTGATATCCTTATTTGTGTTCCATTAACCGATATAATCACATATATTCATGCATCAAATAAACGTTGTAAATTAAACCCAAAACAAAATATAATCAGATGCATTAACAAGAACTAAATACACAGAATTTGAAGAATAATTCTCTTTATTGATATCTTCCAGTTTAATACAGACTCTATCTGCTCTGCGCACAACTGCAGGGGTCTGCACAGTCAGCTGTGGACTTCCACCCTATGCCTATGTGCACTCAGCTACAGAGTCTCTACCTACACTAAGACCCGAGAAAACTTAGGCTACTTTCTTCCTTCCTTAACTTAACTCTTCACTACTTAGAGCTTACTTATTTAGCTCCTTTTTATACAATCCCATGGTCCGCAGACCATGGGTAGATCTTTACAACTGACTTGACACTTTACAAAATAAGGGTGGACAACCCTTTATGACTCTTGACACCTTCGTGCTTTGTGACCACAAACTGCGGAGACTTTACAACTTTATTACAAAATTATCCAAAAACGTGGACTTTTAGCCCCAAAACTATTGTTGGGGGAACCTGTTCCCAACAAGCTTTGCATCTGGTTTCAATGTAATCTTCATAATGCCTAAATCTCCAACAATCCCTTTTGAATCTAAAAAATTATTGGGAAATAAGTCTTGGTACTCGCACAAAAGCTCAGCTACCTTATCAACCATATCTTCATCCCAATAATCTCCTATCTTCGTAAACTTGGGTTCTTCTTCATACCTAATGTTTACTTACCTAGTCTTCAGAAGCTCGGTTATATCTAGGTTCACTACCTTCAGTCCTTTGACATCATGTTTTCCATCGGTCTTAGGGATGGTAATATTCCGCAAGTCATCCTCTTCTTCAGCAGTCACATTATAACATTAGAGTGCATGGCACAGCTATGTACTCCAATCCGATTTAGTCCATTCTACCAGTTCCTTCAGTGTTCTGAATATAGCTGCTTTTATTCCTTGTGGCACTTCTTTTAAAACATCCCATTCTGCAGTCCCATGGTGAAGCTCAATCTCCAAATACTAGTTCATGGGGATCGTATCTAGCATATGAAAGAATATATGCACCCACTCTAGTTGTGGTTCTATTCCCTAGGTTTTAGTCCATCGTGCTAAATGATCGCATGGATCATCCTTCCCACCATATTTTATTGGCATCCTGGTATTAGCATAACTGAACCTTAGCTTCATCATTCTTCAGTATTCTCTTCATCCAACAAATCTTTCCTTGTGCACACCCCACCAACGGGCAAGCGTAGCATGCAGCGCCAATTCCAGTGCCTAAAATCGATGCTCTTCTGGTACTTCCTTTTCAAATTCATCTAAAAACAATTCCACATCAATCAATCAATCATAATGCGGAAAATTCCTTACCTCAGTCGAAACACTCCTGAGCAACTTGGCCATCATATTGCAACAGAGCTTAGATACTTCATGCAACTTATTCTGCCAATTCTCAAGCTCTTCATTTGAATCTGAGGCACAAGAGCTATCCCTACCCCATGCAATTCATCTGTCTTCTATAGGATTGATCCAATCCTCATCTCGTATTGTTATCTTGTATATCTAATTGAGATCATCGTCACTTTCTACATAGTTGTGCACAGGTTCAGTATAATGTGCTCCCTCTACAAGGTCTAATGGCACTATTACCCTGAGCGACTTCTTCTCAAAGGAAATCTTACTCTTCTTCAAGTTGATTGCCCCGTTCATATCAATAGCCCAGTCGATTCCTAGTAGCGCGGGGCATGGGTTACTATCATCCACTATCTCAATGACCTCAACGTCAGCTAGGGCACTTTCTCCCTCAATATCCACCATTACACCATACAAGCGCCCCATTGGAATAATATTTTGTTGATTTTCCATGCGCAACTGAATAGGAGACCACTACAATGTAGGTCTCCCCATCCTCTCCCATGTTCTTTTAGGCAAGACATTCGCATCAGATTCCAGATCCAAGATGACATGATCCATTTCATGTTCACCTATCTATGCAATTAACCTCATTTCGTGCATTGTTTGTGCTTATGCTTGCAAAACTTCCTCAGTGTGTGTTTCTCTATAGGAGTCTTTTCCTTATTGGTGCATCTGACTATTAAATCTTTTAGTCCTTCAACTACTTTCTAATCGCGCATAAGCTTCATACAAGTCTTCAGAAAGGTAGCTAGTATTGAAGGATCTACTTGCGTCGCATTAGTCTCCAGTAACTTCATCTGACTTCCTGAGGTGGAGGTCTCAGCGAAGTTATTCTTTGCTTCCAAGAAGGTCTCTCTAACACAGTTTAGATCAAAATTGAGTTATTTCTCAACAGCCTTGCGTACCCATCCTTCTTCCTTAGGTTGATTACCTTTATCTGCGCCAATTTCTATACCACTTCTTAACATAATGTTTACATTTGGATCCTCTTCGTAGGGCTCAACCCTCATCATCTGAATGTTCTGCATAGGTTATTGAGGTTGTGCCTTCTTCTCTTGCATCTTTTCCATAAGGACCAGACATTCCTCTATGACATGATCAAACTATCGACAATACTGACATGAGTTATGCGTGGGATTTAGACAATCGCGCACGAAGTCCCCTGATTCACCGTAGTTATAGAAATTTCTTGGCCCATGCCCTCGCCCTGGTTTAGTGTTTCTTCCTCATCCTTGGGCTTGGAATCCTCTACATGCTGCTCCTACGCCTTGATCTTGAGGTTGGTGTTTTGCCTTCATTCTGTAGGTAGGGGTTTTATCCATCATTAAGTCATAACTTCTACAATGGCATTCATCAGGCCCTAACGACTTACAGAAATTGAAAAAAAATTGTTGAGGGGTCTTTACAAACTTCTGCAATGGATGATAGTTATCAGTAGCATGTTTTCCTATGACTTGAAAAATAGCACAGCTCCCACACTCGTCCCAATATTAATCTATGGTTTCAGGGGTATAGGTCCTCCTCCTATAATGTTATTCTTAAAGACCAGGAAATGGTCCTTATCATGTCCATGGATTTTACATTTTAGACATTGTATCTTAGTGCGCACCTCCAGCTGAGCTTCCCGTCCTTTCTTTAGGCTATGTAACTTCAAGTGCAAGATCTCCAGCTGCGAATGAATCTGTTGCACCCCAAGGTTCGTATCTAGAATAGGTGATGCATGCAGCCTCATCGCGATCTCGAAGGGTTCTGCTTGCATTGATATCTTCTATTATGACAAGGTATTCTTAAGTGCGGAAAAAGTGATTCTATAAACCAATCGTGATGCTGGGTATCTGATATTTTCATGTTTTCTTACCTGATCTGACACTTCAACCTCTAATCAAAGTCCCAAAGGGGTCTCATCAACTCTCATTCAGATCTCCTTAAATTCAATTATTGACTATGCCTCTGACTTTGGCCTACTAAACTCTTTGTTTAAAGCTAGCAGGTTATCTACCAACGACGTGTTGGGGTTATCAGTGAAATACTTTATATACCAAGTTAATGTGCAGTCCTACAAGGCTATAACCAACTGTTCTTTCTTAATATTGTCATCATTAACCTGTTGCATTGTGCATACAACTCCTGCAACAAACCAAAATTGTTATGGGTCTTCATCACCCATTCCTTTAAAAATCGGCATGTTCATCACGTTTGCCATGTTGAATGGTGGAAGTGGAGGTGGAGGAGTTGAAGGCATAGGTGTATGAGGTGGAGGTGGAGGCGGAGGTGGAGTGGATGGATGAGATATCCTTGGAATACCCTGAGTTATTAACTGAACGATGCTTCATAGCGTAGTCAGCACTGCCCCTTCGTCGTCACTTGAAGGGGGTTCAATGAGTGGACTATACTCTAGGCTATATCCTCCATTTCTTCTAAAGAGTCTCCCACTTCGCGTAGACCCAAAAATCAAGGTAACTACATAACCCTCTTTTCACATAATAGCATTTTAATCCAAGTGTTCAATGACCTTAAGTACTTACCTCGTGGTCCTTTGAAGAATCATCGCTATAGCTAATTGATGTGTCAACTGCAAATTCAATAACGAATCCTCCCAGAATTTGATCAAGCCAATGATCAACAGCCCATGCAATCTTGTTTTTAGATGCCTCTAGTCATCGCACCAATTCTAGAGTCCACACTATAGGACTATCGAGCTTCCACCTCCCTTGACTTTTTGCCAATTTAGTTAACCACTCATATAATTTGCATGGAAAAGTGCAAAAGAAAATTTCATGGACCTCTATATACAAATATATATTCAACCAATCTGCCTTCGATAGGCGTGGATTCTTGTTTTCTTGAGCCACAAACTCGTAAATCTTCCAATCTAACCATTTTTCAATCTCTCTCTTAGTTGGATTCCAATGATACGACATCACACATATCTTAAACAGATCCTGGTCTCGACAACAGAACCATTTGTTGGCTTAATGGGTCCTGACTGTTATAAACATTTTTGGGCACTGCAACCCCGAAGCATAAATGTCCATAAACCAAGGGCTCCTAAGTCCCTAAAGGTGTTGTTCCAACCCCTAAAAGAACAAGGTCAACTGATTACAGCATCTCCCAGAAGTTCTCCATGAAAAACTACTCAAAACTGGTCAAAACTGGACCATTTCACCTGCTCCATAGGCAAAGTGCGTTGCATCCCACCTGAATACACACAGTAGGTGCGATGCATGTCAAAAATCCCTTCTATGGGGTGCGATGGGCGAGAAGGGACAAATGGCAGGGTCAATCCCCAGTGGAGTCGCCATTTTGTTATCGGGAAAACTGGTGTCTATGCAGAGCTGCTAGTCCCACTAAGGTTGGTAGCTACCTTAGAAACAAACACACTAAAAACTACTTTCGTTTTCCTTTATGAGAAATAGATAAGAGAAGAATAAGGAGACCAACCTCTGTCTTGCGCTTGGTTCCTTGCTCGATTCCTCTCTCTTCTCGTAGGTCTTTGCCACTCGCTTCCTTATCTACCCAGCTTCGAGGAGTACCTATAGAATCAAAGCAGCATAACACTATCCAAGAACATAGATCTTTTATCATAAACAATATAGGATCAGATGTACATTGACCACACAAATGCATAAATCATCAATCATACAAGAATGTGGAGGAAAACTTGAATAGCTTTATTGATAATCAAGAAAGAGCAAAGAGGATTCCAAGGAGGAATTACAATCGTCGACCAACAAACATTTCTCCCAAACAGTTCACAAGTTACGGGAAGCATTTCAATGATCCATGGAAGCAATCATTCGCTTCAAAATATCGGAGTAGGCCACCTAAAAGACCCTGCCTTAATGGGTACTTTTGCCCTACCACCTCCGAGTAATCTGGCGGAAGTGGCCACGATGGGAACCTGCAACATGATATCTTCTAAATTTAGAAGATTCCTGAACATTTTGTCAGCATGGATCATCGCCCTAATAGAAATATTGTAGCAATCAATTTTCTTGGCCTGGGGGGCAAACCCAAATCAACGCTCATCGAGTGTTTGGATAGATAGGTCTAAGGAATATGGCACCTCTTCAGATCCTTGGTCACATGTACATTCCACAGATGAAGGAATCATTCAATCAAATATGATAGGAGAGGCACCATGGGAAGATTACCACCATAATTCCTATCTTCTGGATTACCACGAAGATTATTCCAGCAACCTTAATCATCCTTCAGTTTTTTATTTTCTATCAAATACTGTAAATACGGTGGATTCTGAGGATAGTTCTTTTCCTGTGTCAAACTCATTAAAAAATGAAACAACTCCCTTTCCAAATCGAGTCTTTCAAAGATCTCAAAGGTAAACCTTCATTCCAACCACCGTGTTGAATGCAATGAAGCTTGGGGGGCATGCTCCTTGATTTGCGTTATTATGCTGGGGGCATGCAAACTTATCACGAGCAGTGTTACTGCAGGGTTCAAGCTCGTTAAAAAATAAACCCGCCACGAGCAATTTTTGGTAAATTCAAGAAATGACCGTTATATCGAGCAGTTTTAGCGTGGAATTCAAGCTCGTTAAAAATAAACATAAGCAATGAGCAAGTGTTTCCCCCAGCATGTAAGCTCATTAAAAAATGAACCAATTTCCGGTAAATAGCCATCGTGAATGTAGTACTTCAGCCTTTCAAGCCTTGGTTGTGTTCTCATCATCACTCTATATTGGCCAATCATTCACCTCCATTTGATTGTTTACCTCTTTTGAGGAACAGCTGCGAAGAGTGATCTTATTAGCCATCCTTGTGACACTGTCATGATTGGAAAATTCCAAACCTTACCTGGAACCAGCTGCTACCCGAATCTATCACTCGTTCCTAAAAAAAACAAGTCTCCTTTAAGCTCTTTTCAACTGACTCATAAAATATGAAAAGGTTGCCGAGCCATTGGCCTCTCCATCTCGTTAAATGACCAGAAGTGCTATCCCTCCTTTAGATTTTAATCTTTTTAAACCTGAGGGATTATTACACAAAAATATCGAGCGCTTGTTTTGTTCGACTTGTTAAAATTACCGAAAATTCATCCCTTTTGTATTATTTTATACTTTTTCGGACTTAAGGGATTAGATGACGAAAAAGGATTTTTGGAGTTTCCTTTATGTTCCTTTTCAGACTCTCTAAAATTGAAAAGGACTGAGTTATCTTTGTCATTAAACTCGTTAAAACCTAATAGCGACAAACTTGTCCATAACAGACAAGAACGAGTTTCACTATCACTAGGCTCGTTAAAACATAGTGATGGGTTTGCCCGAAGGGAAAATTATAGAACAAGCATATGTTTTCCTCCTCAAGCTTGACAAAAATAAAGAGGTACTGGTCAGCAATGACTGGGGAAAAATTGGGAAGAAAACTTGAAGAAACTTTGTTGGTAGCAAGTCGCTCTTGAACATGACACTTTCACTCCGCATCCGAGTCGGGTTGGGTTGTTCCATTCATCGGTCACATCGCCATGGTTCCATCACACCATCCACATTTGGGGTTAATGCTACCAATCCATCATGTCAGTGTCACCGATATGTTCAAGAGAAGTCGCTCAGAGAATTCACCTGTGTCTCACCCGCTATAATACATTTTCGCTCCATTCTTTCATGACCGCCACCGTGAACCATATATCATCATATCGTTTTCACCTCCATTAAAATCATTTGCTCTGTTCTGTGTCATTGATGTGGGATTCACTAAGGCCCTCCTATGATAGATCGCTTCTTGTCGACATCAGCTCATTATCCAAGAAGTCGATCTAGGAACAACCCTTTCAGTACTTTGAAGCTTGCATGCCTCAATGGCAAGTTTCTCACTTCCAGCGACAGGTTTACATCAATGGCCTTCGACCAAAATATTTTGCGTGGTGTTCGACGCCAAGTCCCTTATTCACACCACGTGAATTGTACTGCAGTACCTTGAGGGTCATTATCATTATCGGTGATTCCTCTCGCGCCTGTTAACAGCTTACATCATTGGCTGGTAATCAAGCGATGTCTTTCCATGTTCGACTCCAGAACATCTCTCACATGGATCGACTTGTACTTTGAGTGAAGATCGAACGATATTGAAGACCCCGGATCTAGTTTCATCCATCCGGGCTGCGATATATATTCAAGAAAATAAATACATCAAGTGTACATCATTGCTGCACAGATAATCATCCAATATAAGGGATGATGGCTCTACCAGAATCATCAGTCTACACTCAGAAGATTGTTTGTCCTATGTACATGAAAATGAATTTATAAAGCTGAGCATGGGAATGCCCGCCTCAGCTAGATCGTGAAAATAATATTAAGATAATGTATTGTATTGTATCTTATTACAGGTCGCCTTCCAGCTCGAAAAAACTTCGGATCCTCATGATAAATCATTTCACCCGACATCAAAAGATTAACGACCTCATGCTTTAGGGGGCAACTGTTATAGACATTTTTGGGCACTGGAACCCCAAAGCATAAATGTCCATAAACCAAGGGCTCCTAAGTCCCTAAAGGTGTTGTTCCAACCCCTAAAAGAACAAGGTCAACTGATTACAGCATCTCCCAGAAGTTCTCCATGAAAAACTACTCAGAACTGGTCAAAATTGGACCATTTTACCTGCTCCATAGGCAAAGTGTGTTGCATCCCACCTGAATACACATAGTTGGTGCGATGCATGTCAAAAATCCCTTCTATGGGGTGCGATGGGTGAGAAGGGACAAATGGCAAGGTCAATCCGCAAGGTGGAGGAGCATGGAATCTTCCAGAAACCTCTCCTGTGACACTTGCCTCTCTGAATTCGACCAGGGATGAGTAAGATATCATCAATCTCCAAGTGGAATCAAGAACTATCATAGAGAAGACACTAATCAAATCTCAAAAGCTGACTCACCTCCCTTGCAGACATCTATATATGGATCCCTCATCCCAGAGATCCAGAGGCTGGAATTTTGTATCTTGTAAGGAAGTGCTGTTGGTTTCCTGGTGCAACATCATAGTGTTGGGTGATCTAAGCTTTTCATGAGGTGAAGAAGGGCTTTCTTGCTAAGAGGATGATGCTAGGTCAGAACAATTGGTTGTAATCCTCTTTGCTCTTTCTTGATTATCAATAAAGCTATTCAAGTTTTCCTCCACATTCTTGTATGATTGATGATTTATGCATTTGTGTGGTCAATGTACATCTGATCCTATATTGTTTATGATAAAAGCTCTATGTTCTTGGATAGTGTTATGCTGCTTTGATTCTATAGGTACTCCTTGAAGCTGGGTAGATAAGGAAGCGAGTGGCAAAGACCTACCGGAAGAGAGAGGAATCGAGCAAGGAACCAAGCGCAAGATAGAGGTTGGTCTCCTTATTCTTCTCTTATCTATTTCTCATAAATGAAAACGAAAGTAGTTTTTAGTGTGTTTGTTTCTAAGGTAGCTACTAGCCTTAGTGGGACTAGCAGCTCTGCATAGACACTAGTTTTCCCGATAACACTGACACAGGTTCCAAGTTACTTGTGCCAACCAACAAAACCCTACACTGCTGGCCCTTTCGGAAACAACCTATGTAGCGCAGGGTGTAGTCTCACCCGAAGAAGTATTGGGGGATGCAAGAACCAAGTTTCTGCATCCAGAGACTAGTGTGATGTCTTTCAGTGCCTTAGATCTACTTCCACACATATCGGTAGTCTTCTAGGGATCTTTACTGTAACTAGGTTAAAATGGCTTCCAGACCTTCGCAAAGTTCCACGAACAGCCTTTGCGGACCTTAACCTAATGATCTACCTACATTCGCACATCAATAAACTACCCTAGATCTGAGTTCGCGCAGATCTACTTCGTTCATCATGAAACATAACATAAACAACTTTTAACTTCACGAAAGTAGATAACCATTCATATCATGCATTATTAAGATAGATGCAGTGACTTCACACATCATTCATTAAATATTTCATAGAATATATCATTAAGCGATATAATATAACATAAACAGATTCACAAAAATACACAGTAATTCTTTCAAAAAGAGCCTTTATTGATCTTCAATTGTCAGATTACAGACTCTTCTACCCATGCGCACACAACTACAGGGGTCTACACACTCAGCTGCAGACTCTACCTAGGCCTCCTGTGCACTCAGCTACAGGAGCCTTCCCTTCTTCACCTAAGCGTAGGAAGCAGAGCCTTCCTGCCTTAACACTTTCCCAAGACAAAAAAAACCTTTCAATGTACCCAATTCTCTATCAAAATTTATCTCTAAGACTCGCTATGAATCAACCATTTATAGCTTTCCTTCATATAATACCATGGTCCACGGACCATGGGAGAATATAACAACTGACCAAAAACAAGGGCTAAGACCCTTTTGACTCCTATCTATCTGCGTGCTTGGCATCCTCCTATCGCGGAGACTTTACATTCTTTTTACAAAAACTTTTACAAAATTGGGTTAAACTAACCCTATGGACCCTATCCCAACACTCCATGTGCGACTGCAAAAGATTTCCTTGAACAATCACATGACACTATGTCATACCGCACAAATATATTTCTAATATTCATGTAGTTGAGATAAATCTCTGCAGTTTGAGTCTGTCTCAACTAGCAGTGGATTTTGTCCTATTTGAGACCCACAAATCCTTTGTTTTGTTTATTGCAACTATTAAAATCAAAATATACAATCAAGAATAATTAAGTAAAATTTACCTCACATAATCTAAGTAGGGGAGAAATTTCACTTAGACTCATAAATTTAGTTTAATTAGTGGTCCAACACCACCATAACTAGAGTTCTTTTTGCTTTCCATTTACAAAAAAAGTACATAATTTGTTTCAAAGCAATCATATAATTCTAGTTTAAACACTTCACACACAAAGAGGTCTCACTCCAAAGTGGAATACCATGTGTGCTATTTTCCCTGCACTCTTATTAGCGTGCAAAACAACATCATATTTTGTTTTGGTCTTGATGCCCCTGTTGTAGCTACTACAAACCCCCTCCAAAAAATTTCCCATGCTTTGATTTTGGAGCCTCCCTTTGGTCACATGAACTGTCATTTTTAGATACCTAAGCCACCCCTGGTATTATTTTCCTAAGTTTCAAGTTTTCTTCTTGGATTTCTAAGTGTCGCAACCTCTCACTCCTTCATGCCTAGATTGTGATATCATAAATTTGAATTCCCTTAAATAGCTACTAGGCACTTCATGATGACACTCATTCCTTGTCGACAGTAACTATTCAACTTCTAAACACAGAGAATGCACATTTTGTGAAGACATAATTAGGCAATGCTTCGATGACACTAATTGTGTGCCTTGATATGAGGGATTGCATAGTTCCTTGTGGAAGTCAACTATGCAATTCCTTGTTAGTATGAAATGTGCAACTACTTGTGAGAGGAAACTATGTAATCAATTGCGGGGGGGAACTACACACTTCCTTGTGGCAATGAACTACGCACTCCACTGAGACAACCAGATGCACAGTCTTTTCTGCTAGTGAACTGTGTAGTTCCTAGAGATAGGTAATTGTGCATCCCTTCAAAATAGGAAGTGCTCACTTCCTGATGATAGCCCATGTGCACTTATAGATAACAGTGTTTTTCCCAGTTGTTATCTTACATGTGTTAATTTACTAAGTTTAGCTCCTTTATTCTAGGCATGAACACTCAAAACCCTAACCCTAAATTTGTGAGTGCTCGTCTATATAACAAGCCATCCTAGAGCTCATTCTCATATTGATCTTTGGAGCTCTACCTATTCTTGTGAGCACAAGGAGATTTTGGTTTCATTTGTTTCATTTTTTGGGTAAGTTTCTTAACTGTCATTGTTTGCTTCTTTTGCTTTCACTGTTGTCGCTTTTTCCTTCGCAAGTGTCATTTTGGCCTACCTCTTACATAAAAAGTTTCATTTTAGTTATTATTAGCTTCTGCATGTGTTGTTTCCGTATTTTATTCTTCTTCTATAGTTTCGCTTCACATTCCATGTCTTTTCGTATGCAAGTAATCATTTTTGTTGGGTATATTAATGTATGCTTGTCTTCTTACTTTCATTATATTTCTTTCCCAAAGTGAATGCTTGTTTGGATGAATATTTAATTGATCTACATCCTTTCTCCCCTCAAACATGTGATCTCAAGCCTTACCTTTGTCGAAGAAAACTGAGCAATTCCCATATCCTCCTTCCCTCTCCAAATGTGCATTTCACAATTCCAGTCAATAGATGAACCCTCTTGCCCACTCTTACTGAAAATAACACAATCTTGGGCCCCATGTGCACACTGCACATTCCCATCCAGTAGTGAGGCCTCCCCTTGTCCAGTATAAATATGCATTGCGTAGTAGGGAAGCCTCTCTCCACTAGTAACTACACATTGTGTAGTCATAAGTCACAATCCCTCTCTCTTGCTCACTCAAACTATGAAATCCTCCTTCTCTCACTACGCAGTGTGCAATTCCAGTGACTAGTGAGTCACTTTTCCTCCCTTGTGCTCCTACATTGCACAATCCCCCTCTCATTGGCTTTCTTATGCTTGTGATTGATTAATATATTAGTTGATATTTTGTGGAACTAACTTATTATTTACATGAGTGCATTTGTTTCACTAGATACTACAAATATAGAACACATTAGCCTTTCATCATCTACCAGCACCATGCCTCCTACTTCAAAGAAGGGACCATCAAAGGAGGTCACAAAAAGAAATATTGAGGATGTTGTGGATATTACATTGAAAAGAGTGCCCATTTTGTTAGACACTCAATGTTTTATTGATAAATATTATACTGACACATGGATAACCATCAAATATGTCTTCAATACAAACAAGTCCCCATAGGATCTAGAAGATAGGGAATTTTATGAGAATGTCAAGAAATCGGGGTTCCACAAAGTTGCATGCATGTAACAGGTGTTACCTTGTGTTGATTCCATCAAATGGATACTATAGGTTCTTGACACCGAGAACATGGTTCTCAACAGTATTAGTGGGAAACAACTTGCCTCTTACTAGCCGCATGACTTACACTCGTACTACAAGTTGCCCAATCTTGAGAAACATTTGAATTCCTAGTTTTATGTAGCTTGGAGTTATTTGGACACAAGGGAAGTGATTAAATCAAGGTGGCTAGAACTGACTAAGTTTTTCTAGAAGCCAGATGGTATCTACAGGACTAAGTCTCTCGGTAAGGTTTATCAATACATGATGGCTATTTGCTATAGGATATATAGGCACAAGAATATTGAGTAATGTGACGGAGGCTAGATATTCATGCTTTATCCACTTGTCACAAAAGAAAAAGTATTCAATTGATCAAATATGTTGCCCCAACAGTTGAAGATTAATGTGATCAAGGAAAAAGAATCACCACAGGAAAAGAAACTGCATTTCTACATGTATTCCTACTTACTAGATGGTATTTGTGTCCGCCATGAGTTCCTAGTTCTAGGTTGGAAGTGGACTCCAAGGGAACTCCCTATCAATGCTCATTATAGGTTATTGTCAAAATACAACTATATAGGACTTTATGAAAATCTTGTTGAGAACTTCTTCATGGTATTATATTAGCATATTTTTTAAGTAGACATCCCTTGCATGTCTTATGAGGCTAGAATAGTAGTTGTAGAGATATCAGATTGCTTTTCCTCACCTGAAGGCACATACCTTAGAGTGTTTGGTTCTCATATGCCCCCACATCTCATGCCAAGGTATGTGACCGATAAAGTGATCATGTAGGAGCTTGGATACCAACTTAACATAGGTTTATCTTAGATGTTGCAAAAGAAGAAGAAGGAACCTTGGCCTTCTTTTCCTTTGCAAGTTAGATCTTATTGTATATCTTTACTTGTAGAATCAAACTTCTTATGTAATATGCTAGGAAAAAAGACTTTAATCTACTTTACTCATCATCAGAAACAAAAAAATGATCGATGAAAACACTAAGCTAAAAAAGGAAGAATTTGAATCACACATAATACAATATTTTTCTAGGGAATGTGACTGCTCAAAACCTCGACTATCTATATTGCATTAACTAGAAGATCTGAGAAGAAAATACAATGCTTGTTCAACCCAAACAATCTTTGCACAAGTACAATCTATATCACTGCTTCACAAACCAGCTCAAGCCAATACTTAGCCAAATTTGTTTCCTGCCAAGCCCCCACTTCATTGCGCAATCCCTAAGGGAATTAGCCCATATTTAATTGGGAAAATCCATCACCACAATTGTGAAATCCATCATATACCTTCTACTAATTGCATGCACCATCTGTACAACTCATAAAATTATACAATTGATAGTACATTGTCCCTGAACTCTAATATCAACTAGGTCTTTCTCAGAACTGACATGCATGAGTTATTTATGAGTGAATTACCAGTTAACTAGTTGAGCACTAAAGTTGCTCCCCACTGCTAGACCTCCTACTAGTTCCTCCAATAGTTGGAACTAGTTTAACTGACTTTAACTCAGTTAAACTGAATTAATTAATTACAACTCAATAATAACTCAACCTGGGCCCCTAAAATTTAGGGATCACTCTACATGACTCTAGATAGTCTTCCAACTCGAATTTATTGAGCCAACTAAGTCAAATTAACTTAGTTAACCGTTACAAGTTGCTATGATAATAGAATTTCGATTTAATTTCCAATTTAATTCAAGTACAAATTAAAATAGGATTTTCTTGTTGTTATTTTTAACACTCCCTCTCAACAAGAAAGGGATTATCTTCTACCCAAGTCCTGCCTCTGTGAAACTTGAATTTGTATCTTGATAATGCCTTTGTCAAAATATTTGCATCCCACTCCTCTATAAGAATGTACTCCAGTAACATGATTCTCCTCCGCACGCAATCTCGTAGATGGTGATACCAAATGTCAATATGCTTGGACCGATCATGAAAACTGGATTCTCAAAGAGTTTGATACAACTCTGATTGTCATAGTAAATCACTATTGGATCCATCTTCTGACCAAATAAACCAACAAGAATCTTCCTAATCTAGATAGCCTCACAAGTTGCTTGACTAGCATCCATGTACTCTACTTCTGCTGAACTGAGTGCAACTAATCTCTGCTTCATGTTGTACAAAGAAATTGTTGTTGACCCAATACTAAATATTCCACCTGATGTGCTCTTCCTATTGTATGGACTCCCTTCCCAATATGAATATGTGAAGCCTTGAAGCTTCACTCCCTTTGTCTGTCTATACCAAAACCAAACTGAGTGGTGCCTCTGAGGTATCTCAACACATGTTTGGCTTCCTTCCAATATAGTTTGGTTAGCTTAACCATGGCTTGAATAAGATGGTTAACTGCATAACACATGTCCAGTCATGTGTTCACCAAATACATGAGTGAACCCACAAGCTATATATAAATCTAGCCTCCACCACTTCTCCTGAAGTAGCATCCTCCTTCCTCTAGTTACCAGCTAGAGGAGTCTCCATGGGTTTATTGCTCTCCATGTGGAACTTCTTCAGTATCTCGTTGGCATAATTTCCCTAAGAGACAAATAGTTCCTCATCTCCTTGCCATACTTCCATACCAAGAAAGTAATGCATGATCCCTAAGTCCTTCATTTCAAACTCTCTTGCAAGATCCTCTTTGTAAGACTTGATCAGCTTCTCATCACCTTTCATAATCAAATCATCGACATATAAAACTATAATAAAAAATTTACCTTCAACCACAATATGGTAAAGGTTTGGATCTGCTTCACTTTTGGTGAAGCCCAACCCAGTGAAATAACTATCAATCGTGGTATACCAAGCATGGGGTGCTTATTTCAGCCCATACAATGCTCGCTTGAGTCTTCACACATGGGACTCTCTGTTGAAGGTCTCAAATCCTTCCAGCTACTCAATGTACACCTCTTCCTCAATCATGACATTGAGGAATTTTGTCTTTAAATCCATCTAATGTATCTTCCATTCCATCTGCATTGATAATGCTAGAATAGATCTTATTGATAAGTACCTTGCTATAGGAGAAAATGTCTCATTATAATCAATTCCCTCCACTTGAGAGGACCCTCTGGCCACAAATATGGCCTTGTGTTTCTCCACACTACTATATGTTGCTTTCTTTACCTTGTAAAGCCATCTCGAACTCACCACTGACTTGTCCACTGGTCTTGGGACCACTTCCCAAACATTGTTCCTAATAATGGAGTCATACTCCTCAACCATGGCATCAACCCATATTGGTTGTTGCACTGCTTCTTCGAATGAGGATGGCTCAATCTATACACTCTCTCTCATCAGAGCCATGTAGCGAGTGTACCAATATGGTGACCTCCTCTGCCTGCGCTATGATGTGGGTTCCCCCACATTATCTCTAGCATCATGCAACAATCTTTCAGCCTTTCTAGTGCACTTCCTTCCATCTCTGGAAGTCTTTGCATGAGTGGGTGCTTCCACTCTGCTCTTCTACATGTTGTTTCTCCACATCATCCTGAGGTTCCTCCTTTGGAGTTAAAATCTCCTCTTCTACATGTAACTGAAGCTCCCTCTCAAGGGAACATATCATGGCCTTCTCCTCATTGAACTTTACATCTCTTCGAACCACTCTCATCCTTCTGGATGGAAAGTACACCCGATAGTTGTGAGGTGTATCAATGTACCCCACAAAAATGCCCAACTCAGCTATTGGCTCTAACTTTTTCCATGCATCTTTCGTAACATGGCAGTAGACTAGTGAACCAAAGATCCTGAAGTGTGCCACATCTAGTTTCTTCCCTGAAAAATCTTGTCTTGTTGTACTCATCCCAAGAATTCGATGAGGGCTTTTGTTCTGAAAATAAATAATTGTGTTGCATGCTTCAACCCACAATTGCAATGGTAGGATCTAATCATGTAACATCACCTGTATCGCTCCCACAATACTTATGTTCTTCCTTTCAACCACCTCATTCTATTATGGGTTATGAGGTGCTATAAACTCCCTTCGAATTCCTTCTGATCCACAAAAGTTCTTGAACTAATTTGACACATAATATCCACCATTGTCACTCCTGACAGCTTTAACTTTCCTACCAGTATCTTTCTCGATAAGTGATTTAAATTCACAAAACTTAGTGAACATCTGATATTTCTTCCGCATGAAGAAAATCCAAAAATTATTAGAAAAATCATCAAAAAATATTACATAATACATGTGCTTGGCCATGGATGCTGTCGAGAATGGTCCACACATACCTGAGTGAACTCGATCAAGGATTGTTTTTGTTCGATTGTCTTTGTCATGAAAGGAAGCTTTGGTGTACTTGCCAAATGTACACCCTTTTCATGTGTCTCTCTACTCTAGTGTACCCTTGGGAAGTCCTATAGAAATTTGTTGCATGATCTTCAAAGCTCCATGGTGCAAATGACCCAATATTCTATGCCACAACTCACCAATATCCTGACTCTGCACCTTCTCTACTTTAGTGCTCAAATCAGTGTAGACTTCTACATCCAATTTGTAGAGGTTCTTCACCTGAACCCAAATCTGCTTCACATGTCCTAAGGCTATGTGACGAAGTAAAGCCTTTCCCTTACTAAGTATCACATCATAACCTCAATCCTCCAACATGGCAACATAAACCAAGTTCTTCTTCAAACATGGAACATACATCACATCTTTCAATGTGAGGGCAGAACCAAAATCCCTCTGAAAGCTAAAAATATCAATGTCATCTCCCATCTTGATGTAGAAATTTTGAATAATAAACACTTATTCACAGAGATTATCTCGGTTATACACTATTGTGGAATACATGCATAATACATAACCTCCTCTACGTTGATCATCAATTTAGCAGCATCAAAAACAATGAAACATCAATCGCATGCACACATTAACACAGTATGTAACCCGGGGAAAGCTTACAGCTGAAAATCCCACACTTTCTGTATATTAATGATTGAGAACATGTAACAATACATAGTACAATACTCCTCTCAAGTATCCAGCACTATCTCCACATGTTACACACAAAACTAGCTCAGATCCGAACAAGTCACAGGTTCAAATCTCCTCCACTGCTTTGCCTTCCTCTATTGCACAATACGTTGTGAAAATCACTCACACTGAAAATCACGTGAGCACAGGCTATTTCACTGGGCATATACTGAGCAATCCTCATGGGCATACTCAATCCATTGATTGTGCAAGATCTCATGCACAACTATAGTCACAACTGATAGCAATCTCAACCTCTAACACCTGTCTCCACTGAACTGTAGATGCACTAAGTTAACTGACGTATTCTTCAGTTGCATTATGAGTTACTAATTAGTGAATTAATTTAATCAATTAATTTACATCACTCATCACTAGTCTATTTGCAGTTAGACTAATTACAACTAGTTTAACCAAGTCAAACTGAACACAACTCCATCAACTCCACATCCAACTCCACAGAACTCACATGAATGAGTTCTAACTGATGTCATGCATGCAATAGCTCAACTGACTCATAAGAAAGCATATTTTCTTCTGACAGCTGCATGTGCCACATCTGTAGCTCAAACTGAAGTGCTCCAAGAGGATAAGATAATGTTTATAGTCTAAATATTATTATGAGACAATAATATTTGACTTTTCTATTTTTAGCCTGGCAGTCTAAAAATAGACTTTGATCACTCCGCTGTGAACCAGAAATAGAAGTCCATCTATTTTTCCCAACATGACCAATCATCCATAAACAACATCCTGCAACTCATAGACCATGATCCATATGTCTAAAAATAGACATAGTCTAAAAATAGACTTTGTGCCAAAAATACCTTGCGGGCCCACTTAGTGAAGGCGACTTCTTTCCACTAAGCTCCATCATCTTGTTGCATTCTCAACACTCCCTCTCAACAAGATATGGATTATCAGCAACCCCTATCCTGCCTCGGTGGTATTCGAATTTGCTCCTGGTGAGCGCCTTCGTCAAGATATCAGCATCCTGATCCTCCGTTGGAATGTATGAAAGTAACATGATTCTCTGCTGCACACAATCTCTAATATGATGGTACTTGATGTCAATGTGCTTAGATCTATCATGAAATACAGGATTATCCAAGATTTTAATGCAACTCTGGTTATCACAGTAAATCACAGTAGGATACAAGTGAGAACCGAACAAACCGACCAGGATCTTCCTCATCCATATAGCCTCGCATGTAGCCAAACTTGCTACCATATACTCGGCCTCTGCTGAATTGAGTGCCACGGATCTCTGCTTCCTGCTGTACCAAGAAACTGTTGTCGACCTGATACTAAAGACACCTCCTGATGTGCTCTTTCTGTCCGTTGGGCTCCCTGCCCAATCTGCATCCATGAAGCCACATAGTTTCACCTCATCCTCCTGTCTGTACCACAAACCATATCTCAATGTGCCTCTCAAATAACGCAATACATGCTTTCCCGCCTTCCAGAAGAGCTTGGTAGGCTTAACCATAGCTTGTGAAAGCTGGTTAACAGCATAGCATATATCGGGTCGTGTATTGACCAGATGCATAAGCGACCCCACCAACTGTCGATAAACAGTGGCATCCACTTCTTCTGTCGAAGTGGCATCCTCCTTCCTCCAACCTCCAGGAAGAGGAGTATCAACAGGCTTGCAACCATGCATGTTGAACTTCTCCAGTATCTCCCGAGCATACTTACCCTGAGAAACAAATAGTCCATCACTGCACTGCCAAATTTCCAATCCCAGGAAATAATGAAGGAGGCCCAAGTCCTTCATCTCAAACTCCTTAGCAAGATCATCCTTGCATGAAAGTATCAACAGCTCATCACCTGTTAGAATCAAATCATCTACATAAAGTACAATGATAAGCAACTTACCCTCCACCACAATCTGGTATAGGTTAGGATCCGCCTCACTCTTGGAGAATCCAAGTCCGGTGAAATAACTGTCTATCCGTGTGTACCAAGCACGTGGTGCTTGTTTCAACCCATACAGCGCTCTCTTGAGCCTGCACACATGCGACTCACTGCTGAAGATCTCAAAACCTTCGGGCTGCTCAATGTACACCTCCTCCTCAATGACTCTGTTGAGGAACGCAGTCTTCACATCCATCTGATGAATGTGCCATCCCATCTGCACTGAGAGAGCAAGAATCGTCCGTATGGAAGAATACCTTGCGGCAGGTGCAAAGGTCTCCTCATAATCAATCCCTCTATCTGTGAAAAGCCTCGGGCAACAAATCTTGCCTTGTACTTCTCCACACTCCCATCAGCTTCCTGCTTAATTTTGTAGATCCATCTCGAACCCACCACTGCTTTCCCTTCCGGTCTAGGAACAATCTCTCATGCACTGTTTCTGACAATCGAATCATACTCTTCCACCATGGCGTTTACCCATGCGGGATCCTCCATAGTTGTCACAAAACATTTGCTCATAAAAGCCATGTATCCAGTGTACCGATCAGGTGACTGTCTCTGCCTGCGTTGGGCTGTAGGTGGTCCTACAACTTTCTCTGCATCTTGAGCTAGTCGCTCAGCTTCTGTCAAGCGCTTTCGCCCTCTGATGGTTGGCACTGCATGAGTGGTCTCTTCCACTCCATGAACCTCATCCTGTGGCTGATCCACGTCCTGAAGCTCATCCTTAGGAACTAACAGCTCCTCCTCTACATGCAAGTGTGGCTCCCTCTCAAGCGAACTCTTCATGGCTTTCTCCTCCTGAAATTTTATATCCCGTCGCACAACAGTCTTGCCACTATCTGGCAAATACACATGATAGTTGTGGGGCGTATCAGTGTACCCCAAAAATATCCCAACCTCTGCGGTCGACTCCAACTTCTTCCTGTCATCCTTCGTCACATGCATGTAAACATTAGCACCAAAAATCCTCAAATGAGAAAGATCAGTCTTCTTACCAGAATAAGCCTCCTTGGGTGTACTCATGCCAAGTATCCTGTGAGGACAACGGTTCTGCACATAAACTACTGTATTCCATGCTTCCGCCTAGAAGTGAAGGGGTAGGCCCTGATCATGCAAGATCGCCCATGCAGCACCCACGATCATTCTGTTCTTCTGCTCAGCAACCTCGTTCTGTTGTGGGTTATGGGGAGCTATGAGCTCTCTTCGAATCCCTTCTGCTTTGCAGAAAACGTTGAACTTGCCAGAGATGTATTCACCACCATTATCACTCCTAAGAGCCTTCACCTTCTTCCCTGACTCCTTCTCGACTAGTGCTTTGAACTCACAGAACTTTGAGTATGTGTCGCTCTTCTTCTGCATGAAGAAGATCCAGCACTTACAAGAGAAATCATCAACAAAGATCACATAATACCTATGTTTTGATGTCGAAGCTACTGAGAAAGGTCCACACATGTCTGTGTGAATTCTCTCAAGGATCGTCGTGGCGTGACTATCCTTCTCATGAAAGTTGGCTTTCACAAACTTTCCCAAAGTACACCCCTTGCACTAATCTGACTGCGCAAGAGTGCCTTTAGGAAGCCCTGTAGTGATCTACTGCAGTATCTTCAAGGCTCCATGGTGAAGGTGACCCAATCTCCTGTGCCATAGCTGGCCATCATCCCGGCTCACCAATCCTTCTGCCTTGCATGCCATTGCTGCGCATCCATCTACATGCAACTGATAAAGGTTCCTCACTCGAACCCCTATCTTCCGGGTTTCTCCAGTTGTCTTACTGCGTAGGAAAGCCTTTCCCTCGCTGAAAACAACATCATATCCCTTGTCTTCTAACATCGCCACAGAGATAAGATTCTTCTTCAATCCTGGAACATGCATCACTTCCTTCAATACGAAGGGTTTACCAGACTCCCTCTCAAAGGAAATGGTACCGATACCGGTCGCACTGTATCTACCATCATCGCCCATCTCGATGTGCACTCCAAGATCTTTGTCCTCCATATCAGAAAACAAATCTCGATCTCTTGTCATGTGAAAAGACGCACCACTTTCCAAGAACCACACCGATCCCATCACACTTGAAACCAAGCATGCGATCAATGAAAAATCAAGCTCAAACTGCAAGGCTAGAGCCTCTCCTGCTGCAGATCCAACAACTTGCTTTTTCTTCTTCTTCTGTGAACAATTAGTGGCATAGTGTCCGTGCTGGTGACAGTGAAAGAACTTCACCTTGGACATGTCCTGCTTCTTGCCTTTCACACCAAACTGAGAAGCTTTCTTGCTCTTCCCCTTCTTTGCTTTGGCAGCCAAAGCGCAATTTTCTTCATCAAGTCCCTTTGATGAAGATCTGTCCCTGGTATTCCGCCTGATCTCCTCCTGCACAAGATCTGACCAAAGTCTCTCCCATCCTAGCAATTTCTCCCGACCATTGACAGAGTCCTGATAGGAATGCCAACTCTTCGGAAGACCAAGGAGAGCCAAGCTCACCAAGTCCTCATCATCGACAATCACCCCCACACTTCCCAGCTCATCCCTGCACTGAGTGAACTTCGTGAGATACTTGGGCATACTGTCTCCCTTCTCACATTTGATGTTTCTGAGTTTATCTTTGAGCACCAGCTTTCTCTGATCACTCTTGCTTTGGAATAGATCTATCAATGCTTTCCACATCAAGTATGGAGAAGCCTTTTCATGCAGGCTAGACACAATGTGATCCTTCATGCCCTCCAACAGAATCCTTTGACACTTTGCTGTCTTCTTTTGCAAAACCTCAGCCTCAGCAGCATCAGTAGGCTTTGGGACCTCAGCCTCTATGAGCTCCTTCAGCCCATTATCATCCAACACCGCCTCCATCCTTTCCTTCCATGCAATATAGTTCGAGTTGCCCTCAAGAGCATACTCCAATCGCAATCCGTTGAAAGACATTGCAACGTTGACACCAAGAAAACACTGCTGCAAATTCGAATTCCACCAACTCCAAACTCAACTGCCCCTGATCTAAGATTTGTGAGAACAAGGTATTTCTCATACAGAGATTGACTGTATGGGCTTTTACCGGATATCTCACCTTCCAAAGGAAGGATGAATCTAGAGGCTACCTGGCCCAATTACAGACTCTGCCTGCAGAAATAGAATGTAAACACTTCCTGAATACTAGATCTGATGATCAACAGCTCTGATACCATGTAGAAATTTTGAATAATAAACACTTATTCACAAAGATTATCCCGATTATACACTATTGCGGAATACATGCATAATACATAACCTCCTCTACGTTGATCATCAATTTAGTAGCATCAAAAACAATGAAACATCAATCGCATGCACACATTAACACGGTATGTAACCCGAGGAAAGCTTACAGCTGAAAACCCCACACTATCTGTATATTAATGATTGAGAACATGTAACAATACATAGTACAATACTCCTCTCAAGTATCCAGCACTATCTCCACCTGTTACACACAAAACTAGCTCAGATCCGAACAAGTCACAGGTTCAAATCTCCTCCGCTGCTTTGCCTGCCTCTATTGCACAATACCATGTGAAAATCACTCACATTGAAAATCATGTGAGCACAGGCTATTTCACTGGGCATATACTGAGCAATCCTCATGGGCATACTCAATCCATTGACTGTGCAAGATCTCATGCATAACTATAGTCACAATTGATAGCAATCTCAACCTCTAACACCTGTCTCCACTGAACTATACATGCACTGAGTTAACTGATGTATTCTTCAGTTGCATTATGAGTTAATAATTAGTAAATTAATTTAATCAATTAATTCACATCACTCATCACTAGTCTATTTGCAGTTAGACTAATTACAACTAGTTTAACCAAGTTAAACTGAACACAACTCCATCAACTCCACATCCAACTCCACAGAACTCACATGCATGAGTTCTAACTGATGTCATGCATGCAATAGCTCAACTGACTCATAAGAAAGCATATTTTCTTCTGACAGCTGCATGTGCCACATCTGTAGCTCAAACTGAAGTGCTCCAAGAGGATAAGATAATTTTTATAGTCTAAATATTATTATGAGACAATAATATTTGACTTTTCTATTTTTAGCCTGGCAGTCTAAAAATAGACTTTGATCACTCCGCTGTGAACCAGAAATAGAATTCCATCTATTTTTCCCAACATGACCAATCATCCATATACAGCATCCTGCAACTCATAGACCATGATCCATATGTCTAAAAATAGACTTTGCACCAAAAATACCTTGCGGGCCCACTTAGTGAAGGCGACTTCTTTCCACTAAGCTCCATCATCTTGTTGCATTCTCAACACTTGATGTGCATCTGCAGGTCCTTATCCTCCAAGTCCTTGATGTCACACGGAATGAGTCGATCTTGCGGACAAGATAGACCTTCCTAGAATCTAACGATATCTAGTGACAAGCAAGCCAATCAAAAACTATCTTTCTCTAAATATGCATTTATTAAACAAAGGCAAACAAGTGTTTTAGGCCTACCTTGGGTCCAATGCAAGTTTGTGGAAGCCTCGCTCCTTTGATCCAAATGAGCTCCCTCGTTGCGAATCTGCAATCACAAACAAGCAAACAAATTAAATAGCACCTGAAAAGCCAATATCATAAATCATATTTAACATGAAGATCAAGGAATTCATGAAACAAATGACATAAGACAATTTGTTGAGAAAAATGAATCTGATTGTATTAATTCAAATCAAAGAAGAACTTTACAACCTGTGCCTTGATGCTGTACAAGCTCCTCCCAGGGTCCAACAAGAAGTCTCCTCTACTTTGACAAGTTTCACTCTCTTCCCAATGAAGCCAAAAAGGTATGTGATCTCTCCTCTCAAACTTAACTAGGAAGTCTCAATTCCACCAGCATTTACCCTCAAAAATGTTCAGCTTCTAACCTCTCTAGCAACCAGCCCAATGCCTTAATTTATAGTGCAATGGAGGGAAGTTACTAGGTCCTCCTTCAAAGGGATAAAGCCCTCCTTCAAAGGGATAGCTCCTCTCATCAAAGGATTAGCTCCTTCTCTTTTGGGATGCATGAACCACCTAAGAGCGAACAATCGACGTCAAAATTCCTTCTAGAATCATCTAGAATTAACCCAAAGTGAATTTTTTAGAATAAACTTGCACCTTTTTTACTTTCACAGGGGTCCGCACCCACTCCTTTAGGGACAGAGCAGGCAGGTCCGCAGGTATTGTGAACAGGGGGTGCGGGACCGCAGGCAACAGTGAGAGAAAGTGCGGAACCAAAGCTTTGTTGATTTTCAATGTCTTTCTCTCATTTTCAAAGCTTGACTTGAAGAGCTGAGGTCTGAGACTTGCTTAGGAGGACAGTACAAGTGATGATAGACCCATACTGACTGCAAATAGTCATGGTGACGATATTTTTGTGTAACAGATTGCCCCCTAAAGTGCGAAGTCTGTAGTAGATGAGGATTTCATTTATCATTTAGGAAGAGTGAAGTACTTTATCATTTCAAGGATCATCTTGTGGAGAGCCTAGTCGGAACCTGTAAAAACATTCAATGCAAGATATATATATGAGATCATATCATCGCTGAGGTAGGCATTCCCATACTCAGTTTAAAACTGACTTAGAAAACTAACTACTGCTCTGATACAGGAATGATCTTGTAATACATCACAAGTATAGACACATGTAGACACAGTATGGATGCAGCCATCTATTTATGAATAGTCCATCATATAATGAATACAAAATTCCTTGCAGCCTGGATTGTGGAATCTAAATCCAGGGTCTTCATTTCTACTTCCCGAAACAGTACGATTCTATCCATGCGAATGAATGTGTTGAAGTCGAACATGGTAGAAACCACTTGATTACCAGTCAATGATGTAAACTGTTAACAAGTGTGAGAGAAACCACCAGTGATGTCAATGGCTCTCAAAGTACCCAGTACAATCCATGAGATGTGAATAAATGTGTTGATGTTGAACATGTCACGGAATCCTTTGATCGAAGGTCAATGATGCAACCTGTCATCAAAGGTGAGAGACCTGCCATTGAGGTATGCAGATCCCAAGGTACTGACGATTTCTAGATCATCTTTCTAGATAATGGGCTGAAGTCGATAGAAATCAATCCGTCGCAGGCAAGCCCACAACACAAAATCATAGATCAAGTTGAAGAAATTTAGTTGCAAGGACTGACTCAGGGATGGTCAAGATGGATGATAGATATTTTGCAGATGAATGGCTAATTGGCAGTGACCTCTTGGACACATAACGACACAATAGATGGTTTGGTGACAATTGACCCAAAGTTAATACCCAGAAACCGGCTGAAGACTTTCAATGTGGTTTGATCAACTGTTAGGCCAAGGATTTCCCAACCCAGGTGAATAAAAAGTGTTGTGTTCAAGAGTGGTTACAAAGTATGACAAACAAGTTCATTTTTCTCTCTTTTCCCCCACCATTTCTGGCAAGTACCTCTTTATTTTTGACAAGCTTGAGGAGGATAACATTTGCTTGATTATAAGCTCATCCTTCGGATGAGTCCAACTTAGTTTAAATTCGAACCCTAAGAAGGAGTGGTTCGTTCCTATTTGTAATTGAACAGGTCCTTTACTGTGAAATTTTAACGAGTCCAGTATAGGAGAAACTCGGCGTTTTTCAATTTTAGAGAATCTGAAAAAACTTAAGAAGACTCCAGGGTTGACCCTTTTCGTAAATTTGTGTCTCCCAAGCCCGAAAAAGTATAAAATAATACTTGAGAGAACCGCTTGATCTTTACGACCAAGGATTACTTTTCGTAATTAGTGCCCCTGATCCGAAAAAGTAAAAAAGAGATCAACGACACGTCGTTTTATAACCAATATCAAATTTGAAACGACAAAAATCCAGCAATCTTTTCATGTTTTTACGGTCAGAAAAGAGCTGTAAGTGGACCGTCTTTTTAGTTCTGTTTTAACGAGTTTAAAAAGAAAAACTCGGCAATCTTTTCATGTTTTAGGAGTCAGAAAAGAGCTTAAAGGTGACTCTAAATGTTTTTCGTTGAAAATGATAGATTTCGCCTGAACAATCTGTTATCCTGAACAAAAATGCAAACATTACTCATACCTGTTTGAAATGGATAAAAATGCTGCAAAAATTACCTTTCTAAAGTGAAACATAAACAAATTATCAATTTATTTACTCAAAAAACTTATAAAAAGGGCTTTCATCAATTCATTTTTACCGTTCGAGATTTGGGTGAGAAAATAGTGCTTTTGTTCAGAAACTTCCCGTGAAGATTGCGGAAAATCCAACCGTCAGAATCGAACGCCATCTTCTCCAGGTAATCCACATCATCCTACTCTTCAATTTCAACCGTTTCAATTTTTTTTTTATGGTTTTATTACATTTTTTAGAGGTTTTTAAGGCTAAAAACCCACGCGCGCGGGGCCCGCAAGTGTAACACTGGCAGCCCGCTGACCCCGACTTTTTCTCAATGAGGAAAACGTCAGGGGTCTGCACCTTCCATGGAGGCAAGGTGCGGACCCACGCACTGTCTCTAACACAGAGGGTTCAGTCCCTGCAGCAAGGATTTTTAACCCAAAAATTCTCAAATTTGACCCAAACGATTTAATTTCTTGCATTCTAATTTGCCTTTTTGTTGGATGTAGAGTGTACATCATGCTAGATTGGTGTGAATGGGAGCATGAGGACGTGGATCTTGCCGCGTTGAATCACCAACCTTCGATCGATGCATTGTAGGCATGCGGCTTGTACAAATTCTAGGCCATACCTGGCATGAGGGCCCATGTGGATTTCTTACAGTGGCTGGTAGACAGGTGAAGCATAGAGGACCAGTGCTTCTTCATTGGTGGCCACCAGCTCGAAATTGAGCCGGCAGACATATACTTTTTGACCAGTTTGCCTAAGAGAGGCGAAGACTTGACTCTATTCGGGACTAGGCCAGGTGGCCAGTCTGTCGATAGCCTCCGACTAGAGTTTTACAATAGCCAGGCTAGAGACAAAGGTATAGACATTAAAACCATATCTCGTCCTGAACTCATGGTGATCGCGTTTACTGTCACCATAATTTGCGGGAGTTTCGCACTACATATTACCACCGGATCCCAGATGCGGATGGCAGTTGACTGCTTTCGAGGCACCATCTTCAACTGGTGCGATGTTGTGTTGGCCAATGTAAAGGGCCAACTGACCAGAGCCAAGAATGGACAACTGAAGACCTTTGGTTATGGGGCTTTGGTTGTGAGCTTTGGTCTGGATAGGGTCCCAATGTTGGTCCCGCAGCACCTTACTATAGGAGCTGGGCTTCCTCGAGAACCCAAATTGAAGCGATGGGTTGCAGTTATGGCCCGTCATCCGGACGAGGGGACAGAGGTTGTTCAATTCAAACCTAAGTATTTCCAATGGTTGAAAAACCAAGTTTTTTCTATTCAGGACTTCCCTTACGCTGGGGTAGATTTTCGTGGTGACCCAGACATGGCTCTTCCACCGGGAGAGCAATGGGATGACTCAGGTAAAATCATTTTCAACATTTTCCTATTTTAATTTTTTTTTTTATTTTTTATATTGTCCCAAAACTGATAGTAAAAGTTTCAAATGCAGATGTGGGTCCACAGCGACCAGCCGCTCTCTGACCTTACGAGAGGAAACAACCAGCTGCAGCCGCGCCAGCCCCACAGGACGAATCAGCAGAGACCTTGGCCGAGTTGGAGAGTCATCTAGAGCGCTTGACAGGAGATATTCCGGAGACCAGCATAGATGACATTCCTCGTCGACTTCAGCGCTATGTGATTGGGGTCCCAGGACCTTTTAGGAGGTTCCTTTGCAAAGTGGCCCGTGCAGTGGTTTCTTATCGAGATCATCACCAATGATAGGATGATCGCATATTGTAGGCACATATGACATTTTTGCTTTTTGTACTTATCAATTTTGCCGATCATAAGGTGTTTTTCAACCTATGATCGAGGACGATGTATTTTTTGACACACTCCTATATATATCACTATTACCGGCTTATCTTGTAAATCATGTTATGGAATGTTTTTAAATTTACATGTATGGTTATTGCAAATGTCTACTTAACATTCGAGAGGTAATTGCATCTGCTAATGTATTTAAAGATCTTGGAATATGCTGATATTCAATATAATCAAATTCACGTTCCAAGAGACGCACTCTCAAAAATAGTCTCAATGACACTGGATTTCTAATGGCATACACTATATTAAGCTGTAATACAATGAGTTCAGAATCTAACCTCACTATCAAAATCCGAATCCCAAATGAAATAGATTCAGATAATAACTCAATCACTGCACTATACTTGGCAATGTTGTTCGTTGTTTGACCGAGGCTTACCCCATGCATAGATACCAACTCGTCAGAAGGTGAATAGATAACCCAAGCTGCGGAAGAAATGTTCCGTGTATTACGACAAGCACCATTAGCAAAACCAATGTATGTTTGGAGAGGCATCGACATCTGCAATACCAAGAGTAAAACCAAGATAAGCAGGAATAATGATGAAAAACACTCTCTAAGCTAAGCACACTTTTTAAACTAAAACACACCAGCTAGAAAGAAAACTATCCTAACTAAAAATATCCATACCCATTCTTTAAGCATAATACCTCTTCAGGTAAAGACCATTTCTGGGTTTACCTAAAGAGTCCCCGTCAAAGTCTACCAATTCATAGGCCCCTTTTGTTAGCTTTCGCTTGACAACATAGGGACCATGCCACATAGGAACGAATTTTCCAGCACCTAATTTATCATTAGCTTGATCGTACAATAAGACTAGATCTCCTTCCGAAAAATTTCGAGGGGTCACATTTCGATCATACTGAGCTTTCATACATTTTGCGTGAGTTTCGATCGCCAATGCAGCATCACGTCGATTCTCATCTAATTGAGCCAAGTATAATAAACTTTTTTCCTCTTTGGAAGTGGCTGGAAGTAACTCGATGGCCATTTGCAATGACGGGATTTCTCATTCAATGGGTAACACAACTTCTAGACCATAAACTAGTTGGAAAGGAGTAAACCCTGTTGATGTTTTTACTGAGGTTCGATATGCCCAAAGCGCTGAAAATAGCATGTTATGCCAATTCGACTGATGAATCCCAATGATTCGTCGGATCATGATGACTAAAACTTTGTTGATGGATTCAACCAGACCATTAGCTTGTGGATAATAAGGAGTTGAACTATCGTGACGCAAGCCAAGCTGGCCTGTAAGTTCGGTCATCATAACGTTTCAAAAATGATGCCCATGATCAGTGATGATCACTTGTGGAACACCAAACCTAGCAATTATATGATTGAACACAAAAATTGCAGCTGTTTTGCCGTCTGCCTCAAATGTAGGCATCGCCTCGGCCCACTTGGTAAAATAATCTACCGCAAGGATGATATACGCATGCCCCCCGGCCGAGTGAGGGTTACATGTAATAAAATCAATACCCCATTTGGAAAAAGGACCAATGGCAATTATAGGGTGGAGAGGAGCAGGTGGAGCGCGCATCTTTCGATCAAAAATTTGGCAGTTGTGGCATTTTCGGACCGCGTTAATACAATCTTTAAACAAAGACGGCCAGAAGTAGCCAGCGCGCAATATATTTTGGGCTGTGGCATACCCAAACATATGACCGCCACACGCTCCAGAGTGACAGTCATTTAGAACCCTTTCAGCTTCCTCGTGAGTTAAACAATGTCGAAAAACAGAGTTCGCCCCACGGCGATAAAGAGTATCTCCAATAATCCTGAATTGTTAGGACTGTGTTGTGGTCACCAACAACCCCCCTCTTTGATTGGTATTAGCAATAACACCAAGCAAATGGGGACCCTTAACAAAAAATCCAAAAACATTTTATTAAAAACTTTTTGTATTTTAACTCCCTAAAAGCTATATCACATCGCTAGAAGAGAGTAAGGCGTTTTCCTATGCGCATAATAAGCTGCAAAGAAGCGACGCGAAATTCATCGCATCGCTTATATTGTGAGGTGCTCTTAAATGAAAAACTTAAGGAATCGCCAACGGCCGATATGCGACGTCGCATATCGCAACATCGCATAAACAACACACAATGATTATGATTAACTGCGATCTGCGATCTGCGATTTGCGATCTGCGATTTGCGATCTGCGGTGAATGCGATCACCAATTCCTGCAATGATACATCTTAAACGACGCAATCCTCGACGTTGCGATGCGAGTCGCAGAAATCACTCATCGCAAACTTTCCTCGGCACAACGTTCAAGGAAAGCTGTCTGCAGACCAAATTGGGCGCGCACCTAAGAAGAATTTAATGATTGTACGCCAAAGTATCCGAGAAGGATTGTGTTGTGTTTTTCGAAGAGTCAGTTCATTATGAGTGTCATGATTATGCATTCATTAGATCTTAAAGCTTTCATGTCAATCTTTTCGTCGTTACTCTTTTCCTTTGCGTAAACTGTAAGACAACAACTAATATAAATCAATGTGCAGGAAACATCTAAGGAAAAGGGGAAAGCGTTAATACTCGGAGAACAGAGAAGAAATGCCTTCGCAAATGGATGCTGCATGCAGCAGGACCGCAGACTCCAGAGTATCACTCAACAGAGACTGATGGAAATAGACTATCCAAGACTCAGAGTCAAAGGTGCACAAAAGTAGCATGTTCACAAAAGATCCTGAAGCTTAGACTGGGTAAAGCAAAAAGAAAAACGCTAAAGAGGGAAAATGCACCAGAAAAGCCTGGAACAAAGAACGGAAGCAGTTTTCATTACAGAAAATTGTTCAGAGAGCAAAGTCCCTAACTTACTCAGTCATTCGCCAGGCCAGAAACCGAGATAGCAACAGCACAATCAGTTTGAGAGAAATTTGGGATATCCAAATATACGCACAACAAATACACCAAGCCAGAGGAAAATATCTTCCAGTCTACCAGAAAGCGGTGCCAGCTCTTGTTGTTTCTATTTTCGTAACTCAAACGAAAGAAGAAGACAACCAGCCGACTCTTCCCAGGAGAATGTTGCATTTCTTATAGCACTAAGGAGAAAATACAGAAACGGTTAGAAATTAGATTCAATTTTTAGAAATAATTTGCTTTAGTAGAAGGGTGGTCATTTGAAACCGTGTCCTAAATTTATGTAATTAAAGATTAATTAGTTAGCAGTATTTAAACCCTTCTCAGGCATTTGGAGAAGGGTCCGGAAATTTGTCAAAAAACTTGTCCTCAGAACATGCACTTTTGCACCCTCAGAGGGGGTTTTTGGTGAATGGACGGATCAAGATTTATCAATGTTTGCATTTAATGTCTGCTACTGATGTTGCACTTTTGTACTCTTAGTAGATGTTAGAACAAGTAGAGATAAATCGTTATTGCTTGAAGCTTATAAGTGGAACCAGTCATAAATGGTACTTTTATCTCTTGACCTGTTTCTGTTCATATTCTTAAAGTGATATGCAGTTTTCAGTTATCTATATGTTAATGCATGAATGTTTGGGTTACCATTTGGCACTTCTGTACGATGGAGTCATTAATTTGTGCTTGATATATAAATAACTTATTATGCGATATGCTGTTCACAACTGTTTTGCCTAACTTTTTATGCAGAATGGTTTATCTTAATTGATTTCTATTCTTATGATAACTGAATGATCTTTATTACCAGTTATTGTTCGAAATCTTTTTAGATCGCATAATAGAAGAAATACACCCCGGGTTAGTGTAGATTAGATGTGTTGTTTTTCCTTTATTAGATTACAATAGCATAGAGTTAGCTTAGAAGTTTGAATTAAATTAGCTTAAAATACTCCTAGATCAGCATCATTCAATTCTACACACACACACACCCCCCCTAGATTGGGAAACTGGTCCCATTATCCCCAGTCGGACCCGCTATACCAAACGGATAAGGAGCTACCAACCAAGGTCCGGACCGAGTGGGTATCCCCCTTGTTGTCGACCCGATTTTCGGGCCTTCAACATATTTGGCGCTAGAAGGAGGGCCGAACTATGAATGGCATCTAAATCAAAATCTAAATACCATTCTGAGAGTAAATCGCCCTCACCAACTCCCCCGACTTCTCCAGTACGATTAAATCCAGAGTCAGAAGTCGCTCAGGTATCAACCGCTGCTACATACCCTAATATTTCAGACCAACCTATCATTGAACCCCCTGAAGTTCAAACTCTGATTCGCAAACTCCAGGGATTTTCTATTTTTACTCAGAGGTCTGAAAAATCTCAAAGCAGCGTGACTTCGCAGTACAATCCTGCTCATCCTCTGACCAAATTAAAGAGTGAAAAATTTGGCATCCAGCCAACTGAATTCCCTCTTCCTACCAGGAAAAGAGCAAGGAAAATACCACCAGAGTCTGACAGTGAGACTCTTTCATCTACGTCGTCCATCTCAACTCCCTCACCACGAAGTCAGCCACCCACGTCTTCATTTCAAACCATTCATCCATCTTCCACAACCCCTCCTCTTCAATCATCGAAGATCATAATACCTTCATCTTCCCAGCATCAGGGATCATCCTCTACACTTGCATTCACTAGCGGCTCAACGATGGCCCAGTTCCATGGAACAATCCTGGGGCAATTTTAATGCCTCCACCTCTGAGCCCAATATCGGCCCATCCTGAGAAATGGCTACCCAAATTCAATCTAGAAGCAGGCATGCTAGCTGAAGAACATATCAATAATTTCATGCTTTCTGTTAATCTCAACGGAGTTACCAATGAGGATGCTGTCGTCCGGCTTTTTCCCTACACAATGCAAGGAACAGCCGGGTCATGGTACTTTTCATTACCTTCCGGGTCTATCACAAGTTGGGACATTTTTCAAAGTCAATTCCTTACCAAATTTGGCGATGACAGATCAACGGCGACGTTAATAAATGACCTATCCAATCTTAAAGCCGAGGCTAGAGAACCCATCAAAGACTTTAACTTACGGTTCAATAAAATCCTCAACAAAATTCCTGCTGCTTCCCAGCCCAGCGAAGAAGTGAGATGTGAATGATATATTACGGCCTTACCATCGAACTTGGCAATCTTCGTGGATAGGGCAAATAAGACAACCTTAGTTGAAAACTTGACAGAGGCCATAGCAGTAGAAAAACGCGTAGTGGCCCTGGAAAAAAGATCTGCGATAGAGGAACGCAAATCTAAGAAAGTCTCCTACAAGGAAGACCCCAAGAAGAAACAATCGAAAGATCCTTTCGATTTGGAAGGATTACAAAAAGTGTTAAAAACCATGTCCAATGAGATGATTGACATAAAAAAACAAGTAGCAGAAACTTCTTCGAGAAAGCCCTATAGAGCTTTTAAAAGAAATCCTTCAATGGAGGTGAAACCGCCCAACGCTATCTTAAACGTCGAATCTGAAGAAGAAGAAGAAGAAGAGAATACCACTGAAGGGCAGACCGATGACGAAGAAGTTGTGGAACGACAAGGAATGTGGGATTTCATCCTCCCACAAGAAGAAGATCAAGAAGCATTTCCGGTTAGTACACGAAGCAAAAATCAACTTGATCCTTCCCAAACTACCCCCAAGCAGAAAGGCGCAAGCCCTGCAGCAAGAGATAAAGTCGCAACAAAGAAAACAACCGCAAAGGCGACTCAATCTAGCCCAGTCCGATTAGATCAAACACCTCCATCAAGAACATTGATTGTGTCGGATGAAATGGAGTATAACATTATTGATGACATGAAAAAGACTAGAGCTAATATCACTCTTTATGAGTTGAGCAAATTGAAACATCAACAGAAGATAATGATGAAAGAATTACATGCCGTGCCTACTACATCTTTGCCTACAGCTGTAGCTTCCCACAACATGGGAAGACCTCCAACCAACATGATCAATAAGATTGACCCAAATGACATCGCCTTGATTGGAGGGAGATCAAGGTCTCACACTCCCCCTTTTCTTCTCACTTACGAAATTTTCAACAAAAACGTGCACAATTTTTTGGTAGATTCTGGTGCTTCAATGAATATTTTACCCAGATCAATATGTGCCAAGTTGAATGTTCAACCGCAAAAATCCACAGTGCGCATAGTTCAGCTTGATCGATCTCAAGTCGAAGTGATTGGTGAACTTAATCAAGTGACCATAAGATTGTCATCTAACCCTAAGGTGTGTCAGGTTATTGACATTCTAGTAGCTGATATCCCTAAATTCTATGGCTTAATTCTTAGCAGGGATTGGTCTGAAAAACTCCATGGATACTTCTCAACCGACTGGTCGCACATGTGGTTGCCCTACAATGGTAAACCCAATCAAATAAAGGTTGAACGAGAGTTACACCAGAAGTACATAGTGACAGAATTGGAGGGAGAAAATGAAGCAATAGCATACAACAGCAGTATCATAGGAAACTACTCGGTAGATTCTTTCCTCGGCAATTTTAATGCTCATACCTCACCTTACTTAGAAAATTCAATTTTGTCCCAAGTAGAAAATTTTTCCCAAACTGATGATTCGAAGTGTGTTAATTTTTTAGATAACTCTGTAAATACATCTTTGTTTTGGAAATTATATTTTGATGGCTCCAAATCTAACGAGGGAGCAGGAGCGGGATGTGTTCTGATTAGCCCAGACAGAAATAATACCATGCTTACGTGCAGGCTTGAATTCGATTGCACAAACAATACATCGGAATACGAGGCCTTGGTGCAAGGCCTATACAAAGCAATCGGATTGAACGTTAAGTACCTTCAAGTCTTCGGAGACTCTGAGATTGTCATCAAACAAGTACGTAACACCATACATTGCCTATCAGGTCATTTGAAGCACTATCAATCTTTAGTTCAAGATCTGACTACACATTTCATAGCATTCGATATTTTGTCAATCCCAAGACTCCAAAATGCGAGCGCAGACCTGTTAGCTAACGTAGCTTCTAGACTTATTCCCTCCGAAGATTTTAGTCCAGATAGATTCACTATAGAATTAATTTTTAGACCGTCCATCCCTGACAACATTACAAACTAGAGAGTATTCAATGACGATCCAGACATTGTAAATTTCCTCACTTCTGAAGGATCCTACTCAAATCAAATAATTGACGAAGACCATCACGATCACCAAATACAACAGCATAGCACTGATAATGCTATACCTAGATCAGTGGTTAAGTTAGAAGACTTATATGATTTGAAAAGTCGGTTTAAAATGTCTACCAATGCTAAACTTTACAGTTCGACTCTGAACTACGATTTAGTAAACCTAGGAACCGATGAGAAACCACAAAACGTTAATCTAGGCCACGGCCTAGCACCTGAAGAGAAATTAGCATACATCCGTCTTTTGAGACAACACAAACATGTTTTTTCCTGGAACTACGATGAGTTGAAAATGTACGACACTTCTATCATTCAACACACTATCCCGATGATTGACAATGAAAAACCTGTCCAACAGAAGCTCAGAAAAATCCACCCCAATTTAGAAAATTAGATAAAAATTGAGCTAAATAAGCTGTTGAGAGCCAGAATAATCTTCCCCGTCAGACATTCCAAATGGGTCTCTAATATGGTACCCGTTAGAAAGAAGAATGGAGATATTCGAATTTGTATTGATTTCCGAAATCTCAACAAAGCCTGTCAAAAAGACAATTTTCCCCTCCCACCTATGGAGCAGATATTACAGGCAGTAGCAGGCTCAGAATTAATGTTTTTTTTGGATGGATTTTCAGGATACAACCAAGTACTGGTGCATCCCGATGATCAGTTAAAAACCAAATTCTGAACTAAATGGGGCACATACGCATATTAGAAGATGCCATTTGGTTTGATCAATGCCGGCGCTACATTTCAGAGAGCCATGGACATCGCATTCAAAGGCTTAGTCAATAAATCTGTAGTGATTTACTTGGATGATATAACAGTGTACTCCAAGAAGCGAAGCGACCATCTCAAAGACTTGAAACAAATCTTTCAACGATGTTTAAGGTATGGGATTTCACTTAACCCGAAGAAATATTTTTTCGCATTAAGTGAAGGAAAAATTCTAGGATTCATAGTGTCAAAATCTGGCATTCACATTGAACCTGACAGAATCAAAGAAATTTCTGAAATATCCATGCCTCATAACAAAAAAGCCATGCAATATTTCCTTGGTCAAATTAATTTTGTAAAGAGATTTGTCCCAGATTTCTCACGTATTGTTTCTCCTTTGCAAAATATGATCAAAAATAATTCAAATTTTAAATGGGGTCAGCATGAGCATGAAGCATTCAACTCGATAAAACAAGCCATCATTAACGCTCCATCTTTAGCAACCTCGAATTTTTCAGAATCTTTTATCTTATACACATTTGCCTCAGAAAAATCTTATGCCGCGATTCTAACTCAAACAAATCAAGAGAAAGTGGAAGCTCCAATCGCATTTTTTAGCTCAAATTTACAAGGTGCTGAACTCAACTATTCTGATGTAGAGAAACAGGCGTACGCTGTTTTCAAAGCAATCAAATATTTCAGACCTTTCTTACTCAAAGCCCATACTAAGGTCATAGTACCATTTCCAGTGGTACGAAACCTTCTGATACAGAAGGATGTGGGCGAAAAAAAAGCAAATTGGATCACCGCTTTACAAGAATACGACCTTGAGATCTAACCAGCAAACATTGTAAGAGGCCAAGGCTTCTGAAAAATGTTGGCTGGAGCATCGCAAATTCCTGAGAATTCATCTGACAAGGTATACACGTATGAGGTAAGCCTAAACGATGCAGAATCATTATATGCTGACACCATTTATTATCTTAAGAATGGGTATGCCCCATCACACCTGGATCACACCAAGAAAAGAGCTCTGAGGTTGAAAGCCAAACAATACCAGCTCATAAATGATGTTCTGTTTAAAAAGAATTATGATTCTGTGCTTCTTAGGTGTCTTGAGAAAACTGAAGCCGAAAAGGTTTTGCAGGAACTCCACGATGGACCAGCAGGTGGACACTATGCTGGAGATGCTACTGCACATAAAATCTTACGTGCAGGATATTATTGGCCCACACTGTTCAAAGACTCACACAGTTACGTGAGGAAATGTCAAGTCTGCCAGACTGCTGCAGGGAAACAAAAGAAATCGTCCATGCCACTACAGCCGGTAAACATCGAGAAACCATTCAGCCAGTGGGGCTTGGACATAATAGGTGAGATCGTTCCTCACTCTTCTAAGCAGCATAGGTACATCCTCACGGCAACAGATTATTTCACTAAATGGGTAGAAGCAGTTCCTCTCAAGATAGCTAATTCTGAAAATATTATTGAATTCATAGATCAATTTATAATCACTAGGTCTGGACTACCAACGGCCTTAATATTTGATAATGCTTCATATTTTTCTGGAAATACAATGACTGAGTTTGCACTTAAAAGAGGGTTTAAACTGAAGTATTCAGCCAACTACTATCCGCAAGGTAATGGATTGGCTAAATCAACAAACAAAAACCTGATTAGGATTATTAAAAGAACAGTCGACCAAAAACAAAAGAATTGGCACAAAGCGTTGGTAAATGCTTTATGGGCAGATAGAATAACGAAGAAAGCTTCAATCGGCACTTCCCCCTTTAATTTAGTTTATGGGAAGGAAGTGGTTCTTCCAACTCACTTAGTCACTCCCTCTTTATCTTTAGTACAACACATCGATGAGGTACCTACCTCCTCCATACAACTAAGACAAATGGAAATAATTAAATTAGAAGAACAACGAGAACAAGCTAAGAAAACCCATGCTCATCACCAAGCGCTGATAAAATCCTCTTTTGACTCAAGCATAATGACCAGAAAAATTTTTCAGATGGGAGATTTAGTTTTAAAATGGGATAAGGCTCATGAAGAAAAGGGCAAACATACGAAATTTCAGAAACTGTGGCTTGGTCCTTTTCAGATTGTAGAAGTCATAGGCCCATCGACGTTTGTGTTGCAGGATTTAACAGGTAGAAGAGATTCTTTGCCTGTTAATGGACAGATTCTTAAAAAATATTTTCCATAGAAGATCACTCTTCTATTTTTGTAGGATAGTTTTAGTTTTTATTTGTTTTCTCTTTCTTATGAATAAAACCAGTTGTAGATGGTCACTAAAAGGGTTCATGAAAAGGACACCAATTCTCTATCAGATTTTGAGCTTTTCGCTTGTACAAGTAGCAAAATTTTTCGAAAGATCTGATTTTTATTATTGACAGGTAGAGTTAACTTTAGCCTAAACATTGATGCTAGTTTCAACTTCAAAAATTTGATGAAAGCAACCTTTGGTAAAAAATTGTTTTATATCAGCACAATGAAAGGTATCAATAATAAAATAAATATTCTCTGTAAGGCTGCTGTTTTCAAACTCTATTATTGTCGTCCAGAGCTTTCTTAAGGAAAAACAATGACTTCCTCCCTGCTAAAGGAAATCGCAGCATTCAGAAGAACAATCCGAGAAAACACTATGTCTCAAAGAATAAAAGGTCTCATCACGAGCCGGCTTATCATGATCACAGATATTATAACTTGCTGACTTTGCCAATACTGTCTACCAAAACAAGGCAACGACTCAAGATTGTTGCAATCAAAAGACAAGGGGTCTCATCACGAGCCAGCTTGTTCAGCAAAAGTGTAAATCAAGTGAATGACTGTGTCATAATTTGGCCACCAAACCAAGACATTGTTCTTTAGAGAATAAAAAAGGAAAAAGTGTCAAAAAGGGTTTTTCTCTGAAATGTTGTAAATAACCTCAAAGCAGGATAAAGGATCATTGTTGGATAAACAGGTAACCCTGTCGAGGCTATGGACACTTGCGGGCAGCAGAGGCTCTACCTACGACAAATGAGCATATTTTAAAAGGCCAGCGCGCAGAGAAGACCTTATTTTATCTTTAAAAGACCAAGTAGTGTCTGGTGTGAATACAAGAACTAAGCCTGAGGAAGCAAACGATTGGAATACGAAAAGGTTGAGACGAAGTATCAATGTTAAGATAAGGCATAATATACTCTATCTGTCCATAACAAAATTTAGACATATGAAAATTTTTCTGCTTCGGAAGCTGAAATTCAATAGAAAAACAGAGATAACTGGTTCTTCACAGTGAATCGCCATTGTTGTGGTCACCAACAACCCCCCTCTTTGATTGGTATTAGCAATAACACCAAGCAAATGGGGACCCTTAACAAAAAATCCAAAAACATTTTATCAAAAACTTTTTGTATTTTAACTCCCTAAAAGCTATATCACATCGCTAGAAGAGAGTAAGGCGTTTTCCTATGCGCATAATAAGCTGCGAAGAAGCGACGCGAAATTCATCGCATCGCTTATATTGTGAGGCGCTCTTAAATGAAAAAATTAAGGAATCGCCAACGGCCGATATGCGACGTCGCATATCGCAACATCGCATAAACAACACACAATGATTATGATTAACTGCAATCTGCGATCTGCGATTTGCGATCTGCGATACTGCGATCTGCGATTTGCGATCTGTGGTGAATGCGATCACCAATTCCTGCGATGATACATCTTAAACGACGCAATCCTCAACGCTGCGATGCGAGTCGTAGAAATCACTCATCACAAACTTTCCTCGGCACAACGTTCAAGGAAAGCTGTCTGTAGACCAAATTGGGCGCGCACCTAAGAAGAATTTAATGATTGTACGCCAAAGTATCCGAGAAGGATTGTGTTGTGTTTTTCGAAGAGTCAGTTCATTATGAGTGTCATGATTATGCATTCATTAGAGCTTAAAGCTTTCATGTCAATCTTTTCGTCGTTACTCTTTTCCTTTGCGTAAACTGTAAGACAACAACTAATATAAATCAATGTGCAGGGAACATCTAAGGAAAAGGGGAAAGCGTTAATACTCGGAGAACAGAGAAGAAATGCCTTCGCAAACGGATGCCGCATGCAGCAGGACCGCGGACTCCAGGGTATCACTCAACAGAGACTGATGGAAATAGACTATCCAAGACTCAGAGTCAAAGGCGCACAAAAGCAGCATGTTCACAAAAGATCCTGAAGCTTAGACTGGGTAAAGCAAAAAGAAAAACACTAAAGAGGGAAAACGCACCAGAAAAGCCTGGAACAAAGAACGGAAGCAATTTTCATTACAGAAAATTGTTCAGAGAGCAAAGTCCCTAACTTGCTCAGTCATTCGCCAGGCCGGAAACCGAGATAGCAACAGCACAATCAGTTTGAGAGAAATTTGGGATATTACCAAATATACGCACAGCGAATACACCAAGCCAGAGGAAAATATCTTCCAGTCTGCCAGAAAGCGGTGCCAGCTCTTGTTATTTCTATTTTCGTAACTCAAACGAAAGAAGAAGACAACCAGCCAACTCTTCCCAGGCGAATGTTGCATTTCTTACAGCACTAAGGAGCAAATACAGAAACGGTTAGAAATTAGATTCAATTTTTAGAAATAATTTGCTTTAGTAGAAGGGCGGTCATTTGAAACCGTGTCCTAAATTTATGTAATTAAAGATTAATTAGTTAGCAGTATTTAAACCCTTCTCAGGCATTTGGAGAAGGGTCCGAAATTTGTCAAAAAACTTGTCCTCAGAACATGCACTTTTGCACCCTCGGAGGGGGTTTTTGGTGAATGGATGGATCAAGATTTATCAATGTTTGCATTTAATTTCTGCTACTGATGTTGCACTTTTGTACTCTTAGTAGATGTTAGAACAAGTAGAGATAAATCGTTATTGCTTGAAGCTTATAAGTGGAACCAGTCATAAATGGTACTTTTATCTCTTGACCTATTTCTGTTCATATTCTTAAAGTGATATGCAGTTTTCAGTTATCTATATGTTAATGCATGAATGTGTGGGTTACCATTTGGCACTTCTGTACGGTGGAGTCATTTATTTGTGCTTGATATATAAATAACTTATTATGCGATATGTTGTTCACAACTGTTTTGCCTAACTTTTTATGCAGAATGGTTTATCTTAATTGATTTCTATTCTTATGATAACTGAATGATCTTTATTACCAGTTATTGTTCGAAATCTTTTTAGATCGCATAATAGAAGAAATACACCCCGGGTTAGTGTAGATTAGATGTGTTGTTTTTCCTTTATTAGATTACAATAGCATAGAGTTAGCTTAGAAGTTTGAATTAAATTAGCTTAAAATACTCCTAGATCAGCATCATTCAATTCTACGCACACACACACCCCCCTAGATTGGGAAACTGGTCCCATTATCCCCAGTCGGACCCGCTATACCAAACGGATAAGGAGCTGCCAACCAAGGTCCGAACCGGGTGGGTATCCCCCTTGTTGTTGACCCGATTTTCGAGCCTTCAACAGACTGGAATCGTATTTTCCGACGTTCTGACCTTGAAATTTCTGGCCGAAAGGATTGGGTCTGGAGATAAACGATGATATCCCCATACCATGGATCTAAAGTGCTGATGAGAAACAAGGATTCGTCCGCAATGGGCTCCTCCGCCGCAGTTTTCGTGTCAGCACGCGGGAAGTCACACATTAAGTCTGCAAAAACTAAATATTTCTTAGACTTAGATTTTTCAAATTCCATGTCGAACTCCTGTAGGATGACAATCCATTTAGAGTACTTGCCCCCTAGCAATTGCTTGGTCAAAATGTAGATCGTAGGGTTGCAATCAGAAATTACTGTAGTTTTATGTAGTAAAATGTAGTGACGAAAACGTTGGACAGCTTGAACAGCTGCCAATGCCAATTTCTCCACATGTGAGTATTTTAGCTCAGTTGGATTTAAAGTTCGACTAAGGTAATATATCACATGTTTAGTACCGAATTCATCTTCCTGAACTAAGACCATTCCAATGGTGGAATGAGAGGCGGCGAGATACAAGAAGTAGTCCTGGTTATAGTTGGGAGGATGCAATAATGGTGCATGGGTCAACGTGTGTTTTAGTGCATCAAAATATTTCTGAGCTATCTCATCCCAATAGAATGGAATATTCAGTTTCAACAACCGGATAAAACCCTTTGTAACCTCGGCGTAGTTAGGAATGAATCGTCGTAAAAAGTTTGCTTTCCCTTGCAAACTTTGGAGTTGGCAAAGACTCGAAGGAGGAGGCAATTTGACAATAGCTTCAACCTTCCAGGGATCGACGCGAATGCCGGCTTTCGAAACAACAAACCCCAGCAATCGACCCGTTTCTATACAGAAAACACACTTGTGTGGATTCAACCGAATCCAATAATGCCTACACCTCATAAAGATTGCTCGTAAATGGATGAGATGATCAGCTCAATGTAATGAATGAGCACGCAAATCATCGAGATAGGGTTGCACAATGTGCTTGATGTCATGAAACGCATAAGAATGGCCCTTTGAAAAGTTTCCCCGGCATTCTTGAGCCCAAAAGGTAATTTGCAATAAGAAAATGTCCCCCATGGACAAATGAAAGCCATTTTTGGTTGATCGGCAGGTAGAATATTAATTTGATTGTATCCGGAAAAACCATCCATGAAGGAGAATATTTCACTGCCGGAACAATCATCAATGATTTGATTGATATAGGGAGTTGGGTAAATGTCCTTCAGACAGGCTCGATTAATATCCCTATAATCGATACATATTCTTATTGTCCCTTGCTTTTTGTTAACCAGAACAATATTCGATACCCAATCCGTTAACGGGATCGGATAAATGAAGCTTGCTTTGAGTAATTTTTCAACTTCTGCTTTAATAGCAGCAGCTTTTCTCGGGTGAATCTGACGCAAACGTTGCCGGACGGGTTTAGCATCCGGGTAAGTCTTGATTTCATGAACAACAATTGCGAGGTCAATTCCTGGAATTTCCTCATAGGACCAGGCAAACACGTCGCGGAATTCTTGAAATAGGGCCTTATATATTTGAATTTCGTCGTTTGTACACGAGGCACCTATATGAATGTTCTCAACAATTCCAGGCTTAACCGAAATGTCAATAGGAATAGTTCGAGAAATGTTTCCCAAATTTAACTCTGAATCAGGATTTTTCATTGGATTCTGAGGTTCCTTGACATATTCAGTCGTAAAAATTGATGAAAAATAATTTCAAAACGATCATTCTCGGGTAAGAACGAAGATCTGTGATGGAGGTCTTCCCATGGTAAATCATCTACACATAGTATTTCACGAATTTGCTCATCAGAGTGAACAAGTTCGGAAAACGTTGTTGAATCCGAGCTTGATGTGAAAAGTGATTCCTCATGGACCACATTCATTAAGTCAATTTTGGTTGAAGATGGGTTGGTAAACGATTGCACGGCCTCATACGCAATTTCATATGGACTCAAAGGCATAACATCACCAAATGAGTCTATCTCAGATTCAGAAGGAACGATCCAAGGATCGTCATAAACAATGGCGTCTGATGAAATCATATGAATGGTTGCAAAAGAAGACGATGCGTTGATCGAAGGAAAAGGAAAAGTTCCCAGTAAACCGGCATCTTTAACTAGTCCTACTCCAACACCCTTATATGGGATAGTCGTTTTACCAACATGCTGAATGCTTTCAGAAGAGGCTGGGTCGGATGAAAAGTAAGCCAAATGGTCTATTGTTACAATCTTTCCATTATGAGGAAACTTTATAACCCGAAAGACCGATGAAACAACAGTTGTCATAGCATAAGACCAACTACGACCCAAGAGAAGGTTGTAATCTAGAGGGGCATCAACCACCTCCACATCTAGATTAACGGTTTTTCCTTCAACCCCTATAGGTAAATCCTGTAGAATTCCAAAAGGATGAAACCCATGGCCATCAAAGGCCTTTAGAATCGTCAGGGATTGATTTAGTGAAAGAGAACCAAGCGATCTCCAACACTGTATCGACATAATACACGTTGAGGCTCCCTCATCAATCACAGTTCTATGAATAGGCCTGTTTTTTACTATCACTGGGATCTGGAAAGCCATTTGATGAGGTAATTGCGGTGTACTATTTTCTAGATCGAAAATTATTAGGTTCGAGTCCTGAACGTCAACAGCTCCTATAGCCAACAAAAGTAATTTACATTGTGCTGGACATGATTGCAGCACTTCCAAAGCCGACATCGCTCAGGGTGAAACAGCTAAATCCTCAACAATGTTATAGTTCTGAGCCACTCTCGCATGCGGATTGAAAGCTGACTTTTGAAGTATACCCTTGGCGGGCAGTTTGATTACCAAGTCTGGATTAGGTTTCTCGATCTGTAGTGGATCAGAACCGGGAGCTGAGGTTGATGGGTTAGAATGAGAAGATTCTGCTTCTTTACCATCAACAGGACTTTTACTACCATAATCATGCGATCGAGTCGCAATCCTAACATGGGACATCATCAGTATGGGTTCTTCATTGGCACTCGAGGAAGAACCTATCATCTTACTGCCTTGACTTGGAAAAGGATCCTTCAAAACAGCAGGCGTTTGGGAACCTTTGACAATCTTCGCAACCTCTGCATGATGAGGGCAGTCTCTTGTAAAATGTTCTTCGTCACAAATGAGACAAGGATAACGAGGTTTGCATTTTTCATCATTGGATTCTGATTTTTCAGGTTTCTCTTTTGAATTTTTGTCCGTTTTATTTTTCTTCTTCCCTTTCTTCTTACCACCAGATTTTGATTTGGCTGTAGATGAATCTACAACGTGAATATCGGCGGAAATCTCTGCAGAAGAATCTCCTGTCGGGGAATCTGGCAAGGTTATGATAGGAGAAGAATTCTTGGAAGACTTCTTCTTACTTTTGGTGTTAACCGTACCAATCATACCATCAGCGGCATGAGACCCTGAAGGAGCTGCAACGATTTGATTTTTCTTAGGAAGATCGGGGATTTTCTCGTGTAACGTACCTGACTGAGTATAAACCAAGTCAAGGTACTGTGCTTGAGCAATTACTTGCTCCTCAGTAACGACTCCGGCCTTAGCCACATCCTCAGTGATCTTTGGCAACAAAGATTTTACAAACCATTCAGCCAAGATCTGATCCGGAATAAAAACCTTCACTAAACGCCGTCGACGTCTCCATTCATGAATGTGATCTGAAATGTAAGTGGACGTCGACTGCTTTAATGAAGTTAGTAATTCCGTGCCATTGTCATATCTGACTGGCAACTGAAAATGAGTTAAAAACAAGGTAGCTAACTGACTAAAATTATAAAAAGTGCCTTGCGGTAACTCAATGTACCACTTGGCCGTGAGACCAATTAGAGTGCGTTGAAAAAGCCTTAGACGGATTGAATCATCTGAAATGGAGTTAGACGCACACCAGAGGTGATAAGTCATCACATGGTTCGATGGGTCCTCTCCTGATTTGCCTTCAAACTTAGGAATATCACTAGGCAACTTATTCGACATTGGCGGCCAAAACGGAAGATAATTAATGGGATCGTTCGTTAGGTGCGACAAGTCAGGCAAGTCCAAAGTTGCGATAAACGGTAACTAACGATTAGGGTCCCTAAAACTTTGGGTCATGAGACCAGCCCTAGGAGGAGGATATCCAGGGTAACTAGGAATAGGAATCACATTTGGGATATTGTATCCTCCCGAAAAACCAGGATTAACCAGACTGTACTGGGGTTGTTGAGTTGTTGATATGTGTACCCAGGGTACGGTTGATACTAATAGACTGGCTGCTGCACAGCAGGACCGAATTGGTACTGTCCCTGGTACGGTTGATAAGTAAATTGTGGTTGACTTGTGACAACCGTACTTGAACCAGGTTGTCCTACAGGCATCTGAACCGAAGTTTGAATCGTGGATCCAAACGGAGGTAAAGATGTCTGAGGAGTAGATATAGGAACAGTAGAAACCGGAGCTGTCGATACTCCAAAAGTAGTTGGGGTAGATTGAACAGATGTTGCGGTAGTTGCAGCAGTTGTTTGAGGCGGAGTACGAGGCATATTAGGCCCAGGCTGAGAAACTACCGAAGGTACAGAAGTTTGAATGGTAGACTAGACAGGTTGTTGGGGTGAAACAGAAACTAAGGGTTGTCCAGTTTGAGATGACAACTGTACATTTGGTTGCAAGACCTGTTGAGTTTGCAATGGATCCCACACTAAATTCATTTCGGGGTACGGACCCATAACAGGTTGAGGATATTGAGGACCATAACTGGGTTGAGGGTAGGGTTGATAATTCAAAGGTACATTTCCCGTTCCTTGAACATATGATTGACCAGAGTGTTATAGACATTTTTGGGCCCTACAACCACAAGCATAAAATGTCCATAAATCAAGGGCTCCTAAGTCCCTAAAAGTGTTGTTCTAACCCCTAAAGGAACAAGGTCAACAGATTATAGCTTCTCCCAGAAGTTCTCCATAAGAAACTGCTTAGAATTGGTCAAAACAGGATCATTTCAGCTGCTCCATTGGCTAAGTGCGTTGCATCTCACCTAAATACACTGTGTGGGTGCGTTGCATTTCAAAAATCCCTTCTGTCGGGTGCGATGGGCGAGAAATGACAAATGGCAGTGCCATTCCACGAGGTGGAGAGGCAATGGAAGCTTCCAGAATCTTCTCCTGTGACACTTGCCTCATTGAATTCGACCAAGGATGAGTAAGAGGCCATCAATCTCCAAGTGGAAGCAAGAACTATCAGAGGGAGGACACTAATCAAATCACAAGCTGACTCATCCCCCTTACAGATATCTATATATGGATCCCTCATCCCAGAGATCCGGAGGCTGGAATTTTGCATATTGTAAGGAATTGTTGTTGGTTTCTTGAGACAAACATCATATTGTTGGGTGATCTAAGCTTTGTTTGAGGTGAAGAGGGGCTTCTTTGCTGGGAGGTTGATGCTGGGTCAGAACAACCGGTTGTAACTCCTCTTGGCTCTTTTCTTGTTTATCAATAAAAGCTATTCAAGTTTTCCTCCATGCTTTTGTGTCATTGATGTTTGCTACATTTGTATGGTCAATTTACATCTGATCCTAGATTGTTTATGATTATAGATCCATGTCTTTGTATAGTGCTATGCTTCTGTGATCTTACAGGCACTTCGTGAAGCTGGGCGTGCAAAGGAGCAGGTAGCTGAAGACTATCAAAGAAGAGAGGAATCAAATCAGGAGATTAGTGCAAGACAGAGGTTGGTCTTTCTGTTCCTTTCTATCTATAATTCATAAAGGAAAAACGAAAGTAGTTTTTCTCTGTTTGTTTCTAAGGCAGCTGTCACACCTTAGTGGGATAGAGCAGTTCTATATAGACACTTTTCCCTGTAACAAAATGGCGACTCCGCTGGGGAGATAATTAGTTTGTTTGTTTATCATTCTTTGTTGTCTATTTCATAAACTTACAAGTAGCATTCGAACTGCATTTGCCATAACAAATGCAAAGTAGATAACTGCTGCTTCAATCCATCCACTGGATCTGTTTATGATTTAAACAACTGATTCACAAACTATCTGATTGCCCTTGTGATAGCTCTTAGATCCTCCTTAGATCTACCCCTGATTGTTGCATTACTGATTGCTTTTTGCTCGGCCAAAACCCAAGAACTGAACTGCAAACTGTGACCCGGAATCCGAACAGAGTCTCGTTTTTGGCCCAGCGTAGGTACTGTTCAGAGATTCTGAATTTCAGCGCACTTCCCGAGTGGACAAGCTGCGCTGCATTTCAGATTCTCTGTGTTACAGGTGCGCTGATCAGACTAGCTCTGTGCAGTTTTGGATTCTGTGATTCATTCTTTCCAGTTCTATTCCTGAATTTTGCTGCCTGTGATCAGTATATGTCTGTTTGAAACCCCTTTTCCTTGTTGTTATTCCGCCTCCTTTGTACAAAAGAACTGCAGATGTTTTTGTGTGTTTGTTGAGTCATTTACAGTTCTCCTTTGCAAAAGTAGCATAATCGTACTGTCGTCCTTTGATTTGAAACTGTCGCAAGTGTCGATTTCAATCGTAGGAAAGAGTTTGATTGCTGTTGATGGTCGATTATCCTGTTACTATTGCTTTTGGTCTGAATTTGTAATTTTCTAGTGTCTAGAACAAGTATTCATTTCAAAATCGTAAGGTGTTGTGATCGTCTCCATTTTTTGATTTCGAAAAGAAACTTGTTGATATTTGTCGCTTGAAAAGAAATTCAGATTTGTGCATCAACTTTCTTTTTAGCATTCATATACTAAGAAAGTCTAAAACAAACACATGCATGTGCATTTGCATATAGACAGTCTGATTGGCTTGATTTAGGAAAGTGCATTTAGAGTGTGCTCTTTGCTCTTTGTGAAAAGATTATGTCTTTCTTTTCCCTAGTAGCTAGGATTTTCAATGCACAAAGAAGATAAAAAGTTTGTTTATCATCTTAGATTGCATTTTATGAATTACATCTACATCTCGTGGTGAACTTGAAAGGCAAACTTCATAAATAAGATCAACTTAAAATAAATTCAATGAATCTAACAACGCTTTGGAACTTAATGCACAACATTTAGAAGTCTAGGCTAGAGACGTATTCCGGCGTCGTAAAGCCTGGTAACTGTTGTTCTCACTGATGGTTGGGTGATTCCTCCACTTTGAGACGGTAAGTGCTAGTACGGACTTGTGCTCCCACGTACCGTCGAGTATATTTTTGGAGACCCCAATAGGCTTAATCCTTTATCCATAGGAAGCCGTGTCTGCCGCCCTATCGATCGCAATGCACTGAACACAGCATTCAGGAAGATTGACTGCCGTACCGTAAAAAGTATTCTGCAGTTTTGCGATTGGTTTGGTAATCCCTCTACCTAGATTTCCAGAGCAGTCCCTTTCGTTCCTTTTTAGACTCCTTAACAGAAAAGGTCCATCTGAGCACTTGTCACTTCAGGCTCATTAAAAATCGAAGGCGACTAGAGTCATCTTTTGTTTTTTCTCGACTCTTAAAAACTGAAAAAACAAGTTGTGTCAAAGTGTCTAAAATTTATTTTAAATGGAATATTCATCACCCTTTCCTACGTTGATCTTGGGTTAAGAAAATGGAGTCCACCAACCAAGGAATTCCCCTTGGAGGAAATCCTAGTCCCTTCTCCTCTTGGGGAGATGTTGGTGTTAGAAAATTATATATTACAGAGCAATGGAACACATAAAATATTGCAGAAATATAAACACAGAAAACGCACAAAACAAGAGAGACACAAATATACGTGGTTCACCCAGTTTGGGCTACGTCCACCCCGAACAGCCAGTCCTTCCTTTCTATTATCCAGCAAAATGAAGAGATACAACCTACAGCAAATCCGCTGTAATATCCTCTGTTTTCTCTCACAATCTCACCTCTCTGTTTCTCGCTCACAGAATACACATCTATCACACAACCTTAAATACAATGCCCTCATAAAAAGAGAGGGGTTGCCTTCTAGGGCAAAAAACCCTAAACTAAACATAAGTTCTACCGTCAGATCATCCGCCTAATGAACGGCCCAGATTGACTAGAAATTACTATACTTTTACAAGGCAATTTTACATTTATTTTTGGCTTCGGTGGCGCTGCCCCCGAGCCCCTGCCGGGGGACCGCTGGCCCCCGAATCCCCCAGCCGAGGGGGATGGGCCCCCCGGACCCCTACGGGGGGGACAAGTCCCCCCCGCAACCCCCCGCGTGGAGGGGTGTACAAAACTTCCTAGGGTATACATCCGGCTGAAACAAAGACCTCTGAACAATCATGCTCCACACACAACAATCTCCCACTTGGAGAATGATTGTAGTAACTCCACCACTGCTTCATTTGCTAGACAATGACTCCTCTTTGGACCTGGCTGTTTCTCATCTTCATCGTTATCCTTGAAGACCAATTGAAACTGAGCATGTTCTCAGTTTCTCCCTGGTTACAACTTTTGTTAGCATATCTGCAGGATTCTGGCTAGTGTGTATCTTTTCCAGCTTCAACTCTCCATCCTCCAACACTGATCGTATGAAATGATACTTGAGCTGTATGTGTTTAGTCCTGGAATGAAATGCTGAGTTCTTTGCAAGATGAATGGCACTTTGGCTATCACTGTATAACGTGCCCATATCATGCATCTTACCCAACTCACCCATAAACCTTTGTAACCAAATCATTTCTTTACTAGCCTCTGTAGCAGCAACATACTCTGCTTCTGTTGTTGAAAGTGCAACAACACTTTGGATTTTTGAAACCCAACTGACAGTTGTTCCTCCAACAGTAAATACATATCCTGTAGTGCTCCTCCTGTTATCTCTGTCACCTGCCATATCTGCATCAACATATCCTTGTAGGGAGATGTTTGAACCACCAAAGCATAATGCTTGATTTGTGGTACCTTTCAAATATCTGAGAATCCATTTCACTACCATCCAATGTTCCTTTCCTGGATTGTTCATGTACCTGCTTACAACTCCCACTGCATGTGCAATATCGGGCCTTGTGCAGACCATTGCATACATTAAGCTTCCAACTGCTGATGCATATGGAACTTTAGACATATAATCCATGTCTTCTTGGGTCTTCGGGCACATTTCCCTTCTAAGTTTGAAATGGCTAGCAAAAGGTGTACTAACTGGTTTTGCATTGTGCATGTTAAATCTTTTCAACACCTTTTGTATGTACTCATTTTGAGACAATGTTAATTTATGATTTTTCCTATCTCTAGTTATTCTCATACCAAGGATTTGTTTTGCAGCTCCCAAATCCTTCATTGCAAATGAATTTGCCAATTTTCTTTTGAGCACATTTATTTCCTGCATGTTAGATCCTGCAACAAGCATGTCATCTACATACAATAAAAATATAATATAGCTGCCATCATTTTGCTTTTTCAAATAAACACAATGATCAGAGTGACATCTAGTATAACCTTGTTCAGACATAAACTTGTCAAATTTTAGATACCACTGCCTTGGAGCCTGTTTTAAGCCATACAAGCTCTTCTTCAACCTGCACACTAGTTTCTCCTTCCCTTTCACCTCATATCCTTGTGGCTGCTGCATATATATCTATTCCTCCAAATCCCCATGGAGAAAGGCTATCTTTACATCTAACTGCTCAAGATGCAAATCTTCAGCTGCTACAAGACTTAAAATTGTTCTGATTGAAGTCATTTTAACAACAGGAGAAAATATTTCATCAAAATCAATACCTTTCTTCTGTGCAAACCTCTTCACCACAAGTCTAGCTTTATACCTCTGTTTTCCTCCATCTTCTTCCTTCAGCCTGTAAACCCATTTATTCTGCAATGCTGTTTTACCTGCAGGCAACCTGACTAAGTCCCAAGTCTGGTTATGAGCTAAGGAGTCCATCTCTTCTTTCATGGCTTGCTCCCACTTCTTCCTGGTTTCTACCTGCACTGCTTCTTCATAACATTCGGGTTCACCAGAATCAGTCAACAATAAATAATATAATGAAGGAGAGTAACGTTCATGGGGTCTACTTATCCTGGTAGATCTTCTAACACCACTTTCGGGTGTTTGGGGTGCCTGTTGCTGTTGTGGTGGTTGTTGTTGTTGTGGTTGTTGATTATTATTATTTTCAGGCACCTTTACTTTTTCAGTGATTTCGTTAAGAACTGTGTATTCCTTGTTTTCTTTTTCTTGCTTCTTTTCCTGCAACTGATTCTTATACAAGACCTTTTCATTGAATATTACATCTCTACTCCTAATGATTTTGTGATTTTCATAATCATATAAGCGATAACCAAAATCATTAACACCATATCCAATATAGGTACATTTCTTTGACTTTGCCTCAAGCTTTGTTCTATTTTCTTTATCAATATGGACAAAGGCCTCACAACCAAAAGGCTTTAAAAAAGAGTAGTTTACCTTTTTACCTGTCCATGCTTCCTCCAGAACACCACCATCCAAGGAACTTGAAGGCCCTCTGTTTATTAGATAAACAGCAGTATCTACAGCATCTGCCCAAAACTGTAAAGGCAATCCTGCATGCAATCTCATGCACCTTGCACGCTCCATGATTGTTCTGTTCATCCTTTCTGACACACCATTTTCTTGTGGTGTTCTTGGAACTATCTTCTCTCTACGAATTCCATGCTCTGAACAGTACCTATCAAACTCTTTGCTGCAATATTCACCTCCATTGTCTGATCTAAGACACTTCAATTTCTTTCCTGTCTCAATCTCAACCAAAGCTTTCCATTTCTTGAAAGTATCAAATACATCATATTTATTCTTAATACAATAAATCCAAGTTTTTCTAGTTGCATCATCAATAAAAGTAACATAATAACGAGAGCCACTGAGAGATGATACCTGAGCAGGTCCCCATACATCTGTATGCACAAGCTCTAATTTTTCATTCTTCTTTTCTTTCCCAACTCTGAGAAATCTGACTCTCTTCTGTTTTCCATAAATGCAATTCTCACAGAAATCCAAATCAACATTCTTCAAACCCGGCAACAAATTCCTTGAGTGAAGAATCTTCATCCCCTTTTCACTCATGTGTCCGAGCCTATGATGCCATAATGCTGCATCTGCTCCTTTGGAAGTTAAAGCATTAACATAGTTAGAAATACCATTGCATAAATACAATGTACCAACCTTTTCGCCTTTTGTTATTACCAGGGCTCCTTTGGTGACCTTCCAAGCTTTATCTATGAAAGTTGTCACACAACCTTCACCGCCTAATTGCCCTGTTGAAATCAGATTTTTCTTTAGATCTGGAACATGCCTTACCTCCTTTAATAGCCATTGCTTTCCATTCTGCTGTTTTACAAGAACCTTACCCATTCCAACGATTTTACAGGGTTTATCATCACCCAGACGAACTTGTCCAAAATCTCCTTGAACATAGTCATGAAAGTATTTCTTATCAGGTGTGGCATGGAATGAAGCCCCTGAATCTACCACCCAGGAATCAGTAATATTTTCGAAAGAAAGAATCAAAGCATCTTGTAACACCTCACCTGTCACATTTGCTTCATGATTGTTTTCTTATTGTGCATCTCCTTCTTTTCCCTTCCGAGATCTACAGTCTTTCTTTAGGTGTCCTTTCTTTCCACATTTCCAGCACACTATCCCCGATCTGGACTTGGATCTGCCTTTCCTTGATTTACTGCGATATCCCGAGCTCTTCCCTCTTTCCATTTTTCTTCCTCTAGACTCTGCACTCAAAGCATTTCCCGATGTCTCACCATAGCTTTTCCGTCGCATTTCCTCGCTAAGGATAGCACCGACAACATCATCAAACTTTAAAGTACTAGATTCAGAAACGGAGTTACTATTGGCCATTACCAAACCATTCCAACTTTCTGGTAATGAGCACAAGAATAACAAAGCTCTAACTTCATCATCAAATTTTACCCCTACAGAACTTAACTGACTTGTAACTGTATTAAAATCATTTAAATGGTTTGCAACAGATCCACCTTCCAACATATTCATATTAAATAACTGTTTCATAAGAAATACCTTGTTTGAGGCCGAGGGTTTTTCATATAGTTTCGACAATGTCTTCATCAAACCCTCTGTCATGGTTTCCTTCGAAATGTTGAAGGCGACTGACGTAGCAAGGCACAACCGTATTGTTCCGAGTGACTTTCTATTGAGAAGGTTCCATTCTTCGTCTTTCATACCCGTCGGCATCTTTGTTTTTCCGCCCAATGGTAGGTATAGATCTTTCTGATACAGATAATCTTCCATCTGCATCTTCCACAGCGAGAAGTTTTGGCCGTTAAATTTCTCGACCCTAAACTTACCATCTTCCGCCATTGCTCCCACTCAAACCAGGAACCCTTCTTTCCTGCGAGTTTATCAGCCAAATAGACCTTCGGCTCTGATACCAGTTGTTAGAAAATTATATATTACGGAGCAATGGAACACATAAAATATTGCAGAAATATAAACACAGAAAATGCACAAAACAAGAGAGACACAGATATACGTGGTTCACCCAGTTTGGGCTACGTCCACCCCGAACAGCTAGTCCTTCCTTTCTATTATCCAGCAAAATGAAGAGATACAACCTACAGCAAATCCGTTGTAATATCCTCTGTTTTCTCTCACAGTCTCACCTCTCTGTTTCTCGCTCACAGAATACACATCTATCACACAGCCCCAAATACAATGCCCTCATACAAAGAGAGGGGTTTCCTTCTAGGGCAAAAAACCCTAAACTAAACATAAGTTCTACCGTCAGATCACCCGCCTACTGAACGGCCCAAATTGACTAGAAATTACTATACTTTTACAAGGCAATTTTACATTTATTTTTGGCTTCGGGGGCGCTACCCCTGAGCCCCTGCCGGGGGACCGCTGGCCCCCAGACCCCCCAGCCGAGGGGATGGGCCCCCCGAACCCCCGCGGGGGGGACAAGTCCCCCCCACGTGGAGGGGTGTACAAAACTTCCTGGGGTATACATCTGGCTGAAACAAAGACCTCTGAACAATCATGCTCCACACACAATAGTTGGTGCACCCCATATGGCCACATTGTCGCTTCCAGGACTGAAAATTGGTTTGCCTGTATGGCTTTTCTCAACCTCTATCGTTCAGAACACCACAATTCCTGAACAATCGAATCAACAACTAGACGAGTCCAGAGTTACCCACCAACCTTCTACTTCCTCTAATTCTTCCTCTCCTCCTTCCTCTTCTCTTGATGGGGCTGGTAAAGCCAAAAGTCAAGTACCTAAGGAGAAGAAGGAAAAGAAGAAGAAGAAGGAGCCAAAAGCAACTGGGGGCAAACGAGTGTCGTCTAGCGAAAATCCGCACACCACACCGACCAAGCCTAAATCGCCATGTGTCATTTGCAAAGGAGACCACTATCACAGAGATTGTCCTTGCATCCCTGGGATCTTAAGGGACTGGTCTCCTCATTTGCACAACCTGGTGTCATCAACCTCTGATGATCATGTTGAAAACACACCGTCAACTAGTGAAAGTGAAGCCCCAGGACAAAAAGGAAAATATATATTTCCTTGTAAATTGTGCGAAGGCGATCATGCCGTCCACCGTTGTCCCTTCTTAGACGAGGCTAAAAGAGTTTTGGACGATCGTCTGGTTTCACCGTTACGACTTCCTCCTAGATATAAAAAACTCTTGCCGAGTCCGTCGCTAATTGAAAATCCGGCTGGCCCACTCAGGTGGTCGGCTGAAGCATCTATCATTGAAGATAAACCATCTGAACCCATACCAGATGAAAGTCAAAAGGTCGAGGTGGCAGTTGACCCGGTCTTGCCTTCAGAGGTTCCATCTTCAGATGATACAGTCGTTGAAGAGAACAAGGATGACACCGTCCAAATTCTTTTCATAAGCACAGACTCCAACGAACATGGGGGCAATTTACCCGTTCCTTTACCGCAGGAAGGAAGTTCGTCAGAGTCGTACCCAGCCATCTATTCAGTCCCACCTCCAAGCAACCTAGTTGTCTCCTTCGACTGGAATCAACTAGGCAGACCCCGTTTTCTAGCTAGTGTACCATTCCATATTATTGTTCAAATATATAGAATGGTTATGGCTGGTACCATCATAGATGAGGGGGCTTCTGTGAGTATCCTTTCCTCAACTGCTTGGAAAGCGCTTGGTTCGCCATCGCTTTTGCCTGAGATGAGAAATCTAACAGGTTTTGATAAAGGAACCAGTTGACCGTTAGGGATCCTTCCCAATGTGCCCATAACATTGAGAGGGAAAACCGTTCACATGAACGTAATGGTAGTCCAAGGACCCATGGATTACAATCTACTCCTTGGATGAGACTATATTTATTGCATGGGAGCAATTGTCTCCTCACGATTTAGAGTAATGTGTTTTCCGCACGAAGGAATAGTGGTCAAGCTCGTAGACCAGCTTTCATTTCCCGGATCATACAGAGCAAATAGTCATATACCATCCCTGAATGGTCTTTTCGCGCAAGAAATGTCTCAATCTCCAGTCTGTCCACCCGATGAGCGCGAGTGATTCAGGGGGACATGACTGAAACCCAGGGAGATTGCACCCTAGTCTGCTTCGGCAGGAAAACTTCGGGTATAGGGTAGGTTTCCGCGAGAGAATATGACTAGTCTGTACTCCCGTCCGTGATTGGAAGAGGGGGTTATTCTAGAACAAGATTCTCTTGTCAAAGTTATGTGAGTGGAGTAGCCTCCTTCACTCACCTTTGTCTATTTCGGTAGACATCGCCGAAGAAGTGTTTTGTTTGTGCTATGAATAGAACGATCTTTGGGTAACCTGTAAGAGGTAGGCCTCTCTCGGTAAAACAAATGTTTTAACGGACTAAAGAAGGGGTAACCTTGAAACTCTATTTTATACCTTGGGGCATGCAAGCCTTTTGGCGTGCAAGTGAAGAGCGACTATTTATTTTTTTAAATTTGTAGGTCCTCTAACCCTTTAGACTCGTAGGATTGGTCGTTTCCTAACTTGCATAAAGAAAGGATGTGGGGCAAAACTCTAAAAGTTGCCGTTTTTATATGAGACATTCTTATCACACGACTGGATTAATCGAGCAGTTTTAGCACATAGTTCAAGCTCGTTAAAAAATAAACATAAGCCATGAGCAAATGTTTCCCCCCGCATTTAAGCTCGTTAAAAAATGAACTATTCCCCCCGGTAAATAACCATCGTGAATGTAGTACTTCAGCCATTAAAGCCTTGGTCGTGTTTGCACCGTCACCTCCACTTTTGCATTGGCCGATCATTCACCTCCATTTGATTGTTTACCCATTTTGAGGAACAGCTGCAAAGAGTGATCTCACTAGCCATCCTTGTAACACTGCCGTGATTGGAAAATTCCAAACCTTACCTGGAATCAACTGCTACCCATTTTATCACTCGTTCCTCAAAAGACGAGTCTCCTTTAAGCTCTTTTCAACTGACTCGTAAAATATGAAAAGATTGCCGAGCCATTGGCCTCTCCAACTCGTTAAAGGGACAAGAAGTGCTATCCCTCCTCTAGATTTTAATCTTTTTAGACCTAAGGGATTATTACACAAAACGATCGAGCGCTTGTTTTGTTCGGCTCGTTAAAAGTATCAAAAATTCATCCCCTCTATATTGTTTTATACTTTTTTAGACTTAAGGGATTAGATGACGAAAAAGGAATTTTGGAGTTACCTTTACGTTCCTTTTCAGACTCTCTAAAATTGAAAAGGACCGAGTTATCTTTGTCATTAAACTCGTTAAAAAGATTAATAGCGACAAACTTGTCTATAGACGAGAACGAGTTTCACTATCGCTAGGCTCGTTAAAACATAGCGATGGGTTTGCCCGAAGGGCAAATTATAGAACAAGCATATGTTATCCTCCTCAAGCTTGACAAAAATAAAGAGGTACTGGTCAGCAATGACTGGGGAAAAATTGGGAAGAAAACTTGGAGAAACTTTGTTGGTAGCAAGTCGCTCTTGAACATGACACTTCCACTCCGTGTCCGAGTCGGGTTGGGTTGTTTCATTCACCGGTCACATCGCCATGGTCACATCATACCATCCACATTTGGGGTTAATGCTACCAATCCATCACACCAGTGTCGCCAATATGTTCAAGAGAAGTCATTCAGAGAGTTCACCTGTGTCTCACCCACTACCATACATTTATACTACATTCTTTCATGACCGCCACCCTGAACCTTATATCACCAGATCGTTTTCACCTCCATTAAAATCATTTGCTCCGTTCCATGTCATTGATGTGGGATTCATTAAGGCCCTCCTGTGATGGATCACTTCTTGTCGACATCATCTCATTATCCAAGAAGTTGATCTAGGAACACCCCATTCAGTACTTTGAAGCTTGCATTCCTCAATGGCAAGTTTCTCACTTCCGGCGACAGGTTTACATCAATGGCCTTCGACCAAAAGATTTTGCGTGGTGTTCGACGCCAAGTCCTTTATTCACACCACGTGAATTGTATTGCAGTACCTTGAGGGTCATTATCATTATCAGTGATTCCTCTCGCGCTTGTTAACAGTTTACATCATTGGCTGGTAATCAAGCAATGTCTTTCCATGTTCGACTTTAGAACACTTCTCACATGGATCGACTTGTACTTCGAGTGAAGATCGAACGAGATTGAAGACCCCGGATCTAGTTTCATCCGTCCGGGCTGCGATATATATTCAGGGAAATAAAGACATCAAATGTACATCATTGCTGCACAGATAATCATCCAATCAAAAGGATGATGGCTCTATCAGAATCATCAATCTACACTGAGACGATTGTCTGTCCTATGTACATGAAAATGAATTTATAAAGCTGAGCATGGGAATGCCCGCCTCAGCTAGATCATGAAAATATTATGAAGATAATGTATTGTATTGTATCTTATTATAGGTCTCCTCCCAGCATTGAAAGAACTTCAGATCCTCACAATAAATCATTTCACCCGACATCAAAAGATTAACGACCTCATGCTTTAGGGGGAAACTGTTATAGACATTTTTGGGCCCTACAACCCCAAGCATAAAATTTCCATAAATCAAGGGCTCCTAATTCCCTAAAAGTGTTGTTCTAACCCCTAAAGGAACAAGGTCAACAGATTACAGCTTCTCCCAGAAGTTCTCCATAAAAAACTGCTCATAATTGGTCAAAACAGGATCATTTCAGCTGCTCCATTGGCTAAGTGCATTGCATCTCACCTAAATACACTGTGTGGGTGCGTTGCATTTCAAAAATCCCTTCTGTGGGGTGCGATGGGCGAGAAATGACAAATGGCAATGTCATTCTGCGAGGTGGAGAAGCAATGGAAGCTTCCAGAATCTTTTCCTGTGACACTTGCCTCACTGAATTCGACCAAGGATGAGTAAGAGGCCATCAATCTCCAAGTGGAAGCAAGAACTATCAGAGGGAGGACACTAATCAAATCACAAGCTGACTCATCCCCCTTACAGATATCTATATATGGATCCCTCATCCCAGAGATCCGGAGGCTGGAATTTTGCATATTGTAAGGAATTGTTGTTGGTTTCTTGAGACAAACATCAGATTGTTGGGTGATCTAAGCTTTGTTTGAGGTGAAGAGGGCTTCTTTGCTGGGAGGTTGATGCTGGGTCAGAACAACCGGTTTTAACTCCTCTTGGCTCTTTTCTTGTTTATCAATAAAAGCTATTCAAGTTTTCCTCCATGCTTTTGTGTCATTGATGTTTGCTACATTTGTATGGTCAATTTACATCTGATCCTAGATTGTTTATGATTATAGATCCATGTCTTTGTATAGTGCTATGCTTCTGTGATCTTACAGGTACTTCGTGAAGCTGGGCGTGCAAAGGAGCAGGTAGCTGAAGACTATCAAAGAAGAGAGGAATCAAATCAGGAGATTAGTGCAAGACAGAGGTTGGTCTTTCTATTCCTTTCTATCTATAATTCATAAAGGAAAAACGAAAGTAGTTTTTCTTTGTTTGTTTCTAAGGCAGCTGTCACACCTTAGTGGCATAGAGCAGTTCTATATAGACACTTTTCCCTGTAACACGGAGGGTGGTTGGAAACCTTGGTTCGAGTACTGACCTTGGGGTTGATACCCTTGAGGCACGTACTGATACTGGGGTTGACCTTGAGGTACATATTGATACTGGGGTTGACCTTGGGGTACATATTGAGTCTGGGGTTGACCTTGAGGAACGTACTGTGAGGTTGCCCCCCAGGCGCAAATTGGGTACCTTGAGGTTGCCCCCCAAGCGATAATTGAGGATTTTGAGGCTGCCCCCCAGGCGGTAACTGGCCACCTTGAGGTTGAGGATTAGGAATAGTACCTGACATCATGAGAATATCTTCTACACTCAATGACTTAGTACCATTGCTTCCAGTTAATAACCCTTGTTCAATGGGTTGAGGAGATGCTCCCGAAAAAGTACCAGAAGGTGACTGATACCCAGAGGGAACAGAAGGACCGCCGTACAAAAAGGATTCTAGCGATTGAGTAAACATGGACGACTGTCTTGACATATTTAACAGAGGATAATAACCTCCAGGTGTTGGGTGATAAGGAACACGAGGTGGTGAAAAACTTAACCTTGGGTTTTCCAAGAAATTAGTCAAAGAAAGATACCAAGCACTGCTCCTAGGTGGACTGTAAAAAATTGATTCACGCTCCCTTAGTTCAATATCAGGTTGATTTTCAGGGATAGGGATGCCTACTTCTTCTTCCGAAGTAGCAAGTTCTTCGATAGCTATAAGTCCAAAAGGAAGATTTTGGGTAATTATTCTTTCTACCCTAGGTGAACCAGGACCACTAGAAGCTGGAGAAGCAAACCCCGATGTTGGAGTAGCAGCAAATTCACTTTCAAGTTCGGATATTTCAGGTTCCTCACCTATATCACTAGTAGATGAAAAGCTACTAGTAACTTTGGAAACAAACACTGATTGTGGATTATAATCTGCTACTAAAGCTTGAAAATTAGGGTGTACCACCAAAGAAGACTCTCCTTCTTCAGGTGACCCAACTCTACTGTCTCTAGGAGTTACGAGGGCTCTTAACCCTTCAGGCTGGCTCGGTGAAAACTCAGGAGGTTGGCCCCTAAGTCTACAGGACTTCCTCGGTAATTCAGCCACGATTAAAAAATTTTAACTACTTCACACGCAAACAAAGTAAAATCTCAATGAAAACCACCTAAAGCCTCTAAAGAACCAAACAAATTTGAATCACACGCCTAAAGAATCTAGGAGATCAAACACACACAAACAATAACTTTTTGTACTGAAAACACTAGTTGGTGATGAAGCCCAACGTCACAGAGTTCAATACAGAAATGGCGGTTGGAACAGTTACCCCAGCAACCTGCTTAATGAATAGACTGGCACAAGTTCCTCCACTAAACCGTCTCGAGTGAAGAGAACCCCCCAGAAAATCCAAGTGAGTCTAGCCGACGTCTGCTCCAGGTACAGTGGGATCTTCCCACCACTATCACCTTAGGAAGAATCCTAAAGAATATGGTCACTAAGGTTACCAACGCAAACAAATATACCTGGGGGAACAGTCTATGATCCGATACGCACGCAAGGGCAGAGTAACAAGCTCAATCCTCATGAAGGCTCCTTGACATAATCCAAGGTTTACCAACAAGTGACCCCAGGCTCCTCGACAATGGTTAATCCGAGGTTTACCGTTTTTAATACGTGAATATCTGGCGTCGTTCCCAATGAGGAAGGATTGATTCCCACACTGGTTCGGACACAATCTCGTGCTTCTCCTTTAAGAGGAGCTTTCCCAGAGCATAAATGCAACAATTGGATTTCTCTCCTACCACAAGATACAGCTACTTGTTTGTTTTACTGTCTTGGAGAGTTAATTACTCCCTACTCCAAGACACTAGCCTAAGCTATGTTGGTGTATCAGAGCCCTAGAAATAAAAATATTACTAGATGAATTTTACTTTAAGCGTTATTTTTATTGGTTTTTGTTTAAGTCAAGAGGTGCGGAGATGAAACTCATGGTATGAAGACTCGACTCGATTTCACTAAAAAATGCACTTAAGATGATTAAACAATCTTTTCCCTTCAATGAACTTCTAGCTAGGAAAGAGTTTGAGAATGCAAATACTTGTAAACACAAATCTTTCTTAACAAACAAATTAAAAGAAGAGCTTTTTGTCTTTTCCAATGCACTCAAAACGAGACAACTAGTTATTTTCACAAAAATTTCCCTTTTCTTTCAAAACATTCAATCACTACAAAAACAAACTTTTTCCAAAAGAGATTTTTTTATTTTTTATAAAACACTCAAAACTATGGAAATGACTAATCTTGAGATCTATAAACTATAAAAACCTATTTGAAGTCAAAGCTTACAAGATGTCTTTTTAAGGATGTTTTACTTAGCTAGATGTAAACTAAGGACCAATTTATGCAGAATCACAAATCAGTCAAAAAACAACCAATTTCGTTTTCTTTTCTAAAAATGAAATCCAAACTTTTAAACACAAGCTTTTCGAAGTTTCGTAAAGAGAAAACACAAGGTGGATTCCTCAACAAAGGTAGATTTTGCAAATGGTCAAACTCATAAGAAGGCTGGTAAAAACCAAGGTGATATGAGGTTTCTACAGCTTCTAAGCTCAGAGCTACTACAAGACCAAACTAAAAACCAAACCCAACAAGCAAAACTTCTAGGAATTTCACCTAAAACCCTAATACCAATGAAATTAACCTAAGGAAAGCTTCTGACAGGTTATATTTAGGTTTGGGCAGGGGATAATAACATCTAAACAAAAACTAAGGTGACTAACAGAGAAAATCTTAGGTTTTCCAAAATTTTGACAGGGTCCGGAGGCCCAAAGTTAACACAAGTGCGGTACCGCTCTGTGCTAAAAGCAAAAGTGCGGATAGGTCCGCACTGTGTCAAAAGCCTAGGGTGCGGTCCTCTCCCAAAGTTATGAAAAACAAAAAATAACCCTGGATCTACTAAATCTACCCAATTCCACACACAACAAGCCAAAAATAGAAACAAAAACACAGTTTCTCAGGTCAAAGTAAAAACAAGGAAAAAATCAAGTCCCCAGCAGAGTCGCCATTTTGTCACACAGAATGAGTCGATCTTGCAGACAAGATAGACCTTCCTAGAATCTAACGATATCTAGTGACAAGCAAGCCAATCAAAAACTATCTTTCTCTAAATATGCATTTATTAAACAAAGGCAAACAAGTGTTTTAGGCCTACCTTGGGTCCAATGCAAGTTTGTGGAAGCCTCGCTCCTTTGATCCAAATGAGCTCCCTCGTTGCGAATCTGCAATCACAAACAAGCAAACAAATTAAATAGCACCTGAAAAGCCAATATCATAAAGCATATTTAACATGAAGATCAAGGAATTCATGAAACAAATGACATAAGACAATTTGTTGAGAAAAATGAATCTGATTGTATTAATTCAAATCAAAGAAGAACTTTACAACCTGTGCCTTGATGCTATACAAGCTCCTCCCAGGGTCCAACAAGAAGTCTCCTCTACTTTAACATGTTTCACTCTCTTCCCAATGAAGCCAAAAAGGTATGTGATCTCTCCTCTCAAGCTTAACTAGGAAGTCTCAATTCCACCAGCATTTACCCTCAAAAATGTTCAGCTTCTAACCTCTCTAGCAACCAGCCCAATGCCTTAATTTATAGTGCAATGGAGGGAAGTTACAAGGTCCTCCTTCAAAGGGCCCTCCTTCAAAGGGATAGCTCCTCTCATCAAGGGATTAGCTCTTTCTCTTTTGGGATGCATGAACCACCTAAGAGCGAACAATCCACGTCAAAATTCCTTCTAGAATCATCTAGAATTAACCCAAAGTGAGTTTTTTAGAATAAACTTGCGCCTTTTTGACTTTCACAGGGGTCCGCACCCACTCCTTTAGGGACAGAGCAGGCAGGTCCGCAGGTATTGTGAACAAGGGGTGCGGGACCGCAGGCAACAGTGAGAGAAAGTGTGGAACCAGAGCTTTGTTGATTTTCAATGTCTTTCTCTCATTTTCAAAGCTTGACTTGAAGAGCTGAGGTTTGAGACTTTCTTAGGAGGATAGTACAAGTGATGATAGACCCATACTGACTGCAAATAGTCATGGTGACGATATTTTTGTGTAACACTTGAATAACTCCTTGTTTCCGGTCATGTGGAATGAGGCCCCACTATCCAAGTACCACAGACTACCCATCACCAATGTCACCATGCAAGCGATGAGGGTGAAATCCGGTTTGAACTTTGAAGCAAGAGCTTCACCTGTCGCTCCTCCTAAGGGCTTCTTACTAGCCTTCTTGTGCGGACACTTTGTGGCATAGTGTCCCAGCTCATGACAGTGAAAGAATTTGACTTTCGACACATCCTTCTTCTTTCTATCCTAACAAGAATCTGATTTGAAATGGGATGACTTCCCCTTCCCTTTCTTTGCCTTACCAACTAAGGCACAATTCTCCTCATTGTCATGCTTATATGAGGATCCCTCTATAGTGTTATGCCGAATCTCTTCTTGTACCAATTCGGACCACAATTACTCCCACTCTGGTAGCTCCTCCCTCCCATTAACTGAGTCCTAGTAGCTATGCCAACTCTTGGGAAGTCCTAGAAGTTTTAGGCTCACTAGATCATTTTCTAAAATAGTAACCCTAGCACTTCCAAGCTCATCCTGGCATTGGGTGAACTTGGTCAAGTACTTCAGAATTAAGTTGCCCTTCTCCATCTTGATCTTTCTAAGTTTTCCTTTCAGTTCCAACTTCCTGTGGTCACTTCTATTTTGAAATAGGTTCGTCAAGGCCTTCCACATAGCATATGGAGTTTCATTGCCATGGAGATTCGAGACAATATGGTCTCGAACTCCTTTTAGGATAATTCTTCTTTCCTTTGCCACACACTTTCTCCATTCTGCCAGATCCTATGCATCAGCTGTTGGAGGCTTAGGAATATCATTATAAATTAATTATTTAAGCTCGTTTCCTTCCAACACTGCCTCCATCCTGTCCTTCCAAGATATGTAATTCGAGTTTCCCTCCAGGGCATATTCAAGTCTCAAACCATAGAAAGACATAATGTTGGCTTAAGTATGAACTGCAAATTTGAATTCTCTTGCAACCACAAACTCGTATTCTCCTCTTCTAAAGTGAATTCATCTCTGATACCATTTATATTTTTACTTGTAGATTCAAATTCTTATGTAATATGCTAGAACAAAAGACTTGAATCTACTCTACTCATCAGCAGAAACAAAAAATTGATCAATGAAAACACTAAGCAGAAAAGGAAGAATTTCAATTGCACATAACACAATGTGTTCCTAGGGAAAGCAACTGCTCAAAACCCCCGACTATCTATTTTGCATTAACTAGAAGATCTGGGAAGAAAATAAAATGCTTGTTCAACCCGAACAGTCTCTGCATAAGTACAATCTATCTCACTACTTCACAAACCAGCTCAAGCGAATACTTAGCCAAATTTGTTGCCCGCCAAGGCCCTACTTCCTTGCACAATCCCTAAGGGAATTAGCCCATATTTAATTGGGAAAATCCATCACCACAACTATGCAATCCATCATAGGCCTTCTACTAATTGCATGCACCATCTGTACAACTCAAAAAAATATGCAAATGATAGTATATTGTCCCTACTCTAATCTCAACTAGGTATTTCTTAGAACTGACATGCATGAGTGAATTATCAGTGAACTGGTAGAGCACTAAAGTTGCTCCCCACTTCTAGAACTCCTACTAGTTCCTCCAACAGTTGGAACTAGTTTAACTTACTTTAACTTAGTTAGACTGAATTAATTAATTAAAACTCAATAATAAATCAACATGGGCCCATAAAATTTAGGGATCACTCTACATGACTCTAGATAGACTTCCAACTCGAATTTACTAAGCCACCTAAGTCAACTTAACTTATTTAATTGTTACAAGTTGCTATGAGAATATAATTTCGATTTAATTCCAAATTTAATTCAAGGACAAATTAAATTAGGATTTTCTTGTTGCTATTTTTAACACCTATGAGCTCAAGAGCTTGAAGGATGCAGAAAAAGAAATAAAAAAAATGAGGAGATAATTTTGATTAATTTTGGTGAATTGATTTTTCATAGATATGATCCCAAGGGTGTGTGTAAACGAAATTGTGCCAAGTTACATTTTTCCTAGCCATATAAGTATGATCACTAGGAAGAAGAAGAAAAGAAAAATAATTGGTACAATGCTTCCTGAGCACATGTGCCAAGTGATGAGGCAATCCCTTCCCATGCATCTCATGAGAAGAGTGTTGTCTAAGAAGGGAATTAGCCAGAAGTACCCACAATAGTCAACATTGGCAAGTCTAAGAGGAAATTTGTGCATGATCCGGATGCAAAGAGGAGCGAAAAGTTTAAATCAAATCTTATTATTACTAAAGGGGCCATTGAAGCATAAAAGAGGAGAAAGGAGCTTCAAGAATCAATCAAGAAGAAACAAGAAGAGGAGCGGAAGTGAAAGGAAGAATAGGAAAAGAAGGGAAGAGAAGAGATTCATAAAAGAAAGGAAGAGTTAAGAAATAAATAATAACAAGAAACTAGAAAGAAGCAACAATAGGAAATATGGCAGAAATAGAAAGAGGAGGAAGAATGAAAAAAATAGTTTGAAGAAGAATAACATCAGAAATAGTTAGAAGAAGACAAAAGCAGGAAGAAGTAGCATTAAGAGCTTGCAAGAGAGATAGAGGAAGAGATACAAGCCCAGGACATAGAGGCCAAAAAAGAGGAGGAAAACCAAGAGGCAGACATTGTTCCTATTGCATAACAAACCATCTATCAACATCCACGTCTCCTTATTAGTGGATACATCCCATTCAGTGAAATGGGAATACCCCCCCCACAAGATGGCCTGGTCATGGATATTTTCAATCTTACCTTCAATCAGTTGAAGAAAAAAAGAGTGCAGGAGAGCGAAGGTACTTTCCAAATGACCTTGTTCACCCTATTTCTATTCACACAGAGAGGGTAATTGTGCCAAACACTAGGAAGAATATGAGAATAGTTGCAACAAAAAATCCAACCTTTGCAGAAGCTATGAAATTAAACATTGATTTCTTGATGAAAGAAAATAAGAAATTAGCAAAGGAGTTGACTTCTGTAAGGAAACAAATCAATCATCTCCTCATTGAGAATCAAAGGTTGTCTTCCACTAGTTCTAACGGAGAGGATCTACAAGTAGTAATATTTGAGGAGATTCAGTCATTAGAAGACACTATGTGATAATATGACCTTAAGGAAATGGGGTCTACAAGTTAATACCTTACTGAATTACCTCAGGTGCTATAGGACCTCCAGGAGAAACCCAACCCTTCTAGGTGTCGAACCACTGAGATAAATCTCTTTTTCACTGGCCTAAAGGCCCAACCGCTCCCTTTCCAAGGCATGCAAGTGATTGTATCCCTCTAGTCGCACTGATAAACCTGCCTCCATGCGACTGTATACTTTTCCAATCAGTTCTATGCCAACGACCCCGAATTCTGAGCCACTTTTTCAAGGCCAGGACTCGATCCTTTGCCCAAAACTCAGTGAAACTCCAGAAATGATAAATGACATAGAAACAAATCTTATGAACCAAAACTTATACCAGAACTTAACCTGGCCTCTCCCAAATAGGACTGGCATTCCATCAAACACATGGTGAACATGCAACCTACAAGTCATGAATGCAAATCTGAATATAATGATATGAAAGCTTATATAAGGATAAACAAGAAGGAGCAATGCCTTCTCACAATAGTTGTCACAACACCAATTAGGTCTTGCATTCATAATCCATACATTAATTAATAGAAATGTGTTAAAATCCATACTTAGATCTATTAATTAACCATGCTTATAACCAACATATAACCAGTGTATAACCATACAAAATAACAATGAGAGAACAACCATTAAAGCCACGTAATAACAAGTACATTTACTCATCAAAATAAATAGAAACTTATCTCTTATTAACCATATGCAAAAGCCAACCAAGCCAGGGACTTCCACATACCACTCGACCATAGATTTTGCTGAACCAAATCTTTCTTTCAGCCAACCACCCCTGTGCCATATTCCAAGCATGAATGTGGGATCTCATGGTATAAAACCATCCAAAAAAACCAAGGGAATCTAGAGGTTAAACTACCTCCACCCTCACCATACCATTATCTCACCTAAACTGGTCCCAAGATAACAAAACCAAACCGAGCTTGAATTCCTCAAAATTACTTCACCATCCCTTGAGGAATTTTCTTGTCTCCGCTCACCTGCTGAGGGCTTCCCAAAGAAAACCATCTCCACCCCCAACCCTTGGGATTTTCCTAAGACAACCTCACCCAGATCCAAAAACTTCTGGTAATCTAGAGCGCAATCGAGAAATAATCCCATCACACTATGGCTATCCGGAAATGGTAAGGCAAGGCTAAGACTATTGTCAAAACCCAGCAAAATCCATGCCACCAATAGAAAGAAACCAAAATACACACATGCATATGCCATGCATGCCAAAACCAACTAGGAAACCATACATGCAATTTGTTACTTGCAAGTATTCCTGTTGAAGTTGCCTGATCCAACCTTTCCTTACTTGATCCTTGCTTTCCTTTGCTTTCCTTGTCCTTCCTTTGCTTGCTTGCTTTCCTTCTCCTCTTGGTTCTCTTCTCCTCTCTAAGAATAACTCCAAAACTAAATTGACAAAAAGCTACCAACTAATGCTATGATGTATTTTTATTATTGATGCCTCTAATTTCTTCATTTTTCCATTATTTTCCTTCATTTTCCTCCTCACATGCAACTTGTGACCTTTCACCTCCCTTTTCTCCTAATTTCCTTTATTTTCATAAATAAAATGCCAAAAACACCTTTTTACCTTTTTAAAGCCCTTGCCACTTCCTTTTCTAATTTCCCCTTAGCCATAAACACAACAAGTGATGCCCACTAGGATATTTTTCCCAACATTCAGCTTGGAATAAGTGTCCCTTGACCTTGGTCTTATTTTTCCTTTATTAACTTTTATTACATGAACTTTTAACCCGGGGCTGTTATAGGTTAGGTTAGAACTTTGGATCTCCACTAAAACCATTAAGGATGTTGGTCCTTTTCTTACTCAAGAGCTTCTAAGATGTGCCCCTTTGAGTAAGTATGTGAAAGAAAGTAGGGGGTGGGTTGAATTCATATGCAAAGTCAAAGGTGGGTATCTATTGTAGTTATGGTCTATTTAGTTGCCTCAACACTCAAACATTTTTCAAAAAATATGGAATAACAATGGATTACTAAAGAGTAACATCTTGCACTAGATTTTTGTGCATGGGAAGATTTTAGTGAAGAAAATTTGAATAAATTAGGATTGTAGGACCTTCATGATGTGTAATGTGTGCTAAGGTTGAAGAATAAAATAACATCTATTATTAGAATGTGATTAGAACAAAGAAGTCTTGTTGCTTTCCTTTATTGGCTTAAGCCTTAGAATTCATTAGCTTACTACTTATGAAGAGATGTTGTTGACCTAGAATAAACTCTACCTTGGGACCTTCAAAAATAGAAAACACTTTAAGGGATTTTAGATAGCTCTTCCAAAATTCCCTTCTAGAAGATTTGGTTGGCTAGTCTTCAATAACAAGTGGAATAAGCTAGCACAAAAAACATCCAAGTAAAAAACACTCTTATTCGAATATCTTCAAACCAAATTCAAATGCAAGGATGAAGGGTTGGATTGTTATGATGGCCACCAGTTGAAGCAATTCAATTTGATTTTTTAAGATTCTCACTCTTTAATATCCAAAATAGGTTGTTTCATTTCATGGTAAGTTTAGAAGGAGAAACAAAAATTTCAACACTAGAGAATACAAGAGATTACAATTTCCCTATTTTTTTATGGAGCTTCAAAGAATAACTTAGGGGTGTCAGGTGCAGGGGAGAGGGTGAGTCTTCAGGATACTTGAGTAAACACAATATATCAATATGCCTATGGTGTAGGGAATGTCTCTGATAATATGTTTAACACATATGTATCATAGTGTGATCTCTTAATAGCCAAGGAGGAAGGTGAAATGTCCATATTAGTCTTTGGAGATTCCATGTTGGTCATCAAAGTAATGGTAGGCCAATCCATTATGAAAGGGTCCAAATTAAAAACTCCTCCCTAGAATCAAGTGAGATCTCTAAAAGAGTTTCATTCCTTCACATAAATAAATAGTTGAATGAGGAAGTAAATCATTGGGCTAAGTTTGCCTTTGGACTTAATCTTGCAACATTGTCAAAAAATTAGGTTTTGGACTTTATAACAATCCCCTAAATTCATAATCAACTCGTTATTAACTAGCATAGATCCATCTTAAGCACAGATCTAACATGAGCCGAGAGGGATCTTTAGAACAATCCCCTAAATTCATAATCAACTTGTTATTAACTAGCATAGATCCATCTTAAGAACGGATCTAACATGAGCCGAGAGGGATAAAAAAATTTCAGGTGCAAACTTATTTTAGAGTGCAAAAAACAAAGTGTAATTTTTCATTGTTTAAATTGTATTTTTGAATGCTATAGAGATTAAATTAAAATATTTTCTTTTAACATTTTTTCTCTATATAGATATATATGAAGTTTCAAATACCATGGGAAAATACCAACCTAGAACTCAAAAACCATCAATGGTAAAACTTCATATGTATCTATATATAGAAAAAAAATGTTAAAAGAAAATATTTTTAATATTGTATATAATAAATATCCAATGTGAGTTATAAAAAAATATTTTAGTATGAATTAATATTGATGTATACTTAAAAATGTATTAATAACCAAAAACCCATTTTAATGCCATTTATTTTAAGAGGGACACATGCCAACTCCAAATTGAGCATATACATACTTAAACACCACCATTGCCTTTCTATTCAGAGAATATTTTATTTTTATTTTAAGAAGGACACATGCCAACTCTGAATTGAGCATAGACATACTTAAACATCACCTTTACACTAGGTTGTAGAATGAGCTTGATATGTGTTAGTTATAGCCCACATTGCCTTTCTATTCAGAGAATATTTTATTTTTATTTTAAGAGGGACACATGCCAACTCCAAATTGAGCACGAACATACTTAAACATCACCTTCACACTGGGCTATAGAATTAGCCTCTTAAACATCACCATTGACTTTCTATTCAGAGAATATTTTATTCACCACTGACATACTTAAACATCACCTTCACCACCTTCACACTGGGATGTAGAATGAGCCTCTTAAATAGCACCATTTCCTTTCTATTCAGAGAATATTTTATTTTTATTTTAAGAGGGACACATGCCAGCTCCAAATTGAGCACAGACATATTTAAACATCACCTTCACACTAGGCTGTAGAATGAGCTTTTATTTTAAGAGGGACACATGCCAACTCCAAATTTAGCATAGACATATTTAAACATCACCTTCACACTGGGTTGTAGAATGAGCCTCTTAAACATCACCATTGCCTTTCTATTCAGAGAATGTTTTATTCACCACCTTCACGATCCTCTACCTCTTAAACATCACCATTGCCTTTCTATTCAAAGAATATTTTATTCACCACTTTCACACTGGGCCATAGAATGAGCCTCTTCTCAGCTCAATGAGCACGATTATCAATATGGAGTATTCAATGTGGACAAACCATGGGAAAGGTGATTTATGTACCCAAATTTTGCTATCCCTTATGCAAATTTATACCAAACTCGTGGATATTCAATAATGTTCATCGTCTTGACTCAAACAATGTGGGATTATGGTTGAGTTGGATTGCTTCCAAAGGTGAAATTCATGTTGTTATGGATTGGTGTTTACTAGTTTTTGGCCTTTGTAGAAGCTTCAATGTTGTGTCTTTGTGTCCTTTTGGGAGGTAGTGTTATTCAATCTTCAAAATCCATCCCCTTTGGTTCTATCTCCATCTGGTGTGCTTGCAACAATTGAGGTCAAGGTCAGGTGGCAGAGGCTACAGAAAGTCTCAATGTCAAATCAATTTGAAGGAAAACCTATGGGAAACATTTGTGGCTCGAGAAAAGTATTGATCTGTAATGATGGTAGTACCTATTTCTATTTCTAATTTCAAAATTTGGGTAAAGCATATTTTGAAAATGTGGCTTTTTTACCTTTGAAAAATTCATCAGTCATTTGGAGGTTTTAGAATTCTACATCTCTTGAAAAGTTTCTATGTATATGGTTCATTCTCTTTAAGTTGGCCTATTTGTTCATCATGCAGTCAAAATCAAAGATGGTATAGGGCTATAGGGATTGCTTTCAACTTCAATGTTGTTAAACCCGACAACTCCCAATTTCTGGAAAACTATTGTTATTAGCAAGTATCTAGCCAATACTCTTGTGATTGATTTACAAAACATAAAGGTAGAGAATTATTATGGATAATGTTGATGTTAGAGAGGTCCATATAATTTTATGCCAGCATGAGGAGATAAATAAAGCTAATGGTAGAGCTTTGATGGTAGTTTATTCTAAAATTTATGAATCAGAATAGGCATGCACCTTCATAATTTTATGTCAATCTAATGAGCATCCTACTACATTACAAATAAAGATTAGATTCAATGGAAGTTGAGTGTAATACATTATGAGACATAATTCTCACCCAACAAATGGAATCCCTCTGCATGACTTCTAATAATCCATGAACTGAAGTGTTGTGACAAAAGAAGATGAGGTGGTTCATTAACTTCATAATCCCATGAAAATTGAAAGCCCCAGTTCTCCTCAATCTAATGAGGAAAAGAAGAAAGAAGTGATCATTTATGTCTCCAATGATATGGTTTTTTAAAGTAATACTTATTTTAAGTAATATACAAAATAGATCACTTGTAAATCTATAGGGAAACAATGTTTAGAAATAACTACTAAACAGTTGATATAATTTCAAAAATATGTGAACCAAAAAAATGTTTTGAGCTTCAGTGTAACTATTTTAATGAATGTAATCTTTATTTTCCAAAAAAAATTATAATATTAAAAACAAAATTCAAAAAACTCTTAATAAAGAATTATTAAAAATAAATATTAATAACCAATAATATATACTAAAAACTAATAATATATATAGATATATCAATTGAGTTTATTCCTCATTATCATATTTAAATGTAAAGAAATTCATCACTATCATATTTCGAAAGTCAAGGAGATGTGATATTTTTCTCAAAAACGTAGCTCAGTAAAACCAAGTAATAAAGTTGTAATCAGTGAACAGGGAAAATAATTATCTTTCATAATTTGAATGTAGCCCAGTTAAGCCAAGTAATAAAGTCGTAATCATTTAATGCGGATAAGTGAGCATGTGAATGGAAACTTTTTATTATGATTATTGAATGTTGTGTCGTTAACGAGGTTTTTGTTTATCTGTTTATACAATTATTCTGTGGTATAATCATTTAATGTGGACAAGTGAGCATGTGAAAATAACATGCATTACTTTTCATTATGATTATTGACGGTTGTGTTGTTAAATGAGGTTTTTGTTTTTATTTTTTTGAAAGAGATATAATTGAGTTGTTAACAACTGGGGATATTTTTTTTAATGGTTATTAATGTGAAAATTATGTAATTTAAAATGGTTTATTTTTTTATATAGCATGTCCACATGTAATTTAATAGATTTATTTAATGATCATAATTACAAATTTTCCATTTTTCCTATGTAACACGTCTACACGTAATTCCAATAGCTTTATTTAATGATCATGATTACAAATTTTCATAAAAATAAAATTATAATTTACCATGTAATTCTACCATATTTGAAAGCGTTTTTATTAAATTAAAAAATATATAAATTTCCCTTATCTCACGCCTCTTTTAATACCATGAATTACATTATATAATTCTTCATTATAAAGTACGCACTACTATTACTCATCATTTTATCCTATGAATAGACATAATTCAATATTTTAATTTATTAAATAATAAGATATATATATATATATAAGCTGTGGTTCGCTACATCCACGGGAAAATATCGAGGCAGATCCACCTCGCTACATCCACGGGAAAATATCGAGGCAGATCCACCCGAAGGGATCTGCCCATCGGCCAATCTTAACAGGCCTAACCCCGAGGGCATCGAGGAGATTTGACCCCGTGACCTCCCAAACTGGGAAAGTGGTTTAGCAACGGGAACTCGACCATTTGAGCTATCCCTTGGGGATGTAAGTTTTTTATATTTATTAATCTTATATTTTTTAATTTTTAATAAATTTAACATTAAAATGAATTTATAATTCTTTATATTTTGTATTTTTTTAATATAATTGGTATAAATTTTAATTAGTAAAAAGATACTCTATAGTGTAGTATGAGAAAGATGTTTTTTTTCCCAAGGATAAATCACAACTTTTCATTAATTAGAAAAATTACATGTGGTAGATGTATGTATCGCATATGCAGTGTAGCCTTCAAAAATATATAAGTATGTTGGCCGTAGCCATTCAAAAATATATAGTTTGTACATAATTTACCACGCAAGGTATACTGATAAGTTCATGAGAAAAAAATATATACAAATTGTCAACTAGGATTGTTATAATCACTACTGAAAACTGCAAGAAAATTTAGTGCATGTCGGCCTTATTATAGGCCCGATCTATATAGGGACGATGATAGTACTGGTAGTGTTCATCTCCATGCTGCTCCTGTATTATCCACAGTCCTCTGGGATGTGTCGTGGCCGCCTTGGAAAGTTGGTCAGCAGTCGAATTACATTCCCTGTAAATATGTTGACATGAGATATAATTAAATTGTGCTTTTAAGATCATGATTTCATCCAATATGTTCCTGAGAGAGTGCATATGACATGTTGATATGTTATTGAACCAATTGATGATGATTTTTGAATCTCCGAAAATCTGAATATGATTGCATGCATGTGCAAGTGCAAAATGTAGTAGATGTCTAAGAGAGATCAATTCTGCATAGTTGTTTGTCCCCATTCCTAAACCCATTTGTATTTTGAAGTGGTGATTTTCAATTTTATGTAGTAGGATTCCCCCTCCACAGCCCTATGCTTGTGCTGCGCCATCAAAATAGGCCCAGGGAATAGTGCGATCAATGGTTTCAGGTAAGACAATATGACCAACAAGTGTATGATTTTCATCTGGTATTTCGTGATATGCAGCAACAATTTTAGCAATGGAGGACTGCCATCGAGCCATTTTATCTCTGAAAATAATCCCATTTCTTGCAAGCCAAATAGACCAACAAATAAGTAGGGGAAGGCAGTGTACTTTTGTATTCAGGGATGCAGCTCGCCAAAGATCCCAGGCATTTGTTACATTGAGTCCATGCCATCTGATAGTTATGGATAGGGCAGCAAGGACCTATTCCCAAATGTGATTTACTGTCGGGCAAGACAGGAATAGGTGGTCATTTGTTTCCTCTGCCTGATGACAGAGCACGCACTAGGTGGGGCTGAAGAAGGATCGATGCATTAAGTTATGCCCTGTTGGTGTCTTATTCTGAATGACATTCCACATAAACAGTTTCGTGCGCGGAGGCGCTTTGAGCTTCCATAGCTTCCCCCACCAATCCAAAAGCACAAGTGGTCTGTGGGCAATATGAATAACAGGATAACCAGCCTTCGGGGAGTATGTGCCATGTTCAGCGGGGGTCCATATGAGTTCATCTGCCCCATCTTTTATTCAGACATGTGATTCAATCAACGTTGTGATATAGCCTTCCCAATCTTGTTGCCAATGAACAAGAATGCCCAAGTGCTCCACTGAAATCCATGCTTGTGAAAAGATTGTGCTATTCCCCGGATCAGCAATTTGAGCAATCACATTTATATTTTTGTGTTTGAGAAATTGTATGAGGTCAAGAGGTAATCGAAACATGTTACCACAGCCCGACCAGGGGTCGATGCCAATGCGAACGGATGAGCCATCGTTGATTCTCCATGCTAGTCCATTCCTGATAGTAGGCATGGTGTGTAGGATCGCTCGCCAAACCATTGATATCCCAGATCGTTGCCAGGTGGGCAAACGAATCCAGTCCATGAGCTGATGTGGCCAGATGTATTTGTAGTAGATTACTTTTGTCCAGAGACTGTGAGAGGTGAGGATAAGCCAACCCATCTTTGCAGCTAGTGCATGTGCGAAGGAGGATAGATCCTTCAATCCCCAACCACCCCATTTCTTTGGTATTGCAATATGTTTCCAACCCACCCAGGCAAATGGTTTTCCTTCCTTATAGCCATTCCAAAGGAATCTGCAACAAAGCTTTTGAATCCAAGATAAAATTCCTTTAGGAATCCATGCCAGAGACATCCAATAAACAGGTGTAGCCTCCAAGACTATTTTGATAAGCACTAATCGACCCACCCTAGAGAGGAATCTGTGGTTCTAGTTGAGTAATCTCTTTTTTATCTTGGCCACAAGCCATATCCAGTCAACAATCTTGTAGCAGTGAGGCTTGATCCAGAAGCCAAGATATTTGAGCCCATCCTCCAATTAATGGCTCTGAAAAGGAAATTTTTGTAGTGCAACTCGTGCTTCCTGTGGAGTGCATGCTGATAGAGTAATGGTGGATTTCATTCGATTTTCTTCCATACCTATGGTCGTAGAGAAAAGTAGTAATATGTCAAAGAAAGTAGTAGTGTCACATAAGCCACCATTGAGGAAGATGAGCACATCATCCATGAATAGGAGATGAGTGAGTATACAATGATCTGAAATATTGAGTCCTTGTAATCATCCATGTTGTTGGGCAGAGGCTATGAGCCTACTGAGTCCTTCCATGATGATTAGAAAGAGTAGTGGGGAGAGTGGATAGCCTTGTCTAAGTCCATGTTCTACATGAAAAAAGTATGAAGCAGAGCCATTGATCAGGACACTGAAGGACGCTGAAGTGATGCAACACATAACCCAATTAATAAATGGGGGAGTAAATCCCAAGTGGGTGAGGATCATTTTAATATAGAGCCAGCTGACATGATCAAATGCTTTGGTGAGGTCAATTTTGAGAATGGAAAATTTGAGCTTTTTAGATTTCATGGAGTGTAGGGCTTCCTGAGCAGTGCCAATAGCCTCATGGATTTGTCTATTGTGGAGGAAAGAAAATTGTTCAGGAGAGATGTGACAAGAGAGAATAGGCTTAAGTCGGTTGGCAATAGTTTTGGCAATGATCTTGTAAAGACAGTTGCAGAGAGAAATAGGTCTGAAGTCATTGAAAGATGTGGGGGAGTCAGATTTGGGAATAAGGGCAATGAAGGTTGAGTTTATAGCCTCGTACATGCGCCCTGATGTCCTGCATTCCTCCACCACCTTTAGAAGATCCTGACCAATAGTTTCATAAAAGGCTAGATAAAACTCAATAGTCCATCCATCTGGCCCTGGACTCTTGTCTTTTTTGAACCATTTTAAAGTGCTTTCCAATTCTCCCATCATGACTAGGGATGTGAGCTCCTCTTCCTCATTCGGGTTGACAAACCGAGGGAAATGACCTACTATCCGGACAATTTCAGCAAGGGTGGCACCAGGGGGGCCTTGAAGAGTTTCTGGAAGTGAGAGTTTCCTAGGTGTGCCAGCTGATTAAATGATGTTGCAAGATTACCATCCTCCTTAGGCATGTGCCAGATGGTGTTGCTGACTTTCCTTCCCTTTGCAAAATTGTGGAAGAACTTTGTATTCTCATTGCCAGCCTGTAGCCAAATAGCCTGACTTCGAAGGCACCAAGTTTCTTCCCTCTCTTTAAGAATTTTGGATCATTGAGCCTCCAAGTCAATAAGGTGGGATTTAGCCTCCACAGATGTAAATCCCCGCCCCTGTTCATCCAAGAGATTGGCTAGAGTAGACTCAATAGTCCTGAGGGTTTGTTCATCCCGGTCTCTTTTTTCCTTGGCCCATTTGATAGATAATCTCTTGATTTCTTGTAGGTTGTAACAGAAACCCTCCACTATGGTTCTCCCTGAGGAGGGTGGATGAGAAAGCCAGAAATTGGTAACCAGGTGTATGTATGTGGGATCCTTTAGCTAGGTGGAGTTGAATTTGAAGGGTGCCCTAGGCTTCTGGAAGGGACCAGACAGCTCCATGTAGATGGGAGAGTGATCTGATATGCCTCCAGAACCTACCCATTGTCTGTAATTTGATAGACCTCTCACCAGTGGTTCCTTTATGAGGAATCGATCCAAACGCCTGGCCAGTGCAACCTCCCCAATTCTTCGATTACGCCATGTAGGTTGAGATTTTACCATAGGGATATCAATCAAGTGATGTTGTTTGAGGAGCTACTCCATAACGTCTGATAAGGGATCCACTTGTGCATTGCATCCCCATGATTCCCCATAACCAATGGAGAAATTCAAATCTCCTCCCAGAATGATATTATCATAATTTACAAAGGAAAGATTTAGGAGGTGATTCCAAAATGCATCTCTATTTTGACAAGGGGCATATACATTGACAATCTTGAGATCCATGCCCAGATCCGAGGAAAATATATCCATGCCTATGAAACTAGCACCCCCTCAAGAGGCTTAGAGTTGTATAGTACGAGGGTTTATACCCAGGGCCAACCCTCTAGAACACCCCATGACATCAAGTGCCTGGAAGGTCCAACCTGGCTTCAAAGATTGTAGCACAGGTATAATATGGTCAGCCAAGCCAAGTGTTTCTTGTAGAAAGATAATATCTACAGTCTCAGATTCAAATAATCTTCTGAGGGCTAGTTTTTTAGGAGGGCTAGCCAGACCTCTGCAGTTAAAGGAGAGCCACTTCATGGGGGAGGCTGTGGGTGGGTAGACTGTGCTCTAAGTACCCAATCAAGAGTGGATTGTCTGCCATAAGCCACTTCCACCCCGACTTGCTGGATGGCCCTAGATATCTAAGATTTCCACCCCTTGGTGGATTTCGAAGAGCGAGGAGGGGAGGCCAATCAAAGCCCAGAATTCACAAAAGTCTCAGGTGGATGAGATGAGCAGGGACAAAGGTTATATGAGTGAGAGTTTTCAGATAATTTTGAAGGGTCCAGATGAGGGGATGAGTGTGCCAAATCAGGAATAGCAGGTGGACTAGTTGAGTTAACGGGTAGGTGGATGTCTAGGGGGCAAGTAATGGCAGCAGAGGTAAAAGCTCGTATAGATGCAGATGCAGGGCGCAAATGTTGTGCAGAGCAATAAAAAGAAACATTAGATATAGAGTAAGAGAGAGGAGGAATACCTGATGATCGAGTAGCTGCATCGACAGCCCTGGATCTCGTCATAGGCAGGGATGGAGGATGGGGAGTGTTCGAGGATGGCATATGAGTTGAGACGCCTGTCTTCACCTAAGGAACATGTTCCTATGGAGTCTGTTCCGTAGCAGATGAGGTTGTCATAGACACAACTTCCTTTGCTTCTTTAGATGGAGAAGCAGTCTTACAAACCAACGGGCATTCCTTGTAAAGATGCCCTACCTTATGGCACCTTCGGCATTTGAATGATGCACCTTCGTAATCCAAGATTTGAATCTGGGTGAAATTCTTCCACTTCAGAGTGATTTTTTCTTCCAACCCCTCTCTTGTGTCCAAATAAACCAGAATACGGGCCATAGACCGATTTCCAGAGCTAATGTAAAATTTGTCACAGTCCAGGTAGGTGCCGAGTGCATTGCTAATGTGGATGAATATATCTTTAGACCAAAAGTGTAGGGGTAGACCTAGCAACCTGACCCATAGTGGTCCAGCTCCAATTTGTTCCCGCTCTAGATTAAAAAGAGGGCTCCAACGCTTTAGCATAACCGGCGCAATCTCTATATGCCAATATCTGGAGAGTGCCCAATTAGTATATTCCTCCTACTGAAAATAGAGCGTGAACCACCCTCGAGCCAACGTTTGTACCTCTGGGAGTTCCCTGAAGATGCTCCCCCATATCTCTTTGACCCAAAGGCAGAGTCTCTCGGCGGAGTAAGCACAACCATGAACTCTTCCAACTAGTACCTCGCCCACTGTGTCTACCACTTCCCCCATATGGACCCCTTCTCCAAATTTTAGGGTCAGATCCTTGCTCGTGGCCTTTACACTCTTTAGCTTTCTTTCTCCAATGCACGGCACAATCGAGTGTTCCTGCAAGGGATCCTGAGTGCCTTGGTGCTCCTGTTGAGGTTGCTGAGTGGAATGGTGAGATTTGATCACTGGAGTTTCAAAACAGCCGAGGGGGTGGAAGAGGAACCCGACTCAGTTGCTAGAGGGGCGAGTGGAATGGAAGATGGCTAAGATGGTCCAGCCTCCAAATCGAAACTTGTAGAGGAAGGAAGCTCAAAAGTTTGCGAGTGGGGCAAATCTTGAGAAGGTGACGGATCAAATGGGGAGATGGCGACGTGCAGGAGGTAAGCAGATGGAGGGTAGTTGGCGAAAGTGGAGGGAAATCGAGTCCTGGGGAGTCTACGGAGAGAGCAGCTAACGAAAGGTTGGATGTGGAAGGCTCGGGAAGCGAATGGGAGGGGGGACTAACAAAAAAGTGTGAAAAAGATGGACCTTGTAACCCAGCAGGCGTAGCTTCTGGCGGAGGGTTAGGGCACGACCAAATAGGGGCATAGGGTTTAGGGTTGGTGGAGTAGTCCACCTTTTCCGCGTCCACGTCTGACATCCTACAGTAGCCCCGACGACAACGAAAGGGAATCAGGTGACAATGAATCCGAAGTGTAATTGCCAACCGTGACGGTGAGGACGACAGCAGAGCTATGGGGGTTTAGCATGCGAGTTCAACTGCAGACAATGGAGAAACCATAACCGTGCTCCCAGTTAAGAATAGGCACGGGCACTCGATTACCCATCCTCATATGAGAAAGATGTTGTTTGGTATATTATATTTAACAATAAAAATATAGTGGATACATTAATAAATAAAAAAATATTAATAATAAATTCAATATCTATCAAAGATAAACTATTTCAATTTCTACTTTAATTTTACATCATTTTTAGATGTAATAATAATAATAATAATAATAATAATAGGAAGATACATAATTTCTTCTTTACTTAATATGGAGTTGAAAAATAGCATGATAAAGTAATCTTATTAATAGGAGTAGCTTTTTGAAATTGACATGACCATGTGTATGGATGGCTATACATACATGTCATGGATATTTTGGCGACTTCCATTAACTGATAGGATGTTCTTTGTCAAATGTACAACTCTCCGCAATCAATTCTTCTCCGTACCAAAAAATTCAAATGTTCATTCCGTGCCCAGGATTTCAAACAATAGAGTTTCTCCGGAAAATTTTGAAATGAGCCTATTGCAAATGCCAAACACACCTTCATTCTCCTTGACTAGATCTGTAAGTACCTTATGCTTTGTTTTGCTTTTACCGGTTTCGAACTCAGACCTCTTTTCTTATGTTTTCAGTTTCCTGAGTTTTGAACCTTTGTTTCTGCTCTTTTTTTTGTAGCTTTTAGGTATCAGAAGGATCAACACAATGCGGTTCAGGTAAATAAGCCCAACTACAATAACTTCACAACTAACAATGCAATCCGCAATTGGAGCAATGACAAGGATTTCCTCTTCCTCAATGAGTCGAAACGCTATTATTACATCGATGGCAGGGGCAGGTGCTCACTTTCTTTTTACAAAATCCTGTGCCTCCCTTGCAAAGACAAATCTGTTCATGGATACTACGAAGACGTCATTACTTAAAAAATAATGACAGATGGCGAAACTCATTTCGCATGGTCACCAGTTGGTGAGACGAGCATCTTCTGCAGGGTATCAGTTAGCCATGGTGGTCTCACATCAGTTTCATCATGGAGCTGTGCAATCACCAACCTGGTTTTGGTATTTCAGAAAGGAGTTGTTTTTTATTTCAATTTTTGGAATTCGACTATTTATGAATAAACTAAATGAAAACCTTTTCAATTCAAAAACAACCATCTAAAGTACACAACTAAATTATAGAATGGAGGATCAAAATTGTCTCTGTACCAAACCATGAAGTATTTGATTTTAACGCATTTGAATCTTGTGCATCATTACCTTGTTGATGCTACGACCCAGAGAGAGGGTCCAGATGCTGGATGCGAGCTCCACCCGTCGGATTAACGGTGTTTGCATTGCTTATGCTCACGACAGAAGAATTACCTTTATTCAATCTCTATCTTATAAATGCAACATTGCTTTTATGCGAGTCTTCTTTTACCTATTTCCCATCCTCATCACCTGGATTTACAGAGAGAAACGAAATAAAAATAAATTAAAAAAAAAAACAAAAGTTTCATTCCTTCATAACGAAGGTTTTGAGTTTCCAACCATGGTGTGAATGCCTGCAAGTTACCTATATGGATCAGTTTATTGGTTGGGTCGTTTTGGAATATCTAATTCCTACTTGTCTCTAGTTGTGATTCTCACTAGGTAAAGGAGTTTGTTCCTAGTAGTTAGGATCCATTTCCTAGTTTGGTGTGTGGTTGAGAGATTTCCTCAACCAACAGATTGTGTGTCTAAAATAGTCTTCCTATCTTAAGACAACACTTTGTATATATGTAATTGTATTTGATCAATAACATGAATTTGGATTCTCAGTTTTTAAGTTGGTATCAGAGCCCCTGAGGGCCTGGCCCCTCATGGGCTTGGTCGCTCCTGGGCTGAGGAAAATAAAGAGTTTGGTGTTTACAGTATATGCGATTTTGTGTGTGCAGTTTTGGGTGTGCGAGGGCCAGTGATGGCCGATTGTGGTGACGCCATTCCTCTTCCAGTTGTACTGAAGGTGTGCATCAGGCCCGATATTGTGGAATTTGTTCACACAAACATGGCAAAAAATAAATGCCAACCCTATGCCGTCAGCAAGAAGGCTGGCCATCAGACTTCCGCAGAGTCATGGGGAATGGGGCGGGCGGTTTCTAGAATTTCCCGTGTTGCCAAAGGGGGAACACACAGAGCTGGCCAAGGAGCCTTCGACAACATGTGCCTTGGTGGCAAGATGTTTGCCCCCACGAAAATATGGCGAAAATGGCACCGGAAAAACAACTTAAACCAGAAGAGACATGCAGTGGTCTCTGCCCTATCGAACTCTAGGTTGGTTCTGCAGCACTCACTTGATGGTAAAAGACCTATGGTGTTAACCCAACTTCTTGATCATGAATAAAGGGCATAGATAGTTTTATAATGGTAGCGGATCGTTGGATGAGAGTGTTCTCCTTCTCGCAAAAAATCTTAGACAGATTGTAATTAATAATTGTGATGCTAGGATTCTTCATGAAAGAATGAGGGCTGCAAATAAGGTAGCACCGCTGTGAAGCTGTGGGATTATCAGTGTAGAGGATCATTGGTGTGGCTCACCATCATGGAGAGCTCACAACAAATCAGAGGAGGCAGCCAGAAGGGTGCTCGAAGCTGGTGAGGTAATGCTCCATGATTATTTTATTTTGTCAAGTGATCCAAAATTTGTGACAAGAGGGAGGACGAGTGTTGGGAGCATTGGTGCGGTGAACGGGGGTTGATCGAAGCCTCGGTTTATGGTGGTGCAATAAAAGAGTGTTGGATCGTAGATTGATCGCCAAAGGTAAGGTGAAATCAGTGTAGATTGGCGATCTCTAACAGCAGATCTGAAGTTTTCTATAGTTTTCCGGCAGTAGATCTCCAATGGTGTGATGGAGAGCTGAATGTGGTGTGATTGTTTTCTTTCCAGATAGTTATCTAAAATTATCTATGGGCAGAGATAGAGAAATATGATGTTGGGTTAATATGAAAGTTATTTTTTGGAATTATGGATTAAATTATTGTGCCTTTATTGAGCTTAGCTACCTCAATTTAGGTAAAGTTATTTTGTTAGAATTCGCAACTCTAACAAATGACGACAGGTTAAGTATGGAGTTCCAAGATTTAATTGACAAAGAAAAAGATTCCGAAGATGTGAAATGAGCAACAACGACGATCAAATTATGATGGACAACGAGGTGAAAGTGTGAATTTGTTCGTGTTTGTGGAATAGACTCTATTATGTTGTAATGTGAATCACAGTTGTAATGTAAACAAGTCTAGGATGTTTTATTATGGTCTTTGTAAACTATGTACCTGGTAACTCCAGAGTTGGAGTGTGAAATGTAATCCTTGTAAGGCATGTGTATCCCCATACAGTTCGTGGTAATCTAAAAACCACTAACAATGAGAGCCCTTGGTGGCATGGTTGAGGGTGATCCGTTAAAACCCAGAGCATGGTTACGAGTAATCCAACAAAACCCGGGTTAACAATGATGGAGGGGGATTTACAAGTATAGGTACAGGTGTGCAGTTATAATGGTTGGAAGAACCATGTATCCGAAGGACATCCTACAAGACTCGCGGTTGTAGCAGTTAGTACCCATGCATTCCAATGGATGGTTGCTCCTTTATATGGACATCAACATATTCTTTTTTTTTGGGTGTGTTTGACCACAACTAGATTTTGAAAACTGATATCGAGACAAGTATTCATTAAGGGGGAGTGTTGGAATATCTAATTCCTACTTGTCTCTAGTTGTGATTCTCACTAAGTAAAGGAGTTTGTTCCTAGTAGTTAAGATCCATTTCCTAGTTTGGTGTGTGGTTGAGAGATTTCCTCAACCAACAGATTGTGTGTCTAAAATAGTCTCCCTATCTTAAGAAAACACTTTGTATATATGTAATTGTATTTGATTAATAACATGAATCTAGATTTTTAGTTTTTAAGTGGTCGTGAGTCTATTTTCATTTATTTGTTTTAGTTCTCACAATTTCTATTACATTTAGATTTGGTTCAGTTCTCACTATTTCTATTACATCTAGATGTGGATTTTTAGAAAACTAGCATCCATCACGATGGTAATAATGTTCATCTTTCTTTGTTTTGCAAAGTAAAAACTTGTTTGAAGTAACAATGTTTATCTTTCTATTTTTTGTAAAGTTCAAAGCACATGTAATTATCTAGAAATTCTCATCTTATAAAAAATAGAAAATACGTCATGGAAAGCACCGGGAGGTTGGAGAGGCTAGGGTTTCTGGACTTCTGAGCGCCGCCGCTACACTGCAGATCAGCAATGGGGGTGTGTTAGCAGCTAGCCCCCTCAGGAAATCGGTTGCAGGACTACAGGAATCGAACACACAGACAAGGATTTGGCTCCGTAGCTGGCCGGATAACAAAACCCCTGTGGCTGATCGGTCCCCAGTGGCAGATCAATCTTCACACAGGTCACGGGCGTATTCACCTTATCTGTCTCAGGGTTTATCCTACCGTGTGCTGTCTGAACCCATTATAACTGGCCATGGCATGGATGATGCAGCCCGTTACTGACCAGATCTGCAAACCCACCCTGATTCAGTCATGCTTAAAGACAAGGGAGAAATGTTCTGGTCGGGAATGGCTGTGCAAATAAGGGCTAAACAGAATGATGCGCCACTACTTCCCAGTCGGCCAGATCCAGCAAAGCGAGGGCTCCACAAGACCGATCTACTCCGCATGGACGCAGATCTGATTCAGATATTCATCAAATTGATTGAGGGAAAACACTTTTGCATGCGGCTCAGCAAGGGAATGAGCATCCATGCGTTAAAAAAGGAAATCCAGGGTCACCTTGGAACCCCAACACAACTTCAAAACCTCATATATTCAGGAAACAGTATGCAGGACAACCAAACTCTCCAGTACTACGGCATTGCCAAAGATTCAACCATTATTCTAAATCTCCGACTGTGTGGCGGAAGCACTGGAACCAGCTCTAAAAATACAGGTTCCTTTTGGGATGCAGTGAAAGGGAAGGAAAAAATGAAAAATAAAGCAGCACCACCATCAGAGTTACCAGGACCCTACATTGTTGAACAAAATCCAGAATCACCAATGCTACAAGTATCTATGCCAGAGGTAACTAGTCTACACACTAACTTATCTAATAATGTAGTTATTTGTAGATTTAATGGTTTGTGGCCAAAATCAGATGCCCTGCATCAATGGATCTTCTCAACATGGACATCTAACTGTGAAATTTACCTATGCCCCAAAGGGTTTTTCATAGTTAGATTTAACACAGAACAAGAAAGAGACAACATTATCAAATAGGGGCCTTGGTTCTGGGGCAGTGCTGGCCTCTTCACCACCCCCTGGTTTTCTTATTTTGACAACAATACAATGAAAGTCTCAACGATGCCTGTATGGGTAAGGCTACATGGTCTCCCTCTACACTTTTGGCATCACAAAGTATTAACAACCATTGGGAATTCCCTGGGGAAATTCCTAAAAATGGATGAAGACAGAGCTATCAGGGGAATATTTACATTTGCCAGAATATGTGTAGAAGTGGACTTGAGTCAGGGGCTACCTGACCACATCACGCTGAACTTCAATAATTCTCAATGGATACAATAGCTCGACTATGAGAACACAGCGTTCCGGTGCAGGGGCTGCACGCAAACAGGGCACCTTCAATATGACTGCCCCTTTGCTCGAAAGGACCCCAGGAGAACCAAGAAACAACAAAAAAAGCCCAAAGGCTGGCAGCACACCGACCCATTGGAAGAAGAAGACATAAACGAGGAGCCTACAGAGAACCAGACAGAACCTGATACTCAAATGAGACAGAAATATACTCAGGAAGTGAATGCCCCAACTACTCATTTGGGGCCACACATTTCAGATCTGCAACAAGAGCTACAAATGGAAGTAAGCGGCATCAAACAAACCCATGGATCAGAGGGCTCGGAATTTGACAAAGAACTTCCATTGATCCTAATGGAAAATCAGCTAGCTATTATTACACCCACACCTGACACTGGAGGTTGGTGACGGGTGGAGAAGAAGAAGGGTAGAAAAGTTTAGGCTTGCTGGAACTTATTATTTTTCTTTTTTTATATTTCTGTTGCTTCCTGTCATTACAGGAACAGTCATTTGCTATTTTTTGTTTTTTCTCTATTTGCTGCCTGTCATTACAGGAACAGCCATCTGCATATGCTTCATGCATCTACAAAATGTAATTTTATCAATATGAATAAAATTACGACTTTTTTCTACGGGAAAAAAAAATGTCATTATCACTAATCTTTTAGACTTTCTTTAGAGTTAGTGCATTACTTAACAATGGATGAATACTATTACAAAAAAAAACAATTAATGATAATCAAAATGTATATCAATAGAATTGTCAAAAAGATTCCCATGAATGTAAATTAAAAAAAAAAAAACAATTTTGAAAGTGTTCTAGGTAAAAGAATATGCATGGCAAAAATGGTAGAGTTGTATACTCATAGTAAACGTAATTATGGATTAAAAAATATAAATAAAATTTTATAACATAATTTTACTTTATATTTGAAATATTAATATAATGATTTAATAGACTAATTTTAAATGTGAAAGGGAAATTACAATAAACTAATGTGATTGATTTTTTTAAGGTAAAAAGTATATTTTTAGGGTAGTTTTTCTAGTTTTTTAGAAATGGTTTTTGGTTTTCTATGTGCACATAAGTTGAAAAAGGTGTATGGTTTCTTTTATTTATGGAAAAAAAATAGGCAACAAGCTAAACAATAAACCTACATGTTTAATTAATATGACTAAGATATGTTCTCTTTTAAATAAGTAATTGCGAGATAAGAGTTAATTAATGGCTTAATGGAGTCAAAAATATAAGTGGAAGAAGCAAGTAGAGTGGAAGAAATAGTTGGTAAATAATCACATGATTGTTTTCATTACCAAGGGTTGTAGGAAGAACATAACCCTTTACAATTTCGAACAAAAAAGAACTTAAATACAATCCTCCCCAATTGAATGGAATATGGGCACCCAAAAAGTATCCAATCATCATAGTACAATATGTTAGTGCTCAAATCATTTTCTCAAGAAAAGAATAAGAAATGAAAGGGGCAAAGGAACTAATCAACTAAGATCTAGTACACAATTGGTCGCCAAGAAACTTAATCTTTCTCCTTCATAACTTGTACAATATCTAGAAAAAAGAAGAGAACAAAAAAGATAAGTAAAGAGAAAAAGTAAAAATAGAATGTTGGAAGTATAGCATTCCTCATATTATAAAATAGTAGCTACATGAATAACCTCCTTCAAAAGGACAACTTCCTCCAAAGATAGTAATCACATTTTTATGACCACCACCCCTACCCATTCTAGGACATACTTTTCTCATTACTAATAACAAATTCAATTCCCTAAAATATGATAGGACTTCTACGTTGAATCCTCCAAGGATAGACTTTACCATGCTAAAAATTTACTCCAAGACTAGGGTGTGTGGGTTTAAGAGGGGAAACTCCCAAATTTCAACCATGCTAAAACGTGGAAATATACTCCAAGGCTAGGGCACATGGGTCTAAGAAGGGAAACTGTCAAATTTCAAGCCTAAAATAGGTAACACGTAAAGGCCAACAATAACATGGCAACAAGTGTAATTTTAGGAAAATAAAAACTCTTAAAATAGTAAGAAAGTCTCTAAAGTAGGGTGCCCTCTAATTACAAAAAAAATCATTACACAAAAATAACCACTGTGGACTCATGCAAGTACTCCCTAAGTGCTCAAGTCTAGCCATCTTTTTCCTATTAAATATATGCATCTCAAAATTAGTAAGTGGTTATCTAAGAGGGTGAATAAAGCTTTATGCTTAGTATAATGATAAATTAGATCTCATGAATTGGACTAGGAACTCATTAAGGAGGGCCCATGATTTGAGACCATATGAGAATCTCTTTAGGCTCATTATTATCTAAAAATAGAAAACATCTCCATGTTGGCCCACAAGCCCAATACAAACCATGTTAAAACACAATCAATGGTTTAAATTTGAAAGTGCTTGGAAAGACTTGGAATTATACAATGATGTTGAATGTCACACTAGGTATCTCAAAAGTATAGTCACCCCACTAAAAATAGCAACACCTCGAAATATGATGAAACTTGAACCACAAGAAAATCTCCCAATTGAGTCCTCACATATGTAATTATCTCGTTCATTGGACAACTTTAAAAACGGTTAAAATTAGAAATTATTAAAAATAAAAAATTGTAGTTTTTCTTCAAATTTGAACTCCATACAAATCTCTCAAACGATGTTCAAACCTATAATAAAACATCAAAGAAAATAACCATGCAAAACCAACCTAATCATATCCTTTGGGATATTTGACCTCCCATACCTGTTGCGAATACCACAATGAACAACTTGTAATTATGAGACATTATCTACCATTGAATCACCTATCCACCTGAACATGTTGTAACTTATGAATGTAACTATATGAATAACATTTTCAAGAAATTACTAAACCATTTATACCCGCGTAACAATACAGGTGCCAAGATCAAGTTTCTGATCTTAGTTGATTACTGCCTTTGCCCCTTTCATTTCTTATTCTTTTTTTGAGAAAATGATTTGAGCACTAACATTATGTACTATGATGATTGGATACTTTTTGGTTGGATCATGAGTGTACATATCCCAATCAATTGGGGAAGATTGTACTTAATTTCTTTTTTGTTTGAACTTGTAAAGGGTTATGTTCCTCCTACAACCCTTCGTATTGAAAACAATCATATGATTCTTTAGCAATTATTTCTTCCACTCTATTTGCTTCTTCCACTTATATTTTCTACTCTATTAATCCATTAATTGACTCTTAGTTCTTAACTTACTTATTTAAAAGAGAACATATCTTAGTCATATTAATTAAGTATGTAGGATTATTGTTTAGCTTGTTGCCTATTTTTTTTCCATAAATAAAAGTAACCATACACCTTTTTCAACTTATGTGCACATAGAAAACCAAAAACCAATTTTAAAAAACTAGAAAAAACTACCCTAAGAATATATTTTTTTACCTTAAAAAAATCAAGCACATTAGTTTGTTGTAATTTCCCTTTCACATTTAAAATTAGTGTATTAAATCATTATATTAATATTTCAAATATAAAGTAAAATTTTATTATAAATTTTATTTATAATTTTTAATCCATAATTACGTTACTATGAGTATAAAACTCTACCATTTTTTCCATGCATATTCTTTTGCCTAAAACACTTTCAAGTTTGTCTTTTTCCTTTTTCTTTTTCTGTTTTTAATTTACATTCATTGGAATCTTTTTGATAATTCTATTGATATACATTTTGATTATCATTGATTGTTTCTTTTTCTTTTGTAATAGTATTCATCCATTGTTCACTCACACACTAACTCTAAAGAAAGTCTATAAGATTAGTGATAATGACTTATTTTTTTATTTTTTATAAGATGAGAATTTCCAGATAATCACATGTGTAATGAAAATTCATTCAAACTAGTTTTTACTTTTCAAAACAAAGAAATATACACAATGTTAGCTCTTAAATTACTTATTTAAAAGAGAACATATCTTAGTCATATTAATTAAGCATGTAAGTTTATTGTTTAGCTTGTTGCCTATTTTTTTCCATAAACAAAAGAAACCATACACCTTTTTCAACTTATGTGCACATATAAAACCAAAAACCATTTTTAAAAAACTAGAAAAACTACCCTAAAATATATACTTTTTACCTAAAAAATTCAAGCATATTAGTTTGTTGTAATTTCCTTTCCACATTTAAAATTAGCCTATTAAATCATTATATTAATATTTCAAATATAAAGTAAAACTGTATTATAAATTTTATTTATAATTTTTAATCTGACACTTTGAAGCTTGTTGTTCTTTTTTTTTTTTATTCATTGCAATTTTTTTTTACAATGTTATTGATATACATTTTGATTATCATTAATTGTTTCTTTTTATTTTGTAATGGTATTCATCTTTTTTTCTTTCTTTTTTTTTCATTGGAATCTTTTTTACAATGTTATTGATATACATTTTGATTATCATTGATTGTTTCTTTTTCTTTTGTAATAGTATTCATCCATCCTTCATTTAGGCACTAACTCTAGAGAAAGTCTATAAGATTAGTGATAATGACTTATTTTTTATTTTATATAAGATGAGAATTTCCAGATAATCACATGTATAATGAATATTCATTCAAAAAAGTTTTTACTTTACAAAACAAAGAAAAAAAAAATAGAGAATGTTACTGATACCCTGCATAAGATGCTCGTCTCACCAACTGACGACCATGCAAAATGAGTTTCGCCATCTGTTATTATTTTTTATGTAATGATGTCTTCGTAGTACCCATGAACAGATTTGTCTTTGCAAGGGAGGCACAGGATTCTGTAAAAATAAAGTGAGCACCTGCCCCTGCCATCGATGTAATAATAACATTTCGACTCATTGAGGAAGAAGAAATCCGTGTCGTTGTTCCAATTGTGGATTGCATTGTTAGTTGTGAAGTTATTGTAGTTGGGCTTATTTACCTGAACCGCATTGTGTTGATCCTTTTGATACCTAAAAGCTGCAAAAAAGAAAAGTAGAAACAAAGGTTCGAAACTCAGGAAACTGAAAACATAAGAAAAGAGGTCCGAGTTTGAAACCCGGTAAAAGAAAAACAAAGCATAAGGTACTTATAGATCTAGTCAAGGAGAAGGAAGGTATGTTTGGCATTTGCAATAGGCTCATTTCAAAATTTTCCAGAGAAACTCTATTGTTTGAAATCCTGGGCGCGGAACGAACATTTGAATTTTTGGGTACTGACAAGAATTGATTGCGTACCTCCGAAGAAATCTCGAGAGTTGTACATTTGACGGAAAAGGGCCTTATCAGTTAATGGAAGTCGCCGAAATATTCATGACATGTATGTATAACCATCCATACACATGGTTATGTGAACTCCAAAAATTCTCTAAAAAGTGGCATTATAGACCATTTCTTATTGATATGTAGGATATGATTGATTTTGAATAATAATAATAATAATAATGAGGGTTATAAATAAAAAATTTCAATATGCATTGAGCAAAAATATTTTAACACTAAATATAAATAGGGAGAGAGAAAGAGTGAGAGTTCTTATTCCAATAATAGATCTTTCTAATTCAAGGTATGAGAGAGATTTGTAATTCCTATAATGTTTACTATAGAGTTGACATGTAACATTTTAAAAAATATTCATGACACACACACACACACATATATGTATCAATCAAGAGAGATTTTAATTTCATATTTACTAATACTTGAGAGGAATCAAATCTATCGAGGTGCAAACTATTTTTCAAATTTTGCACTCAAAAAAGTGTTTGCATCTTGATAGATTTGATCCCTCTGGGTCATTGGTAGATTGAGAGTTAAGATGGATCTATGTTGGTTTAACTTATATATATACCAACATAGATCCATCTTAAGCATGGATCTAACATGAGCCAAGAGGGATCAAATATTTTAAGGTGCAAACTTATTTTAGAGTGCAAAAAGCAAAGTGTAATTTTTCATTGTTTAATTTGTATTTTTCAATGCTATAGAGATTACATTAAAATATTCTCTTTTAAAATCTTTTCTCTATATAGATATGTATCAAGTTTCAAATACCATGGGCAAATACTGATGAGCCCCAGAAATGGGTAACTATATGGGCTCATTCTGCCTATTATTTTCATTTAATCCACCATTCTCCATAGTTTTGTGCATGCTTTTGAATATATTTATGTTAATTGAGTGAATGGGAATAGTCACTTTACCACAAAGTCTAATGAGTGTTTATTGCAGGCTTTTGGACATTTTTTGGACCAAGACCAGGCATTTATGAGCAGATTGGCAGCCAAACTTGAAGAAACAAGGCTGAGGATTTATAGGAGGGGTGTCTCCTGCACTAAATGACCCCTTCCTTGAGTTCTCCATCAACAGCTCGGAGTTCAACAACCCACCAAAGATGATTTCAAGGGGCAACTGAGTAGGTCTAGTGAAGTGGCTATTATCTGCAGTTTTGGGCAGCCGAGTTCCTAAAGTTTAGGAGGACTGTTGGGAGTCCTCACTTGTATAAATAAGAAGGCTTCAAGCCTTAGTAGGTTATCCATTTGATAGTCTATTTTCGCACTTTAGTGCAGCCTTGTACTCAGCTCATTTTCGAGCTCCTTTTGCAGACAGTTTTGTGATGTAACTATTATTTTTTGATCAATGAAGATGAATCCAGCTTTGAACTAGCACTGATCTTTCCTAGGGGGCTGTAGCTCTTGGGGTTGGGCCCAACCCAAGTGTCCAATACCTCCTTTGTGTACTTATATGTGTTTTTCTTGCATTCATAGAATAATTTTTGTTATTTAGGTTAAATATTGCTTTGTTACTTAGGTTGTTTTTGATGATTAAGATAGTTGTTCTTGCTTCAGGTTGATTAGATAGTTTGAAAATAGAAAAAGATCCACAAAAAGGCTACCAAGCAGGCCTTGATCTCCTTTCTCCCTCCTTGGGACCATGAATTGAGACCAAGGCACTCTTGCTGCCACAAAAACACTGTTTTTGCCTTCCAATGCAATTGCTAGTGTTAGATTTCGAGTTGGAAAAGTTGATATCAGTTGTTTTTACATGCTTAGATTTGTTCTTGTTCAGTTTCCATAGCTTTCTTGCATAACTTCCTGTCCATAAAGTTTTGTTCAACACTTTTCTAGTTTTTAGGTTAGAATTAGGTCAAAATAGGTAAAACATTGTTTTCTTAGTTTTTGCTTGGGTTAGTTTTGAAAAGAAGTGTACAGAGCACCTGTAACACACTCCAGCCTATCCTTCCTCCATCGTACAACCTTATCCTGTCCCTCTCTCAAGATTTCCTTCACTCATTCGCCATACTTTCCCAAACTGCCCTAATTTCTACATTTTTGTGCGAAATTGCTTCCTTGACCTTTGAACAAATCCAACCATCTCCTTCACTCCTGATCTTCATTTACAAGGTCCTAAACCCCTTAAAATCTCTATCCATCCTTCATTTCTACTTTCCCATCGTTTTTCCGCCTTCAACCCTCTAAAAACCACTTTCGGCCTCTTCCTGTAGAACTTCCTGTAGATCCCCTGCAGCCTCCTGTAGAAGTTCATGTGAGGGATTTTTCGAAATCTGAGCACGGTGGAAATCTTCAGAAGGGTACCAGGGACCCCTTAGGTCCTCTCCACACCTTCTCAACCTCCTGCAAATGCCCACTCCATTTCCTTTCGCCGCTAAACCTTTGCACAGTCACAAATAGTTAAAACACAAGCATAATAATTCTGCATAAAATTGCTCAAAAGTACAAAAAGATTATTTTTCCATATTTTCCTTTAGAAGTAGCTTGAATACATGCATTTCACCTTGTCAATAGTCAATGGCATCCATTTCAGTAGTTTCCATCTCTTTTCTTGCACAGGTAGGGTTAGTGGGTGAAACTAGGGTTTGCTAGGGTTTGCATTTCCTTTCAGCTTTCATCTTCTTTCTGCAAGTAGACTAGCCTCTTTTGAGTTAGCTTCCTTCCATCATAGTTAAAATCTTCTTCTAAGAACTCATAGAAGTTGGCTTAAGCTTCTAGCAAACTTGTGCCAGCTGATCAAGTGACAACCTGCAGTAAGAGCTAGTACTTGTGCATATAGCACCGTCGCTTCCAAGTTTGTTACGAACTACCGGGTTGATAAAAGTAAAGTAGGGAGTCCCAGGAGTTGCAGCATCATTGCTGCAATACTGGAGCTCACCATATTTTTTGCGCCGTTTCCGTGGAAGCGTCAGAGTATTTTGTGATTACTTCTTTTCTTCTATTTTCTACTGCAAACATTTTGCTAAGTAGTTTATTTCAACAAGAGTAAAGTAGTTGTTTAATTTCAATTTTGCAATTTCAATTCTGCAAAAGTAGATTAGACATTTCCTTCTTTCATTTCAATTCCGCAATTTCATTTCAGCAAGAGTAGATTAGACATTTCCTGCTTTCATTTCATTTCTGCAATTTCATTTCAGCAAATAGATTAGACCTTTCCTACTTTCATTTCAATTTTGCAATTTCATTTCAGCAAAATAAACTAGTCATTTCCTGCTTTCATTTCAATTCTGCATTTTCATTTCAGCAAGATAGATTTTAGTTAGTTGTAGTTCAATCTATTTCAGTTTTTGCAGGCACAAGCAGAAAAAAGAAACAAAAATCACCAAAAAAAAAGAGATTTCCTTTCATGCCTTGTAGGAACAGAGACAATTCAGGAAAATTCCCACCTAACACCCCCATCACATCACTAAGTCACCCTTCTCGCTTCTTTGGTGGCAGTGATCTAGAAAAACCTATAGGTGAACCTCCAGAGATATACGAAGATCCTATAATAGAAGAAGAGCACAAAACCATTCCTCCTGAGACCGTGGCTGAAAACAGAAATGGTAGAGGAAATGGGGAGAAAATAGAAGGTGCCTTTCCCATCCAAGAAACCAATGGGGACACAAAAATGAAAAACATAAGTCCCTCAGCCTTACCTCACTTCCATGGATTGACTACTGAAGACCCTGATACCTTCTTGTTTGAGTTTGTTGTCCTTTGTCGAACTTATGACTATGCAAAAGACGAGCAAAAGTTGAAACTCTTTCCCTCTACCCTCAAGGATGCAACACTATGCTGGTTCATGGGGCTGCCTGGAAACAGTATCACAACTTGGGCTCAGATGCAGCAAGCCTTTAACAACAAATACCGGGACTACTGTAGGTCAAAGGATACAAAGGAAGAAATCTTTCGAATGACCATGGGAAGTGATGAATCTTTAGAAGACTATGAAGAGAGGTTTCAACTCAGTTATAAAAGGGCCAGGTGCACACTTGACCCCGAATCTCTGAAGTTGGTTCTGCTCAGAGGAGTCCCTGAAGACCTTCTAGATACCCTCCATTTGCTGGTCGGGGGAGACATCTACCAGCTACCTTATGATGACATAAAGACTGTGTTTAGAAACCATTCTAGGGCAGCCAGAAAGAGAGGTAGGGGAAGTCAACTTTTAGCCAGTACCCCCTTATCTAGTTCATTCCTTAAAAACAAATTTTCAAATCAGATGGAAGATTTCAAAAGCGAGATGAGATAGACTATTTCCATGCAAATGGATACCTTTCGAATCCAAAAGAAGCAAGAGGAATCTGAGAGGGCTTTGGCCATCTTTTGTCCTAGGTGCACTAAAAAGCATCCTAGGAACGAATGTCAATTGCACTCTATAGAAGTGTGTTTTGTCTGTGAAGAAGACCATCCTACAAATCAGTGCCCTTTCTTGCCCAGATTTAAAGCTATGTACCAAGGGGCTGAATGAGCCACTGAACCACTCTACTTCATGAACCAAAGGAGGCCACATGGACCCAGACCTTACCAGCAGGGAATGTAAGGGACATCCCAGACTTATTACAACCCCAATCAATCCACTTCCATGCCTTCTTGGGGTCCCCCTTCTCATCCTTCCTGGTCCACACCCCCTCCTTGGTTGTATCCATCTCAATACCATACTCAACCAACTGCTCAATCGTTTCATTCTCACACTCAACCACAACCTCAGTGGAATGCACCTCATCAAGGGTGGAGGCCTCAATACAACTCTCCTCCCGCTCTTTTGCCTCCACCACCTACTCAACCACAACCATTACCTCCTGCTCCTCCAAGACAACCCCAGATACCTACTCAACCGAACCCGAACCCCAATAACAGACAGGCCTAGCAGGTATATAATGGAGAAACAACATGCCCTACCTATGCTGTGGAGATTCAGGAGATCAACCTACGATCTGGGAAGGTCCTCCCAGATAGGCAACCTCCTCCTAAGGAGGATGAAGAAGAGAAACATGAAAGTGAACCAAAGGCCATTCCACCCTTTCCTGAGAGACTAACTGGAACCACACAACCAACCCCAGAAGAAACTGAACTTCTAAGAGAAGTAAAACAATTATGTGTAAAAATACCACTTCTCCAGGCCATAAAGTATGTACCAATCTATAACAAGTTGATCAAGGAGAAGTGTTTCAGGCACCCAGGCAGGCGCAAGAGAGATGCCCCAACTATCAATGTCATAGGACAACTGTCTGACCTGATGTTGGGACAGGTAATCTATCCAAAATATCTGGACCCTGGGAGTCCTGTAGTCGATGTCCACATCAATGGCACCATAATCCCCCACACCTTGATTGATCTAGGGGCTGCCATTAACGTAATGACCAGGGACACTATGCTCAAACTCAACCTTCAGGGTTCCCTAAGAAAGACCTCAACAGTACTGCAGTTGGCAGACCGCTCCACTGTGACTCCTGAGGGGATTGTGGAAGATGTCATGGTCTCCATTGATTCCTGGGAGTACCCTGCTGACTTCTTGGTTCTTTAGCCAAAGGCAAAGCTCACTGGGTATCCTCTCATCTTGGGGAGGCCTTGGTTAGCTACTGCAGATGCTTACATCAGTTGTCGAGCTGGGAGCATGACCATCAAGAATGGGCATATGTCCAAACAACTAGTCCTATATCCTCCTGCCCAACCTCTACTAGAACATGACTTACCTCTCTGGTTGGAGGAGGGAGATGAGGATGAAGTCTACCTCGCACCATTGTGCACAGTGGAAGCCAGCAAGGGAGGTCCTCAAACCGAGGATGATCTTATTAAGAATTTGATTCAAAATCCACCCCCTAGTGTGTTGCCGTTAGAAGAGTTGGTGGAAGAAACCCAAGCCAATGCTTTAGTTTATCTCTGTGTGGCTGATCCAATCTCTCTCCGAGTTAAGAATGTGGAATTTGGCCCTAAAAGAACCTTGAAGATCAACTCATCCCTATCCACCTCTCAGGAGAAAGAGCTGTGTAGCTTATTGAACGGCCATTTGGATGCTTTTGCTTGGAGCTATAAGGAGATGAAGGGAGTCCACCCTTCAGTCTGTACTCATCACATTTACATTAAAGAGGATTGTAAACCAGTCAGGCAGCCTCAAAGGAGGATGAATCCAGCCCTTAAGGACATTGTCAAAGAAGAACTGCAAAAGTTGCTAGATGCAGGATTCATCTACCCCATATCTAATAGCGAATGGGTTTCTCCTTTGGTGCTTGTGCCCAAGAAAAACGGGAAGTGGAGAATCTGTGTAGATTATCGAGAACTTAACAAAGCCACCAAGAAGGACCATTTCCCTTTGCCTTTCATAGATCAAGTGTTAGATGGCCTGGCAGGGAAGAAGTTCTTTTCCTTCCTAGATGGGTTTAGCAGGTACAACCAGATCCAAATAAGCCCGGAAGACCAAGATAAGACCACTTTCACTTGTCCATGGGGTACCTTTGCCTACCAGGTCCTTCCCTTTGGGTTGTGCAATGCTCCTGTCACTTTCCAGAGAGCAGTACTAAGCATATTCGCTGAGCTGGTTCATGATTCAGTGGATATATGGATGACTTTACCCCTTATGGTTCTAACTTCCAAGAAGCTTTGACTAACCTGAGGAAAGTTTTAGCCAAGTGTATTGAAATGAACCTATTCCTCAGTCCTGATAAATGTGAATTCCAAATTACTGAAGGGACCGTGCCAGGTCATACAATTTCTCATCAAGGTTTACAGGTGGATCCCAGCAAGATTGCTATCATCCAAAGGGTCCCGCCTCCTCAAAAGGTAAGAGATATTCAGAGTTTTCTAGGCTTAGTATGATATTATAGAAGATTCATTAAAGATTTTAGTAAGCTAGCCTCTCCATTGTTTGGTCTTTTGGTAAAATATGCTGAGTTCATATGGACTGACAATTGTCAAGAGGCTCTGGATGCTTTGAAAGGTAAGTTGATAACTGCCCCAATCTTGAGAGGTCCAAACTGGGCCCTACCTTTCCACATTCACACAGATGCCTCAAACAAAGCTATAGGAGCAACCTTAGGACAAGTTGAATAGAAGCTACCGTATGCCATATATTTTGTCAGTAAAAACTTGTCCAAGGCAGAATTAAACTACACGGTAACCGAAAAAGAGCTCATAGTTGTAGTCCATTCCCTAAACAAGTTCAGAAACTACATCACTGGCTATCAAACATTCGTGCATATTGATCATGTTGCAATTAGGTATTTGATGAATAAACCTGATGTAAATGCTTGTATCATTAGATGGTTACTCTTATTGCAGCAATTTGATTTGACCATTGTTGATAAGCCAGGTAAGGAAAATGTTGTCGCTGATTTTATGTCTAGACTAAATCTACATGCAGGTGAAGAAGGGATGGTGGATGATCAAATGCCAGATGAACACCTATTTGCTATTTCATTACTCTCTCCATGGTTCTCTGATATAACAAATTATTTAGTTTCAACACAATTTCCGCCATACCTGTCCTCAAAAGAGAAGAGCAAGATCGTGAGGAAAAGTGCCCCATTCACTTGGATTGGGGGAAATATTTTTAAACTTGGCCCAGATTAGATTTTGAGGCAATGTGCCAGGGAGGAGGAAGTTTTTGACATCCTCTTAACCTGTCATGATGGGCCCTGTGGGGGCCACTTTGCAACAAAGAGAACCGCCTTCAAAATTCTGCAGGCAGGTACTATTGGCCCACTCTTCATTAAGATGTCGGGAGATACATTAGCAAATGTGACCGATGTCAAAGGATGGGGAAACCTACTCCAAAGGATGAGATGCCCTTGTAGCCTCAAGTGACTTTCGAGCCATTTGAGAAGTGGGGCATGGACTTTGTGGGTCCTATCAACCCTCCTTCAAAACAGAAGTCTTACATCATTGTGTGCATGGATTACCTAACAAAGTGGGCAGAAACAAAGGCAATCAAAGCAGCAACAGAGGAAAAAGTAGCTGAGTTTTTGAGAGAAAATATCTTCTACAAGTTTGGCTACCCAAGAGAATTAGTCACAGATCAAGGAAGTTAGTTTACCTCCAACCTGATTGAAGACTTGCTCACCCATCACAAGATTAAGCACAGAACTTCCACCCCTTATCATCCACAAGCAAATGGATAGGTGGAAGTTACTAACAGAGCTTTGGAAGGGATTTTGACTAAGGTGGTGAGCAGCAGTAGAAAATATTGGGCAGATTGATTGGTTGAGGCCACCTGGGCCTATAACACTACTTGGAAAACCACAACAGGTTTCACACCCTATGAGCTGGTCTATGGGAAGAAGGCTATGTTGTCCATAAAATTTGAATATAACACATTGAGGATGGCAGCTCAGCTGGACCTAGATCTCAGCCATGCACAAAAGGAAAGATTACTTCTGCTGAATGGATTAGATGAATAGAGAATGCAAGCCCTCCTCCACTCAAAGGTAGTCCAACTTCAAAGAAAGATATGGCATGACCAGTACCTCAAAGAAAAATAATTTCAGCCAGGATATTGGGCACTACTGTATGATTCAAGATACAAGGATTTCAAAGGCAAGATGAGGACAAGATGGCTGGGACCATATACAGTGGAAACATGCAATGACAATGGTTCAGTCCTTATCCAGACCATTGATGAAGAAGCCATCCCCATGCTCATCAATGGGCATAGATTGAAGATCTACAGGAAGCCCCTTTCCAAGCAGGAGTTCATCGAGACTCTGGGTAAATCAGTATTGGTAGTGGAGCAAATCCCTGTCTCCACTCCACCTATACCCTGAGAAAAAAAAAAAACACAGAAAAAAAAAATGGAATAAAAGATCCTTGGGTGAAAACCTCTTGGAGGTGTCTAGGGTAGACACTGAGGGTGAAAACCTCCTGGAGGCACCCCCGCTGTCTCAAACTAAAAAAATAAAGAAACAAAGAAAAAAGAAAAAAGATAAAGCTAACTTCTTTTGAATAAATTGCAGGTTGCAGGAAGGTCATTGCAGGTTGTAGAAGGGTCGCACAGAGAAAAAAAGGACATGACCAGGCTGCATGCACCCCTCACAGTCCATTCCTCCATCACTGTTTCCCTTTCCCAAGTTTTGGTCTCATTTGGTCTGAAATTTCGATCCTACAGGAAACTTTGTATATTCTACAGGAGGATCCTATAAAAACTACAGAAGGGCCAAAATCAATCTTAGAGGAGGACTCGAGGGTTGGAAATATGTCTATGAGGCCTGTGAACCTCCCTGCCACCATCCATATTCCTATGTTGCCATTCCATACCTGTACACCTTCATTTCACTCGTTTTCATGTTCTTGCACAGTCACACACAGAAATTTGGTTTCCTTCATTCTGCAAACAAAAAAATAAGGACAAATAAAAGCAACAACCTTTTTACTCACCCCTACCTGATACCTTCCATCTATGATTCCTTTTCAGTCAAGACCTTCTTCAGCAGTTGTATCCCTACTCAGATATTAGCTTGAATTTCAGAAGGAGAAGCAGCTATAAGAAATCCTACAGGATTCCTGTAGCAGCTGATCCCTCTGAAAAGCATACTCCAGAGATAGGGTCAGCACAGTAGGGCATATGAAACATGCAAGTAGTAATGTTGAATGTGAAATCATCAACAAAATCCGAGGTCAAACATGTAGAGCACAAGCAGCAACAGTAGTGAAGAAATGGAGTGCAAAAATCCAAAATATGCATAACACAGCCGCGACTGAGTAGGTAAGTGCCTAAACCTATTCCTCGATTGCATGAATCATATTTCAAAACTGCATGAACTGTGGGAATGGTTACGATTGAATGGAATCGGTGGCCAGCTAACTGGCCACCCTCGTTTAGTTACACACCCTCGTGGAATTCAAATGAGCCCTGTCAAATTCAAAACTGCCGATCAGATACGCAGCCAGCACGTGTGGTATGTCAATTCGGGAAAAAACATTCGGGACTGGTAGTGGTGGCGGTGGATAACGGGAGTAAGGGAGGTGATGGCGGTCAAGCGGCATGTAGAACCATTATGACCGTGACGTAGGACCAATGGTCCGGATGGGGATAACGTACCCATCCGGCCACCTCATCTCCTCACCACGGATTACGCCAACAGTTAAAAGACAACACGGTCGAAGCCTTCGCCACCCTTTGTTTCATTTTTCATTCACAACGTTCTCGACTGCAGTACTCACCTACCACTTCCAGAGTAGCCAACCAGTCATCCTCCGCCAGTTTTTTAAAACCCTCCCACCTATCGGGCTCTACAAGAGCACTGCTACATTCTACAGGAGCCGGAAGATTTCTACAGGAAGGTTTCTACAGGAAAGGCAGAGAACAACTCTGCAGAAGGAAAACCTGGGATTTTCGTCAAAATTCAAGCTTGAAACGAGGTAGGCTCAGGAAAACCTCTCTGCATATGACTTGTTTGAATAAGGTGGTGAATTAAAAACACGACATTGGATTGAAAAAAGAGAGTGAAGCTTAAAAGTCTGCCTGCATATTTTCCCTGAGTTCTACACAGTTCTCTGTTTTCTTCTCTGCATTCGAAATCTGCCTCCTTCTTTCTCAAATTCTACTGTAAGGAAAATACATGCAACTGTAGAAACCAGCCTGTGTGAAGAAAAAACGCATTTGCATATCTATCTACTCTCTGAAAAGAACCTGTGTATTTATCCTCTGTTCTATCAAAAAATTTTCTTTTCAAAAGAAGAGAGTCAAATTCAGGATAAAAGCAGTTTAAAACAGGGGAATTATTGCAATTTGATGTTGTAAGGAGAAGCACACGGGAAATTCCTTATTTGGTTTCAGGAAAAGATAGAATTCAGCTATCCTATGTTTCATTTTTGCCTGCTTTTCTCACCTGAGCATTTTTTTATGGTTAAAACACAAAAAATAAGCACTCAACACCATGCCAAGAGGATTCATGAGAAAAGAACCTTTAAACTCTAGCGAATTGCATGAGCACCCTGAGGTGGTGGCCCTCTTCACCAGGGAAAACTGGATACCCTTCTTTGAAAGAATTCAGGGATATGATGAGGAGGTGACTGAAGAATTTTTGATGTCCCTAAGACCCCATTCGAAAACACATGCTACAGTTAGTTTTAGGGAACTGATCCTATAGATTACACATGATTTCATCAGTGGAATCACAGGTCTTCCACTTGGGATCCCCTGGAGCAAGGAGGAGAAATCATTGGGACAGGTTGTTAAGAAGACATTTTTCAACCTGAGGAGCATCCTGTAGAAGATAAAAATGGGGTCAGAAGGACAAGCTTGCCTCCTCTTTGAAGTGAAGTCAGCTACCAAATAATGAAGTATATCACATGTGAAGGGAGGTTCAACATAATTTATGGTTATCACTTCAGGTTGTTGCATGAATTGAGATATGGGATGGACTTACCTCCAGCTAGAAAACTGAGCCTCCCATATTTCCTCCTCCAGTCTTTGATCGAATGTGGCACCAAGCTAAATGCAGGGGTCCCAGATCAGTTGGCCCACCATGGGCTCATCAAACTGTTGGTAGAAGATGCCTTACACACATATACTATCCCCATAGCTTAGGAAATTTTCATAAATATGTCCAGGGACGATGACATCAAAACTTTGACTGAGGACATTAGCCCATCCAGTAGTGATGAGGAGGAGAAAACTGAAGAAATTAAGAAGAACAGTAATGAGGAAGCACAAGACATTCAAACAGAAGGAAAAATAGAGGAGAAACAGGAAGAAAAGGAAAAAGTTGACAAAACTACTACTGAGCCGAAGGTAGAAAAGGAGACAACCTCAAAAACATAAAAGAGAAAAAGGACAAAGGTTGAGAAGAAAAAGGCCAAGAAAGCCCAAAAGAAGACTACCACAGCCAAGGCAGGGACCCAGCAAGAAAAAGAAAAGACACACCCAGAGATATCAGTGACACAAGCAGAAACAGTGGACATAGGCAAGGCTGCAGGAAATGAAGGAAAAGAACAGCAGAAAGAAACATCCCTTGAAACATTGGCAAGGGAAGTAGTAGTTGTGCTTGCTGCATTAAGCACACCTGCAAAACAAAAAGGAAAAAGAAAAAGGCAAACCTCCATGTATTTTAAAGCCAGAAGAAGCACAAGGATCAAAGTGGGCAAACCCTAGCCACCATCAAAGGAACCAATTGTCATTGAGGATACACCCACTGAAAAGAAGGAAGAATCTCCTTCCAAGATATCTATCACCTATGAAAGAGGAAGCCCCAAAACCTCCACCTAGAAAGAGAGAATCAAGTTGATGGACTCAAAGGCAGTTCTATAGGAAGCTGAAACATCTCTACAGGAAACTCTAACCAAGTTGAAAGAAACTGAAAAAATGGAGGAGAAGGTAGCAAAACAGTCATAGGGGGAGGGCAAGGACAAAGAAATACCTGAACCAAGCCCTTAGCCTAATTTAGGCTCCTATTACAGTCTGCTAGAGGGTGGAAAGATCATCCCATAGAAATTTGTTGCGCCTCTATTCTTCGATTAGAAAAAGAAAGGGTCAGAACCCACACATGGATGCAAATTGTTAAATCTAAAGGAGTTGAGGACATAGGGCATATGAAGGACAAGCTAAAGGAATTAAGAGGGGAGTTTTCCATGGTAAGGCACATAGAAAGCTGGTAAAAGAGCCCAGCTACAGGAAGAAAATGAACTGCTGAAAAAGCAGTTACAGCAATAGGAAGTTCATAAGGGAGATAGGCTGTCCATTTTGGGAGGGCAGCAACAGCAAGAAGGTCCTCTATCAGACAATGAAGCGACAAAGAAACATCAGCAAGAGGGAGAGCCACAAGCTGATGTTGAAATGCTAATGAAACTGCTGCAAGAAAAGGAGTCTCAGGCAGCAGATGAAGTGCAGATTTTAAAACAACAGTTACAGGAAAAAGAAGCCCAAATGGCCTGCATGGCTAGCTGGGCAATAGAAGCCTTGCAATGTAGACAACCAGCTAGATCCTATGCATTATATCTTAAAGACCAATGGCTTCAATTTCAAATTAAAACATTGGCCCAAAGGGGCACCATCCCATTCCAGAATTACAATCAGTTTATGCATTTGTGTGACAGTAGCTCAGCTGAAGATAAGGCCAAGTTAGCAGAATTCTATTTACACAACTTGGCACTTCCTAACATGAATCTATGGGATCCAAACGCTGCATTAGGAGATCTACAACTCATGGCTATGGCTTCTTGGTTGAGCCATGAGGAAAAGAGGGCAGTAGAGATTCAGAAGATTATGACCAGAGAGCTAAGTGAGCCACTCATGATAAGGGCAGAACCAGAAGATCCCTCAACTCTCATATATGCACATTAGCACCTTACAGACAACCCTCACATTGCACCTGACTATGTTGAAAGGCAAGCACAGGCCATTGCTCACTTTGAAGATATGGAAAGACTGTTTGGTGATAATTGCCTTCATGCTTGCACAAGAAGATGGAATACATTGTCCCATAGTGTAAAAATAAGGGAGTATCACTCCCCAAATAGAATGAGGGAAGCTGTGAGAAGACTATCCCTATATAAACAATCAATGAAAAACTTGAAATCCAACTGGATTGGCCTTAAGTTCATCCCTCCACTACTGCTAGGTCTGTTGGAAGGGATTAAGGAAGAAGAGGAACAAAAACAATGGGAGGAAGTGGACAGAAAGGTAGGTTTTCATGACAGAGAAGAGGACATCACCTCAGAGGCCTGGGATGTCAGGGAGGCAATCAAAGCTATCAAAGATGAAGAACGAGATTAGTTGCTCAGAGGATGAGCGACACATTCAGTAGGGGGGTGATGATGAGCCCTAGAAATGGGTAACTATATGGGCTCATTCTTCTTATTATTTTCATTTAATCCACCATTCTCCATAGTTTTGTGCATGATTTTGAATATATTTATGTTAATTGAGTGAATGGGAATAGTCACTTTACCACAAAGTCTAATGAGTGTTTATTGCATATTTTTGGACATTTTTTTGACCAAGACCAGGCATTTATGAGCAGATTGGCAGCCAAACTCGAAGAAACAAGGCTGAGGATTTATAGGATGGGTATCTCCTGCACTAAATGACCCCTTCCTTGAGTTCTCCATCAACAACTCGGAGTTAAATAGCCCACCAAAGATGATTTCAAGGGGCAGCTGATTAGGTCTAGTGAAGTGGTTGTTATTTGCAGTTTCGGGCAGTCGATTTCCTAAAGTTTAGGAGGACTATTGGGAGTCCTCACTTGTATAAATAAGAAGGCTTCAAGCCTTAGTAGGTTAGTCATTTGATAGTCTATTTTCGCACTTTAGTGCAGCCTTGTACTCAACTCATTTTCGAGCTCCTTTTGCAGACAGTTTTGTGATGTAACTATTATTTTTTGATCAATGAAGATGAATCCAACTTTGAACCGGCACTGATCTTTCCTAGGGGGCTGTATCTCTTGGGGTTGGGCCCAACCCAAGTGCCCAGTACCTCCTTTGTGTACTTCTATGTGTTTTTCTTGCATTCATAGAATAATTTCTGTTATTTAGGTTAAATCTTGCTTTGTTACTTAGGTTTTTTTTTATGATTAAGATAGTTGTTCTTGCTTCAGGTTGATTAGATGGTTTGACAACAGAAAAAGATCCACAAAAAGGCTACCAAGTAGGCCTTGATCTCCTTTCTCCCTCCTTGGGACCATGAATTAAGACTAAGGCACTCTTGCTGCCACAAAAACATTGTTTTTGCCTTCCAATGCAATTGCTAGTGTTATATTTTGAGTTGGAAAAGTTGATATCAGTTTTGTTTACATGCTTAGTTCTGTTCTTGTTCAGTTTCCATAGCTTTCTTGCATAACTTCCTATCCATAAAGTTCTGTTCAACACTTTTCTAGTTTTTAGGTTAGAATTAGGTCAAAATAGGTAAAACTCTGTTTTCTTAGTTTTTGCTTGGGTCAGTTTTGAAAATAAGTGTGCAGAACACCTATAAGACACTCCAGCCTATCCTTCCTCCATCATACAACCTGCTCCAGTCCCTCTCTCAAGATTTCCTTCACTCATTCGCCATACTTTCCCAAACTGCCCTAATTTCTACATTTTTGTGCAAAATTGCTTCCTTGACCTTTGAACAAATCCAACCATCTCCTTCACTCCTGATCTTCATTTACAAGGTCCTAAACCCCTTAACATCTCTATCCATCCTTCATTTCCACTTTCCCACCATTTTTCCACCTTCAACCTTCTAAAAACCACTTTCGGCCTCTTCTTGTAGAGCTTCCTATAGATCCCTGCAGCCTCCTGTAGAAGTTCATGCGAGTGATTTTTCGAAATCTAAGCACGGTGGAAATCTCCAGAAGGGTACCAGGGACTCCTTAGGTCCTCTCCACACCTTCCCAACCTCCTGCAAATGCCCACTCCATTTCCTTTCGCCACTAAACCTCTGCACAGTCACAAATAGTTAAAACACAAGCATAATAATTCTGCATAAAATTGCTCAAAAGTACAAAAAGATGATTTTTCCATATTTTCCTTTAGAAGTAGCTTGAATACATGCATTTCACCTTGTCAATAGTCAATGGCATCCATTTCAGTAGTTTCCATCTCTTTTCTTGCACAAGTAGGGTTAGTGGGTGAAACTAGGGTTTGCTAGGGTTTGTGTTTCCTTTCAGCTTTCATCTTCTTTCTGCAAGTAGACTAGCCTCTTTTGAGTTAGCTTCCTTCCATCACAGTTAAAATCTTCTTCTGAGAACTCATAGAAGTTGGCTTAAGCTCCTAGCGAACTTGTGCCAGCTGATCAAGTGACAGCCTGCAGTAAGAGCTAGTACTTGTGCATATAGCACCGTCACTTCCAAGTTTGTTACGAACTACCGGGTTGATAAAAGTAAAGTAGGGAGTCCCAGGAGTTGCAGCATCATTGCTGCAATACTGGAGCTCACGAAATACCAACCTAGAACTCAAAAACCATCAATGGTAAAACTTCATATATATCTATATATAGAAAAAATGTTAAAAGAAAGTATTTTCAATATTGTATATAATAAATATTCATTGTGAGTTATGAAAAAAATATTTTAGTATGAATTAATATTGATGTATACTTAAAAATTTATTAATAACCAAAAAACCATTTTAATGGGTACTGATCTATGTTGGCTATAGCCCACATTGCCTTTCTATTAAGAGAATATTTTATTTTTATTTTAATAGGGACACGTGTCAACTCCAAACTGAACACAAACATACTTACACATCACCTTCACATGAGGTTGTAGAATAAGCCTCTCGGCTTATATATATATATATATATATATATATATATATCTATATATATATATCTATATATATATATCTCTCTCTATATATATATATATATATATATATATATGAGATTTAATTAATATTTTTATTATTAAATGATATTTTTAATTAATTATTTTTTTAAATGAGTATAAAATATTTTGACTTATAAAAATAATTGATAATAACAAACATAAATCTATATAAATATAAATTTATTAGATATTTATAAGAATTAAATATTTTTAAAGTTGAAAATTTGATAATCATTTAAAATAAATTTAAACTAATTATTATTTCATCAAATTTGTAAATATCATATTATAATAATTTAATTTAAGTTATAAGTTTAATTTTCTTAACGTTCTTGAGATCATACCAGAAGTGACATATTTATATTCATATTAATATTTATATTTATATTAATATTTATTATCTTTCTTTTTATTTTATTTATATATGTATAAATAAAATCTTTCTCCTAACATTTATATTTTAACTTTTACCGTGTATAATATATTCACAAACTAATCACATATTTATGATATACGGTAGCAAGTACCCATGATTATATTAAATATTGAGGGAAAAGGGATATTGCCGTGATTTGGAGCCTAAGAACATCTAAAAACAATAAAGTCTAGGCCTATGGATTACTCAAGTCTCATTGTTACCATTATAGTTATGAACTCAACTCCTGCATATGATAACCTAGCCTTGATGATGACTTGAATCAACGAGGTCAATAGTATGAACATAATCTTAGACTTTTAATTTATTGAGAGATCTTAATTCTTACGACGATTTTTTGGAAAATAAACCCAACTCTCTTAATCAAGAAAAAAATGGAGAGTGATTTCATTTTTCATCCTCTAAGTATCTAAGTATCTAAGGTATATGATTTCAAACCACATCACATCTACATTAAATAACACATGTTCCATCATCTCTCTTATGAATCTCTGAGCATTGGGAGGGAATATGCAAGGATGTAACCCCATCCTTGTCTTGTCCATTAAATCCTTGTTTATGGTTACTTGTTAGTTGGGTAGGATAATGGAATAGACCTAGGTTGACTTTGATGCAACTCTAGGAGAATCCTCAATTTGATTCAATCCCATTGGGTGAGGGTATCTTTTGATTTTAGTTGGTTTATTGGGAATTTGGTCTATAGTATTTGGGTGTAATGAATGGATAATTTCTAAATTGTTTTGGTTGTTTGAATATATTAGAATTTTAATATATGGAATTTGTTGTTGAGTTCACATTCTTAATCAAAGTAATGATTCATGCAATATTTTCCTTTTCTTTTGTTCTTTTGTGACATCTATTCTTTTGGCTCTTTGTATACCACTGACAAGCAAATTTTATCACTCTATGTGTTGATTTTTATAGTTTCAAGAGATGTAATTTTCGTTATACTTGGCATTAGATGTGTTGGAACCCTCAATTCAAGTTAGAGAAATTTTGGAAGTGTGGTGTTCTAGTTATATTACTTCTACATTTGTGGAGTACAAAACCACCTTCATGTATTAGAATTAGCTTTGGTTGGTTTGGTTCTAATTAGACTCTGCCACCCTCAACGATCTTTGTCTAGGTTAAAAAACTATGGATTATAAGGACTTAGAGGAGGCTTCGAGAACTCTTGGAAGACATAAAGAGTCTATATAATGTAATAGAGCCTCTTTATCTTCAATGACTTCGAAAGTCCATGAAAATGAACATCAATATGCTACACAAAATACAACAATTATTAATATCATGACCCAACCAAAAAAAATATTAAATGCTTCCAAAATAAAATGTAGTGTCATCAATTTTAATAAATACTCTCTCCCCCTAACCTCAAATCACAAAATGTCAATCAACTCTATTTTGTATATTACAAAAAGAAAATAACAATACGGTAAATAAAAAATAACATGAAAATTAAATAGTAAAATTCTCTTCCTTCAAATATAATTTTTTTGGGGGCAGAATTTAGCTATCATAAGTTTATCTTTATATTTTTCAAAATAAATAAATTACTCGATAAAAACGAAAACCAGTAAATAATATTATATACATTTGCAAATTCTCTTGTGATTTATGGGAGTGCTCAATTTTATTACAGTGTTTTAAATATAACATTTCCTCATATCAACTAAAAGAAGAAAAAAAACTAACGCTTTTATAACGTTGTGTTGTAAATCTATCATTTTTAAATTTAAAAAAAAATATTTTAATCTTTCTATAATTAATAAGTAAAATGCTGTTAGTCAAACTTTTTCTTTAATTGGTTAGAGAAAGTGTCAACGCATGAAATGAAAAATGACATAGACGTTAAATAATAGAATTCTCTTTCCTCTCATATCGATGGGAGGAACCACTAGCTATTTTCCAAAATACTTAAAATAATAAATATTTTTATTAAATAATTTAATGTAATAAAAACAAAAATTAGTGGACAATAATCATACATATTTGCAAAATCTTTTATGTCATTTAAGAGAATGTCAAAATTTATTATAGTGTTTTAAATATAATATTTTTCCATATCAATTAAATTAAAAAAAATTGTAAATCTATCATCTTTAAATCCAAGAAAATATTTTAATAATTAATTAATAAAAAATTATCTATCTAACACTAACACTAGTATTAATCGGTTTTTGAGTTCATTATTATGGAGCTCTTTAATGGTTTTTTGGGTGAAAATATATTTTAGTTTAATTGTTGATTTAATTAATAAAAATAATAAAAATTTATTGAAAATTTATACATATTTTTAAAATATATTTAAAAGATTTTATTGTATTAAACAAACATTTTAGTATAAGAGAAATGTATAATTTTTTGTGTGCTTAAAATTTGATATGTAATATTTGAAACAATATTAATAATAAGAAATTATTTCAATGTTCATTATAAATAAAATATTCCAATGTTTATTATAAACAATATATTTCAATGTTTATCTTACTAAAATTTATATGAACCAAAGAGTAAAAAAAGGTTACCGATGTGTACTTTTTACATTCCAATATGATGAAGATGTCTAATGCATTCACAATTTAAGATGAAGTTGATGCTGGGTGTGTGTGAGAGAAAGCCATCATTTTTCAATATCAAGTATATGTCTATAAAAAATTATTGAAGAAAAAAATTTCTTATTAAATAATAAGTTATTTTAATATTCAATATGAAGTTGATACTTGTTGTTAATATGAAGTTGTTGCCTAATATTTTAAAAAATAACAAAAAATATTTAAATGTGAGTCATACATAAAATATTTCAAAGCCCAATAATATATACATGTATGGAATATGTGTAATTTCTTTCATACTCAATAAGGAATTGACATATGGTGCAAACATACATACACAACTAGATTAACTTCATCTTAATTTTGGATCTATCATCCTTAGATACAAATCCCGATCTCTTAGAGAAGGGAGCTTAAACTAGGAAGCCCTGAAGAGGTTGGGGATTCTCTTGTTTTTGATCTGGAGTACAAATCTACCAAATTTTAGAGATTGTAAGATAGGGTCTTTTATTACATGAATTTAAAGGCAGGAGGGGGTCACCCCTCCTTTCGAAACATTGTCGCTTGTAGGCTTTTTCAAGGAGAAAGAAAATCACGTATAGAACAAGGACTTGTAAGCTACTGTCAAATGCATATTCAAGGAGATAAGTGGTAAATGAGGCTAAAGGGTCAGCGTATTTGTCATTCCCACAAGATGTTTAGAAGATCACAGAAAACATATGCGAGACCACACCTTTATATGTAAGTTCATAGGCGTATGGACGACCAAGAAGGAGCTAGAGAGATGGATTCAACAAACTTAGCAATCAAAGGGAGAGGTGGACTTGAGACTGGGACCGAAAGGTTTCTTCACAGTTATCTTCTCCAACCTTGAATACAAGGCTAGAATCTTTGAAGGTGATACATACTTTTTGAGCAATGCAAGCCTCTATATTAGGCGTTGGGAAGCTTTTTTCAACCCAGATAAGGAGGAATTCATAGAAGCGTCGATATGGGTAAGATTGTATTCTATACCAGTAAATTTTTGGATTTCGTAAATTATAGAAGGTACAGGGCAGACACTAGGACATTTTTTCAAGGTTTCAGAGGTTAAAAACAGAGGGGAACATGTCTTATGCCAGGTTATGTGTGTGTATGAGCATATCACAACCATTACCAAATTATATTTAGTTGGACTATCAGGGAGGGGTTTGGAAACAACCCTTGGATTATGAGTGTGTTATGTTTAGGTGTAGGCTATGCCATGAGCACAATCACTTAATAAGAGTTTTTCCAATGAAAAAGAAGGAACAAGGGTTTGGAGAATAAAGGTCAAATGATGGTCTTACAAAAGTCACTACATAGAGACAAAATCTTAGAAATCACGCATTCTTTAGCACAAAGGGGCTAGACGAGAAGAATTCATTCTTAGTGCTGGAGGATATGGAAGTGGACTCCCAACATTTGGAAACCACCCATATGGATATTCTACCCCCTGAACAAACCCTAGACAAGAGTGTGTTGAGGCAAAAGTTGGAAGAGGAGGAAGTTATACAAAACGGTTTTGACTTTTATGTCTTACTAGGGTTTGAAGAAGTAACACCTCTATTGCAGCAACTATCATTTGACCTCTCAGAAGAAGAAAGGGTATTAGTAACAATGGTGAATAATGGGCACAACAGGACCTTGGGGACCTATCCAAGGACGAGAGAGAGATCTATGCAAATGCTTATCTTAAATGGAAAACAAAGCAAAGAAATTCCAAAGTGGAACCAATAACTCAATCCTTCTAAGCATTTAAGGACAAAGGGAAAGAAATTATACTAAAATATCTTACTAAAGAAACTAAGAAGAATTTAACTAAACCAAAGAAGGAAGTGCAACAGAACATGGGAGAAAATCATGGTAATACAGATCAAGTGTTAGCCTCACTCTCATGTGTTTAAAACAATTATAAGTCCAAAATAATTAAATTAATTAAAATCAAGAAAGTTGGATTTAATTCTACCTTTCTAGATTGAGTTTGTTCATGGTTAGGAGTGAGTTTAGGCTTAGTTGGTTGAGAGATTCTCTCCAACTATTTGGGCTCCTAGATTAGTGTTTGGTTGAGATATTCGCTCAACCATAGTGTCCAAGATAGAGGTACTATCTTGAGACAAACTTCCTCATGTATTTATTTGTATTATTATCATTATTTGTACATTGCATTGCATTATGAGAGGAATACAGTAAGCCTGAGGCCTTTTCTGCCATCTCTAGTTTTTCTATGTTTCTAGTATTTTTTATGTGTGTTAATTTTGTTTACTATTCTACATGTGGTATCAGAGCAATTCTTGAGAATAATTCAGTTTTGAAACATTAATGGCTTCTTGGTGAGTGTTTATTAGTTTGTTAGTTTTCCGCCATGTCTCCCTGGCATTGGGATCATCTTTTGGAACTTTAGATGCCAAACTTCTGGAAAAGTCAAAGAAAGCCCCGTATACATCAGCCATTGTATTGGTCCTTTCCATTATTTTAGCAGTGAAACCACGCCGGATCTTGACAATCCCTTTGAATACCTCTATATTATTGTAGCAACTTTATAGAGTTCCTATGGCCATGATCTGAGGGATAGAACAAAATCAAAATATCGCTAGATCTCGTAAAGCTGACAGGGAATCTGGCTGAAGATCCTCATGTTGAGCTGCATGAAAGAGTTGTGACAAACCAAATCCAACTAGTCTTGCAACATAATGGAAATATTCATCATAGTCCTCCATTGACTCTGCATGAAAAGTGCCAGGAAGGATCATATATGTGTTTATAGAAAGCCTTTAGAATTGGTAGCTTTGTATCCAATGGAATGCTTGTATCATCCTCAACAATGTCGAGGCCTCGAAGAACCAAATAGAATATGCATACAACATTTCGAAGTTCAGGTCCCAATTGCTGGATAACGAAGGCAAAGCTCTAGGAGACCCTCTGCAACATAGTGAAACAGAAAGCCAGATCCGGTTCCAACAGGATCTGCTTCAGCACATGCGTTTGCATGATTTTCATCCTCACCAGAGAACCCATTTTTCAATTTTATGAGAAATTTTTCGATGTAAATCACATGAAATTTCATTTGTTGACGTGTTTCGGACCAACAAGTGTGGTTCATCGTCAGGACAAGTTGAAGAAATAGATCTAGCTTTGCCTATTAAATAGTTTGAGCAGGACATCCAACGACTATATTTCTTGACGAAGTAACGGCTATAAGGACTAACGGCTAAGTTTGACCGAGAAACAGTTAGTTGAACAGGATTAAGGGCAAGACCTCTATTTTTATAATTCCAATGAATATTAAGTTAAATAATTTTTAAAATAAATAATTAATAGTTAGTTAAAAAATTATTAAATATATAAATAATAGTGTAACTAATTATTAATGGATGTTAAAATATAGTTAGTTATATTATTTATTAAAAAGTTAAAGGGACATATTTTATTAACTTACAATTCGAAATATATATTAAAATAAATTAATTTTATATTAGTAGTTATTTAAATATAAATAATTATAACTATAACTTAAAATAAAGGGACTTAAAATAAATAGTCTTTAAAATAAATAAATTAATAGTTAGTTAAAAATTATTAAATATATAAATAATAGTGTAATTAATTATTAAGAGATGTTAAAATATAGATAGTTATATTATTATTAAAGAGTTAAAGGGACATATTTTATTAACTTATAATTCGAAACATATATTTAAAATAAATTAATTATAAAATAAACTTATTTTAAATTAGTAGTTATTTATAAATTTAACTATAAACTGATTATAAAATAATAATAATAATAATTATTATTATTATTTTAACATACTATCCTAGATTGATTCCAATAAATAGAATTATTATTAGAGTTTTGAAAGGAATAATTGTATTGTTACTATCAATATAACAGTGTTACCATAATAATATTAAATTAATTTTATTAGTGAAGTCGTTTACTTATAACCTAAATAAAAATAAAACAACCTTAAAGAGCTACTAAGAGGCGAGGGCCGGGACCCAACAACTATAGATTAACCATAATTAATACAATACCTCAAAACAACTCATCAAAGATTAAAGGCCAAAGAGAGAGGGATACAGGAAACAAGGGGAAACAACACCAAGAACAAGAGAAAAAAAATGAGGGAGGGAAGAGAACGACTAGGAAGAGAGAGCTGGGATCCAACAACTACTGATTTTCCATCCGTCCTCTCTATTGAGATTGTTCGGTCTTTTTTCAATCTCAAGGGCTTCCCTAAATTTTCGGTGATGGAACTGCGAAACTTTAGCAATAACACTCGCCTCCTCGATACAAACATGATGTTTGGTACTTTCCGCATGCTCAGCTAAAGCGGAAGACTTGGTTCTCTTGTGCTTGAGGTCAGCTGCATGCTTATTAATCCTTTGATTAATGGAGCAACCAGTCTCACCAATATAGGGGGTCCCACAAGAACAAGGAATAATATATACCCCTTTCATATCCATAGGGTCGATAGGATCCTTCACAGATCTAAGTGACTTACAAATGGTGTTGAGGGGTCTAAAGGTCGAGGGGACATTATACTTCCTAAGAATCCTTGCAATCTTATCAGTAGTCCCCTGCACAAATGGAAGATGGACACCTGGGACCCACTCTTTCGGTTCTCTTCTAGTTAAGGAATTTTTGGCAGCTTTGAGGAACGCTTTCTGACCCAAGTACTTAACCATTCTCAACAAAGATTTCAACTTGTCCTGACGATGAACCACACTTGTGGTTCGAAACGCGTTGACAAATGAAATTTCATGTGATTTACGCCGAAAAATTTCTCATAAAATTGATATGGATCACAGAAGCCTCAATTCAACAACCCATTTTTCAGTTTTGATTCCATACTCCCAAACAATTCAATTGTGGACCTTTTAGTTATCTATATGCCTTATGCACTCAAGCTAAATCAACACATATTGAAATAAATGTGTAGTAGAATTCAGCTTCGGCAAGTCATCATACAGTGCCTAATTCCCAGATATATCTGCAACAAATATACAATCTAGTCCTATAAGGTCAGATAATTTCTTGTTGTCTACAAACTAAGCATCAATATGAGGTTGTCCTGTAGAAGTAAACACATAAATTATTCCCAATGAATGAATAAAGGAAGAATAATTTATTATTTTGGTGTTAGCTTTTATTTGCTTTGCTCCTTCTGTGCCACTTGGTCTCAAATTGCAGTGGAGGATGATTCTATTATGATATGGAGCAGTGTACGAGTGCACTGGCCAGTCATCAAGCATGGATGAACCTTTGCTCACAAGAGAAACCAAAATTGGCATTAACTGCCCTTCAAGATCCAGATGAGCGAATGTGTGAGACTTAAGTGTGTTTCTGTGTGAAGGGATGTGAGGTTGAAGATTGAACATGTGTGTTTCCTATTGTTCGTGGATTGAAGAAAGCCGGGAAGAGATCCAGCGTGAATAAAAAGCATGGAAGAGAGCTAGCGTGGAAGAAAGCGACTTTTCCCAAAAAATGCATTGAAAATTCAGTTGCAGCCATACTCAACTTCTTCTCCAATGAAGAGGTATAATTTATGGAAAATTTAAAGTGTGTTTTGGCTTTTTAAAGTGTTTTGACTTTTAAGAAGATATTTGTTCACTGAAAAAAAAAAAGTGACTTTATAAAAGTTAATTCACTTTTTAAAAGGAACTTCACTAAAAAATTAATGGGAGTTTAAAAGGGATTGAAAACCAAAATACTATTTTTTGGAGACATAAGGTGTATAAATTTTATGTTGGGAGTGATGGAAGTAAAGTGAATCTTTGTTAACAGAGTGGATAAAATAAATTTTTTTATATTTGGAGTTATAAGGATGAAAGTTCCACTTAATTTAAATTTTAGTGAAAGGGTAAATTGTTGGAAGAGATAAGGTTTGCTACCATTTTGTATGAGAAGGAAATATTAATTTTTTTGTGGAGTGTTAAGGTGAAATTATTCTTTTGTAATATTGGGAGTGAAAGTGAAAGTCATTATTGTAATCCAAAGTAATGTTTTACTTTGAGAGCGATTGAGTCAGTGCAGGCAGTTTTTGAAGACAAGTTTCTTCAAGCATTTGTAAGCTTGACATTCTCATTGTTTGAGAAATTTCAATCACAATGTTGTGAAGGTTGATGTACTCCAGTAATTAATAAAATCATAATTTTTTTGGTGCTTGTGCCCTAGATCTGCCCGAAATTGAATAAGGGGATCTTAGGTACACCATGTGTAATGAATGCATGTGCATGACTTGTGATCAGATTATCAAAAAGCTCTCTTTGTATTATGCTTAAACAACTACATGCACATAAGCAAGCTTAAGTATAAGAACACTTAATCAAGCTCCTGTAATCAAGCTTAAGCACACAAGCACAAAGCGTCACATCATCAACTTGATAAAGATGATATTCCAAGCAAGCACATTTCACATCATGTAATCAAAGCAATCAAGTTAAGGACGCTACAAAATCAAGCATTTCAAGCCAAGATGACATCAACATCATCAAAACATTTTGTATCACTTGCAGAAAGACATTTTTTAACTGAATTGTACGGGTGCATTCTCGGTTGTAACCGACACCCTAATTTGAATTGTTAAGGTGAATACATTAATTCAAGTAAGTCTTCAACTAGGTCATCAATATTGAACTTGTCATTTGTCTCTTGGGTGCATTTTCGACAGTGTTCGACACCCTTCCTTTTTTAAAAATCAGCACATTCAGTGAGTACATTCAAGAAAGCACAAAATGTCAGTAATCAATCAAGCAAGTTCAAGCAAGCCATCTCGTGAGCAATCATCATCAAACGAGTGTGGATTCTAGTATTCTATTCTTCATGTGAGCAATAAGCAATAAATCAAGTGAGCGTGTCATTCAAACAATCAAAGCAAGCGAGTGTGTCATTCAAACAACAAGGCAAGCGAGTGTGTCATTCAAACAACAAAGAAAGCACGCGTGTCATTCAAACAACCAAGCAAGCGAGCGTGTCAAAATCAAATGCAAAAGTTCAAAGCACGACATCTAAAACAAACAAGCCAGTGTGAAGTTGATTGAGGCATTCACAAAGTGTCAGTGAAGCATTCAAGCAAAGAGATTGTCATCAAGCGAGCGTGAAATCAAGAGTTCAAGCAACCAAGTTATAAAACTCTAGCAAGTGTTTAAAGCATCATCAATAAGAAACAGTACAAGAGAGCCTGAATTCAAAATGAGCAAGCTAACATGGCAACACACATTCAACTGTCTCAAATTCTTAACTATTTGATTTTATCATCAGTTGGCGACATGGTGAACATCAACAAAACAACTCATACTGATATTCAAGTGCATCTTCAACATGCACATGAAATGATTGAGTTCCTTCAACTGGAGTCACAACTACAAAGAACTGAGTTGCTAGAGAAGAGTGATGCTTCCAAGTCTTTGAACAATACAAATATAGCTGATGATTCCAAGTCATTCATCCAAACAACTTCAAGTGTAGAAGTTGTTCATGATTAAATTGAACTTGCATCTTCCAAACCCATCATCAAGCCATGGGAAGAACTCCAAAGTAACAAAAATTGACGAGGCTTAGGATATGTCAAAGATGACGCCAACTTGCATATCCTAGATTATTCAAGGCCCATTAAGTTTTTCAGTGTAGGGTTTCTTGCACAAATCACATCGGCTAGTTCTGCGATTGTTGACGACAAACATAAATACACACAAACTGAAGTTGCAGACAAATAGAAATACAAGAAAACTGAAGTTGCAGCCAAACCAAAATGCCTTCATTGTCAAAAAACCAGTCATCTGGAAGATCAGTGTTTTGATCTCCATCCTTGTCACCATTGTGGCAAGCAGAATCATTCATCAGAGAAATGTTGCAAACAACACCAACCTACCAGATTAAAGATCAATTATGCATGGATCAATCCTTTGGAATGGTCATCAACAGTAAAACGATTGTATAAGTTTTACAACAGAATTCAATCTCACCTATTGTAGCCAATAGTCAAATGAAGATGGTACTCTCATGCACCTGAAAGCAGGAGTACAACAGTGAAACTCTCCTATGCCTGAAGGGGGGGAGTTCAAAATTCAAAAATCAAATGCAGATGATTGTCTCTCCTTTCAGATAACAAAAGCGGGAATTATGGGTGGTTTTCAAACTGAAAGTCTCAAAAACATCATCAAAAGCAGCCAGTGGACATCTTCAAATCAGCCAATGGGCATCATCGACAAATCAGCCAGTGGGCATCGTCAAAGAAGCCAATGGGCGTTCATCAACATCAAAGTAGCCAGTGGGCGTTCTCAATATTTTGTCAGTGGACAAAGGATGTTGATTGCAAGAAAAGGACAGATGGATCCTTTTACAGCTTGGCACATGATGGAGTTGTCAAGCAAAATTTCAGAGATGACTCAGACTTACATCTGACTCATGTTCTCTTTAGATTGGAGTTTTTTTTCAGTTTCCAGGTTTGGCAGTTTTTCAGGCAGTGTGTTTTGAGGATCAACAGTTCTAGCATGAGAACATGGAAGATGGTTCCTAGTGTAGGTTTTAACCCCGTACATAAATTACCTGCATACGAATAAACAATGCGAGAGCATAACACATAAAACACATATACACAGAGATTTCCCCTGGATCCCAAAACCAGGACTACCAGCTTGATTTTTTATTATGTTCCTTTCAATGTTATAATACATATTTATACATGCCGAAGCATCCAATACCATGAACCGAAAACCATCGCATCCAATACCATGGACCGAAAACCATTACGTCCAAAAAACATGTGTGAAAATCATGCACAAAACCATAGGTGGGTCCGCCCAACCTAACATAGGGTCCAAAACCAAAATTTTCCGGGGCACGGCCCCAGACCCCATAAAGTGGGGTTACGAGTACACCTCAAACCCCCTGTGACCCCCCACCCTGGTTAACTACGTGGGCTAGTCGTGGAAAGAATATAACACAACCCAACATTATCCCACTTGTTGTTTTCTTTCCACAAGGGGCCACAAGAGAGCTGAGTCATTTTTCCAGCCTTGAAATGCCCATTGTCTCTCTAGACTAAGAGAAATTCTCAGAGCTCACAGATTTTGTCAATGCATCTGCAGTATTCTTCAAAGTGTCCACTTTTACCAGCAACACCTTTTGTCTTCTATCATATTCCTCACAAAGTGATACTGAACATCAACGTGCTTTGTCTCTGAATGATATGTGGGGTTCTTTGCCAAGAAAATTGCACTTGGGCTATCACAGTCTATCCTTATAGCTCCCTGTACTAACCCCATACTTGAACACAATCTCTGCAACCAAATTGCTTCCCTGCTTGCATGAGTGGCTGCCATGTATTCTACCTCTGTAGTTGATAGTGCGACTACAGATTGTTTCTTACTCATCCAACTGACTGCACCTCCAAATAGGTTAAACACATACCCACTTGTAGATCTTCTCTGATCCAGATCTCCAGCCCAGTTTGCATCAAAAAATCCACGAATATCCAACATTCTATCCAATCCTGATCTTCCTTAGTAGCACAAACCATAATCACTAGTGCCATGCAAATACCTGAAAACCCACTTCACTGTTGTCCAGTGCTCCTTCCCTGGTTTTGACATAAACCTGCTCAATACTCCCATTGCATGTGCAATGTCTGGTCTAGTACAAACCATTGCATACATCAAGCTATCGACTGCGCTTGCATATGGAACACGGGACATGTCCTCTTCCTCTTCTTGTGTCTTGGGACATTGTTCAGCAGATAACCTCACACCTACAGGAATAGGAACCTTCACCGGTTTACTATCCTGCATATTAAACCTCTACAGTATTGTCTCGACATACTTCCTCTGGTTTAACCAGAGCTTCTTCTTTGCCCAATCTCTTTTAATTTCCATGCCCAAAATATAGTTTGCAGCACCAAGATCTTTCATGTCGAATTTGGAGGAAAATTGGGTCTTCAAATCCTGGATAATTTCTTTGTCATTTCCAACCAGCAACATATCATCCACATACAAGACCAGATAAATAACACAGTCACCAATTAATTTAAAATACACACAGTGATCTGCTTTGCTTCTGGTGAAGCCAAGTCCCCGTATAAATGTATCAAATTTCTAATACCACATCCTTGGTGACTATTTTAACCCATACAGAGACATATTTAACTTGCATACTAGTTCTTTCTTACCCTTCACCGCAAAGCCTTCAGGTTGCTTCATGTATATTTCCTCTTCCAGATCCCCGTGAAGAAATGTTGTCTTCACATCCATCTGTTCCACCTCAAAATCAAAAGCAACAACAACAGATAAAAGTAATCTAATAGAAGTTACCTTAGCAACAGGAGAAAAAATATCACCAAAATCATTTCCTGGCACCTAGGAATAACCTTTTGCTACCAACCGAGCTTTTTATTTCTCCACCTTTCCTTCTGCATTTGTCTTCTTCTTGAACACCCATTTGATTCCAATGGGTTTCCTTCCAGCCGGCAACTCCACCAGATCCCAAGCCTCATTTTTGTGCAAAGATTCCATTTCATCAACCATGGTCTCTTTCCAGAGTTTTCCATCCTCTGAATCTATTGCTTCCTTCACAGTTCTGGGATCATCATCAATAATAGATAAAGCAAAATTTGAATAGAAAGCAGATGGACTATACCTTTCTGGCTGCCTTCTTTCTCGATCTGATCTTCTCACACCTGGAGTTTGTGGCTCTCCATATTCTAATTCCTCCTTTGTTGTAGAGTCTGATTCTTCCTCCTTAAGCTCAAACTCTATCTTCTCAGGTTCCTTTGGTTGGACTTCATGTTTAATAACATCTTTTACCTCTCTGAACACCACATCTCGATTGTACACAACCTTCTGTGTGACTAGGTTCCAAAGCTTATAACCCTTTAAACCATCCTTATACCCAATAAAGATGCACTTTTCAGATTTACTATCCAAATTGGTTCGTTTCTCCTTTGGAACATGTACATATGCATCATATCCAAATACCCTCAGAAGTGAAAGAGAGGGTTTCTTACCAGTCCATACCTCTTGTGGAGTCTTATCCTCCAACGCTGATGAAGGTGACCTGTTGACCAGGTAACATGTAGTATCCACCGCCTCTGCCCAGAATTCCTGTCCTAACCTGGCACCACTGAGCATGCTTCTTTCCCTTTCCATCAATGTCTTATTCATTCTTTCTGCAACTCCATTTTGCTGAGGTGTATATGGAGCAGTCTTCTATCGTGCTATACCACACTTCTTATAGAATTATTCAAATTCCTTGCTGCAAAACTCTCCACCATTATCTGTCCTCAGCACCTTTATCTTCTTCTCTGTCTGATTTTCCACGAAAGCCTTAAATTATTTAAACCTGTCAAAGGCTTTAGAGTTCTTCTTAAGGAAATATATCCATGTATTCCTTGAGAAATCATCTATAAATGATACATAGTACATAGACTTACCTAGTGATGGAACCTTCAAAGGTCCAAACACATCATTGTGCACAAGTTCTAATATCTGTTTCGCCCTCTTACTACCAGAGGGGAAACTCACCCGATTCTGCTTCCCATATACACAATTTTCACAGAAATAAAAATCTAGAGAGCTATTACTCATACCTTCTACCATACCTTTACCATGAAGTATTCAAAGGCCCTTCTCTCCAATATGTCCAAGCCTTTGATGCCACAACATGGTCTTCTCTCCAGAGACCACTAGATTTTCTGCTCCACTTTCAGGAACCACAGAATTGTTGCACCCATCAATAATAATGCTACCTTGCAGCTTGTACAAAGTTCCAATATGAACTCCGTACATCAATATCAGTCCTCCCCAAACCATTTTGCAGGTATCTTTCTCGAACACTATTTTTACACCTGCATCATCCAGCTTGCTTAAAGAAATCATATTTTTTGCCAATGCAGGAATATGAAAAACACCCAGAAGTGTTCTAACCCTTCCAGCTTGCAACTTCAACTTTACTTTTCCGCGACCAATGATTCTAGCCTTCCTATCATCCCCTAAGAAGACATCACCACCATCGTATTTCTCATACTCGCAGAACCACTCTCTATGGGGAGTGAAGTGAAAGTATGCACCTAATTCAATCAACCATACCTCATGATCTACATGTGTACTTGAAGAAGCCAAGTACACATCCCCACCTTCATCTGAGGTGGTTTTCACCTCTACAGAAGGAGCATCATCAAATCCCTTTCCTTTATCAAGAGCTTTAGATTTACAGTCCCTTTTGTAGTGCCCTTCCTTTCCACATTTCCAGCACACCACCTTTATAGGTTTTCCTGGAGATTTAGATCTCCCACTCGATGACTTATTTTTGTTTTGTTCTGGGACCGTCCTCGTACAGACAAGGAATCACCATTCTGGCTCTCCATATTTTTCTGTCTCACCTCCTCCATCAGCAAGGATGAGACTATTTCATCAAACTGCAAGGTAGTTGCATTGCTACCTATTGCAATAACCAGACTATCCCATGAATCTGGTAGAGAACACAACAAACTGATGCACTTATCTTCATCTGAAATTTTAATATCAATATATGCTAACTGACTTACCATAGTATTAAATGCGTTCAGATGCTTTGTCACCGAGTCTCCATCTTTCATCCTCAAGTTATACAACTTTTTCCACAGGAACAGTGTATTCACCAGAGACTTAGATTGGTACAAAGTCCTTAACTTGTCCCACAAAGCCTTCGTCGTAGCTTCCCCTGATACATTCAACAATATTGAGTCTAAGACACATAATCATATTGTGCTCTTTGCCTTCCGATACAACTTCTTCCATTCTTCATCGGACACTCCTGTTGGTTTAGTACCTGGATCTACCGTGATCCACTGATCTTTATCCACCAACAGATCCTCCATCTTGATTTTCCACAACTCAAAACTTTGACCATTAAATTTCTCAATCTCTATCTTTCCACTGCTCGCCATCTTCTTTCACCACCAGAATCGATCTCGCAGATCTCCCACTAAACAGGGTCTACTACAGGCCTGAGCGAAACCCCTCAACAACAAAGGCATCCCCTTGAAGCCAAAACTGCTGTGATACCAAATTTAGGTTTTAACCCCATACAGAAATTACCTGCATACGAATAAACAATGTGAGAGCATAACACATAAAACACATATACGTAGAGATTTCCCCTGGATCCCAAAACCAGAACTACTAGCTTGATTTTTCACTATGTTCCTTTCAATGTTATAATACATATTTATACATGCCAAAGCATCCAATACTATGGACCGAAAACCATCGCGTCCAAAAAACATGTGCGAAAATCATGCACAAAACCACAGGTGGGTCTGCCCAACCTAACATAGGGTCCAAAACCAAAATTTTCTGGGGCGCTGCCCCAGACCCCATAAAGTGGGGTTATAGGTACACCTCAAACCCCTTGTGACACCCCCCCTCCCTACTACACAATCGGCGCAACGAAGGGGGGCTCCGCCCCTCCTCTAACCCCCCAGTTAACTACGTGGGCTAGTCGTGGAAGGAATATAACAAAACCCAACACCTAGTTCTTATTTTGGACTTATCATTGAGGGGGGGAATGTTAGCCTCACTCTCATGTGTTTAAAACAATTATAAGTCCAAAATAACTGAATTAATTAAAATCAATAAAGTTGGATTTAATCCTACTTTTCTAGATTGAGTTTGTTCCTCATGGTTAGGAGTCAGTTTAGGCTTAGTTGGTTGAGAGATTCTCTCCAACTAGTTAGGCTCCTAGATTAGTGTTTGGTTGAGAGATTTTCTCAACCATAGTGTCCAAGATAGACGTACTATCTTGAGACAAACTTCCTCATGTATTTATTTGTACTATTATTATTATTTGTACATTGCATTACATTATGAGAGGAATATAGTAAGGCTGAGGCCTTTTCCACCATCTTTGGTTTTTCTATGTTTCTAGTATTTTTTATGTGTGTTAATTTTATTTAATATTCTACATCAAGTAGAAGTTGTGTAGAGAAGTCACCACCTTTTTTCAACTCTTCATCATGAGAATACTTTCATGGAGCATAAGAGGGCTCAAAAGATAGGAAAACAATGATATCTTAGGGATAGAATAAAAAAGGAAAACCCAGCGATCGTCATATTACAAGAAAAAAAATTCTAGGAGAGAATATGAGTCAAATATCTGACACTTGTTGGAAAGGATGTGAATCTGTCTCACTAGATGCTTGGGGTAATGGAGGATAATTATCCGTTTGGTGGAACCCTCATGAGGTCATTTTTAAAGATTGGATGGCCTCTTCTTGAATACTTACAATAAGGTTTATGTATGTAGGCACTAGAGTTTTTTATTTATTTATTGGTGGTATATGGCCACCTAGGAACGAGGGATAAGAATTTTTTTTTGCAGTAATGACAAAAGATGAAATGACTTATAGGCAATGCCTTTTGGCTGGTTGGAGGAGATTTCAATATCATCCGATCATTAGAAGAGAAAAAAGGTGGCATTTTCAAGTTATATCAAGCATCTATTTATTTTGAGGGTGTGCTTGCCAATCTATACCTTGTAGATATTCCCACCATTAATGGGGTGTTTACCTGGAATAACTGTTGCAGTGGTAATAACCAGATAGCCTATAGTTTGGATCGTTTTTTGTTATAGAAGGAAATTTTACAAAAGGATCTCTTTATTTATGCTTCAATTTTTCCATGCATGGGATCAGATCATTATCCCATTCGATTATACATTGATCTCAAAGAATCCCCACTAAATCATTCTTTTCATTTTGAAAACTTTTGGCTTCAATCCAATCGCTTTGTAGATTTGCTAGTGAGTTAGTAGAAGGAGTTTAACATAAGTGGTACAAGTAAAATGCACATATAACTCAAACTGAAAGCGTTGAAGTAAATAATCATATTTTGGAATAATAATGTATTCAGGAATATTTTCGAAGATAAGAAAGCATTGGAAAATCAAACGTTGAGCATCCAACAAATAATCATTCTAGAAGGTAGAACTCCAGAGTTGGTAGCATAAGCGACTGAGACCCTACAACAATTAGAGCACAGAAGGCACCAAGAAGAGTCTCTTTGGAAGAAAAATTCTAGGATACAATGGCTCAAGGAGGGAGAAAATAATTCAAAATTATTCATAATGCTATGATTCAACATCACTACAACAACAAAATTTTCTACATCATCAGGAAGGATAGGGCAAGAAAACTACAACATCAGGATATAGAAAATGAATTGGTGCATTATTATAAGGATACTTTATCTAAGGATAACTCAAAAATAAATTGGGCCATAAATTCAATGAGTCAACAAATTCTAAGAGTGATCAATCTGGAGCAAAACAAGGCACTAATGAAACATGCCTAAGAATAAGGAACTTGGTCTGGATGTTTTCACGACAGACTTTTTCTAGGAAATTTAGGGTTTTTTAGGAAAATAAATCCAGGAGGTAACTGAGGAATCAACATGATCGAGATCTTTTCATCCAACACTTAATGCTACATTCCTAGCATTACCCCCAAACGTAGGTTTCTTTGACAGTCTAGAGGGTTTCAGAGCAATTGCTCTGTGCAATGTGATTTATAAAATTATTTCTACGATAATAGCTAATAGATTGAAATTGATTTCTCCCTCCTTAGTATCATAGACTCAAACATGTTTCGTAGAGGGGCATCAAATTGTTGATGGTGTAATTGTAGTGCAAGAAATCATCCACTCTTTGAGGGTCTCGAAATGCCCAGATATGCTTATCAAATTGGATTTATCGAAGGCCTATGATAGACCAAGTTGGGAATTTCTATTTGAGGTTCTCCGTGCTTATGGCTTTTGTGAATAATGGATTGAATGGGTGGCATTTCTTGTCTCATCAATTTTTTTCTCAATTTTGATAAACGGCTCACCTTCCTAGACATTCTATTCATCGAGAGGGCTGAGGCAGGGTGATCCTTTATCTCCTTTCCTATTTATCTTAGCTATGGAAGGACTTGGCTAAATGTTTCAAAAAGTTGGAGAATCGGGATACGTCTATGATCTTTGACTTTATAGGGCAGATCTTTCTCTCACCCATAAACAATTTGTTGACGACATTATTTTATTTGGTTTACCAACCAAAAGAGAGGTGAGAAGAATGGGTTGGATCTTACAAATATTTATGAAAGCCTCTGGTACTGTAGTGAACACTGATAAATAAAAACTAGCCGTTAATATAGTCGTTACCTATTAATATTTTTAATAAATTAATGAAATAATATCATTATTTAAATATTTTTTTTCAAAAACTACCTATTTAATATAGCCGTTACTGAATAATATTTGTTTTTAATATATTAATAAATTAATACCATAATTTAAATATTATTGTTCAAATATAGCCATTACTTGAAATTATGTCTCTACATTTCTCTCTATTTAAGCCTTTGCCATGGTCTACCTCTTCATCTAGTCCTGATGATGAACCACACTTGTTGGTTCAAAACACGTCGGCCAAAAATTTCTCTTATGTGATTTTTACCGAAAGACTTTGCTTAATTCATTATGGATCATAGAAGCTTGAATATAGAAATTACTACCCTATACGGAAGGGCCACTGCTATTAAAGTTCATCACTTTGAACGGTCTCGCGTAAGGGTTTCCAAGTTGAAGACAAATCTGGCTTTTCTAAAACAATGTAGAGACTCTTCCCTTGTTCCTCCGTTCGCTCAGAGTAAAAACCCTCTTAATAATTCTAATGGCTGTCATATTTTTCTTAATGCTAGCATGGCATTGGTTCGTTTGGAGATTGGTAGGGTGAGAAAGGTTTTGGATTTCATTTCTCGCAATTTCTTGTCTCTCCATTTGGAACTTTCAAATGAGATCTTTGCTCCCCTTTGGTCCAAGATTGATGCATGCTCGGCTTTGAAATCTACTTGTCTGGAAGAAATATGGAAAGTAAAGCAATCCAAGAAGTTCAGTAAGCTCTCGGAGAAATTCATCTCGCAGCCTAATGAGTCTAGTTTCTTTTGTGGTCCTTCCAGAAGAAGAATTAATTCTAATCAAATCTCTGCTCTCTGATCTTGGGTTGACGGTGTTTCTCACCCTTCCACAATTGAAGGTGAAGTTGGAACAGTCTCGTATTCACCGAGTTAGATTTGCTCAGGTTCGTTGTCTATTAATTCTTCTTTGGTTTCGATAATAGTGGAAGTGGTTCTATTAATAATAATATTCAATTGAATAATAATAATAATAATAATAATATTAATTGGTTTACTAGTAATAATAATAATAGTGACTGTATTTTCACCTAAGATAGGAATAATAATATTAGGAATAGCAATAATAATTTATGTTTGGATAATAATAATAATAATAATTTGTATAATAATAATATCACTAGGCTTAATAATAATAATAATATTAATGAGGTTAGTGACTCTGTTTTCAATTCTGATAATTGTAATAATAATAGGATTGGTAATAAGACTCTAGGTTTGGATAATATTGTTTGTTCTAATTTTCTTTCCTCTTCTAGTAATAGGGTTGTCAATCTCTCTAGCTTTTCTTTTGATCCCCTTGTCTTTAGTCTTTTGGAGAAAGGTTTAAATTTTGCTCTTGCTCCTAGAAAGATCCCGGTTGACAATATCATCTGTGACACTGAATATGGTATTAGAGACTTACCGGATGTCACTAAATATATCATTCACCAAGACTGTGCAGTTGTCCTTAGAAAGGAAAAGCCCCTCAAGAACAACATCAACACACCTGAGTTTGTTGCTTTCAAATCATTAAACAATAATAAGAATATTGTTGTTCTCAAAGCCGACAAAGGTGGTGCTGTGGTTATTCTTGATAAAGATGATTACTGTAAGAAGATGTTGGACCACCTCCATAATAGTGGGAGCTACAGGAAACTCAACAAGGATCCCCTGAAGAAGATTTCCAAAAGTGTGGCTCTTGCTATAAAGGCTAGTAGCTTGGTCAGCTCGTTCAGTCATAATCTTATTGAAAGTTTCCCTCTTATCCCCAGAATCTATGGTTTGCCAAAGATTCATAAGGAAGGGGCTCCTCTGAAGCCCATTGTCAACACAATAGGAGGGCCAACTTATCTTCTTGCTAAATATTTAGCCCAGAAGCTTAAGCCCCTTGTTGGCCATATAGAATCCTTCGTCAAGGACTTTGCATCGTTTGTTAATGAGTTAAAGAGTTTCAAGCTTGATCCAGATGACAAGCTTGTGAGCTTCGATGTGGTCTCCCTCTACACTAATATCCCTAGCAATGAAGCCATCGAAGTCATCAAGCACATAACAGATCCTGATATGGCTTATTTAGTTGGTATTTGTCTTACTTCTACTTTCTTTTCATTCGATGGGGAATTCTATGAGCAAACTTACGGTGTCACCATGGGTTCCCCCCTCTCCCCTGTGGTAGCTAATCTATTCATGGAAGATTTTGAATCCCTTAGCTTCTTCTCGTCTTCTGCCTAAGATATGGAAGAGGTTTGTGGATGACACTTATGTCATCTGGTCCCATGGTAAAGAAAAGTTGGAACTGTTTTTCCTCCATCTTAAAAATCAATCTAGTTCTATAAAGTTCACCATGGAATTTGAATGTAATGGTAGTCTACCCTTCCTTGACATCCTTCTGTCAAGGAATGATGATGGCTCTTTCTCTCATTAGGTATTTTGTAAGAAAACTCATACGGGACAATATCTTCATGCTAATTCTCATCATTTCCTAGCTTAAAAGTTTGGTGTTCTCAACACCTTAGCAACTAGAGCTTTAAGAGTTTCTGACGAGAACCATCTCAATGAAGAGAAAGCATATCTCCTAAGTGTTTTCTTTAATAATGGTTATAGTAGACACCAATTTACTAAGGCTTTCCTCAGAGGTGAAAAAGGTCCTAGTGCTAAGAAAGATACCAAGGATCATTTTTTTGGTGTTCATCTTCCTTTTATCTAAGGGACCACTGACAAGATTGTGAGGATCCTAAGGAAGCATAAGGTGGCTTCAACCTTTAGGCCTTTAAATACCATCCGGAGATCCCTTAGATCTGTAAAAGGCCTAGTGGACCCCAAGAATATGAAGGGTGTTTACATTATCCCATGCTCTTGTGGGACTCCCTACATTGGTGAGACTGGTCGCTCGATTAATCAAAGGATTTGCGAGCATGCTACTGACATCAAGCATGGCAAGACCCGCTCCTCTGCTTTGGCGGAGCATGCAAATAAATCTAAGCATCACATCTGCATTGAGGAGGCCCAAGTCGTTGCTAGGGTTAGTCATTTCCATCATCGTAAATTGATGGAGGCCCTAGAAATTGAAAAAAGACCCAATAATTTGAATAGAGATGATGGTTGGAATATTAGTAGAAGTTGGGTCCCTGTCCTGTCCTCCTAGTTTTTTAGGCTTCTTTTTGGGATTTATTTTATTTTTTTTGTTTATCTTTGTAGGTATTGGCGTCCTTTTTATAGTATTTGTTGTTGATTTATTCTTCATTGGAGTTTATTTTCTTGATCCTTCGTGTTTTTTTATGTATTTTATCATCCTATTTGTTCTTAACTCCTTTTAATATATTTTTTTGTTTAATGGTCCTGAGCCCCATATTTTATTGTTGACCCCGTTTTATTTATTGATTACTTTTCTTTGGAGATATATATATATATATATATATATATATATATATATATATATAGTATATATATATATATATATATATATATTATATATATATATATATATATTTTTATTTATTTATCTTTTGACTTGTGCATATTTTTGTTTTATTTTATTCATTTTTCATTAATTATTTTTAATTTAGTTTATTTTATTTCCATTAAATATTTATCAAATGGTCTTGTCTCGATTAGGATCTTGACTCGTTTTTATAATTTTTGACTCAACTTCTTTGAAGTTTTTTTTTTTAATAAATTAATTTAAATATTATTTCTCATAAACTCGCTATTTAATATAGCAGTTACATATTAATATTTGTTTTAATAAAGTAATGAACTAATATCACAATTTAAATATTATTTTTCAAAAACTAGCCATTTAATATAACCATTACATATTAATATTTTAATATTTTAATAAATTAATAAACTAATATCATTATTTAAATATTATTTCTCAAAAACTAGCTGTTTAATATAGTCGTACGTATTAATATTTTTAATAAATTAATGAAATAATATCATTATTTAAATATTTTTTTCAAAAACTAGTCGTTTAATATAGCCGTTACTGAATAATATTTGTTTTTAATATATTAATAAATTAATATCATAATTTAAATATTATTGTTCAAATATAGCCGTTACTTGAAATTATGTCTCTACATTGCTCTCTATTTAAGCCTTTGCCATGGTCTGCCTCTTCATCTGGTCCTGATGATGAACCACACTTGTTGGTTTGAAACGCGTTGGCTAAAAATTTCTCTTATGTGATTTCTACCAAAAGACTTTGCTTAAAAAATGTTTTTCTTTAATGTTCCAGATATGCTTCAGATTGGGTTAAGTAGAACCCTAGATTTTACCATAGGTCACCTGCCTTCTAAGTATTTAAGAATCCCTTTACTATTATTATATAATAGGGCGTCCACATGGGAAGAAATATTAGAAAGATCTCGTCGAAAAGTGAACAATTGGACTTATAGGCCACTCAACTTCCCAAGTCGCCTAGTATCAATGAAAGTAGTCTTACAAGCATTACCAAATTATGAATTATCGGTAACGCCCATTACAATTACTGTCTGCCAACAATTAAGATTTCTATGGAGAAATTTCTTATGGAAAGGCTCAGCTAAAACTCATAAATGAGAATTTGTAGGGTGGAATAAGTTTATTGCTCCAGAAAAGAACAATGGATTGAGCCTCCGAGACCCCTTCCTTATCAGTAAATCTTACGCTATGAATTTATGGTGGCTTTGGATTCAAGGAGGTCCTGTTGTGCTCTACAACACCCCCCCATTTCATATCATTATTTATTTAGGAAAACTATCATATGAAATGGGTCCCTTTAGTTTTGATTGGTATCAACATTGTATTATTCAAAAAAGGTCCGAAAACAAAATGAAAAAACATTATGAAAACCTTTTCGATAAACCCATTTTGATCTTAATAATACAAATAATCAATCTTTTATCATTGCGATAAAGCGATCGCAAGATCGCATATCGCAATGACATAGGAGGCATACTTTAACGACCCATTGGTTTTCCCCGATGCGATATCGCTATCCGCGATCGACAATATACTATGCATGTTCTTAAAGAACCCCAGGTAATTCACCTCGATGCGATGCGAAATCGCTATCGGCGATATGCTATCCATGTTTTCGTAAAGTGCCCATACTCCCGATGCGATGCAATATTGCTATCGGCGATCGGGGATTTCAAAAGGTGTCAATATAAGGAGTTAAGTTTTCCCCGACGCCCGATTGCGATAAAGCCAAAAGCGTAAATTTCAAAAAAAGCCGTTAAAACAGAGGGATATTACGATCAATTCATATTGAAAGCTTGATCTGTCGAACAATGATTTACCTGCGCTCAACCGCCAAAAGATCCAAGGCACGCTTAAACAAATCATTCGGCCGATTAATGATATGATGGGCATTTAAAGGATTGGCAGGTTTTAAATGGCCATTTAATGTAATTGTAAGTCCTAAAATCTTCCCATAGATTGTATCCGTAGCCACTTTAAAAGTTAATCCCTCATCATGCATTGATCAATATATCTTTCTCATATTCAATTTTCATTACCAATTCTCTGTGTTACGTTTATTCTCACTCCTGTGCAGAATTCTTCCAAAGCAGAAAACTCAAACAGAATGGGGAAGAAGTCTAAGAAAACCACAGTCGCTGCCGTTGCGCTAGCCACAGGACAAGCCGTCGCTGATCCAACAAATAAAAAGAAAGGATTGATATCTGATACTACATGTTCTGGTCTCGGCAAAACTACTTGGCAAAGTACCTACAATTTGATTGAAGCCGAAGAACCTGAAGTGACAACAGTACAAGCCTCTGCAGATTCAACTCAGAAATCTGATGGTACTTTAAAGGACTTAGCTGACTCCTTCCTTCATCGGATAGCAGCTCAGGAACAAATTCTCCCATATACGGATGTAGTGCGGTGGGCAATTAAGGAAATCCCAATCATGGACAGAACCTTCTACACCAGAGACGGGAGAATTTTCGGGTCATTCAAGGCTGATGATTTAAGGCAAATGTATCATTTTCCTGAGCCAGAGAAGAAGTACAACAAGGTGTTCTTGGAAAAATTCCGAAAAGAGAATGAAATTGAATCCGAACCCATACGGGATTGGAGACAAAATTCGGCAAAACACAAACATGAATCTTCCGGTAAGTACTTGGTTGATTCCCTATGTTCTCCTTATTGTTATGCTGGAATAATGATGTGTAGATTGTGGGGGTTGCACGACTCTTCTAATTTCACTATAGAAATGGTTCCCTTGATGGAAGCGGCGTGTAACAGCGAAATAATGGATTGGGCAACTATACTCTCAGATAAACTAGCAACAGCTGTTCTTGAGTTTAGAAATAAGACCCACGTTACTGAAAGGTTAATTCCCCCATTCTACTACAGTGCCTATATTTTAGATACCTTGTGTTTTAATTCTGAATTTCCTGTGCTCGGCTGGAGGTGGACATCACAAGACCCCATGCCTATTCACATATACCATTAGAAATTATGGAAATCCTCTTATAAGCACCATTTATACCAAGTCTGCAATGGCTTTATGTTACCCATTCATTACTCTATTTTTGATAAACCTGCTCCCAAAATTTCCTACCAAGCAGGGATTGACTTGACGTCAATAGGAAGATGGTTTGGGGAGGAGAAGTTTACTTATATAAGAGTTTTCGGTAGCCAAGCCGAACCTCATGTCCTTCCCTTGTAGATACCTGATAAACTGCTGGCGAGGGAAATAGCTTATTAGCTCATTGTCGAGGGAGTCACACAGACCCTCAAGAAAAATAAGAAGCAGGGCTGGCCCTCTTTTCCTTTGAGATGCGGTGTCTACATGTTGCATGATTTCAAACATGCAGAGAAAGAAGCTACAAAGATAAAATCATTAACTCTAGCAACTCTCCCTAATAGGTAATTTGATCCCAACAAAGTCGCCTATAATGCACTCGAATAGGCCAAATTGGCAAAGTTTGATCATAAAGAAGATATGTTCGATGACCTGTTCTCCTCAGCCAAGTCAATAATGCAGGTTAAGGCATTTGCCAGAATGAAATATCAAGATCAAGGGTTGGTTGAATTCAACAGACTTAGAGAACAGAGGTTGCAAACTCTGCCTCTAGATCTGTTATCAACAACCCCAACAACATCATCAAGCGAGCCTGAACGGGAACAGTCAAAGGAATCTCCGGTTACAACAAAAGAACAAGAAAAACCACAGGAGGAAACTCAGACTAAAAAGCAGGAGAAAGTGCGGGAGGAGACCCAGACTAAAGAGCAGAAACAGACCAACAGTGAAGTAAATGTGGATACTCATATTGATCCAAAATTGCTCCAGGAATGGCAGCAATTTGATTCTATTATCAGCAGTCTAGAATGTTCAAACAACACCGAAACTTCGAAAGTAGTAGACACACAGGAAACCACTTCACAACAGGTTCCAAGTGGAACCAGCAGCTCACCCATTTCAAAAGAAGTAGAAATAATACCAAAGGACCCCTCCGATCAAATCATTTTAGAGGTAGAAGAGATTCCTCCCTTGGATGTCTTCTACAGCCCAAGGCATAAAGCTGTAGTAAAATGACAAAGGAAGAGAAGAAGGACTGATCAACCTTCCCTTTTCCCAGAACAGACGGTCACGGGCAATTTGGTTTGGAAGGAGGAATTTGACCCCTCTGATGACCTGACAAAACTGTCACAATATGCTGGAGCCTATTCAGCAGAAACAATAGACAAGGCATCAGAGGTGAGTCTTTTATTGAAAACAAAAGACCAGGAAATCTTCTTATTACAGGCACAGCTAACTAAAGCAAAGCAGAAAGCGGAGCAGGCAGAACAGCAATTGTTGACACAACAGCAAGTAAACAATCAACTAACTCAACAATTGCAAGCAGAGAAACAAAGGATTGACCACAGCGCAATCCAAAAGCAGAAAGAATTGTCAGAGGCCTTGGCACAACTGAAGGCAGCAAATGAGAAAATGCTGAAAACAAAAGATGAGCAGATTGCTCAACTATCAGCAAAGCTTGAGAAGACAAAGGGCGTTCCACAAATAACTGAATTCAGAGTAGAAGCACTACAGATAAATACGGCATTAATAGCACAAATCAAACTTCTATGTCAACAAATCGCCCAGGCAGAGCCACTATGTGAATTAACGACATCAATAAGTGAGAAAATAGAAAAGGCTAGGACGGAATTGGATCAAGCTGAAGAAACGATAGCTGCATTTCTTGACTGGCAAGATACTGACCAGGGACAAGCGGCGAATTTACCAAGAATTTTAGAGTCACATAAAGATATATTATTTACAGAATGGCAGTCCTAGTTAATGAAAGCAGAGAGGGCAGTTTCAAGGTGCAAATCAACTGCAAGAAATTTGGTTGAATTAGTTAACAACACTCTCTACTTGTCAAACATGATTTCCCAATGCACACCAGGAAAATTGACAGCGATGAAAACATTGGAGCAGTCATGTTATCCAGATCTAGAGGAAAAGGGGAGATTAATTGCTGGAATTAACAGTTTAACATGGGACACCTATTGGTTCTTCTTGGTAAAACCACACACTCAAAGAGCCGCCCTCAAGTGCCTTACAGATGCAATCGGGTATATTATCCCCGATATTCAGGATGCCACCTATGCCGCCCAGTTTAGCTCTCGCCTCAACAGACCACCCGAAGTAGAGCCGATGCTTGCGATAAGTCAGCTCAGATTTAAAGGCAAACAGCCTACTTGATGATTCATGCCGTCGACTGCCAGGTTGCTGAGGAAAATATGATCAAAATTAATTGATGCCAGTTAAGTAGGATTTCAGTTTCATAGATAGTTAGCTTAATTAAGTATTTATAGACCCTTTCATGTTTTTAGAAATGGTCGTAAAGTTTTGTATTTGACTTAAAGACTGAAGTTGCACTATTGTGCTTCAGCCATATTCTTTTATTAAACTGGACTAGTTATTCTAATTTTGACAAGGAAGCTTTTATGCAAATGTGCACTACTGTCTTTGTTTGAAAGTATTTCTGCGTTGGAAGAAGAATCTCAAATAGCGATTGATATTGGGAGTGTTTAGCAGCTCATATGGTACTATTATCTATGTCTGAATTCATTCTTTTCATATGAATTGTTATTTGATTGCCTTTGCTATTATCGAATATATGTATGTGTTTTAACAGCATTTCTTTATTCCCTCCACTATTGGATGTTTATGGGATGCTTTTCCTTTGATCATATATGTATCGATGATATATAAAGTGTAGTAATATTGCGCTAATCCCTTTGTTTAATGATTTAAGCAGAGTAATTCTTGAATGAATAAAAGTCCATGTTTATTGAATAGAGTCATCTACATGCCTGTTTATAAACATAGATCATCAAGCGCTACACTTTAAAAAATACAATAGTTCCCGGGATTAGTAGTATTTCTTTTATTTCGCCGATAGATTAAGTTATTCGCCTATCATTAGATTAGTCAACCAATCATTCATTCATCCCGTTTATCCATTACTGGGAAACTGGTCCCATTATCCCCAGTCGGAGCCACCATTCCAAACGGAAAAGGAGTTGTACTAAGGTCCGGACCAGGTGGTTATCCCCCAATGTTGATACAACGATTTTCGGGGCATCAACATTTTTGGCGCTAGAAGGAGGGCCCCAACTGTGAATGGCAAGCAAACCCAAATCTGCAGGCCATTCTAAGAGTAATTCTCCCTCCGTATCACCTTGTACTTCCCAATTGCATGCTGGTTCTCCAGTATCCAAACAAGAAGAAGAGGAATCAACTACCACTGCTCAAACCCATCATACTCCAGAACAATTAAGTCTTGAATCCCCTGAAGTCCAGTCTCTTATCCACAAACTTCAGAGCTTCTCGATTTCACCACAGAAATCTGAGGTATCACAAAGCAGTGCGACTTCGCAGTTTAATCTACCTCACCCTCTCACCAGACTTCAGAGCGAAAAGCTCGGTATTGAACCCACTAAGTTCCCTTTACCCAAAAGGAAAAAGGTGAAGAAATATATTGAAGGATCTGACAGTGAAGAGCTTTCATCCACATCCTCCATCTCACTTTCCCCTGTGTGAAGTCAACCATCCACTCCCCCATTACATATTGTTGTTCATCAGGGATTAGGAACTTTAACATCCCAACCTGCTCACTCTGCAATATCATTTCCTTCCCAGACATTTGGAATTTCAACAGTAGTATCATCTACTACTGCTGTTATAATGGCAGATCCATGGACCAGGCCTGGTGCAGTCAACATGCCTGCACCATTGCATGCATTACTTGATGCTCCTGAAAAATGGCTACCTAAGTTTAACCCAGATGATGGGACCCAAGCTGAGGAACATATTAATAACTTCATGTTGGCAGTCAACTTGAAAGGAGTAACAGAACAAGATGTTGTTGTTAGACTTTTCCCTTATACCTTGCAAGGATCAGCAGGATCCTGGTATTTTTCTTTACCCTCTGGTTCCATTACCAGTTGGAACACTTGCCAAGAGCAGTTTCTTACTAAGTATGGAGATGATAGGTCTTTGGCTACACTAATAAACGATCTCTCCAATCTTAGGATAGAGCATAGGGAACCGATTAAGGAATTTAACGCTCGATTCAATAAACTCTTGAATAAAATCCCAACGGCCTCCAAACCAAGTGAGAAAATCCGAAGCGAATGGTATATAACCGCCCTACCTGCCAATATAGTTATTTTTGTAGACAGGGCTGGGAAACTTACTTTAGCTGAAAACATGAAAGAAGCACTTGCTGTGGAGAAACGCATTAATGTTCTAGAAAAGAAAGCTGCTCTGGAAGACAGAAAAGCCAAAAAAGTTTCTTTTAAAGATGATTCAAGGAAGAAAACCCCAAAAGATCCATATGACATGGAGGGTCTGCAAAAGGTCCTCAAGACTTTGTCAAATGAAATGGTTGAAATCAAAAAACAGGTAGCCGAAACCTCAACCAAAAGACCCTTTAGAAATTATAAGAAAACTGAATCAAAACCACCAAATGTTATATCAAATGCAGATTCAGATCTTGAAGAAGGAGATGAAGAAACAGTTACACCTACTGATGAAGAAGAGGAAGTTGTTGAATGTCATGGAATGTGGGATTTAATACTGCCTAACTCCGATACAGATAATGAAGAAGAAGCATTTCCTGTCACTACTAGGAGTAAAAGTACCTCCGAACCTGTTCAGGCAACTTCAAAGAAAAGGAGTGCAGGTGTTGCTACAACAAAAGAAAAAGTATCTACAAAGAAGCCACCTGCAGCAGTTCCTCAAAACCAACCTTCAACCTCAAATACTCCTTTAACATCTAAAACTTTGGTGGTATCCGATTCAATGGATTACAATATTGTTGATGATATGAAGAAAACTAAGGCAAACATTACTATGTTTGAACTTAGCAAGTTAAAACATCAACAGAAATTGCTTCTCAAAGAATTAAATGCTGTTCCAACTTCACCTCTTCCCAGTGCTAAAGCCGCTAACGATACAGGTCAACCACCTTCTAGTATGGTTGAAGCTACTGATGCAGTCCTAATAGGAGATAGATCAAACTCTCATACTCCACCTTTCCTTCTAACCTATGAGATCTACAATAGAAACCTGCACAACTGTTTGATTGACTCAGGGGCATCTTCTAACATAATTCCAGCTTCAGTTTGTTCCAAACTGAACATTGAACCCCAAAAGTCTGCTATTCATATTGTACAGTTGGATAGGACCAAATTACAGGTTTTGGGAGAGATTAATTCCGTAACTATCAGGTTATCTGCTAATCCCAGAATAGTACAAAGGATTGATATCCTAATAGCCGACATACCTGAATTTTACGGTTTAATCTTGAGTAGGGATTGGTCTGAGAAACTACATGGGTATATTTCTACTGATTGGTCACATATGTGGCTTCCCTATAAGGGTAAGCCAAATCAAATAAGGATCAATCGAGAAAAACATATGACCCATACAGTTACTGAGTTTGAGCAAGAAAACCAACCAATAGCATTTAATAACAACATTTTGGGGAATTATTCATCAGAGTCATTCTTTGGCAACTTCGCTGCCCAGCCATCCCCTTTCTCAGTAAACCATTTTACATCTCAGATTGAAAATTTTTCACAAACAGATAGGTCAAGATATTTCAATGGTACTGAGAAAACTGTAAATAAAATTGTTAATACTTCTTTATTTTGGTCGTTATATTTTGATGGGTCCAAATCTAGTGAGGGCTCAGGAGCAGGATGTATTTTGATTAGCCCACAAGGGGAAAAAACAATGCTGTCCTGTAGGTTAGAATTTGAATGCACAAATAACACAGCAGAGTATGAAGCCTTAGTCCAAGGACTATATAAAGCCATCGGCCTTAAGGTCCAATATTTGAAAGTGTTCGGAGATTCTGAAATTATTATCAAACAGGTAAGGAATACAATTCATTGTCTATCCACCCATCTCAAGCATTATCAATCGCTGACGCAGGAACTTACCTCCCACTTTTTGGCATTCAATATTTCTTCTATTCCCAAGTCTCAAAATTCGGCAGCTGACCTGCTAGCCAATGTTGCCTCCAATCTCCTACCTTCCGATGACTACAGCCCAGATAGATTTTCAGTAGAGTTGCTTTTTAGGCCATCAATTCCTGACAATGTCATGAATTGGAGAGTGTTCAACCATGATGAAGACATTTTACAGTTCTTAACTTCTGAAAAGTCCTATGATGATCAAATCATCGAGGAAAACGAGCATGGCCTTCAAATGAGAGGTAAACCTGAGGAAAACTCAATCCCTAAGCCTGTGGTAAAGCTTGAGGATCTTTATGATATTAAAGACAAGTTTAAACCTGTGGCTAATGCAAAGCTCCAAAGTTCTACCCTAAGGTTTGAGTTGATAAATCTTGGCACTGAGCAAACTCCTTAAAACATTAATTTAGGATTAGGACTTTCCTTGGAAGAGAAGGAGGCATTCATTAAACTGTTAAGGAAAAATAAACAGGTTTTTGCTTGGAAGTATGATGATTTAAAGACATATGATACATCCATCATCCAGCATACCATTCCAATGCTTCCCGATCAGAAACCAATTCAGCAGAAGTTGAGGAAAATACATCCGAACTTAGAGAGTCAAATAAAATCTGAACTTAACAAACTCTTGAAAGCTAAGATTATTTTTCCCGTGCGGCACTCAAACTGGGTCTCCAATATGGTGCCAGTCAGAAAGAAAAATGGCGACATTAGGATTTGTATTGATTTCAGAAATTTGAACAAGGCGAGCTTAAAAGATAATTTCCCATTACCTACTATGGAGCAGATACTCCAATCAGTAGCAGGCTCTGAGTTAATGTCCTTTCTAGACGGTTTCTCAGGATATAACCAAGTTCTGGTCCATCCTGATGACCAGCTTAAAACCACATTCAAAACAAAATGGGGAACATATGCGTATCAGAAAATTCCTTTCGGACTTATTAATGCAGGAGCGACGTTCCAAAGAGCGATGGATATAGCTTTTAAAGGGTTGATTAATAGAACAGTAGTCGTCTATCTAGACGATATTACTGTATTTTCTAAGGAGAAGTCCAATCATTTTCACGATCTAAATCAAATCTTTCAACGCTGCAAAAGATATGGTATTTCTCTTAACCCTAAAAAATCTTTCTTCGCTCTTGACCAAGGAAAGCTCTTAGGCTTTATTGTGTCTAAAGATGGCATTTATATTGATCCTGACCGGATCAAAGAAATCTATGAAATCCCTTTCCCTCATAATAAAAAATCCATGCAGTCATTTTTAGGCCAAATCAATTTTGTCAAAAGATTTGTTCCAGATTTTTCTCAAATTATTTTGCCACTTCAAACTATGATTAAGAAAAATTCAGTCTTTAAGTGGGGATCAGCAGAAAAGGAAGCGTTTGATTTAATCAAGCAATCAATAATCAATGCCCCAGCCTTAAATACTCCTAATTTTTCTAATCATTTTACATTGTATACTATCGCATCCAACTTGTCTTATGCAGCAGTACTCACGCAGCTCAATGATCACAATATGGAAGCACCCATTTCATTCTATAGTTCAAATCTTCAGGGTGCTGAATTGAATTACTCCGAAGTAGAAAAACAAGCCTTTGTTGTATATAAAGCTGTCAAACATTACAGACACTTCCTTTTAAAAGCCCACACAAAAGTTATAGTTCCTTTCCCTGCAGTAAGGCAACTATTGATCCAAAGGGAACTAGGTGAAAAAAGGGAAAATTGGGTTACAACACTTCAAGAATATGACTTAGAAATTAAACCAGCAAAGATTATTAGAGGCCAAGGTTTTTGCAGGTTATTGGCAGGAGCATCCAACATTCCAGAATCAGGTGATACAGATCAAACCGAAGAAATCAACCAGATAAGTATTACTGATTCTGAGTCACAATATGCTGACTTAATCTTTTATTTGAAAAATGGATATGCACCTCCTAACCTGTCTTACAAAAACAAAAGGGCCATTAGATTGAAAGCAAAAAATTTCACAATTATTGATGATGTGCTTTTTAGGCGAAATTATGATTCAATCTTATTAAGATGCCTAGAAAAACCTGAAGCACAAAAGGTTTTGTAGGAATTACATGATGGACCAGCAGGAGGACATTTTGGAGCTAACACAACAGCCCATAAAATCATTCATGCTGGCTATTATTGGCCCACTCTGTTTAGAGATGCTCATGAATATGTAAGGAAATGCCAAAATTGTCAAACTTCTAGTGGAAGACAAAGAAAATCAGCTTTTCCTTTGCAGCCGGTCAACATTAAACAACCATTTGAGCAATGGGGGTTGGATATCATTGGGGAAATTACTCCGCATTCTTCCAAACAACATAAGTATATCCTTACAGCTACTGATTATTTTACTAAGTGGGTTGAAGCAATTCCTTTGAAGACAACAAATTCTAAGGCAATCATTGAGTTTATAGATCAATTCATCATTACCAGGTTTGGTGTCCCAAATGCTCTTGTTTTTGATAATGCATCTTACTTTTCAGGCAATGCTATGTTTGATTTCGCTAATAAAAGAGGATTTAAATTAAAATATTCCACTAATTACTATCCTCAGGGTAATGGTTTAGCAGAGTCTACAAATAAAAATCTGATTAAAATTATTAAGCGAACTATCGAACAGAACCATAAAACATGGCACAAATCCTTAATATTCGCACTATGGGCTGATAGGATAACACAGAAGGCTTCCATAAGATCTTCTCCATTTAACCTTATGTATGGAAAAGAAGCAGTGTTACCAACAAATCTTGTTCTTCCTTCTCTAGCCTTAGTTCAGTTTATTGAGGAAAGCCCTTCTTCTTCTATTCAACTTAGACATGACCAAATTCTAAAATTAGAAGAGGAAAGGGAAAAAGCCGAGGTTATTCATGCAAAACATCAGCAAATCATCAAGTCATCCTTTGATTCAGTCTCATCTGGTTCAAAACAATTTCAAGTCGGTGATTTAGTTCTGAAATGGGACAAAGCCCATGAGGACAAGGGAAAACACACCAAGTTCCAGAAGATGTGGCTTGGGCCATTTCAGATCTGTGAGAAGATAGGCCATTCGACCTTCATATTACAAGATTTATCAGGTTTGAGAGATTCTCTCCCTGTTAATGGCCTTATCTTAAAGAAATTCTTTAATTGAGGAGGTAACCCCTTCTCCTTTTTTTAATTTAATAGAGTTTTGTAGTTTGTAGGATCATTAGAAAATAAAGTTGTAAGGTATCTTCCATTGACCTTTGCTGTATTTGAAAGTTGCTCCACAGAAGTAGTGTGGATATTTACTTTTAAATAATAGAAGTCTTACATAAGAGGGATAATTTCTAGGAAACTAGGTATAATTACATTCCAAAATCACAATTCAATTTTTGTGAACCCTTCTCAAAGTTTAGAAGTATTGTAAAGCATTTTATGTTTTCAGATTGGCCACAAAAGGGTTATCAATATCAAAACAGAAACTAATCCAACTTCAGCATCTTTAACTCTTACCTTGTCATCCATTTACTCTTAAGGAGAAAATTGTCCATCCCATTCACCAAAGTTTATGGTTACTCAGAGTGTAATTCTAAAATATCTGATGTTAAAGATGAGGGGTCTTATTACAAGCCTGCTTACCATGTTCATAGGGAAATAGTTTAACCGACATTACCAATACTGCATACCAAAACAGGGTAATGGCTTAGAATTATAAGACAAGGGGTCTCATCACGAGCCAGCTTGTTCGGTTAGATTACTACCAGTGAATGGCATTGTCAATAGTTGGCCACCAAACCAGGACAATGGCTTTTTATCTTAGCAATAACAGAAAAAGAAAGGAAATACAAAATGTGAAAACATGTTTTGAATTCATTCTGTTAATCACACTCTTAAATGGATGGACTATGGACAATAATATGGTTTAAAGGTATCCCTGCCGAAACTATGAACATTTTCTGGCAGCAGAGGCTCTACCTATGACAAAGGAGTCAATTTTAAAAAGCTGATTTGGAAAGGTTCTCTGTTTTATCATTATAAACCAATAAACGCCAATTTAAAACTTAGAATGTATCTAATTTTAAACAAGAGAGGAAATTAACAAAGATAGATTCATTTTATTTAGAATGCATATATACCTAGTTATATTAGAATTTTCCCCTTTAATGAGAATTCTATTTTGAAAAATTTTTAAGTATTTCCATACTTTTCAGAGATAACTGTTTCTTCCAGCGAATCGCCAATTGTTGTGCTCTACAACACCCCCCCATTTCATATCATTATTTATTTAGGAAAACTATCATATGAAATGGGTCCCTTTAGTTTTGATTGGTATCAACATTGTATTATTCAAAAAAGGTCCGAAAACAAAATGAAAAAACATTATGAAAACCTTTTCGATAAACCCATTTTGATCTTAATAATACAAATAATCAATCTTTTATCATTGCGATAAAGTGATCGCAAGATCGCATATCACAATGACATAGGAGGCATACTTTAACGGCCCATTGGTTTTCCCCGATGCGATATAATCGGCAATATACTATGCATGTTCTTAAAGCACCCCAGGTAATTCACCCCGATGCGATGCGAAATCGCTATCGGCGATCGGCGATATGCTATCCATGTTTTCGTAAAGTGCCCATACTCCCGATGCAATGCGATATCGCTATCGGCGTTCGGGGATTTCAAAAGGTGTCAATATAAGGAGTTAAGTTTTCCCCGACGCCTGATTGCGATAAAGCCAAAAGCATAAATTTCAAAAAAAGCCGTTAAAACAGAGGGATATTACAATCAATTCATATTGAAAGCTTGATCTGTTGAACAATGATTTACCTGCGCTCAACTGCCAAAACATCCAAGGCACGCTTAAACAAATCATTCGGCTGATTAATGATATGATGGGCATTTAAAGGATTGGCAGGTTTTAAACGACCATTTAATGTAATTGTAAGTCCTAAAATCTTCCCATAGATTGTATCTGTGGCCACTTTAAAAGTTAATCCCTCATCACGCATTGATCAATATATCTTTCTCATATTCAATTTTCATTACCAATTCTCTGTGTTATGTTTATTCTCACTCCTGTGCAGAATTCTTCCAAAGCAGAAAACTCAAACAGAATGGGGAAGAAGACTAAGAAAACCACAGTCGTTGCCGCTACGCCAGCCACAAGACAAGCCGTCGCTAATCCAACAAATAAAAAGAAAGGATTGATATCTGATACTACATGTTCTGGTCTCGGCAAAACTACTTGGCAAAGTACCTACAATTTGATTGAAGCCGAAGAACCTGAAGTGACAACAGTACAAGCCTCTGCAGATTCAACTCAGAAATCTGATGGTACTTTAAAGGACTTAGCTGACTCCTTCCTTCATTGGATAGCAGCTCAGGAACAAATTCTCCCATATACGGATGTAGTGCGGTGGGCAATTGAGGAAATCCCAATCATGGACAGAACCTTCTGCACCAGAGACGAGAGAATTTTTGGGTCATTCAAGGCTGATGATTTAAGGCAAATGTATTATTTTCCTGAGCCAGAGAAGAAGTACAACAAGGCATTCTTGGAAAAATTCCGAAAAGAGAATGAAATTGAATCCGAACCCATCCGGGATTGGAGACAAAATCCAGCAAAACACAAACATGAATCTTCTGGTAAGTACTCGGTTGATTCCCTATGTTCTCCTTATTGTTATGCTGGAATAATGATGTGTAGATTGTGGGGGTTGAACGACTCTTCTAATTTCACTATAGAAATGGTTCCCTTGATAGAAGCGGTGTGTAACAGTGAAATAATGGATTGGGCAACTATACTCTCAGATAAACTAGCAACAGCTATTCTTGAGTTTAGAAATAAGACCCGCGTTACTGAAAGGTTAATTCCCCCATTCTACTACAGTGCCTATATTTTAGATACCTTGTGTTTTAATTCTGAATTTCCTGTGCTCGGCTGGAGGTGGACATCACAAGACCCCATGCCTATTCACATATACCATCAGAAATTATGGAAATCCTCTTATAAGCACCATTTATACCAAGTCTGCAATGGCTTTATGTTACCCATTCATTACTCTATTTTTGATAAACCTGCTCCCAAGATTTCCTACCAAGCAGGGATTAACTTGACGTTAATAGGAAGATGGTTTGGGGAGGAGAAGTTTACTTATATAAGAGTTTTTGGTAGCCAAGCCGAACCTCATGTCCTTCCCTTGTACATACCTGATAAACTGTTGGCGAGGGAAATAGCTTATCAGCTCATTGCCGAGGGAGTCACACAGACCCTCAAGAAAAATAAGAAGCAGGGCTAGCCCTCTTTTCCTTTGAGATGCGGTGTCTACACGTTGCATGATTTCAAACATGCAGAGAAAGAAGCTACAAAGATAAAATCATTAACTCTAGCAACTCTCCCTAATAGGCAATTTGATCCCAACAAAGTCGCCTATAATGCACTCGAACAGGCCAAATTGGCAAAGTTTGATCATAAAGAAGATATGTTCGATGACATGTTCTCCTCAGCCGAGTCAATAATGCAGGTTAAGGGATTTGCTAGAATGAAATATCAAGATGAAGGGTTGGTTGAATTCAACAGACTTAGAGAACAGAGGTTGCAAACTCTGCCTCTAGATCTGTTATCAACAACCCCAACAACATCATCAAGCGAGCCTGAACGGGAACAGTCAAAGGAACCTATGGTTACAACAAAAGAACAAGAAAAACCACAGGAGGAAACTCAGACTAAAAAGCAGGAGAAAGTGCGGGAGGAGACCCAGACTAAAGAGCAGAAACAGACCAACAGTGAAGTAAATGTGGATACTCATATTGATCCAAAATTGCTCCAGGAATGGCAGCAATTGGATCACAGAAGCCTAAACTCTATTATGTTCAAAGAACACCGAAACTTCGAAAGCAGCAGACACACAGGAAACCACTTCACAACAGGTTCCAAGTGGAACCAGCAGCCCACCCATTTCAAAAGAAGTAGAAATAATACCAAAGGACCCCTCCGATCAAATCATTTTACAGGTAGAAGAGATTCCTCCCTTGGATGTCTTCTACAGCCCAAGGCATAAGGCTATAGTAAAACGACAAAGGAAGAGAAGAAGGACTGATCAACCTTCCCTTTTCCCAGAACAGACGGTCACGGGCAATGTGGTTTGGAAGGAGGAATTTGACCCCTCTGATGACCTGACAAAACTGTCACAATATGCTGGAGCCTATTCAGCAACAACAATAGACAAGGCATTAGAGGTGAGTCTTTTATTGAAAACAAAAGACCATGAAATCTTCTTATTACAGGCACAGCTAACTAAAGCAAAGCAGAAAACGGAGCAGGCAGAAAAACAATTGTTGACACAACAGCAAGTAAACAATCAACTAACTCAACAATTGCAGGCAGAGAAACAAAGGATTGACCACAGCGTAATCCAAAAGCAAAAAGAATTGTCAGAGGCCTTGGCACAACTGAAGCCAGCAAATGAGCAAATGCTGAAAACAAAAGATGAGCAGATTGCTCAACTATCAGCAAAGCTTGAGAAGACAAAGGGCGTTCCACAAATAACTGAATTCAGAGTAGAAGCACTACAGATAAATACGGCATTAATAGCACAAATCAAACTTTTATGTCAACAAATCGCCCAGGCAGAGCCACTATGTGAATTAACGGCATCAATAAGTGAGAAAATAAAAAAGGCTAGGACGGAATTGGATCAAGCTGAAGAAACGATAGCTGCATTTCTTGACTGGCAAGATACTGACCAGGGACAAGCGGCGAATTTACCAAGAATTTTAGAGTCACATAAAGATATATTATTTACAGAATGGCAGTCCCAGTTAATGAAAGCAGAGAGGGCAGTTTCAAGGTGCAAATCAACTGCAAGCAATTTGGTTGAATTAGTTAACAACACTCTCTACTTGTCAAACATGATTTCCCAATGCACACCAGGAAAATTGACAGCGATGAAAACATTGGAGCAGTCATGTTATCCAGATCTAGAGGAAAAGGGGAGATTAATTGCTGGAATTAACAGTTTAACATGGGACACCTATTGGTTCTTCTTGGTAAAACCACACACTCAAAGAGCCGCCCTCAAGTGCCTTACAGATGCAATCGGGTATATTATCCCCGATATTTAGGATGCCACCTATGCCGCCCAGTTTAGCTCTCGCCTCAACAGACCACCTGAAGTAGAGCCGATGCTTGCGATAAGTCAGCTCAGATTTAAAGGCAAACAGCCTACTTGATGATTCATGCCGCCGACTGCCAGGTTGCTGAGGAAAATATGATCAAAATTAATTGATACCAATTAAGTAGGATTTCAGTTTCATAGATAGTTAGCTTAATTAAGTATTTATAGACCCTTTCATGTTTTTAGAAAGGGTCGTAAAGTTTTGTATTTGACTTAAAGACTGAAGTTGCACTATTGTGCTTCAGCCATATTCTTTTATAAAACTGGACCAGTTATTCTAATTTTGACAAGGAAGCTTTTATGCAAATGTGCACTACTGTCTTTGTTTGAAAGTATTTCTGCGTTGGAAGAAGAATCTCAAATAGCGATTGATATTGGGAGTGTTTAGCAGCTCATATGGTACTATTATCTATGTCTGAATTCATTCTTTTCATATGAATTGTTATTTGATTGCTTTTGCTATTATCGAATATATGTATGTGTTTTAACAACATTTCTTTATTCCCTCCACTATTTGATGTTTATGGGATGCTTTTCCTTTGATCATATATGTATTGATGATATATAAAGTGTAGTAATATTGCGCTAATCCCTTTGTTTAACTATTTAAGCAGAGTAATTCTTGAATGAATAAAAGTCCATCTTTATTGAATAGAGTCATCTACATGCCTGTTTATAAACATAGATCATCAAGCGCTACACTTTAAAAAATACAATAGTTCTCGGGATTAGTAGTATTTCTTTTATTTCACCGATAGATTAAGTTATTCGCCTATCATTAGATTAGTCAACCAATCATTCATTCATCCCGTTTATCCATTACTGGGAAACTGGTCCCATTATCCCCAGTCGGAGCCACCATTCCAAACGGAAAAGGAGCTGTACTAAGGTCCGGACCGGGTGGTTATCCCCCAATGTTGATACAACGATTTTCGGGGCATCAACAGGTCCCCAAGTATGGAAGAAAATATGGTATCGTAAGTACTTTCCTTTGTACTCATAGGTTGACAGATTAAATTTCGATGGAAAATTCAAAGGCTCGAGGGTTTGGAATTGCGCACAGGAAACTAAGGATGTGTTGAAACAACTAGCCTTTTGCAAGATTTGAAGAGGAATGACAGCATCATTTTTGGAGGATTCGTCGTAGCAATGTCCACCATTGGAGAAAAATGAGAAGCTACAACCTATTAGAGCATTAACACAATCCCAAGGAGCCTTTAAAGTGGCAGACTTCTGGAAACCTTATGATAAGGAGCAGGGTTAGAGACTGGTGAGCACCAGTATTGCAGCAAGAATGCTGCAACTCCTGGGTTGCCAACTTTACTTTTATCAACCCGGTAGTTCGTAACAAACTTGGAAGTGTCGGTGATGTATGCACAACTACTGGTTCTTACTGCAGGTTGTCACTTGGTCAGCCGGCACAAGATCACTAGGAGTTCAAGCCAACTTCTATATATCTCAGAAGAAGCTCTACATGTGATGAAAGAAAGAAAGATTACTCTACAGAGGCTATTCGAATTGCGGAAAGGAAAAAGACTGGAATGTAAGGCAAGACCTAGTAAACCCTAATTAACAAGCTAATTCTACTTTTGCCAAAAAACACTATGAAAACCATGAAAGCAATGCCATTACCTACTCAAGGAAGCAAACAACATCTAACCATGCTATTTCTGGAAGTAAATAAGCAAAAAACATAGTTTTGGATTTTTATGTATTTTTATGTGAATTTGACATGCATTTAATTTATTGTGTGTGAGTGTGGCAGTGAACAGGTGGAGGTAAAGGGTGGTTTTGGAGCTTGGAAGGATGGAAGATGGTGTGAATGGGTCCTAGGAGGTCTTAGGTGGCCTTTTGGAGGCTCTTTCCACACTTGGACTTCAAAAGAATGGCTATAGGAAAAACTACAAGAGGACACAGGGAAACTACAGGAGGAAAACAAGGAAACTACAGGAGGCCTATAGGAGGAGGCCGAGAGAGATTTCCGCTATTTTTAGGGTGTGAGAGTGTGTGGAAATGGTGGATGAAGGTTGGAATGAGGTGTTAGAGTGCCTAAGGTCTACCATGAACCACTAGGAGAGAGAATGATGATTGGGTTTGCTCGAGGAGAGAGGAAGAAGTTCTATGAAAAATGCAAGGGACTAAGGCAGAATTGAGGTGAGGCTTGGGAGACCTATAGGGCATGGATCAGATGGAGGGTGTATTTCTAATAGGTTGGCCTACTGCTGGAAGAGATCTACTGCAAAGGAATTGACAGTTAACCAAGAAGATCAAGCAAACAATGAAATGAGTGCATTTAGGAAAAACAGAGTTTTGCATTAAAATGATCTAAACTATGACCTATGAAAGGAAATGCTAAGAAATGCTGCAAGCAAGGAAAGCATGAAAGAGGACTATTTCAAATCAAGAAATGAACATGACAAAGAAGATCTGAAGCAAACAAAACTGGACTATTAACCTACTAAAAAGCTGCAAACACTAGAAGTCTTATGAAGGAGGAAAATCTGTGTTTTTGGGGTAGCAAGAGGGTCTTTGCCTCAAATCATGGTCCTAAGGGGAGGAAGAGAGGCCAAGGAACTATTGCTAGCCTTTTGAATCTTTTTTGATCTCTTCTCAACCTACTTTAGAAATAACAAATGGAAGAAAACTACTAAATCATCAAAAACAACCTATTCTTAACCATGAAAGAAATACATCTAACAACAAATTAATCTACAAACTGAAGTAAAGCATACAAATACAAGTAAAGAGAAGCTTGGCTACTTGGATTGGGCCCTAACCCAAGAGCTTCAACCCTCTGAGGTAACTCAGTGCTAGCTCGAAAAGGATTCCATCTTCATTATCAAAAAGTAGCAAGTTTACATGAAACTGTAACAAAATAATAAGCTCGAAATTTGAGCAGAGTTTACATAAGAAAAAATCCAACCCTAGTGAGGACATAGGCCTCTTTACTTATATATTTGAAGCCACCAACAGCTTCCTTAAAATCAGGGAGGCTTGGCTCCCAAAACTCGAGATAACTCTCAATCATCCTCCACTTGCTCGGCTACCTTCTAGTGCATGATTCGGCTGCTTGTACTCCAAGCTAAATGAAGGGGAATTCAAAGTGAGGAGTAATAAATGAGTGCCATAGGATCTGATGGCTCAAATCTTATCATCAATGGCTCATTCTGCTCTTTTATCATCAATCTTTTTATTTCTGCTGTCCTCAATTCTTCATGGTTCATCCATGAGGCCATGGCCATTAGTTGTAGGTCCCCTAGCTTGGCATTGGGGTCCCACACATTCATGTCTATGAGGGCCATGTTATGTAGGTAGAACTCTGCCATCTTTGCTTTATCCTTCGAGGTGCTTTGGTCACACAAGTCCATGAACTGCCTGTAGTCTTGGAAAGGCATTGTGCCTCTTTGTGCCAAAGTCTTTATTTGGAATTGAAGCCATTGGTCCTTCAGATAGAGGCCATAAGATTTGGCTGGTGTTCTGCATTGTAATGCCTCCATGGATAAGCTGGCCATATATGCCAGTTGAGTTTCTTTCTCTTGCAGCTACCTCCTTAGGATTTCATTCTCATTTTCTAGGTGGCTTCTTGTGATGGCTTCTATGTCTCTGAGAGCACTCAATTCTCTGCCCATTTCCTTGAGTTTGTTTTCCATATGGCCAACATCCTCAACCCCTTTGGATTTGGTTATCTACATCCACCTATGTATTCTCACTCTTTCTTTCTATAATTCAAAAAACAGTGGAATTGCAAATTTCTGTGGGATTATTCTGCCTCCCTCGAGTAGATTGTAATAAGAGGCAAGATTAGGTTGGGGGTCAGGTTCTTGTAGCTCTTTTGCTTCCTTTTTCACCTCTGGCTATCCTTCTTTCCTTTCCTCAAGCTTTTGGGTCTCCTGTAGGACTGTCTCAGCCTCCTGTAGTTCTGGTTTTGGGTCTTGTAGTACTGCCTTTCCCTTCCATGTAGAAGATCTTGGAGTCCCCCTTTCATATGTGAGAGATGTCTTGGAGGGAGACTCTTTCACCTTGGAAGATGGTGAATCTTCAATGGTGATGGGAACTTTTGAAGAGGGTTGAGGTTTTCATGCTTTAATCCTTGTGCTCTTCCTTGCCCTGAAATACATGGAGGTCTGTCTTTTCCTCTTCTGTTTTGGCTTGATTGGTGTACTGAGGGCAGTGAGGGCAGTTTCTACCTCTCTTTCCTAAGTCTTAGGGGATTCTTCCCCTTTCTCTACCTTCTCTGCCTCCTTTTCTCCTTCTTTTGTCTCTTTTTCTGTCTCTTCAACTTTTCCTTCCTCTGTTTCTTTTCCTTCCTTCTCACTTTCTCGCTCTGTTCTGCCACCACTAGCTTCATCTCCTCCTCCTTGCTGTTCTTCCTCCTCATTTCCAGTAGGACTGACATCATAGGTTAATGCTTTTATGTCATCTTCAGCTGTCATGTTTCGGAAAACTTCCCATGCTATAGGGAGTGTAAAGGTATGGAGGGCTTCCTCCACTAGGAGTTTGATTAAGCCATGGTGAGCTAACTTCCCTGAATTTCCTGATTGTACCTTGGTGTTGGAGTTAATGAGGGACTGAAGGAGAAAATAAGGGATACTGAGCTTTTGGGGTGCTGGGGTATCCATGCCATACCTCAAGTCATGAAGGATTCTGAAATGATAACCATAGACAATGTTGTGTCTCCCCTCACAAGAAATGTATTTGATTATTTGGTAGCTAACCTCATGCCAGGGATATGGTATACTAGCCCTTCTAATTCCATTTTTATCTTCCACGAGGGTTTCATTATTTTGGAATAATTTCTTCTTGGCAGCCTAGCCAATGGGTTTTTCATCTTTACTCCAAGGCAGCCCAAGAGGAAGGGTAGTGACCCTACTAATGAATTCTGGGGTTATTTTGATGGAGAGGCCTCTAATGGTTACATTGGCATGTGTTCTTGTATGAGGGACCAGAGAGAGAGCAAATTCTCGGGAAATCTCCTCATCAAACCCTCATAATTTCTCAAAAAAGTTCATCCAGTTTGCTCTTGTGAATATGTCCACTACTTTGGGATGTGCATGGAGCCTAATGGATTTAGTGGGCTCTCTTCTCATAAACCCTCCTGTCATACTGCCTGTACTTTAAAAAAAAAAAACAAATGTGGTGGTGGAGACAGAGAGTTTTTGAGAAAAATAAAGACAGAGGACACTGTGTTTTTTTAAAATAAACAAAAAACTTTTTGTATATATTTCCTGCCCTCCTAAAGACTGATTTCACCCTCAAATTGAGACCACTTCTTTCATGCATTGACATTCAACAAGGGGCATGCATGAACCCTAGCTCTTCAGACTGAATTTTGTGCCAAAAACCGTGTTTTCTCCCTTCAAAATGGCTCACAGCCCCTCCTGTAGAAGACTGTTGTCCCTCTTGTAGATTTCTTGTAGGTGCTCTTGTAGATTTCCTGTAGGTGCTCCTGTAGAAAACGCCAAGAGCAAAAATAGGGAGGAAATCGATGGAGGATGGTGGTTACGAGGCTGTGGGGGCACCAAAAGGCTGCTGTAGCTGAGTTACGAGGAGAAAATGAATAAAAGGTGGTGAGAATGCTCGGGGAGGAGGGCTCATTACCCTTTATGGATATTTTCGGTTATAAGTGCTGAGCTGGCAAGGTGTACGTTGGCCATATTTGGACCGTTGGTCCCCACCTGCCTTGTCATCATGGCCCCTCCTTGTAATCATCCCTCATTATTGCATCGGAGTTTACTCTTTCTCCACTACCTGTCCTTGGCATCTTTTCTTGAGTTGACTGTGCGCACGTGTGGGTGACATCTCAAATGAGTGGATTCAACTAGATGAAGGTGGCCAAGTTAGCTGGCCACCTTTCCCTTGTTCAATCTCAACCATCTCGTTTCCTTCGTATGACTCCTAATTACATAAATGCAAATAGAGGAGTGATTTAGTTACTTACCTGTGATCCAAGTGTATTGGTTGTGAGGTGTTGTGGCTCTCTCTACTACATGTCTTCATTCTTCTTTATGCATGCTGTCTCTGCTAGCTAATATGTGGTTGTGGATTTTTGCAAGGTCTTCCTTTGCTGGATCTGGCCTGCATGTGCCTTTCCAACCTTTAGATGTGCACTCTTCTACTGTTGGTGCTGGACTTCTATGGGATCAACTACTACAGGAATTCCTACAGTAGCTCCTGTAGCTGCTTCTCCCCTTCAAACTTTAGCTTTTCCCTGTGCTTGGAGCTCGAGAATAATTCCAGAGGTGTCATGAATGATGGAAGGAAAATAGGTAAGCTTCAAGAATGGTTATTGGTTCCTTTTTCCCTTTTTTTTTTTCAATATTGGAAAACTGTTTTTTTCTGTGTTTTTCTTGGATAGGAAAAGAAATGATGCTTGGGGGTGTGATGTAGGCTTGGAAATGATAGCAAGGAGGCTTGAAGGTGGTAAGAGGGATGATAAGTTCCTCATGAAGCTCTCCTGGTCCCTCAAATTTCCTTTTGCAGACATTTTTAGCTCTTTGTAATTCCTACGGGAGCCTCCTGTAGAAAACACAGAGCCTCATGTAGAAAACAGTTTTGAAAAAAAAGTACAGTGGAGTGAAAGAGATGCCAAATATAATGGAGGAAGGTGTGGAAAATGTGAGAAGGGTGCTGGTGTGAATGTCAGGGTTCCCTTGGCACCTTTTTCTGCTTCTTGTAGTCCTCCTACAAACCTGCAATGCAACAAAAATTTATTTTTTTCCCTTTTTTTTTTTTTTGAAAACAACTAGGGTGCCTCAGAGAGGTTTTCACCTTAATTGCCTGCCCTGGGCACCTCTAAGGAAGGTTTTCACCTAGGGATCTTATTATTTTTTTCTCCTTTTTTTTCATCACTAGGCTGCCTCAGAAGAGGTTTTCAACCCAATGATGGGACTCAAGCGCCTCATGGAGGTTTTCACTTGAGTCCTTGTTTTTTATTTTTTTTGTTCTTCAATGAGTGGGTGAAGTGGAAGCTAAAACATGCTCCAATACAATCACTGTTTTATTCAAATCTTCAATGAACTCTTGCTTGGAGAGGGGTTTCTTGTAGACTTTCAACCAATTTCCATTGACAAGCATGGGGATGGATTCATCATCAATGGTTCTGATCAAAACTGAACCATTATCATTGCATTTCTCCACAGTGTAGGGTCCTAGCCATCTTGTCCTCTACTTGCCTTTGAAATATTTGTATCTTGAATCATAGAGTAGTGCCCAATCTCCCTCTTGGAATTGCTTCTCCTTGATATTTTTGTCATTCCATATCTTTCACTACCTTTGTATGGAGGAGGGCTTTCAATTTGTATTCATCCATTCCATTGAGTTGAAGTAATCTCTCCTTCTGTGCATGGCTGAGGTCTAGGTCCAGTTGAGTTGCCATCCTTAGGGTATTGAATTGAAACTCTATTGACATCAAAGCCTTCTTCCCATAGACCAGTTCATAGGGTGTGAACCCGGTGGTGGTCTTCCATGTTGTGTTGTAGGCCCAAGTGGCCTCAACTAATCTGTCCACCCAATATTTTCTACTGTTGCTCACTACCTTGGTTAGGATCCCTTCCAAAGCTCTGTTAGTGACCTCCACTTGCCCATTGGCTTGTGTATGGTAAGGGGTGGAAGTCCTGTGCTTGATCTTATGATGTGTGAGAAGGTCTTCAATCAGGCTGGAAGTGAATTGACTACCTTGGTCTGTGATCAACTCTCTCGGATACTCGAACTTGTAGAATATGTTTTCTCTCAAAAACTCAGCTACTTTTTCTTTTGTTGCTGCTTTGATTGCTTTTGTCTCTGCCCACTTTTTCAGGTAATTAGTGCACACAATTATGTACTGCTTCTGCTTTGAAGGGGGGTTGATAGGCCCCACAAAGTCCATGCCCCACTTCTCAAATGGCTCAAAGGTCACTTGAGTTTGCATGGTAATTTCATCCTTTGGAGTGGGTTTCCCCATCCTTTGACACCGATCACACTGGCTCATGTATCTCCTCACATCTTAAGGAAGAGTGGGCCAGTAGTAGCCTACTTGCAATATCTTGAAGGCAGTGCTTTTTGCTGCAAAATGACCTCCACAACGCCCATCATGACAGGTCAAGAGGTTGTCAAAGACTTCCTCCTCCCTGACACATCTTCTCAAGATCTGATATGGGCCAAGTTTCAAGAGATTGCCTCTAATCCAGGTGAAAGGGGCACTTTTCCTTACCATCTTGCTCTTCTCTTTTGAGGACAGGTGTGGTGGGAACTGTGCTAAAACCAAGTAGTTTTCTATTTCAACAAACTAGGGAGAGAGTACTAATATAGCAAAGAGGTGTTCATTTGGCATTTTGTCATCCACCATTCCTTCTTCACCTACAAGCAAATTCACTCTAGAAAAAAAGTCAGCAACAACATTCTCTTTACCAGGCTTATCAATAATTGTCAAATTAAACTGCTATAGTTAAAGAAACCATCTAATAATGTGAGAATTTACATCTTGTTTGTTCATTAAATATCTAATTGCAACATGATCAGTGTGCACAAAGGTTTGATAGCCTGTGATATAATGTCTGAATTTGTTTAAGGAATGCACGATAGCTTGGAGTTCCTTCTCAGTCACTGTATAGTTTAACTTTGCCTTTGACAAGTTTTTGCTTATAAAGTATATGGCACAGGGTAACTTTTCATCAAATTGTCCTAAGGCTACTCCTATTGCTTTGTTCAAGGCATCTGTGTGAATGTGAAAGGGTAGGGCCCAGTTTGGGCCTCTAAGAATTGGGGCAGTCACTAGCTTGCTTTTCAAGGTATCTAGGGCTTCTTGACAGTTTTTTGACCATATGAACTCAACATCTTTACCTAGGAGGCTAAACAAATGAGAGGCTATCTTGCTGAAGTCTTTAATGAATCTTCTATAATATCCAGCTAAGCCTAGGAAACTTCTGACATCTCTCACCTTTTGAGGAGGTGGGACCTTTTGGATGATGGCAATTTTGTTGGGGTCCACCTGCAGTCCTTGTTGAGATATTGCATGACCTAATACGGTCCCTTTAGTCATCAAAATTCACATTTTTCCAGACAGAGGGATAGGTTCATCTCAATACACTTATCTAGAACTTTTCCTAGGTTAGATAAAGCTTCCTGAAAGTCAGAGCCATAAAGAGTAAAATCATCCATGTATATTTCTACTGCATCATGAAACAATTCAGAAAATATGCTCAATACTGCTCTTTGGAAAGTGGCTGGAGCGTTGCACAAACCAAAAGGAAGGACCCAGTATACAAAGGTACCCCAAGGACAAGTGAAAGTGGTCTTATCTTGGTCTTCCGGGCTGATTTGAATCTGATTGTACCCACTAAACCCATCTAGGAAGGAGATTTTTTTTTTCCTTGCCAAACCATCTAACACTTGATCTATGAAAGGTAAAGTAAAGTGGTCCTTTTTAGTGGCTTTGTTCAATTCCTGATAGTCGACACAGATTCTCCACTTACATTTTTCTTTGGCACTAGCACCAAAGGAGAGACCCATTCACCGTCAGAAATGGGATAGATGAAACCTGCATCAAGCAATTTCTGCAGTTCTTCCTTAACAATATCTTTAAGTGTTGGGTTCATCCTCCTTTGAGGTTGCCTGACTGGCTTGCAATCTTCCTTGATGTATATATGATGAGTACATACTGAGGGGTGCACTCCCTTCATCTCCTTATAACTCCAAGCGAAGGCATCTAGATGTTTTCTCAGTAGGCTGCATAGCTCCTTCTCCTGGGAAGGAGATAGGGATGGATTGATTTTCAATGTTCTTTCTGGGCTGAACTCTATATTTTTGACACGGAGAGGAGTAGGGTTGGCCACACAGAGATCATTTGAGAGGCTGTTTTGGGTTTCTCTTACTATGTCTTCTAATGGTGATACACTGGGAGGTGGATTCCGAATCAAATTTTCAATCATATCATCCTCATCTTATAGTTTTCCTCCCATGGCGATTTCCAATGCACAAAGCAGTGCAGAATAAACTTCATCCTCATCCTCCTCCTCCAACCAGAGAGGTAGATCATGTTCTAACAAGGGTTGGGTAGGAGGATATAGGGTCAACTGCTTGGACATATGCCTATTCTTGATGGTCATGTTCCTAGCTCGGCAGCTGATGTAGGCATCGGCTGTAGCCAACCAGGGTCTTCCCAGAATGAGAGTATACCTAGTGAGATTTTCCTTTGGTTGGAGAACTAAGAAATCAGCAGGGTACTCCCAAAAATCAACAGAGACCATCACATCTTCCACAATACCCTCAGGGGTCACGGTGGAGTGGTCTTCCAGCTGCGGCACCGTCGTAGTCTTCCTCAAGGAGCCTTGGAGGTTAAGTTTGAGCATTGTGTCCTTCATTATCACATTAATGGAAACTCCCAGATCAATCAAGGTATGTGGGACCATTGTGCCATTGACGTGGACATCAGCTACTGGGCTTCCAGGATCCAGATATTTTGGACAGATTATTTGCCCCAACATCAGGTTGGAAAGTTTTCCTAAGACATTGATGGTTGGGAATCCCTCTTGCGCCTTCCTGGATGCCAAAAGAACTTCTCTTTGATCAACCTATTGTAGATAGGCACATCTTTTATGGCTTGGAGAAGTGGTATCTTCACACATAAATGTTTCAATTCTCCCAGGAGTTCAGTCTCTTCTGGGGTAGGTTGGATTGTCATGGATAGTCTCTCAGGAAAGGGTGGATTTTCTTTAGGTTCGCTTTCCTCTTTATCTTCCTCAACCTCCCTGGGTGGAGGCTGGCTATCTGGGAGAACTTTCCCATATCGCAAGTTGATTTCTTGAATCTCCACAGCATAAGTTGGGCATGATGGTTAACCATTATACACTTGCTGAGCATGTTTGTTGTTCGGGCTCAGATTTGGCTGGGCAGCCATTTGGGGTTGCCTTGGTGGAGCAGAAGTAACTGTTGTGGTTGGGCAGGTGGTGGACACAGAAGAGAGGGAGGAGAGTTGTATTGGGGCCTCCACTCTTTATGAGATGCATTCCACTGAGGTTGCGGCTGAGCATAGGGTTGAAATGAATGAGCAGTTGGTTGGGCATGATATTTAGATGTGAAGGACCAAGGAGGAGGTGTGGACCAAGAAGGATGAGCAGGGGGGCCTCAAGAAGGTGTGACTTGGTTGGGGTGGTAGTATGCCTAAGATGTCCCTTGCATCCCCTACTGGTATGGTTTAGGTCCATGTGGCCTCCTTTGGTTTATGTAATAGATCTGTTCAGTGGTCCCTTTGGCCCCTTGGTACATAACTTTAAGTCTGGGCAAGGAAGGGCACTTATCTGTAGAATGATTTTCTTCACAGATTTCACAAACCTCTATAGAATTCAATGGCCATTCATTCCTAGGATGCCTCCTAGTGCATCTAGGACAAAAAATGGCTAAAGCCCTCTTTGCTTCCTCTTGCTTTCTTTTGATATGTAAGGTATCCATTTGCATGGAAAAAGTCTGCAGCATCTCACTCTTGAAATCTTCCAGCATGCTTCCAATTTTGCCTTTTATGAATGAATTGGAAGAAGAGGTACTGGCTATTGGTTGACTCCCCCTAACTTTCTTTCTAGTTGCTCTAGAATGGTTTCTAAAAATAGTCTTTATGTCCTCATAGGATAGTTGATAAATGTCTCCCCCGGCCAGTAAATGGAGCGTGTCTAAAAGGTCTTTCTGAATTCCCCTGAGCAGGACCAACTTCAGAGACTCAGGGTGAAGTGTACACCCGACCCTTTTGTAATTAAGCTGGAACCTCTCTTCATAGTCTTCTAGGGACTCATCACTTCCCATGGTCATTCAAAAGATTTCTTCTTTAGTATCTTTTGACTTACAATAGTCTCGATACTTGTTGTTAAAGGCCTGCTACATCTGAGCCCAAGTTGTGATGCTATTGCCAAGTATCCCCATGAACCAGCGCAATGTTGTGTTCTTGAGGGTAGAAGGGAACAGTTTCAACTTTTGCTCGTCTTTTGCATAGTCATAAGTTTGACAAATGATAGCGAACTCAAACAAGAAGGTGTCAAGATCTTCTATAGTCAGGGCATGGAAGTGAGGTAGGGTTGAAGGACTTACATTTTTCATTTTGGTGTCCCCATTGGTCTCCCAAATGGGAAAGGTACCCTTTATTCTTTCTCCATTTCCCCTAGCATTTCTGTTTTTAGCCATTGGCTCTAGAGGAATGTTTTCTTCTTCTTCTTCCCCTATAGGTTCTTCAAATATGTATGGCTATTCACCTAAGGGTTCCTCTTGATCGCAGCCACCGAAGAAGAGAGAAGGTTGGCTATGTGAAGTAGTGGGGGCATTGGGAAAAATTTTCCTGAGTTATCTCTATTCCTACGAGGCATGAAAGGAAATATTTTTGGTTGGTTTTTGTTTATTTTCCCCCGCACTGATAATACTGCAAAAACTGAAATTGATTGAACAAAACAATTTGCAACTAGCTGAAATGAACTTGCTGAATGGAAATTTGCAGAATTGAAAAGGAAAGTAAGGAAATGTAGAACGGAAAGAAAGGAAATGACGAGTCTACTTTTTCTGAAATGAAATTTGTAGAATTGGAAAAGAAAGAAAAGAAACACAGAACTTGAAAGAAAAGAAATGACTAGTCTACTTTTGCTGAAATAAACTATTAGCAGAATGTTGCAATAGGAAATAGAAGAAAGAAGTAATCACAGAATACTCTGATGCTTCTCTGGAAACAACGCCAAAAATTTGTGAGCGCTAGTATTGTAGTAAGAATGTTGCAACTCCTAGGTTTCCAACTTTACTTTTATCAACTCGGTAGTTCATAACAAACTTGGAAGTGTCGGTGCTGTATGCACAAGTACTAGTTCTTACTGCAGGTTGTCACTTGGTCAGCTGGCGTAGGATCACTAGGAGCTCAAGCCAACTTCTATAGATCTCAAAAGAAGCTCTATGTGTGATGAAAGAAAGAAATATTACTCTACAGAGGCTATTCTAATGGTAGAAAGGAAAAAGACTGGAATGTAAGGAAAGACCTAGTAAAACATAACTAACAAGCTAATTCTACTTTTGCCAAAAAACACTATGAAAACCATGAAATAAATGCCATTACCTACTCAAGGAAGCAAAAAACGTCTAACCATGATATTTCTAGAAGTAAATAAGCAAAAAACATAGTTTTGGATTTTTATGTATTTTTATGTAAATTTGACATGCATTTAATTTATTGTGTGTGAGTGTGGCAGTGAACAGGTGAAGGTAAAGGGTGGCTTTGGAGCTTGGAAGGATGGAAGATGGTGTGAATGGGTCCTAGGAGGTCTTAGGTGGCCTTTTGGAGGCTATTTCCACACTCGGCCTTCAAAAGAATGCCTATAGGAAAAACTACAGGAGGACACAGGGAATCTACAGGAGGAAAATAAGGAAACTACAGGAGGCCTACAGGAGGAGGCCAAGAGCAATTTCTGCTATTTTGAGGGTGTGAGAGTGGGTGGAAATGGTGGATGAAGGTTGGAATGAGGTTTTAGGGTGCCTAAGGTCTACCATGAACCACCAGGAGAGAGAAATATGATTGGGTTTGCTCGAGGAGAGAGGAAGAAGTTCTATGAAAAATGTAGGAAACTAAGGCAGAATTGAGGTGAGGCTTGGGAGACCTATAGGGCATGGATCAGATAGAGGGTGTGATTTTTGATAGGCTAGCCTACTTCTGGAAGAGATCTACTGCAAAGGAACTAACAGTTAACTAAGAAGATCAAGCAAATAATGAAATGAGTGCATTTAGGAAAAACAGAGTTTTGCATTAAAATGATCTAAACTATGACCTATGAAAGGAAATGCTGCAAGAAAGGAAAGCATGAAAGATGACTATTGCAAATCAAGAAGTGAACATGACAAAGAAGATCTGAAGCAAAGCAAAACTGGACTATTAACCTACTAAAAAGCTGCAAACAATAGAAGTCCTATGAAAGAGGAAAATCTGTGTTTTTGGGGCTCCAAGAGGGTCTTTGCCTCAAATCATGGTCCCAAAGGGAGGAAGAGAGGCCAAGGCACTATTTATAGCCTTTTGAATCTTTTCTGATTGCTGCTCAACCTACTTCAGAAAGCACAAATGGAAGCAAACTACTAAATCATCAAAATCAAACTATTCTTAACCATGAAAGAAATACATCTAACAGCAAATTAATCTACAAACTGAAGTAAAGCATACAAATACAAGTAAAGAGAAGCTTGGCTACTTTGACTGGGCCTAACCCAAGAGCTTCATCCCTTTGAGGTAACTCAGTGCTAGCACGAAAAGGATTCCATCCTCATTATCAAAAAATAGCAAGTTTACATGAAACTGCCACAAAATAATAAGCTCGAAATTTGAGCAAAGTTTACATAAGAAAAAATCCAACCCTAGTGAGGCCCTAGGCCTATCTACTTATACATTTTAAGCTACCAACAACTTCCTTAAAATCAGGGAGGCTTGGCTCCCAAAACTCGAGATAACTCTCAATCATCCTCCACTTGCTCGGCTGCGTTCTAGTGCATGATTCGGTTGCTTGTACTCCAAGCTGAATGTAGGGGAATTCAAAGTGAGGAGTAATAAATGAGGGGGATTCCCTCCTATAAGTCCTCTCCTCTGTCTATTTTGAGTTATTGCTACCATTTGACCACTGGATCCTTGGCTTTGACCTTGAAATCCATCAATAATCTGCATTAAATACATGTTACACCACATGGCATCATAACTAACTCAACTCACTCTATAAGCATAAATATAATCAGAAAATCATACAATAAGCTAAGAGAATGGTTGATTTGACTTGATTAGGAGGTCAAATGAGCCCATATAATTACCCATTTATGAGGCTCATCAGAAACAATGGAAAATAGTGGGTGATTGGGAACCCTCTAAGGATGCTCTCCCTTGGAAGTAATTCAAACAAACCCTTCTCAATAGAATCATTCAAGTTTCTCCTAAACAAGATATGTTGTGGTGGCTTGAGGAAATAAACTAACACATTCATGGTAAAAGAAGCATACTATTCCATAGAAAACTCTCTCTTACATTACGATACCACTTTGTGGCGCATAATTTGGCAAGATTGTGGATGGTTTTTGTGCAACCAACTCACAAAATAGAAGAAGAGATAGACCAAAAATTTCAAAATTAGCCTCTTTGAGGGGGAAACCTCCTTTACATTACACAAATGAACAATTCTTTGATGATTCAAATGACAAAATATCCTTTCTATATATAGGAGTCTAAGGGGTCACAACATAATCAGAGACGACATAACAATAATAATGCAAGGGCACAACAATAATAATAAGTGGGCTACATTGACAATAACAATGAGGGAATGCACTAATATTATAGGGACCTAACATGCCCCTCTCCTTCAAAAAAGTGTTGTCCACAACGCTTGAGTAGTTCTGGATGCTTCTATATAAAATTCTCATCCTCCCACGTGGAATCTTCAACAGGTAAGTCCTTCCACTTGATGAGATACTCTAAAATTGATCGATTCCGTAGTTGTTGAATTATTGTTTCCGTGACTGCTTCAGGTTCCAATATGTTTTTTCCTTCCTCGTCAAGTTCTGGCAATATTGTTTGAACTGGGAGCTTATCACCTATAACCTTATTTAAGTATGAAACATAGAAAATTGGGTGCACTCGGAAGATGAAGGATGTTCCAACTTGTATGCCATAGTACCAATCTTTTGCAACACCTTGTAAGGACCATAATACTTTTGTGATAATTTATTATCCTTCATAGCTTGCTTGAGGGACATTTGTTTGTATGGTTGTATCCGTAAAAATACCTAGTCACCTACATCAAAACTTCTTTCGTTGTGATGTTGATATTCTTGTTGTTTCATTCCATTCTAGGCCAAAATGAGGTTATCCTTTAATAGTTGGAGAACTTTTTGTTTATACGCGATATGATCTTCCACTGCTTGAACCTTAGAATGATTGTCCAAGTCTTTTTAAAGATTTGGAGAAATAGATGATTTCGATGTTTGAACCTCTAGTGAATATAATTGTGCAATTACGCCTCGCTGTTCTTTCTTTAGAATATTTTTCATGCCATTAGAGCTTATTATATTTCTTGGTTTCCCTTTGATACCCCTTAATTCAACTTCCTTTCCTTCCCAAAAAAATTTCAAGAAAAGTTCTTGAAAATTAAAAGTTATTGTACCCAAAAACTGTAACCATTATAATCCTAGTACAACATCAGCACCACCCGTTGGAATGGAAAGCATTGGACTATTAAATACATATTATCCCATGGATAGCTTGATATTATGGCACTTTACAGAGAAATTTATGGTTCCTCCAATTGAAACCATCACTTGCCACTCTTGTGTTGGATATAAGAAGCAATTCAATTCCTTGGCTATATCATAACGAATAAAATTATGGGTACTACCCGAATCAATCAACACTATTACCTTTTTATTCTTGATATGTCCTTCTATCTTGAGATTTTGAGGAGTGGTAATTCCTTTCAATGCATTACAAGATATGGCCGGATTCATGTCTTCTTTATTTGGGGTTGGTTCTGAGTGTATATCCTCTTCTTTTGACAATTCTTGTTCCTTTTCTTCCTCCCCTTCCCAATATATTAATTTCTTCTCATCACACTTATGAACTTTAGTGTATTTGCTATCACAACTGTAACAAAGCCCTTTTGCTTTTTTTTCCTTCCAATTGTTGTGGTTTCAACCTTGTAGGTTGTGGAAGGATAGGAGAAACAACACTTACATCTTTATAGTTGTGAGTGGTAGGCTTCCTTGTTGCCATAATTTTTCTTTCAATTTTTCTTGCCAACCTAAATGCCTTCTTCAATGAATCAGGTTCCCAAAGGCGAACCTCATGTTGGATGTTATCCTTTAAAATCCCTATGAAGACATCAATCCTATGCTCCTCTGGAATATCATTTACCCTTATATTCAATTTTTGGAAGTCTTCAATGTGTTCCACCATTGAACCCTTTTGTTTGAGATTTATAAATTGGCTAAAGAAGGTGTTTCTCTTTGTATCCTCATAATGTGTTATCATTTCCTCTGTAAAAATTGACCAAGTGACAAATTGTTTATGAGAGCAAATCCATCGACACCATACAAACTAATTGGGTTTTAAATATAAAGTTTCAATGCATACCTTTTGTGTGTTTTTCGCATTATGGAGATCAAAATATTGCTCCATCTGTAGTATCCATGTTACGGGAGCCTTGCCATCAAACTTCCTCATATCAATTTTTGGAATATGGTGGATCTTCAATCCAACTTTAGAGTCTATGAAATCATGATTAACATTTCTTGTGTTCTCATCATGAGCTTCCTTTACTACCTTTTTGCCATTAGCAAGAATTTATTGTAGCAACTTTGTAAATTATTTCTTCAAATACTTTATGTTTCCTTTCAGTTTTTCTTCTATACCATCGATATTAACTTCTGTTGCTTTTTCTAAGAGCGAAATTTGTTTCACTTGGTATCGCAATTTTGATATATCATGTTGCATTTCTTCCTCTTATGCATGTGTCATAGTAGATATTTCTAGGTTTCTTACTAGGTTTTTCCATTTTCTTTCTTCATGGAAACAATTAATGATAATTATGCTTCACTATTCCCTTTGAATCAATTCAAACTATTTTTTTCAAACAAAACTTATGCAAATTTTAAAAACTACACACCTTTTTTTTCACTTTGTAGGAGCTCGATATTGAATTTATTTTAACTCTGTAATTTCGGATCTTCAAGGCATGAAATTGAGTCATGTGGTAGCCCTCTGAGTCCTCTTTCCAACCCTATAATTCTGATCACGATTGGATTCTTCAAGGAGTTATGCTCAATCTCCCACAATGACCTGATTATAGACCAGTTAAGTAGATCGAACTTGTACGGAGTGCCACATGTCACTGTTTCAATATTCGGCCCTGAAAATGATACCCAACAAGATAAAGTCCATCCTGTTTCTGTCAATTTTTATGAAATTTGAATCCAATGCTCAGAGAGAAAGTTTTGACAATTTTCCCAAGGTCACCTATTTGAGATGGAATTCTGGAGCCTGCAAAAACCATAAATTCCTTGAATCATATATCCAAAAATATAGAGAGAAAATATATGAAATTCGTACACGAGTTTCACCAAGATTTAGGCTCCATGGGTTTGAAGTTTAGCTTCTTAAGCTTCGTATAAAAAAATTTATAGCGAAAATTCCACGATGACCTGTTTGAAGCAGCGAAACCCTAGAATCCAAAGCTTTGATACCAAAGGTTATGCAACCAACTCACAAAATAGAAGAAGAAATAGATCAACGACTTCAAAATTATCCTCTTTGAGGGGGAAGCCTCCTAAAAAATGAACAATTCTTTGATGGTTCAAATGACAAAACCTTGTTTCTATATATAGTCTAAGGGGTCACAATATAATCAGAGCTAACATAACAATAATAATGCAAGGGCACAAAAATAACAATAGTGGGCTTCTATGGGGCACAATAATAAAAATATGGGGACTACATGGGCACCAAAATAACAATAAGGGGGCTACACTGATAATAACAATGAGGGAATACACTAGTATTATAGCGACCTAACAATACATATAATCCAATACATCCCTATATTTTTTCCTTTGGAGTGGATTCAAATAACATAGCGGAATTCAAAACATTGGAGAAAGGGCTTAAAATAATTGTAAAGGAAGGTTTTTTTTGCTACAGATTCATGGGGATTCTCAAACAATGACTAATTGTGTAAGCAAGCTATTATTAGGTCACACTCCAGAGAAAGTGATTCATACTTGGCACTTATAGGAGGTGGTAAGTAATATCAAAGACTTTTTTATTAAATTTGATTATGTTATTTCCAATCACACATGGCGAGAAGGTAATAAGGTGGCAGATATTTTGGCTAATTGGGGAGGCTCAAGAAGACACGTAGCCATTTACGTGCCATGGTCAGAATTGATAAGTACAGAAGGCTTTCAGGATGTAAATCATTGGGTAGAATAGGATAGATACCTATTTGTAGCCCAGGTCCTTGATGTGGGTGATATCACAACATTAGATTAAGTATCGGCAAGAGATATGTTGCATCCTTTCGACACAGTATTTTTTGGCAGGGTTAATAATTCACATGCAAGGAGATTGTGTAGCGATGGAGGTGGTGTCCCTCGGAGCGAGAGCTGGGCTCTACACTTGGCTACACATGGGTTGTGCATGGGAAATCCTAGGTCCACACCATGGGAGCCACCAATTCAGGTCTCATCATATTAACTGTAGCCTGCAGGGAGTGCAAAAATTTATTTTATTCATTAATTTTCATAAATGAAACTCATTTCACTTACACATGCATGGAGCATCCCTCCCATGGAAGATTGGTTATTGGAAGGAACTACCCTGATAGTAGTAGAAAGTTCATTAATGGCTTCACTTTAGGTCAGTGCTTTGGGATGGGTGAAATTTGGTGTCAACAATACTCTTGGAAACTGTTATGGGATTTTTAGAGGGTATGTTGTAATTCTAGTAGCTGATACCTCACACTCGCTGTTATTTATATAAACTCCTTCATCGGCTTGAGGTGGTGGAAAGACATGATTATGAGGTCTACATTCCTCAATTGTAGAGGCCTAGATTTTTGTGGTAGACACCTCCTCAAGGGGCCACAATATACGCTAGTATGGGTACATTGTTAACTTATCAGTCTCACTTAGTAGGGCAGAATTTAACTTTCTTATAGTGCTGGGTAATCTTGAATCCCATAGTTATTTATTATTGGATATCAAGTTTTCTATAGGGCTCTCTTTTCTTTCATAAATAGTGTCCATGTTTTTTGTTCTATTTCTCCACAACTCTGGGTCGGGTCTCTTGTTTGAATTGGTTACTGTACTTCCCTCGGCGACTTCACATACTTTCGACCCATTGGGAATTTCCTTCAATTTCCTAATGTTAGTATGTGGCGTCTGGTACCAAAGTACCTTCTCATTTTGGCTATGAAATGGTTCCTACCTCCCGTCACATTTTGTTTCATCAATCATCTCAAAGCCTATCATATTCTGCTACTCACAAATTTTGGGTCTCTTAGAAGTCAAATTGTTCTGAGGTTTTTTCTATAAATGGGTATAAATGCTTACACTACCGCAATTAGACTACACTATATAGAGTCGCTCGCAAGTGGTGATTCAAGTTTTTTTAGGGGTCATTAATCCTTTCGATGTTTACCCATAACCTATTTGTTTTGTCTCCATAATGATATCCTTGTTTGGTCATAAATTTGTCCTTCAATTGTTTCGAGTGTTTTTTTTTGTGGCTTGTTGGAAGGTCTTCAGTGGAAATTCCACCTCGAAAAAGGCTTCCTATCTGCAAGGGAGGATATTTGGGGGTATCTTCTTACAAACATCATCGACTATTCAGTTGGGAATCAATGGAAAACTTCTTCGATGTGGCTCCCTTGGAGGTTAGAAAGGAGATTTTTCATTTGAAAGCAAGGGAGTTTGGGGATCAAAAATACCATTTCGGCTAAGAAATTGGTGGTATCTCTCTCAAATGGGTTCCCAATCCTGGGAAATTCAGGAAGAGAAGACTGCATTTTCTCCATTCCATAACATTTCACTGTCAGATGGAAACACTGCTTAGCATGGTCATTCAGGATAAACATGTAGAAAACTAAAGTATCTTTGTTGTACAAGAGGAAATCAAGAAAATATTGAGAGACATTAGGTATGACCTCGATGATATAGTCGTCAGACTTAATCAAGTGGAAAGACTCATGGTTTCCAAATCAAGGACATATTCAAATGACCATCAAGATGAGGATGCAGTGATCGATGTTCCACTTCTTAATAATGTTCCACCTTTGAACACTACAAATATAAACTATCCTCTTCACTCTCCAATTATCATTTTGGACTAATATTTCCATTATGCATACTCTCTACATACACTATGTTTACTGTCTATTTTCAGTTGTTGGTAGCTATGTTCTGCTTTTTGAAATCACTATACTTTTGTTCTATTGAGCGATGTTAATGACTCCAAGATATTTTTGGGTTACGACAGTCATAGTTTGTTTTATTTTATGATGTAAATACAAGGTTGTTACATATGTACTCCTTGGCATAAGGGTTGTCTCAAGAATATTTTGATCAGTTTCTATGTTGATCATCCTAGAAGCTACTCATCATCTTCCATTGTAGGCATGAATGTTTATCTATGTAATCTTTTTTGATATCGATAGAAATTAGTAGATGAGATTTACAAAAATAAAAAAATCTCGATATTTCAAAGTGCAAACCTACTTTAAAGTGAAAAACATTTGATCCCTTTTATATTAAATTAAATCATTTTTAAAAAATTAATTTCAAAGTCAATATGATAAATTATTTATTAAATTTAGCACATGTTTATTATTTATGTGGTTTTTTATGAACTATTTATTATTTAAATATAGATATGATCTAATTTCAATGTATGTTAAAACCTTTCAATACAATGAATTTTATTAATAATTATTATCATCATACTGTCCTTTAATAAATTTCAACAATAATAATTCAATACACTTTAGTATAATTTATCAATACACTTTAATAATATCTAGAAATTATTCTTTTAATGGTTCTCTAAACAGAGCATCAAAGGATTTCTAAATAGGTTTGAGTTTGATGCAGCAGGATGGAAACAAGCTTTGCCCATGTACACAGACACACACTTGTTCATCAAGAAGGACATCAAGATCACATGGTGAGACATCAATAACACTTTCTTAGGAAGCTTCGAGGAGAATCTAGAGGATCGACAGGTCTATGTGAACATCCATAAGTCAAGATTATACAAGGTTGCATGCAGGTTTCTCGTGTTCCCTTGCGCAGATGTGATCCACTGGATTGTCTCACACACTTATCCTGAGACAATGATACTGAGCAGTGTCAGTCGAGCGAGGCTTGCTTCCTTTAAGAAGAAGGATTATCAGGAGATATATAATTTTCCATTCCCACTGAGCAGGATGGATGCATCGTTCTACACTCCTAACGACAGCAAGAACACAAGAGACATCTTGAAGCATTGGGTCGAGGAGCCAACAAAGTTCAGGATGATACCCAACCAGATATAGGACGAAGACACTCAGGAAGGCATACCAGTTCTTGGTCATCTTCGCATGTCACTTGTACGGCCAAGGGAGTATAAAGAACTTCCCGTAGATTTGGGTTTCTATTGTGGATCAGGTGGAAAGTGAAGGAAAACCATTAAACTGGTATGACATGTTGGCTTTCCAGTTGAAAGTGCATCAATACAATGCTCAAAGTCCACCCAAGGATCAACAAGAAAAATTCTTCATGTATGCCTACTTGGTAGATGCAATCTGTGCCCGTCAATAGTTTCCTTACATGGGTTGGGCATGGACACCTTCAGAGAGTGTTGTGAACATATATTGGAAGTTGCTCTCAGATTGTAGCTACCGAGGAGTCATGGCTAGAATATGTGACCATTTCATCGCCCCTCTATACATGATGATCTTTGAACAAGATCCACCCTACATGTCCCAGGCAGCAACGAAGGTGTTGCTGAACATTGCAGATTGGTATGCCTCACCCAAAGGCACCTTCATGAAGATGTACAATGCGGAGAAAGCTCCGCTTGTGTTGCTGAGGTTTTCCACATACAATTTGGTCATGCAGGAGGTTGCATACCACATCTCGACAGGGTTATCAACTAGATTGCACAGGAAGAAGAAGGCACCATGGCCCACACTTCCTGTGCGAATTGGGTTGTACATGATCGGGAGTTTGAAAGAAGCGGATGCCGAGGTGGTAGACTTCAAGAAGTTTAAGTTTGGCATGAGGAGTTTCAACCCGTATGACCCACATGGTTTATGTAGGGACCACTGTGTGTGAGTGTACTATCCTTGGATCCACGGGGCATGTCATTGGCCAGAGGAAGACCCATGGAGATCTTGTTACAACTCCTCTAGTCTCAATGAACTAGTCAGCATTGCAGTAGAGTGGCTAGTAGTGCTCAAGGCAAAAACACGATAGGGAGCAACAACATCATCAACATCAACAACAAGCAACAAAATTGTGTAGGACAAAGCAAGAGCAATATTGTTGAAGGCACAGAGACAGAGCAAAGCTACAAGTTTAAGGAAGACCCAATTGTTGGAAAGGTATCTTTGGAGATAGACATGAAGACACGACAAGAGGATTACACAAAGAAAGAGAGAAAAGAAAAGGCTTGAAGATATTGATAGGATGTTGCAGGAAGTACAACAGAAGCTCAGGGAAGAGCAAGAGATGCATAAAAGAGAGAAGGAAGCACAACATGAGAATTAATAGGAACATGAACAGGAACATGAGGAAGTGCAAGGTGCACAAACAACACAAACTGCACCAATACATGTTGAATGCTCTGAACCAATGGAAGATGAGGAATAGGGTGAGTAGTTGCAGGAACATGAACTTGCTCTACGAGATGAACAAATAATAGAATAGATGGACATGGAGGTGGAGCAACCGGAACAGGATCAAGATACCAACCTCATGCCAAAAGGAACCAAGGTCACTCCACAGGCTTCACCATCTCCGACATCAGAGCAAGTCCCGAGTGAACAAGGGGATACCATTCTCCTTAGGGACCATCTAGGGACAGAGTTGTACACCATAGCCTTTGATGAGTCACAACACAGTTGTACAAGCACGTAGAGCACACACTCTAGATGAGCATGCGTCACCTACGTATGTGGAAGAATGGGTTATTGTGTGAGATGTACAAAGACATCCAATCGCCTTGGCCGATGCTATAAAGGCTTATTCCGAAGCCACGAGCTCGAGTGTTAGGTTCTTGATAGCAGAAAATGAGCACATGGCTAAGGAGTTGCTAGTAGCCAAACAAAGAGAGGAACAATAAACAGGATTCGCGAGAGAAAAGAAGAATATGTCCATACTTGTTGAAGAATTGTCTCTTGAGATAGGCATGCAGAGATTGTATGATAGGTCCATCACCGTGCACAAGGTAGTTGTCCACCTACATGGTCATCAACAACACTGCACCAAGATAGTGCGAACACTTGTAGACATACATGCCGCAGTTGATCATGTACAAACATGGACAATGAGGTACAAGGGGGGCCCGATTCACTTGAACAAGATCATGAAGCCATAGGTGGAGTTGGACAAAGCATGCATCTAGAGTCAAGTCCTGAACTATGAGGAAATCCCACCGCCCATCACTAGTATTGAGGCTTCGTATGCACGGTTGTATAGGAGTTTGGATGTCGTGGTGAGAAATTATGGCACCCCGTCGATTCGTACGCTCACCGATGACAAAGAGAAGAACCAAGTCAGACTAGATCTCGATGCGTACTTCGATCAGTTGATGCTCATGGACACCAGCACATATTTGCAAGTCAGTGCAGATAACATGTGAATGCACATCGTCGGTCTGGCCTTGCTCAAGACTAATCTACGCATGTTACAAGATGAGTTGGACTGAGGTTCCAAATCAGTATACCCAGAACAAATGGAGGCAAGAGTTGATTTCCAGAAGGACTTCATCAAAGAGTACATGGACACCATTGTGCACTATCAAGCATGGAACCAATTTGTCACCAAGGATCATGGAGAGAAGGTTGATGAGTTGGTCTTTCCATAACCATCCGAGTCTTAGTGTTGTCTTGTCTGGCTGACTCAAGCCAATTTTGTCCCACATGGGTATATGTGGAAAATGTATCATTTTTTGTAAACATGATGTAAAGTGAAATTCCAAGTGTCATTAGTGGAATACAAACAGTCATATGTAATGTAAAGAGTCATGAGGGTAGTCCAAGAGTCACAAAGGGGAATGTCAAGGGTCACCCCACCCTTTTTTATAAATAGAACCTCATAACTTATAGAACATGCTTTGGGGAGCCAAGCTTCTGTTAGACAGTGTTTAGAGAGGGCTTGAAGAGTATTGTGATGTGCCTTGGCTTCTCCATAGTGCAGAGTGAGCACATATCTTTGGAGGAGCAGGTGGTGTTGACTGTAATGTTCCACTATTGGGGCTAGTGGCTGTCATGGTTGTATGTATGGATGGAACTTTCACTTTATATAATATAATAGAGCCAGCATGTTTCATGCATATGTTGTTATTGTAGTTTGACTATTCTGGTTACTTTAGCAATGTATGTAGTTTTACTTATGCATTGATGTATGAACTATTCCTAGTATGTGATTGTATGAATCTTATTGAAGCGTGTTATTGGTTTAACTCATCACTTTGGATTGTCGACTATTCTGCTTTCCAGCTCGTGATGCCATGCAACTCGTGTATTCCTTTCAAGCTGTGTATTATTACAAGCTTGTAAGGGACACACTTCTCCCCCCCCCCCCCCCCCCCCCCCCCCAATGTGTTAGAACCTCCCCATGCATCTCTCCTGACTCACTGCAAGGTCACACACTTGTTGCTGACAAGGATATCTTGCTTAGCTCTACGTGCTATCGCATTTAAGGAATAACTTTACTACCCACTGTTGGGACTCATACTCCAAACAGTTTGAGGTCTAGTTGGGACTTCTTATCGGGGAGATCGCTTGACATGTTGGTGGGTCCAACACCATCAACATGATCTTATTAAATATGATTTAAAAAAATACTCCAATATGATCAACGATCATGTAAAATTGGGGGTAATACTAACTCATCCTTCTTGGATTTTATTCCAAAAGAAGTGAACCCATATTCTTTTACAAGATTTAGCCTTATTTCACTTTCTAATTCTTCCTATAAGATCATGACCAAGATTATATCTAATTGAATGAAAAAGTTGATGCCCAAACTAATATTTGACTATCAAGGGTATTTATAAAATAGGAATATTATTGATATCATTGTGCTTGTGTAAGAAGTTATTCATTCAAGTCTAGAAGTAGGGGAGAAAGCCATGATAATTAAGCTAGACATGGAAAACACCTTTGATCAAGTGAGGCATTCATTTATTTTCAATATTTTGGGTAAAAAATGGATTCAACGTCTCATTCATAAAATGAATATATTCATGTATTAGGTTTATTTCAATAGCTCCTCTTGGTAATCACAGAAACATGACTTTTTTTTGAAGGAAAATAAGAACTAAGGAAAGGTTCCTCCTTTCCCCTCTCTTATATATCATTATGGTGCACTCTCTTAGTAGTAAGCTTAAATAATAAAGAGTTATAGGCAATATTATAGGGATGAGATAGTTCAAGATTCTAAAAGTCTCAATCTCTTCCAATTCGTGAATAATACCATTTTTCTTGATAGAACCCCTATCATCATCGCATATAGGTTCAATCATATTTTGGACATTTTCTAAACACGTTTGAAGGAAGAATTAGTTGCCAAAAATGTCAATTTTTTGAATGGAATGCTAGTTCCTAGGTATTGCATTCTATTTTAGTATTCCTTCAATTTATGTTGTTTTAACACTAGTCTTCTTTATGATATCTTAGGATTCCCATCGCTCTCAAAAATATATCCTCTCAATCTTGAACTAGTATATTGCATAAAATCCAATAAGAAGAGAGTTTTAATTTAGTGTTATCTACATTACTAATATGTGTCAAGCCTACTCCTACTGCCGCAATGAATAAAATAACCATCAATATCAATAAGTTCTATCACAGAATGACAAATCAAATATTAAAGAATATTATTGATTTAATTAATTAGAATATTATTAAAAATCTTAAAAATATAAATAAAAATAAGAATATTTTACCCTTACTTACCGACTAGAAAATGGAATACTCAACTACTACTACTACTACTACTACTACTACTACTACTAATAATAATAATAATAATATGATATACTTTAATACGCGCACATAGTTTAATTAATTGATGAAATAGTCATTTTTTGAGTACTTTTTCTCATCAATTTTTTCCAAAATCCAGTGTATATTTTTAAAAATCATAAGTTTAAGTTGTTTATTTTGTAAAGATCAATTGTCTTAAGGGTTTTTCAATGTGTTCAATCCATTTATGCATGCAAAAGTGAATTTTAAACAATAAGAAATCACAATCTCGCTAGAAATTGTATTGTGATTTCATTTACAAGTTAGATTGTAAATACTACAAAACATATAACAAATAAACTGCAACTCTCTCTCTCTCTCTCTCTCTCTCTCTCTCTCTCTCTATATATATATATATATATATATATATGAAAACTTAAACTGCCAAAGTCCCTAAATTTCATTTTCAAAGTCAAAGAAATGTGGTATTTTCTCATAAATGTAAATAGAAATCCCAATACAACCAAAGTAATGAAGTTTTAATCATTGAATGTGGATAAGTGAGCAAGCACAACCTAACTAATAGATGAATTTTTTTTTTTCCAAACTTTGGAAATACAATTTCTAGCGAGATTGTGATTTCTTGTTCTTTAAAATGCACATTTGAATGCAGAAATGGATTGAGCACCTTAAAAGACCCCTAATATACTTGATATTTTAAAATTAAACAACTTAAAATTATGATTTTTTTTTTAGTAAAATCATTATCTTTTGTTGTTTAAAATGTGTTTTTGATTGTATATATGGATTCAACACCTTGAAAAATCCCAAGGACAATTGGATTGTGGAGATTTCACATCTCAAACTTGTGATTCCAATAAATCCCTGTCGAATTACAGACAAAGTCAACTAGAAAATATGCCTACAAAAACTCCAAAATGTGTAACAGATAAACTACAATGATATATATATATATATATATATATATATATATATATATATATATATATATACATGAAAACTTAATCTATCAAAGTCGCTAAGTGTCATTTTCAAAGTCAAAGAAATGTGGTATTTTCTCATAAATGTAAAGAGAAATTCCAATACAACCAAAGTAATGAAGTTTCAATAAGTGAATCTAGATAAATGAGAAAGCGAAAATAGCATTTATCTTTCCATTATGATTATTGAATGTGGTGTTATTAAACGAGTTTCGTAAAATATGTATACAAAATTTACATTTTCCATAAATTTGATTAGAATTAGTCATATTAAATTTGTTTATTGAATCCCCAATGGGGGTGAATGAACAAAGTAATTGGGACCTAGGAGAGGGTGACCACTACCCCACCAAAGCCCACCGCAATTCAGATGGGGGTGGCATGGCACGCCTTCCCCATGCACAATGTTGTGCAATATTTAATTCCATTAATATATGACCTAAGTCTTGGAAATATTTTAGAGTGTTGGTAGAGTTATGGGCAAAGGGGAGGTTAGGGTATGGTTCCTATCACGGTGTTTGGAACATTAATTCTATGCCCTTTTGTGTTATGATGGTGTCTATGTCCTCCAATTTTGGTCAATTTCACAGTGTTTAAGATGGTGGAATTAAAACAAGGGTCCTTCTGACCAGAGCAAGTTATTGTTGAATGTTTTGGTGTTGAGGCATAGGGTGCTCAAATCCCCTAGAAACAAAGCTTTGGGGTATGTTATTTTTTGGTTACTGTTGGCAGGCCACTGGGGAAAAGGGGAACTAAGGAACTTAACCAACATAGAGTTAGCTAAAATTTCATGGAAAATTAGCATTGAGGTAGTGGTAACTATTGAATGGGCATATGGAAGTGTAACTTCTACAAGCATCCCAAACCATTAGTTAAAGGTATCTTGAAATTCCTCTTTGAATTGGGCTATTTTCAAGGTTGTTAGCTCACTTTGAACGTGTTGATTTTTCAAGTGCAATTGATACAAGCACTAGTTTATGAAAATCTGATAATTACTTCTAATGATGTAGATATTATTTTAGCACTTCAAGTTTATCATTAAGCAATTACACTTCATAAATTTGACCATAAATGCACAAGGACAGTAGAGATCAAAATGTACGAAGATAACACAATAGATACTTTGGGAGAACTCACTTAGGGGAAAAACCCAACAACCTTTTCCTTAGAGAAAAACTTCAATTCAATAAGAGATACACCTAGATCTTCTAGTCAAATATGATGGTCAAACTGAACAAAAATACAATGGTTAAACCTAGTCAAACTTCCCTCTTATCAAGTCAATATTTTTCCCAAGAACCTTGGCCTTCCCAGATTTATCTAGGCAAAAATTTGGCCTCCCAAAAACTGCCTAGAAACTTGGCCGTGTTGCCTTAAATATACTACCTAGAAGTTCAGACTTGCTGCCAGAATGTACCCAAAAGTTCACACGTGCAAAGCTACAGGAGGAGAGATAATCACACATGAAAAGTTAAAGAGATAGAGAGAGATATGCTTGAGATAACTTTTTCCTTCTTCTTCCTTCGTATCCTTCTTCTCCTTCGCTTGGATACCCATAAAATATTTTCTTTTGTGTGGGATCAAATTGTGTCTTGTGGAGGAGGTCGAATGCCTTATATATAGTGTCCTGGCTAGCTTGAATGGGTGTCTCTTCAACTGGGGTTGACTGGACTTGATGGATGGCCTACTTGACAAATTTGGAGTCAAAAGTTCAAAATTTTCTATTTTGAAACCGACATGAGGAACATGTCTTATATTTATTTTTGAAACTGAAATGAGGAACATGTATTAGATAGTTCAAGGGATAAAATATTCATTATGAAGATCGACCATAACTACAAAATTCAATGCTCCCTCTTAGCTAGGGAGATATTAATAATGACTATCTAGATTCTTTCTTGTCCACATATTTCTCTAAGAAAAGGTTCTTCATTTATCATCAGCATCGACATCATCTGATTACCATAACCCGAGTCAACATATTTAACCTATGGTAAGAATCTACAACATCAACTAGGTACAATAATAATGGTCAACTTCTCTGGCCTATGGTACATCATTAGCATCAATGAGTCACCATGATTCTGGTTGGCACTTCTGACCCATAGTATACCGACTAGTCCTGGTGCACCATCATCCTGGTCAATCTCTTTGACTCCTGGTGAAACCCTAGGGACACACTTAATCCATTTGAGTATTATGGTCCAAAATATAAAGTTCTCATTCTAGGCCATGATGCTAAATGCGCTCACTCAACCTATCTAGAGATGTATCTTGAGCTTGATGCTGAAAGGAACCTACTCAACTCTATGGTTGAGTAATTCTAGGCCTCTAGGACTATTCTTTCTAGTCCTGATCAACATACTTGACTCAAGAAGAATTTTCGTTCTCTACTAGACCATTCTCCTTAATCCTTTTCAACATACTTGACTGGGAGAGAACGAATATCCCTGAATGAGCTAGATATGTTTATGTATGAATCCACTATCGATGGAAATAATCCTACATCAACATCATGCTCAACAAGTCATCACTTGGAGCAGTTCACCAATTATCCAAGTCATCACTTGGAACCTGTTCAACACCTGTGAACTACAATTATTGCATGCTAATTGAATGTTAACTCTCCTTCCCAATGCTAGAGGCACTCACTTTATCACCTAGACAACACTCTAGGCCTTAATGCTCTTTGGACCATTCTCCCTAGCCACATTTTGTGGCCCCTAGTCAATACTTTGACCTGCTTATATTCTAACCTATGGAGAATTTTTTCCCCTTGATGCAACAACATCACCATTCCCTCTAACCAAGGAAAATATTCTCAACCACTATGGATTGTCCCTAAAGTATAGAAACTTCTCAATATGGTCCTTGAAATATACAAACTTCATCCTCGAACAGAGGCTTTGTGAGCCTCACTGCTCCCTTATGTGCTTCGACCTGTCATCATGTTTTCTTTTGCACTTGATCATATAACCCTACAAGCAGTTATTGAAGCCACACTACTTCACAATTCGCCAAACTAGTTGCAATATACTTAGCTCCTATAGTTATGAGTGTGACAAATGTTTGCTTCCTACCCAAGTAGAATCCAAACTGAATCATCATCTTGATGTGCTCTTCCTATCTTCAACACTCTCTTCCCAATCATAATTTGTATATCCCTGCAAATCCTTCCTTCAGTACTGGAACCATCACCACAACTACTTGAAATTGAAGCAGACTGTGTTGTAGTAATCTGGTTGCACCCTTTGCTGCTTAACGTCTTCAGATTAGTTAACATGGAAGTGGTCATGGATTGGTTGTATTTTATCTCAAATCTCTAAAGGATCATGATAATATGCTTACTCAGCTTCTTCCACACTTATATTTCTAATAAGTAATGTATTCAACCAAGATCCTTCATCTCGAAATCAAATGTTAACTCCCTCTGACATTGAAGGAGATCTCGGCACCTCTCTCTATCACTTAAGAAGATCCTCCTACCACTACTACTCCCTCTATCATGTAAGTCTTTTTGTTCTCGTCAGAAAAAATTCATGTAATAACAAGATCAACCAAGATCCATCAATCCAATAATACCAAGTCCAATGTGTCTGACGACTAAAGCAAACATCTTGTCGTAGTCTTCTCCCTCTTTCTAGGAGAATCATTGAATCTTTATTTGTACTTCTATGTTTCCATCTATTGCATACTTGTAGATACAATTGGAATTCACCATTGGATTTCCTTAAATCTCGATACAATCTTCATTATGGCATCCTTCAAACTTGTTGGCCTACCTACTCCCTTTGAACTAGGAACTGTTTTGGTCATCTTGACACGGTCCTAGATGTCCGTTCAAATTTTCCCTCTTAAACACTAATCAATATGGGAGAATCCTTTTGTCACAAGCTTTGCTTCATTCTTCCTAATGCTTTCATCTACTACCAAAGCCTTGGAAACCTTTATGGTGTACTTGCAACCCTCACTAGGAGGACATGGAAGAAATGATTATAACCTAGCATAACAGAAACAAAGACAAGAGGTTAACAAATAATAATCAAGGAAAATAGATATACAATACTTATCTTTCGAGTATTGTAGGGAAGTGTCAACTCCCATTTGGTCCTTATCTTCTTGCAAGAATGAAATCTGTAATTTCATCATCCTCATCATCAACATGTTGCTTTCCTTTTCTTTCTACCACGAACCAAGTTTTCTTCTTTCATTAGAAACATTGATCTAGGTCTAGATCTATGATTTTATCCACCAAACATAGAGATTTCTTGTCAATAATTCTATATTTCTATGGTTTAAAAATCGATTCTAAGAAGGGATCATAATTTTTGTGACTTATTTTTTTATGTGAGAGACCCCTTCATATCCCTCTTGCTTCTAGCCTACTTGTAGAAATTAAATATCTATTTGAAATTCTAGTAAAAGGTGTCATCATCATTAGCTGCTAAATATTTTGTGGTATCATTCTTGGATTTATTCTGATGGGGATGCTCATCATCATCATTTCCCTTCCTCTTTTTATCATTCTTCCCTTCAATTCCATGATTTTTATAATGACCAAACTTGTAGCAATGAGAACATTGAATTTACTTCTTTTGAGGAGTTGGTCTTCTACTTGCACTCCATTGAAACTTTCCAAAATTTATCCTTCCTTTTCAATTTTTAGAGTGGGTTGTAAGTTCTTGAGATTCATCATCTTGAGGTATTGGAATCTTCTACTTTGAGACAAGTCTAGATTCTTCTTGAGTAAATGAGGTCCATAGTTCTTCAAAACTTGGAGTTTCCTTTCTGCCACATATACTAGATGCAAATGAGTCCCATGAGTTAGGTAAACCATTAAGTTTTGTAGTCACAAGTTCCTTATCATAAATTATTTCATCAATTTCTTGAAGTTTCTCTCTTAGTTGAGAGATCCTCATGAAATATGAGGCCACAATATCATTTCTTGTCATTCTCATATCACAAATCTCATTATTTGAACTCATTTTTTGGCCAATGTTATTGATGATATATAATCCAACTAGGGAATCATACATATTATCTGAAGTGTCAAGATTTGTAACATATGGAATCAAATGATATTTGATAGAATCTAAAATAATACTCCTAGCTATGATTTCATCCTTCTCCTATTTTTCTTTTTCTTCATTATCTAAAGGTTTAGTGACCTTTCCCTTCAAAATATCCAAGACATCATTCTTTTCAAGAATGAGTTCAATCCTTTTCTTCGAAGCCCTGAAATTTGTCGCTCCTTCAAAGTTGTTCTCTGACTTCATGGAGGAACTCGTGGATATAGATAAACAATAAGATTCCATATGTAGGTATCTTCAAGAGTGATCTTCAATGTCCTTTTCCTTACCAAATTTCTTTAAGAGTGATCTCAATGTGCTTTCCTTTACCAAAGCTCTGATACCATGTTGCTTTTTCAAGTGCAATAGATACAAGAACTAATTTTTGAATTTTTGATAATAGATTCTAATGATGTAGATATTCTTTATCACTTCTAGTTTATCATTAAGCAATTACAATTCAAAAATTCATCCCTAAATGCACAAGGACAATAGAGATCACAATGCACAAAGATAACACAAGATTTATCCTAGGAAAACCCACTTGGGGGGGGAACACAACAATCTTTTCCTTAGAGAAATTCTTCAGTTCAACAAGATATACACCTAGATCTTCTAGTCAAATATGGTAATAAAAATAACCAATAATACAATGGTCAAACCTGGTCAAATTCCCCTCTTGTCAAGGAAATCTGATGCCCAACAAACTTGGCCTTACCTAATGTTCCTAGGCCAAAATTTGGCCTCTCAAACATTGCCCAGAAACTCGGCCCTGCTACCTAGAATATTCTACTGAAAAGTTCAGACCTGCTGCCAGAATCTACCCAGAAGTTCACACGTGAAAAGCTGCAGGAGGAGAGACAATCACTAATTTGAAGTCAAAGAGATAGAGAGAGATGCTTGAGATAAATTCACCCTTATTATCCTTCTTCTCCTTTGTTCTAGATGGCTTGAATGGGTGTCTCTTCAACTGGGGCTGACTTGACTTGAAGGAGGGTTGACTTGAAAAATTTGTAGCCAAAAATTCAAAAAATTCTCTTTTAAAATCATCATGAATAAAATTTCTTATATTAATAATTATATATATTTTTATTTTTGAAACTGTCATGAAGAACATGTATTGCAAAATTCAAGGACTAAAATATTAATTATGAAGACCATCCATAGCTACAAAATTCAATAGGACGTGTCGATTGTTTTGATCCTTTTTTCCTAGGGATATTTTGCATTTTCCTATTTGGTTGTTCAGTGTTGTACAATTCTTGTTCTGGGTGGCATGGTTTGGTACATTGTGGTGAGCCCTAGTATTGCACCAAGAGTGTTGCAACTCCCAAGGGCTCCTCAACTCTATTTATTAATGTGAGGTTTGTACATACTTCGAGGTGGTAGTTCTATAGACACAGTAGATGGGATTCTACTCATGCCACCCTCAACTAGGACATTTGATCAATAATTCTCCAAGACCATTCTTTCTAATGAATTAGAAGGAAAATAACTAATGAAGGTGAAATTCAGAAGCTAGCTCTAATGATAAAAAGGAAAATGCTTTTTAAACCTCAACTTGTAAATGCTATTGAATCAATTCATGAAAAGACAAGAGCTACACTACTTGCAGAAAGGGAACTACATTATCTTGCAATCAACCATCTAGCTACCAAATCTACTTGCAGATAGGAAACTAACCTACCAAATCATAACTCAAGATTCCATGCATCATCTATCTAGCTCACACTTGCATATAAATCAATGTTCTATTTGTGCTAAATCTGTGATAAAGAAACTAATGCTATTCTATTTTGCAGTGAAGGAAAAGGATGGTTGGAATGGCCTAGGTGTTTCCCTTGATCATGGAGTCATAGCTAGGGGTCAACCTACTTCTAAAATAAGTCAAAATTGCATCACAGGTCAAAACATATGGTGAAATAGGCTACTACATGCATGCTACCGGAGGTTGCTACAGGTGCCTTGTATTGCTACAGGAAGGCCTGTAATGCTACAAGAAGGCTGCCAGAAGGTTTAGGAGGTAGGAACGATGTTTTCAAGGGATGGTAAGGTAGATGGAGGTTGAGGTGGATGGATGAAAGGTGTCTGTCACCCCAAGCCAAGCTCATAACCTTAGGAAGTCTTGTTTTTCACTAGGAGAGTTGCTCACTCTGACCTAAGGGAATGATCTCAAGAACATAATTTGGGATTCATCAAAGAGGGTGATGGAGATTGTGAAAGGGCCCTTTCCTGCAAATCCAAACATTCCTAGAACATCATGTGCACATACTCTTTTATCACTGACAAAATGAAATAACTAATAGTGGAAAAGATAAGTTGAATTTAATTTCCATCTAATCGATGCCAAAAGCTTTGATCTAGTCAATAAATCAACTCCTAAGCTACAACAATCACATGAAAAACAAGATGACTAACATAGAACTTCTTCCAAGAAATCATAAACATAATATTTTTGGACTGTGATTGTAGATTCTTCCATTCATGCTCCCATGAGAGAGATGAGATAGAGGTTGCAATCACAAGAATTTTGAGGGGTTATGTTCTAATGAAATGCAGAAAACTAATAAGCACTCTAAGCTAAAAATAAATACCAATACATAAGAGGGACCTAAGCCACTGGGGTTGGGCCCAAACCCAAGAGCCTCAACCCTCTGGAACTAACTCATTGATTAACCAATAAGAAACTTCTCATTATCATTGCAACAATGTCAAATACATCACACAACTAGTCAAAAATAACAATTTATCAAAGTGCTTAAGCTCGATATATTCCTAGATGAAAACAAAGTTTGAATCCTAATGAGATATTTTGCATGTTTATTTATACAAGAGAGTAGCTACTAGAAGCTCCTTAGAATATAGGAATGTTTGTCTCCCAAAACTCGAGAAGGGTGGATCTTGATATTCTTTAACTGCACTTGCTTTGCTGCCAATGACCTCAAGCTGATGAGAGAGAGTGTGGTGATCTTGGCTAATTGAGGGAGTTAAGGAGGTGTACAACCTCCTAGAAGCTTTCCCTGTTGTCTAATCCGAGCTCCTGGATTGAAATCATCTAAAAAATGCTCCATTTCCTACATTTAAACTATATTAGGCCACATGACATAGAAAAACATCTTTTACCCATCTCACTAAGCATAATATAACAAAAAATGCAAATAAATGTGAGAAAGAGATAGTTATAAAGATGGAGGATGGAATTATGACCCTTATGATGTACCTATTGATGAGCCTCATCATCATCCCGTACTAAAATTTTTCTCATCCCCTGAGCAACTGAGTCCTCTATGTCCATGTATTTCATGGCCCTGATGATCTCCCTGACATCCCAAGGTTCCTCAGATGGTGTGCCTTCTTAGGGATAGAAACATGCATTATTTTCTATCTCTATCCACTCTGTCTCCTCTACTTCATTTATTCCTTCCTATAGGCCTAGTAACAAGGGTGGACTAAGATTGAGTCCAATCCAATTGACTTTTAAGCTTTGCATGATTCTTTTGTACAGGGGTGTCCTCTCCAATGCATTCCTCAACCTTTTAGGAGAGTGATATTTTATGATCTAGAGAGTATGGGGTAAGGCATTCCATCTCCTCTAGCATTTTTTTTGCCTTTCTGTTCCCAACAACCTTAGTGTGTCCTCAAAATGTGAGATGGCTTGCGCCTGGGTGGTAAGGTATTTGGGTGCTAGGTCAACATCATTAGACATGATGCTATGATTGCTAATGATAGCCATTGGATCATTAGCTATGCCTTTATATATAATGGTTCCTTTTCTTCCTTTTCCATGACTCTCTTTACTTCCTCAACCCTTTCCTCCTTGTGAGTCATCTAGGATGCTAGGGACATCAGTTGCATATCCCCCAATTTTGCATTAGGATCCAAAATATTCATATTATTCAAGGTGAGGTTATGGATGTGTTATCACTCAGAAGTTTTCCCTAGAATTTATCAAAAGAAGGAATCATCCGAGGTAACCACAAACCAATCTTTTAGGCTTAGGTTCTATCCAACCTAAGTCTAGAGAGGGCTCTCTCTTTATAATTTAGCTTTTTTTTTAATGAGATTTTAGACTAGTTCTTAGTGTTCATAGGGTTTTGTTTTGAATTGAGGGTTGGGTGGTGGAATTCTTAGAGTAGATGGATAGAGCTAGGTCTTCAAGCCATTGGGTTATGGAGTCAATCAATGGATAGCATAAATAGACCAAATCATTAAAGGGAGTGTTCACAGGGCATGCTAGCAAAGCAAAAGGCAAATCTTCAGGTCTAATGGATGAAATGATTCTAACCAGGGTGAAAGGGCAATGAAAAATCCTTGGACTGGGATCAGAATGGAGAACAGAGGGTGATCATGAACAAAGGGAAATTAAGAATCCTTTGTTATAGACCAAGGGAGAAAATACGGAATCTAAGGAGTATTTAAGAATTCCCTAGCTAAGATAGTTTAACAGAAATCATTTAGAATGTAAACAGTCAAGACAGAGTGCATTCTGTTAGTTACCTATACCAATAGGTTTCATATTTCATGATTGGCAAAGAAAGTTCCAAATATGCTCTGCTTTGATGATTCAAAGATCCCATATTTCCAAGAGAAGACAAGGTGTGTATATAGCTTGATGGGTACTCAATTTTGATGGATGGTCCAACAGCTTAAGCTGGATCATGCCATGTTTTAAATTTTCAGTTGTAGAATAGAGAAAGAAGTCTGTCCAAACTGTTTAATCTTGGCAGACAAGTAGCTTAGGTAGAGAATTAAGGTTCCCAACTGCTTAATCTGGGACCTTGGAAGTGATAAGGGTAGTTCTAGATAGGAAAACAAAAGAAAAGGCAAATAAGGGTTTGCAAGTCCAAGTGCACCCTCCATGAAGAAACAAAAAATGCTAGGCAAATAGATGGGTAAGCAGATGGGGTTGCAGAAATGTTATTCCTTACAATTGAAGGTGTGCTAACCTATTTCACAAAGCAAAATCAATGGATTGAGAAGGTCTTCTTCTCTATCAGGTTGCAGCAAAGCAAAGAAGCATGTCTAACTTCCCAATTTTCCCCTTTTCCATTCATTACTAACATCCCCTCATCAGTCGAGATTCATGGAAGAATTGGTGGTTTTATGGTGGTTCTTAGTCTTTTAAAAGCCACATTTCTTGTCTAAAAATCTTTTCATTTTGATCTACTCCCTAAGCTAAGTGATTTTCAAATAAACTTAGTGATATCACCCCTCATCCACCCTTTCATCCACATTAATCCCTAACTTCTATTATATAATTCCCCTATGTTACCCTTTCCTTACTATTATAACACTATGGTGTATAAACCCCCAAGCATTGTATAAATATCCCTCCCCTTGGCATTATAGCCATATGTTCTCTGTCAGGGATCAAATTGACAGCTGGTCAGTTTGAGAACCCTAAGCCTTACCCCTTTTTCCCCTCTTAAAGCCATTTGCCCCATTAAAACCCTCATTTGCTAAGAAAAACCTTAAGAAAAAAACCCCTTTTACCCATAACCCGCTTCATTTGCAAAAAGCACACAAATACCCACTTTTTCCAACTTATCCAAAGTATGGGTGCGATATTATTTCCATTTGAAAATACAAAGAAAACCATATAATTCTGCTGAAACCAAAAAGTCCCGCTGGGCACGCCTTTCAAAAGAAAATAATATTCTATTACTTCCCCGATGCCGTATCATCCGCACTATTCAGCGACCCGTCAACCGTCCGATCGGGTGCCTTTCATCGGACGGCCAATATGCATATCGGGTTGGGCCCAACGTCCGAAAATTAGCACCCGAGAAACTGTCAGAGGGTGACGTCAGGCCTCTGCCACGCGTCGCCCTCACAATTTCTCGGGTCGCCCTCTGACAAAACCGCGACCGTATCTGAGGTGGTCCGAGAAAAACCATTACCGCTTCTAGTTTACTACCTGTCCTATTACGCCCACGTCATCACCACGTCAGACCCACGTCAGTGCCACCCCACCGTCGCGTCAGCACTCTTGTCTGCCCCTGCGCTGATATGTCTGCCACCTCATTATCCCCGTGGACCAATCGCAGCTTGCCACATCACCCGGTGACGTCATGCTGACGTCATCCGACTTTGACCCCATCTGATGACGTCATGCTGACGTCATCCCAAAAACGCGCCAATATGCCAAAAATCCATATTTTAGCCAAAAATTCGTGTTTTTCCCAATTTTTGCCAAAGCAACTATTGTTATTCCTGCATGCATTTCACGACCAAATCAGCGCCAACCTGCACAACTCAACTCTGAAACCGTGGGCGCCTTCGTCGTACCTGCATTTACAACTGTTATCGGCAATTCGTAAGGTATTTCTCAAAATTGTTCCCTGCACCTGGTTTTATCCATATTTCTACGAGCAATCTGTTTAAGAGAGTGTAAAGCACTGAATTCACCATCAAGCATCCAGTGACCTGTACCCATTTCCAATTGGCGAGGCAATAAACCTTCTACCAAGCCTGCATTTGACAAAATTGACCTGAATTCACAGGTAGTTCGCGTAGTCGTGAACTAGAAACCTCAGTTACATAAATTCATCATAGAAACACTCTTGTCAGTCCTACTACTGTTTTAATCAGTCCTATAAATGGTATTTCAATTGCTGTTTGCTCAATTCGCCCTCAGTTCCATACAATTCACATTTACATTGTAAAGAAACTCCTCCGCGTTGTTCTGCTCGCTCAAAGCAGTTTACATACAATTCAGAAGCCTTACTAGCCATGGAAGCACCAATAGCCCTGAATATTCAGCCTTTGAATGCCCCTCAGAGGGAGTTAGAATGGAAAGCCCTGGGAGATTTAGATTATCAGATGATGGACTCCTTCCCAATGAAATCTAAATTTAATATTCACATGCTAAACGAGTTGAAAGCCCAACACCTTAGTGGAGCTGATGTATTAGGGATTTGGGACTCAAATTTGCCCATTTATAACCTCCCTCAAGTCAATGCCTTTCCAGACTTGGTCCATAGGTGCCAGGAGTGCTATGATCCATGCCAAAGAGCTGTTCTCAGTCCTACAGGCTCAGTGTTGTTCCATATCACCCCAGAAGCCATAAATGAGATGCTGCATTTTCACACTGCAAGACCATTGGCCCCTCTCTCCATGATAGACTTGGTCAAGAAGGGGAGTAACTTGTCAAGTGCCCAGATCACCAAAATCAATTAGTTATTCATACAGCCAAGTTCTGAAACTATAAGAACTCCTCCTATTGGATATCCATATCTGAATGACTTGGGTAGAATGCTGGTGGATTTGATCAGCTATGTCCTGGGGTACAGGGGAGTTGAAGATGTTGATAACACCATCATGGCAATGCTGTCCATATTCTCTCCTGGGAAGCCTCCAGCTGTACACTATGACTATGCCACATATATTACAGAAAAGATTCATGAACAGCTAATGAATCTGCAAAGGGAAAGGGTGTTCAGATACACCTCCTACATTTACCATCTGTTCTTATTCTATCAACCAGACAGCTTCTCCGTTCCCCTCAGGAAACTTAATGTACAGGGGAATCCAAGGTCAGTTGTGTTTTGGTCTTCAGTTTTTCACTATGCTTCTGAATCACCATACACATACTGTGAATTCATAGACCTATTCATTCACCCAGCTATGACATTGTTGTATGGTGTGCCTCCTCCAAGGTTGACTGATGACATGCAAAGAATTCTCCATCTCTCCAAGGCCTACAGCATTGGTGATTGGTATTTTTACCAACACCACACAGTAATCAGAATATATGGCTGTGAATTGGACCCTTATAGGCTGCCAAGGTATGTCCCTATGAGACTTTTTGCCTTAGAATACTTCAGGCAGTTTGGAAATGCTGACTACATCCATTTCCAAAGTAAAAACAAGAAGGTGCAGCTGAAGGTAAGGAACCAACTAGGTCCTTTTCTATACAACAAAAGAGAGGATGGATGGAAGGAGGCAGATATGATCCTAGAGGGCCTCAAATTACAAACCAGTTTCAAATGGACACCTTATGACCATAATCATTTTATTTCCCTCAGGAGGATAAAATACAAATTGGGTAACTATGCACATGTAAGGTTGCCTCATGTTGAGCAGTATGCCAATTCTTTGAGCTGGAAAGAGGGCACTCTAGAAGAGCCAATTACTAGAGAACAGATGCTAGAAAGAGAGGCTAGGAATATTCGAAAAGAGGCTGACTTGGAAACTTGTGGACACGTTTCCTTCTCATATCAAAGGCAACTTGGAGAAGCTGCCTCATCTTCAACCACGCACCAGCAAGCTGCCATGGACACTCAACAGACATCCAGCAAAGGCAAAGAAAAACAGGTGGAACAGGAGCAACCACCTCCCATGACTGAAGAGAAAACAGAAAAGGAGGTGGAACAGCAAGAAGAACAAAGACAGGAGCAGCCTGTGCAGCAAGAGCAAACAATGGAAACCCCAAGATCCACTGAGCAACAACCACAACAAACTGTGCCTCCAAGGCAACAAACATCAGCTGAAGCATCCATCCTCCAAACTCCACAAAAGGAGGATATAAGCAGAAAAAGAGACAGACAGACTCCCCTTACATCATCCATAAATCAGGGAGAGAAAAGACAGAGAATGAATCCTCTCTCTGAGGAGGAAATGCCAATGGGGCAGACTTTGGGCATGGGCCCACCTAGCAGGGAAGCATCCGCAAGTTCCTTTCAACAGGAACAGGACAGAATAGTGGGAGGAGAAGTCAGCTCCTCAAGCCAGCAGAGAGAAGGTGAACTGGGCATTAAACAACAGTTCATTGACATAAAGAGGAGAAGTGAGCCAATAAAGATACAACTGTACAATCATTTGTTGAAGATGGCTCCTACTAACCAGCAAAGACTTATGTCTGCCTATGATGTAAATGAGGGCAAGATGATCATGAGTCACTTCATGCCCACTACACTACAACCACAGTCCCCATCAGATTACTTGAGGACCAATCTGGAAGTCCTGGCCAAGGACATCCACCCAATGGACAAAATAGAATTGCATAAGCAAACGGGTGAGATGGTGTATGCATCCTTGGCAGACAAGACCTTGGATAATTACAGGCTAGTAAATAGCCTAAATAATACAGCTACCCAACTTGAGTTGGAGAGAGCATCCTCTCAAGCAAAGGACAACAGAATTAGGTCCTTAGAAGATATAATCATAGAGATTGGGCATGATCCCAAGGATATCAAGGGCATACAAGAAATATTGAAGTTGAGGGATGTAGACATGGCAGCTTTGAGGAGAAAGATCAAAATTCCAGCCACAATTCACCCTCAAACAGATGAAGTTGCCCAGCAGAGGCATGATGAAGATGCCACAGCTTTGCTGGTGTCTCTATATAAGCAGCTAATCCAGACTCAAGAAAAGCTGGGAGAATCAGAGGCTGCACAGGCAGCACTACAGGCAGCTTTGAAACAAAAAGAAGATGGTCGGACCTCCCAGCCTCCTCCAGAAATAATTAATCTTGAGGAGCCTCCTCAAACTACTGCCCCTCCCATGCAGCAAACAGAACAAGCAGCACCTTCTACCTCAGCACCAGCACCAACAACAGAGCAGGCCCAAAGCCTGGACATGCAAAAGCTGAGAAATGAGATTCAGGCCTTGGAAGCACAGATGATAGAATTAAATGAGGCTAGGGAGAAATTAGCCAAGGTAAATGAAAGATATGACAAATCCAAGCAGACCGTGGCAGAAAAGGGCAGGGAAATAAAAGCCCTTAAAGACAGGATTAAGGAGCTGGAAAAGGAACTCACATTGGATGAAGTGACAGCTGAGCTCAAGACAGTGCTATGGGCCAACATTGGCCAGTCCATCACTGACCAATGGCAGTATATTGAGACAATCCATGAGTAGATTGAGCTCATAGCAAAAGCACAGAAGGAAATCCAGAGATCAAGGGCAGCTCTAGGCAATATGCCTGAGGTTGCCAATAGAATGATCAATGTGCTTAACCACAGAACGAGTGCTCAGTTAGCTACTATGGGAATCTCCAACAGAACTGAGACCATCCAGCTAATCAAGAGGGTCCTAACACTGAAAAGCCTAGTGCAGACACTAGAGAGAAGGACCCAGGATATGCAGACCGAGGTAAATAGATTCATGGAAAAATTTGTGGCTTTGCAAAACAGAGGTCTCCCAAGCTTGCTGAATAACGCAAGAAGACTTCTTTCCCATGAAAACTATGCCAAGAGGGTGAACATTTTTGCCACAAATCAGATCACAGAGAAGGCTAGCACCTCAGAGGAAACAGGGCCAGCTACAGGGCAAAGTCTCTACAACAGAGTGGAGAATCTATTCTTTATAATGAATGAAATTACACACCTGTTTGAAGTGCCTCCTAACTTCTATAAATACACAGAGGCAGATGAGACTGTGGATGCAATGCTTAGGCATCAACTGCCCACACAGGAATGGTGGACAAAGGCAATACAGATGATCCTATAGACCAAGAAGCCATTCTTCAAGTTTTTCATCAAAAAATACAAATTGGCATGCACAGGAAAACTTAGTAAAATCAGCATGCATGAAAAGATAAAAGCTGAGCCAACTCAGCAGAACTTTCGGCCAGCAAGTCAAGATGGACAACTACAGGTGACAGGGCCGAAAAGTTACAGCAGAGTAGCCACATCAGCGCATTTTCCAGCATTTAAAGTAGAGCATTCCAACCGACTCTGTGGCCTCCGAAGGCCAAAATATCTTCTGACTGATAGAAACGAGCATTGATGTTGTATTAAAAGCAGCAATAACTTCTTATCTGTTGTTCTGTACAAATTTGGTGAAACATTTATTTCTCAGATGACTCAACGCCTTAGATATTTTGTATTACCGTTTGTATATATTTGCCCCTCGCATAATCTTGCAGGGGTTGTTGTTGATTTCTCTTCAAGAGTTTCTTATGCTGTAAGTTTCCAGACTGTTAATACAAAGGCTGATGGAATTTCCAAAGCACTGTGTTCCCTGAGTTTTGTGGAGTGTTGCTGAATGCTACAGGATTCCTGCGTATTATCATGGCACAATAAGTCCTCTATAAACTTTCGTTATGTGTTTTTGTTACCTTTTCATGGCTCATTCATGCTTCCATTTTCTATAGTTTAATAGCAGAGAAAAAGAATAGTTTCAGGATTTATTCACAGGATACCCTGAACTCAATCTATGTTGTTATGAATGTTTTCTTCAGTTGTAGACATAAGGTGTAATTCTTAAATGCTACACTTTCAAACTATAGCTTTCTCAGTGATCGTTGTTTCAGGAATTCGAGTTTGCTCCTATACAACATATCCCTTTCTTACATCTCAACTTAGTGGAGAATTCTTAATTGCTTTTCACTGGTTGAACACACCTCATAATCACAATTTCAGAACTGTTCCTTGAGATATTTAAATGGCCCTGCAATATCAGCAAACCTACACAATACTCTAGACAACATTTAGCTACAGACTCCATTGCCCAATGGACTAATACTCTTTAAAAACTTGCACCTTTGATGCAGAAGACATCCCTCAACCAAAACATAAAACAGAACCCTGAGCATAATAGCTAGCCTAAAAACACTATCAAAACCAGAGACATATCATAAAGAGAGAGCCCTCTCTGATTGTAGTTTGGCTAGAAACTGCAATCCAAAGATTGGTTAGTGGTTACCCCGGCCGTATTCCCTTGGGAGTCTTAGGGAACAACCTGGGTGTTAACATGATTGGCGACTCCACTGGGGACTCCTTAATATTTTCTAATTACTGTATATCTCCTAAATCTACAGATGAAGTCTGAATAAACAGCCAGGAAGCCTCCTGGACTGTGTCTGTTTTACATTAACAGGTTCAGATAAATGTTGTTTCAGTCAATCTTCATGCTAGCTTTGAGAAATATACAGCCATTCCAAAATCTTGCCTAGGCCTTACAGATATAGAAATATTCCAAAAAACATACTCAAAAAGAAGTTCAGAAGCTGGCTCCTAAAAGGGAAATCAGACATACTAGGTCAAACCCTGACCCAAATCCACCAGTAGTTTGACAATCCTAATACAATCCCCAAAATAATTAGGAAACAACAAAGGCAGGAAAATCCTAGTGATTTGAGTCTTGAGACAGCTCACCCTGAACCAGTTCCAACTCCTATCAAGGTTCTTTTTCGGTCTACCCCCAATTCCCCTAGTTCACCATCCACATCTCAAACCCCTCCTCTCACTTCTTCATCCACTGCACATATCCCCTTGACTAACACTCCAGGTACTGCTACACCTGTTACCCCTGTGGTACCAATCGTTCCTTTTATCCCAGTTGTCCTTGTCAATCCCCCAAACCTTGTGAATATGGCCAATAGGTATGCACCCTTGAAGTTACCTGCTAATGCTGCAGCTCTACCTCAGGACTATCAATCCAAGATCTCATATTTTGACTCCACTGGCCCTTTCACAGCTATTCAGCATGCTAGAAGAATGCAAGATCATTTTGAGAACTATGAAATAGATGATGACAGTGTGAGAATGAGAATTTTTGTCCAAAGCCTGACAGGTGATGTCAGAACTTGGTTCAGATCACTTGCTGTAAATACCATCACAACCCATGATGATCTTTATCAAGCCTTCACTAACAGATGGGAGAAAAAGAAAGATCCTCTGCACATACTTGGTGAATATGACACTATCAAAAGAGGTCCCCAAGAGACTGTTCTGGAGTACTGTGCAAGATTCAACAATGTATATAACGCAATCCCACAAAATTTAAGACCTCCTCCTGATTTGGCCTTGTACAAATTTCCTGATGGTTTTGACCCTGATATGGCCTATTAGTTGAAGGAGAGAGCTCCTGAAACCCTTGCAGATGCCCAAAAGGTTGCTGTCACAGTGGAAGCTAACCTGATCGCCAAAAGAAACAGAGCAAGGTTGGAAAAGAGAACCACCTACAAAGAAGAACCCTCGGCCTTTGATCAAAAGCTGGATGCAATACTCACTGGTATGAAGAGATTAGGTGATAGAGTGGAATCTGTTGAGAGAAAGTCATCATGGGAAGCACCACAGAACAACCCTCCCAGGAATCCAAATTTTAGGAGAACTCAAAATCCAAACGTTGGCAAGGCTAGTTCTGACCCAGACATAAGACCCCCTTTCCAAGAGAATTATGTTGAGACTTCCACATCAAGTGAACCAATGAAGATCCCCACATTAATTTAATGGGTTTGGATGGTGAAAGTCAAGTCTTTTTAACACAAGAAGATCATGAGAATGATGAAATCAAGCTATTCCAAACCAAATCAGGTGAGTCATTTGACTTTAAACAAGGCTATGACACAGCTGTTTATTAAGTCCATAAACAATACAAGTTAAGGAGTAGAACTGTAAATGTAACACAGCCTGAAAAGATAAAGGACAGCCAGCAGCCCAAAAGAGCCATAGTCACAGAGCCAAATGACAAAACGGAATCACTTGCAAAGGAAGTAACCATCGAAGAAGTCACTGAACCATTTTCTTCAAAACAGCAGCCCATGGCTATATCATCCTTGTACCCTAACCCAAGTGTCACTCCTCAAGAGATGAGCAAGAAGGACAAGCCTCAAGATCAAGATAAGAATCAAGAAGAAGAGTTAGTGAACAAGGAAAGAACTGTCATCCACAGCCAAAAGACCCAATCTGAAAAACCCTTTGACCTAGAAGCTGAAATTAGCAAATTGAAGGTAGCTATTCCTCTTTCAGAACTAGCCAAGCATGACATTTATAAACAACAAATCAAGAAGTCCCTTCAACTTACTAACAACAAGGATGATGTCAATGTGCTGGATGATACCCCAGAATTGCTGTTCAGTCCAGAAGTTGATGGAAAAGCAGTAGTCACAGGGGTCTTACCTTTTTATGTCAGTTTACATGTTCATGATAAGATATTACACAATGCAATGTTTGACTCAGGTGCCTCTCACAACCTCATGCCAAAAGCAGTCATGGAAAGACTTAATCTAGATATTACAAGGCCATATAAGGACCTATTTTCCTTTGACTCCAGCCAAGTTAAGTGCTTAGGTCTAATAAAAGATCTGTGTGTGTCCCTTGTTCAGTACCCAAACAAAACAATTCTAATGGATGTTGTAGTTGCTGACATCCCACCCAAGTATGGGATGCTGTTATCAAGGTCATGGGGGGCTAAACTTCAAGGTTCCCTGCAGTTAGATATGTCATATGCCACCATCACTGTTTTTGGGCAACCAAAGAGACTATACAGAGAAACACTAATGAAATACATGGTCAGCAGTGAAGAAAAGCCCCAAAACTTTCCCATATATGTTGTCCATTCAGACATAGACTCATACATTCTCTTCAATGATAATACAACTCTCTCAGATAATGAGGTTGAACCCAAGACACTCATACAAGAGGAAGACACTAATGAGCAAACTGCTACCCAAGAAACAATGATTAAGCAAACATTAAACACAGCCGCTGCTCAAGAAAGCGAACAGGTTCCATCAAGTGAGGAGACTGCCCTAGAAAACAAACCAGATGGTAAACCAGAGCTTCAACTTACAATTCCAGCACACAAGGAGGTCATTAAGTTCTCCCCGAAACAAGAGATCCTATGGTTCCTTGAATTTGATGGGTCAGTCAACAAATTAGGGGCAGGAGCTGGAGTTTGGATACATAATAAACAACACAGTCATGTAGAAGGCTGAGCCTATAGACTGAATTTCAAGTGTACTAATAATATGGTAGAATATGAAGCTCTTTTACTAGGCCTCAAGCTAGTAAAGTCCCTACAAGCCATAAAAGTGTCAATTCTAGGAGACTCAGACCTAGTTATCCAACAAGTAAAGGGAAATTTTGTCACCAATGACAAAATACTGAGGTCTTATAGGTCTGCTGTGGCTGAAATACTAAGCTTCTTCTCTGAATTTCAAATCACCAAAATTTCTAGGACCCATAATCTTCATGCTCATAGTTTAGCCACATTTGCAAGTACCTGCAAGCTGCCTTTTGAGCCCCATCATTGCTTTACAGCTGAGGTAAAGCACAGACCTTCTGTCCCAAACAATGTCAAAGACTGGCAGGTATTTGAAGATGATACACAAATAAATAATTTCTTGACCTTACAACAAGAATTTGCAGGATTAAATATTGACACTGAAAGAGCAAGTCAATCACAAATACCTGAAAGAGCAAGTCAATCACAAATACAGTTTGAACAGAATAACCACCCAATATCACCCAAAATAGTAAAACAAATGCTACATCCAACCATTTTCAACAAAGAAAACATACAACAAATTCAACAAAACACTTATGAAGAACTTCCTGTTACAGAGGTTGAGATCATAGAGCTGAAAGACAATTTTCTTCCAACAGGCCTAACTCCATTAGAGGACATCTTTGATTCGAATGACATCCCTAGAAAACCAAAAATGCAACCCTTAAATGCAGCCATTGAAGAACGCAACATTGGCACTGTTGATAAGCCCAAGATAATAAAGCTATCTGCATCTCTGCCTCCTGATCAAAAACCCAAATACATTGACCTTTTCAAAGAGTTTCAGGATGTATTTGCATGGGGTTATGAGGATTTAAAATCCTATGACACCTCTGTTATCCAGCATACTATCCCTCTCAAGCCTAATCAAAAGCCATTCAAACAGAAATTGAGAAGGATTAATCCCATGCTTCTCCCTTCAATTGAAAAAGAACTTCAAAAAATGTTTAAAGCTGGCATCATAGCACCAATAAGGTTTTCTGATTGGATTTCAAATTTAGTGCCCACAAGAAAGAAAACTGGTGAAATAAGACTATGTGTTGATCTTAGAAATCTAAACCAAGTGTCTCTCAAAGACAACTATCCCTTACCTAAGATGGATCACATTCTCCAAAGAGTGGTAGGGGCCTCAAGGATTTCATTACTGGACGGATTCTCAAGTTTTAATCAAATCCTAGTGCACCCTGATGACCAAGACAAAACAGCATTCACAACCCCATGGGGAACTTTCAAATATGTGAAAATGCCTTTTGGATTGAAAAATGCAGAGGGCAACATTTCAGAGAGCAATGGACATTGCTTTTGCCAAAGAGATTCATGACTTTCTTGTCATTTATTTGGATGACCTCACACCTTTCTCTAAATCTGACCAAGAACACTTGAAACACTTGAGGCAGATCTTCTTAACATGTAGGAAATATGGCATTTCCTTAAATCCCAAGAAATCTCTATTTGGTTTGGAAGAAGGTAAGCTATTAGGACATATCATTTCAAAGGATGGCATAAGAATAGACCCAGATAGGATACAAGCTATCTTACAAATGCCCCACCCAAGAAATGTAAAGGAATTACAAGCCTTTTTGGGTAAAATCAACTTCCTGAGGAGATTTATCCCAAATCTGGCCGAGTTGATCAGATTATTGAACAACATGCTAAAAAAGGATTCGAAAGTGAAATGGACAGTAGAAGCAAATCAAGCCTTTGAAGGCATAAAATTGGCCCTTACCCAAACCCCAGTCCTAACAAATCCTCAATTTGACAGGGAATTCATCATTTTTTCTTTTGCCTCCCAGCATACTATTGTTGCAGTTTTGTTACAGAAAGATGACCAAGGAAATGAGAAACCCATTGCTTTCTTTAGTAGAGCTCTTAGAGATGCACCTCTGAGATATCAAATCATGGAGAAACAAGCCTATGCTTTGGTCAAGGCAATTAAAGACTTTAGGATTTACATCCTTTACTCCCATATTATAGCCTATGTACCAAGTCCTATTGTAAAAGACATACTCACTCAAGAAAATTTAGAGGGCAGAAGAGGAAAGTGGATTGCCAACATTTTGGAATTTGATATTGAGATAAAACCAACAAAACTAATAAAAGGGCAAGGTTTGGCCAAACTAATGACAGAAGCAAACTTCCAAGCCTTAGACATAAACCAGCTGGACAATGAACCGGAGCTGGCGACTCCAAAGATCAAAGTAGCCTTTGAACAATCCCCTTGGTATTCTGATATCTGTTACGTGTTACAAAACCTGTGTGCTCCACCAGGATTGTCCAGAACTAAGTGTAGATTCCTAAAAATGAAAGCTTCAAAATTTTGTGTTATGGATGGCAATTTGTTTTGGAAAAACCATGAGGGTATACTACTGAACTGCTTGATTGAAAATGAAACTAACAATATCATGAAGGAATTTCATGCAGGTGACTGTGGTGGACACTTGTATTGGAAGTCCACTGTGGATAAGATTTTGAGGGCTGGTTATTGTTGGCCTACTGTTTTCTCTGATGTCAAAAAATTTACCACTTCATGTCATAAATGCCAAGTGTTTGAGGGAAAGAGAAAATTATTGCCATTGCCTTTGAGGCCTGTTGCAACGGAGAGACCTTTCCAACAATGGGGCTTAGATTTCATTGGGGAAATTCATCCCTCATCTTCAGGCCAACATAGATGGATTCTAACAGCTACAGACTACTTTACCAAATGGATTGAAGCTGTTCCATGTAGACAAGCAAATGATTCAACAATTATTCAGTTCCTTGAGACCAATATCCTGTCCAGATTTGGTTGTCCTGATAAGATAATAACAGACAATGTTGTTGCCTTCAGATCAAAGAAGATGGTGAATTTCTGCCACAAATTTCACATAACCTTGGGCCATTCTACTGCATATTATCCCCAAGGAAATGGCCTTGCTGAATCATCAAATAAAAGCCTTGTTAACATCATAAAGAAGGTGCTGGAAGAAAATAAGAAGAATTGGCATAAGAAGCTGGTCAATGCCTTATGGGCAGATAGACTAACAACCAAGAGATCAATTGGGGTCAGCCCATATGAGTTGGTTTATGGATTAGAAGCCAAATTCCCTTCATCACTAGGAATTCCTGTTATGAAACTTCTTCAAGAAATCCAAGCTCAGCCAAATGATATGCAAAGAAGGATCAATCAAATAATATGTTTGCAGCAAACTAGAGATCAAGTCTACAGCAGAGTTCAAGTTTTACAAGAAAAACTAAAGAAAGCTTTTGATAGAAGGACCAAGGCAGAAGATTTCAACAATGGTGACAAAGTCCTCAAGTGGGATTCAAGAAGGGAAGACAAAGGAAAACATGGAAAATTTGATTCCCTTTGGAGAGGACCATTCGCTGTCCAAGCAGTACAAGGAAACAATACTTATTTCCTTAAAAGTCTTAATGAAACTGATTTGGATGAAGGTCCTGTGAATGGCAGGATGCTGAAGCACTATTTTGACTACTGCCCATAAGTACAGTCTGAGTTTCCATTCTACATATTCAAGTGTATATATTACTCTCTGTAGGATGTAAAAATGCAGTTTCTCAAGTTTTATTAACTATCAGCAAAAGACAAATAAGTTCAGACATTTACCATGATGGGAAGAGCACAATTTTGGGCATTTCAAAGCAGCATCCTTCAAATTTCGGTAAGAGCAGTCAAGGGCCAAGGCATTCTGACCTGCTGATCTTGGTCTTTCAAATGGAAAAACCATCCCCATGTGGAGCCACTGTTAGCTACCTATACCAATAGGTTTCATATTTCATGATTGGCGAAGAAAGTTCCAAATATGCTCTGCTTTGATGATTCAAAGATCCCATATTTCCAAGAGAAGACAAGGTGTGTATATAGCTTGATGGGTACTCAATTTTGATGGATGGTCCAACAGCTTAAGCTGGATCATGCCATGTTTTAAATTTTCAGTTGTAGAATAGAGAAAGAAGTCTGTCCAAACTGTTTAATCTTGGCAGACAAGTAGCTTAGGTAGAGAATTAAGGTTCCCAACTGCTTAATCTGGGACCTTGGAAGTGATAAGGGTAGTTCTAGATAGGAAAACAAAAGAAAAGGCAAATAAGGGTCTGCAAGTCCAAGTGCACCCTCCATGAAGAAACAAAAAATGCTAGGCAAATAGATGGGTAAGCAGATGGGGTTGCAGAAATGTTATTCCTTACAATTGAAGGTGTGCTAACCTATTTCACAAAGCAAAATCAATGGATTGAGAAGGTCTTCTTCTCTATCAGGTTGCAGCAAAGCAAAGAAGCATGTCTAACTTCCCAATTTTCCCCTTTTCCATTCATTACTAACATCCCCTCATCAGTCGAGATTCATGGAAGAATTGGTGGTTTTATGGTGGTTCTTAGTCTTTTAAAAGCCACATTTCTTGTCTAAAAATCTTTTCATTTTGATCTACTCCCTAAGCTAAGTGATTTTCAAATAAACTTAGTGATATCACCCCTCATCCACCCTTTCATCCACATTAATCCCTAACTTATATTATATAATTCCCCTATGTTACCCTTTCCTTACTATTATAACACTATGGTGTATAAACCCCCAAGCATTGTATAAATATCCCTCCCCTTGGCATTATAGCCATATGTTCTCTGTCAGGGATCAAATTGACAGCTGGTCAGTTTGAGAACCCTAAGCCTTACCCCTTTTTCCCCTCTTAAAGCCATTTGCCCCATTAAAACCTTCATTTGCTAAGAAAAACCTTATGAAAAAACCCCTTTTACCCATAACCCGCTTCATTTGCAAAAAGCACACAAATACCCACTTTTTCCAACTTATCCAAAGTATGGGCGCGATATTATTTCCATTTGAAAATACAAAGAAAACCATATAATTCCGCTGAAACCAAAAAGTCCCGCTGGGCACGCCTTTCAAAAGAAAATAATATTCTATTACTTCCCCGCTGCCGTATCATCCGCACTATTCAACGACCCGTCAACCGTCCGATCGGGCGCCTTTCATCGGACGGCCAATATACATATCGGGTTGGGCCCGACGTCCGAAAATTAGCACCCGAGAAACTGTTAGAGGGTGACGTCAGGCCTCTGCCACGCGTCGCCCTCACAATTTCTCGGGTCGCCCTCTGACAAAACCGCGACCGTATCTGAGGCGGTCCGAGAAAAACCATTACCGCTTTTGGTTTACTGCCTGTCCTATTACGCCCATGTCATCACCACGTCAGACCCACGTCAGTGCCACCCCGCCGTCGCGTCAGCACTCTTGTCCGCCCCTGCGCTGATATGTCTGCCACCTCATTATCCCCGTGGACCAATCGCAGCTTGCCACATCACCCGGTGACGTCATGCTGACGTCATCCGACCTTGACCCCACCTGATGACGTCATCCCAAAAACGCGCCAATATGCCAAAAATCCATATTTTAGCCAAAAATTCGTGTTTTTCCCACTTTTTGCCAAAGCAACTATTGTTATTCCTGCATGCATTTCACGACCAAATCAGCGCCAACCTGCACAACTCGACTCTGAAACCGTGGGCGCCTTCATCGTACCTGCATTTACAACTGTTATCGGCAATTCGTAAGGTATTTCTCAAAATTGTTCCCTGCACCTGGTTTTATCCATATTTCTACGAGCAATCTGTTTAAGAGAGTGTAAAGCACTGAATTCACCATCAAGCATCCAGTGACCTGTACCCATTTCCAATTGGCGAGGCAATAAACCTTCTACCAAGCCTGCATTTGACAAAATTGACCTGAATTCACAGGTAGTTCGCGCAGTCGTGAACTAGAAACCTCAGTTACATAAATTCACCATAGAAACACTCTTGTCAGTCCTACTACTGTTTTAATCAGTCCTATAAACGATATTTCAATTGTTGTTTGCTCAATTCGCCCTCAGTTCCATACAATTCACATTTACATTGTAAAGAAACTCCTCTGCGTTGTTCTGCTCGCTCAAAGCAGTTTACATACAATTCAGAAGCCTTACTAGCCATGGAAGCACCAATAGCCCTGAATCTTCAGCCTTTGAATGCCCCTCAGAGGGAGTTAGAATGGAAAGCCCTGGGAGATTTAGATTATCAGATGATGGACTCCTTCCCAATGAAATCTAAATTTAATATTCACATGCTAAACGAGTTGAAAGCCCAACACCTTAGTGGAGCTGATGTATTAGGGATTTGGGACTCAAATTTGCCCATTTATAACCTCCCTCAAGTCAATGCCTTTCCAGACTTGGTCCATAGGTGCCAGGAGTGCTATGATACATGCCAAAGAGTTGTTCTCAGTCCTACAGGCTCAGTGTTGTTCCATATCACCCCAGAAGCCATAAATGAGATGCTGCATTTTCACACTGCAAGACCATTGGCCCCTCTCTCCATGATAGACTTGGTCAAGAAGGGGAGTAACTTTTCAAGTGCCCAGATCACCAAAATCAATCAGTTATTCATACAGCCAAGTTCTGAAACTATAAGAACTCCTCCTATTGGATATCCTTATCTGAATGACTTGGGCAGAATGCTGGTGGATTTGATCAGCTATGTCCTGGGGTACAGGGGAGTTGAAGATGTTAATAACACCATCATGGCAATGCTGTCCATATTCTCTCCTGGGAAGCCTCCAGGTGTACACTATGACTATGCCACATATATTGCAGAAAAGATTCATGAACAGCTAATGAATCTGCAAAGGGAAAGGGTGTTCAGATACACCTCCTACATTTACCATATGTTCTTATTTTATCAACCAGACAGCTTCTCCGTTCCCCTCAGGAAACTTAATGTACAAGGGAATCCAAGGTCAGTTGTGTTTTGGTCTTCAGTTTTTCACTATGCTTCTGAATCACCATACACATACTGTGAATTCATAGACCTGTTCATTCACCCAGCTATGACATTGTTGTATGGTGTGCCTCCTCCAAGGTTTACTGATGACATGCAAAGAATTCTCCATCTCTCCAAGGCCTACAGCATTGGTGATTGGTATTTTTACCAACACCACACAGTAATCAGAATATATGGCTGTGAATTGGACCCTTATAGGCTGCCAAGGTATGTCCCTATGAGACTTTTTGCCCTAGAATACTTCAGGCAATTTGGAAATGCTGACTACATCCATTTCCAAAGTAAAAACAAGAAGGTGTAGCTGAAGGTAAGGAACCAACTAGGTCCTTTTCTATACAACAAAAGAGAGGAGGGATGGAAGGAGGCAGATATGATCCTAGAGGGCCTCAAATTACAAACCAGTTTCAAATGGACACCTTATGACCGTAATCATTTTATTTCCCTCAGGAGGATAAAATACAAATTGGGTAACTATGCACATGTAAGGTTGCCTCATGTTGAGCAGTATGCCAATTCTTTGAGCTGGAAAGAGGGCACTCTAGAAGAGCCAATTACTAGAGAACAGATGCTAGAAAGAGAGGCTAGGAATATTCGAAAAGAGGCTGACTTGGAAACTTGTGGACAGGTTTCCTTCTCATATCAAAGGCAACTTGGAGAAGCTGCCTCATCTTCAACCACGCACCAGCAAGCTGCCATGGACACTCAATAGACATCTAGCAAAGGCAAAGAAAAACAGGTGGAACAGGAGCAACCACCTCCCACGACTGAAGAGCAAATAGAAAAGGAGGTGGAACAGCAAGAAGAACAAAGACAAGAGCAGCCTGTGCAGCAAGAGCAAACAATGGAAACCCCAAGATCCACTGAGCAACAGCCACAACAAACTGTGCCTCCAAGGCAACAAACATCAGCTGAAGCATCCATCCTCCAAACTCCACAAAAGGAGGATATAAGCAGAAAAAGAGACAGAGAGACTCCCCTTACATCATCCATAAATCAGGGAGAGAAAAGACAGAGAATGAATCCTCTCTCTGAGGAGGAAATGCCAATGGGGCAGACTTTGGGCACGGGCCCACCTAGCAGGGAAGCATCCGCAAGTTCCTTTCAACAGGAACAGGACAGAACAGTGGGAGGAGAAGTCAGCTCCTCAAGCCAGCAGAGAGAAGGTGAACTGGGCATTAAACAACAGTTCATTAACATAAAGAGGAGAAGTGAGCCAAGATACAACTGTACAATCATTTGTTGAAGATGGCTCCTACTAACCAGCAAAGACTTATGTCTGCCTATGATGTAAATGAGGGCAAGATGATCATGAGTCACTTCATGCCCACTACACTACAACCACAGTCCCCATCAGATTACTTGAGGACCAATCTGGAAGTCCTGGCCAAGGACATCCACCCGATGGACAAAATAGAATTGCATAAGCAAATGGGTGAGATGGTGTATGCGTCCTTGGTAGACAAGACCTTGGATAATTACAGGCTAGTAAATAGCCTAAATAATACAGCTGCCCAACTTGAGTTGGAGAGAGCATCCTCTCAAGCAAAGGACAACAGAATTAGGTCCTTAGAAGATATAATCATAGAGATTGGGCATGATCCCAAGGATATCAAGGGCATACAAGAAATATTGAAGTTGAGGGATGCAGACATGGCAGCTTTGAGGAGAAAGATCAAAATTCCAGCCACAATTCACCCTCAAACAGATGAAGTTGCCCAGCAGAGGCATGATGAAGATGCCACAGCTTTGCTGGTGTCTCTATATAAGCAGCTAATCCAGACTCAAGAAAAGCTGGGAGAATCAGAGGCTGCACAGGCAGCACTACAAGCAGCTTTGAAACAAAAAGAAGATGGTCAGACCTCCCAGCCTCCTCCAGAAATAATTAATCTTGAGGAGCCTCCTCAAACTACTGCCCCTCCCATGCAGCAAACAGAACAAGCAGCACCTTCTACCTCAGCACCAGCACCAACAACAGAGCAGGCCCAAAGCCTGGACATGCAAAAGCTGAGAAATGAGATTCAGGCCTTGGAAGCACAGATGACAGAATTAAATGAGGCCAGGGAGAAATTAGCCAAGGTAAATGAAAGATATGACAAATCCAAGCAGACCGTGGCAGAAAAGGGCAGGGAAATAAAAGCCCTTAAAGACAGGATTAAGGAGCTGGAAAAGGAACTCACATTGGATAAAGTGACAGCTGAGCTCAAGACAGTGCTATGGGCCAACATTGGCCAGTCCATCACTGACCAATGGCAGTATATTGAGACAATCCATGAGCAGATTGAGCTCATAGCAAAAGCACAGAAGGAAATCCAGAGATCAAGGGCAGCTCTAGGCAATATGCCTGAGGTTGCCAACAGAATGATCAATGTGCTTAACCACAGAACGAGTGCTCAGTTAGCTACTATGGGAATCTCCAACAGAACTGAGACCATCCAGCTAATCAAGAGGGTCCTAACACTGAAAAGCCTAGTGCAGACACTAGAGAGAAGGATCCAGGATATGCAGACCGAGGTAAATAGATTCATGGAAAAATTTGTGGCTTTGCAAAACAGAGGTCTCCCAAGCTTGCTGAATAACGCAGGAAGACTTCTTTCCCATGAAAACTATGCCAAGAGGGTGAACATTTTTGCCACAAATCAGATCACAGAGAAGGCCAGCACCTCAGAGGAAACAGGGCCAGCTATAGGGCAAAGTCTCTACAACAGAGTGGAGAATCTATTCTTTATAATGAATGAAATTACACACCTGTTTGAAGTGCCTACTAACTTCTATAAATACACATAGGCAGATGAGACTATGGATGCAATGCTTAGGCATCAACTGCCCACATAGGAATGGTGGACAAAGGCAATACAGATGATCCTATAGACCAAGAAGCCATTCTTCAAGTTTTTCATCAAAAAATACAAATTGGCATGCATAGGAAAACTTAGTAAAATCAGCATGCATGAAAAGATAAAAGCTGAGCCAACTCAGCAGAACTTTTGGCCAGCAAGTCAAGATGGACAGCTACAGGTGACAGGGCCGAAAAGTTACAGCAGAGCAGCCACATCAGTGCATTTTCCAGCATTTAAAGTAGAGCATTCCAACCGACTCTGTGGCCTCTGAAGGCCAAAATATCTTCTGACTGATAGAAACGAGCATTGATGTTGTATTAAAAGCAGCAATAACTTCTTATCTGTTGTTCTGTACAAAGTTGGTGAAACATTTATTTCTCAGATGACTCAACGCCTTAGATATTTTGTATTACCGTTTGTATATATTTGCCCCTCGCATAATCTTGCAGGGGTTGTTGTTGATTTCTCTTCAAGAGTTTCTTATGTTGTAAGTTTCCATACTGTTAATACAAAGGCTGATGGAATTTCTAAAGCACTGTGTTCCCTGAGTTTTGTGGAGTGTTGCTGAATGCTACAGGATTCCTGCGTATTATCATGGCACAATAAGTCCTCTATAAACTTTCGTTATGTGTTTTTGTTACCTTTTCATGGCTCATTCATGCTTCCATTTTCTATAGTTTAATAGCAGAGAAAAATAATAGTTTCAGGATTTATTCACAGGATACCCTGAACTCAATCTATGTTGTTATGAATGTTTTCTTCAGTTGTAGACATAAGGTGTAATTCTTAAATGCTGCACTTTCAAACTATAGCTTTCTCAGTGATCGTTGTTTCAGGAATTCGAGTTTGCTCCTATACAACATATCCCTTTCTTACATCTCAACTTAGTGGAGAATTCTTAATTGCTTTTCACTGGTTGAACACACCTCATAATCACAATTTCAGAACTGTTCCTTGAGATATTTAAATGGCCCTGCAATATCATCAAACCTACACAATACTCTAGACAACATTTAGCTACAGACTCCATTGCCCAATGGACTAATACTCTTTAAAAACTTGCACCTTTGATGCAGAAGACATCCCTCAACCAAAACATAAAACAGAACCCTGAGCATAATAGCTAGCCTAAAAACACTATCAAAACCAAAGACATATCATAAAGAGAGAGCCCTCTCTGATTGTAGTTTGGCTAGAAACTGCAATCCAAAGATTGGTTAGTGGTTACCCCGGCTGTATTCCCTTGGGAGTCTTAGGGAACAACCTGGGTGTTAACACATTCAAGCAATTTCTAAAATATCATTCCTTGTTATACATTTAGATTTTTAGAGAAACAAATAAGATAATGAAGAAACATAAGAAAAACAACAATAAACATGAGAGAATACTTATTTGTATTTCGATTTACACAAAAATCCTGTAAAATATCTGATCTTTATTCCTTGATCCAACAATCCAATCCAGTCATTGATATAATAGAATTTTGATTTGAGAGAAAAAGTCTATAGAAATGTCATTGAATCCACACTACATACCTCGAAATGTGAAGTATTTATACAAAAAATAATTACAAAATATCTCATAATAGTTTGAGATTTAATCTAGGAAATAAAATATCTTCATGCATTAAGTTAGAGATAGATGTGAAACTGCTTCTTTTTGTCCCATTTATTGTGGTGTTGCTGGCTGTTTCTGTTGAGTTTTAAGCCCTTTAAGCTGACTGATGGTTGTGGTATTTCCACATTGGAGTCTTATTTACTTTGATATTTCACTGATACTCTTTGACTCTGTTACTCTTTGACCCTGCTTATCTGTCTTTCACCTGTGTCACCTGGTTGCCTTCAAATTTACTGTGGTAACTTTCTGATGTAAAACTTTTCAAAGTAAATCTATCATTTTTTTCCCACCATTCTGCTTCAAGCAATTTCATCTTTAACATTCTCCTGTAAATTTTGTCTGCCTCTGTGTATTTTGCAAAATTGGGTTTGGTGAGAAACAAATGTTTCACTCATGTTATAAGAAAAAGAGGTTCTCTAATGTATCATACAGTGGTTTTCCAGTAGGCAAAGCTTTAATGCCTGAAGTGCTGGCTTGTTCCTTGGCCAGCCTCCTTAGTCTATCACTATAGTCCAATTGGGTCATGAATTTATCATTGATGACCATAGGACTGGGAAGGCCTTTGTCCCTCAAAATTTGAAATTTGGCCATAAGCCTGTCAATGGTCACCTACATGTTGTGGCACTTTTCTTCCAAGTTGAGCATAAGGTTTCTTTTGGAAAGAACCTTTTTAATCTCTAGGATGGCTTTAGTCCTATCCTCTACACCAAGATCATGGAGCTCATACCTGTTCTTACTATTTAGGAGGTGGATGAGTCGATTTTCATCCTCAAGTTGGTCTCCTAACTCTTCCCTTACTTTCTGGATAGCCTCAGTGGCTACCTTCATGAATTCAGTTTGCTCAAATATAACTTGAATTGATGGCCAAATATCATTGACAGAGTCAATGATATTGGCCCAGAGCATTTCTTTAGTCTATCCTAGTGGCTTCTGCAGTGTTAAATATTTCTCTAGGACTTTGATTTTATCACCCATCCTTAGGGATTTTTGTCTTTCTTCTCTCTGCTAAATTTGGGCAAGTTTACAGTCAGTTTCTAAACTTGCCACTTTCTCCTTTAATCTTTTGAGCTCTATAGCTTGGATGGACATCTCCTCAATAGCTTTTACCAATTCTGTTGTTTTCTCAGTTGAAGTACTTGTTGTTGTACTGAATTCAATTGTAATTGGCAGTGCTGTGGCAGGTGGAGTTGTTGGTGCCAATGATGTTGCCAATGTGGAAGGAACTGTTGTTGTCACTATGGGAATGGCAGTTGTGGAAGTTGTTGCCAGGTCACTTTGTTTGGACTGAATAAAAAATGTCCAATTCCTTCTCTGTTTCTTTAAGCTGATCATTTAGCTTTAGTACTAGGTCCATAAGCTCTTCCATGTCCTTTATGTGCTTCTAGAACTTCCATGGTTTGAGGGTGATGCAGTTGAGGAATTTTGAGCTACTTATTCAGTGCAAAAATGTCATCATTCTTATTTTTGATCAGCTTCTATGTTGCTTTTACATCCTTGGGATCATGTCCCAATCCTATCATTAAGTCCTCTAAGGACTTAATTCTTGTATCTTTGGCCTGTGAAGAGGCCTTTTCCAACTGAAACTGAGCTGACATATTATTTAAAGAGTTCTGCAGTTGGTGGGTTGCTATGGCTTTCCCTCTTAGTGTAGAATAAATCGTCTCACCTGTTTGTTTATGCAGCTCAATCTAGTCAATGGGATGAATATCCATTGCCATTACTTCAAAATCCACTCTTTTGAAATCTGTTGCTGCCCTTGGCTTCTGAGTGGTCGGCTTAATGAAGGTCATTTTCATTTTCCCCTCTTTAACATTGTAAGCTGACATAAGCCTTGTCTTATTGGTAGGGGTCATCTTCAAGTACTGTGCATAGGTTTGGGCTTTCAGCCTCTCATTTCTGGTCTTTATCTCTTTGTATCTCTCTGTGATGTCTTGATCTTTGTCTGTTGGCATTCGGAAAGAGGATACCTTAACACTTTGCTGACTTTCCAACATCTGAGTGTGTGATGTGGAAGGTTCTAGGATGCCTCCAGATGGAGTGTCATGCCTGCTCCTGTCTCTTTTTGTGCTGGTAACCCCAGCTGTCTCCTATGTATATTCCTATTCAGAGATAGGATTCATTCTTTGTCTCTTTGCCTAGCTTGTCTCTGCATAGGCTTAAGATGTTGTTCTTCCTGAAGAAGTGGCCCCTTCCCTATTTCTCTTGAGGTTTTTATCCTCATTTAGAGGAGTCTATAAGACCGAGGGGGTATTCATGGTGGCCTCTGGTCTTTCTGTTTTCTCTGATTGTTCTGGTATATCTGATTGGTCTGGTGCTTCTGATTCACCTTGTGCTTGTGACTCTTCTTATACCTGTGATTATTCTTGAACCTGTGATTCTCCTGGCACTTGCAGGAAATAACCCTCATCAAGCTATTTCTCTAGATCAATTAAAGTGTTTTCCACAACAACTTCAATGCTATCCCTATCTTCTAAAGTGTTTTCCACCCATTCCAGTTGGTTGGCATACTTTTCTATTTCAAGGATATGGTGGTGAATGTAGGGAGCCATCTTGTTTTTCTGTCTTCCATTGCAGATGAAATCCAAGGGATCATACCTCCATATGAAGCTCTATTTTAGATTTAACCTTTGAAGGATTTCGTCTACCTCCTTTCTAGCTTCTCAACTAATACAAATAAAGGGGCCTAATTGGTCTTTGATTCTGAGTTGGGCCTTCTTTTTGGCTTTGACAAAATGTACCTCATCTGAATTGATTATCTGCCTATAGTACTCTAGAGCAAATAACCTCATTGGGAGGTATTTGGGTAGTTTATAAGGGGCCAGCTCACAACCATAAATTCTAATCTCAGTGTGGTTTTGGTACCAGTACCAATCCCCCACTTTGGATTGTTTTGAGAGTTTCAGGATCCTCCTTATATCTGAACTGATTCTTGGAAGAGGGCTGCCTATCAGTGTTGTCACAATGGGATGCACAAATAGGTCTATGAAGTCTGTATATGAATATGGAGAGTCATATTTGTGGATCAATGGAGTCCAGAAAATTACGAACCTAGCGTGACCTTTTGCCTCAAGCTTCTGAAGAGTAAATGGGAACTTATCAGCTTGGTAGTATAAAAAGAAGTGATACAAAACAGAGGAGTACTTGAAGACTCGCTCATTACTCATCCTAAGGAACTGGTCATGCATCATATCAGCTATAAACTTGGCATAATCATAAATAACAATAGGATATTGTCCTAGAGTGTATATGGACATGAAAGCCAAGATGATCTCATCTATACTCACTGGTGGTATAACCTAGGACACTGGATATCATTTCCACAATGTCTTGGCCAAATGGGGAAAATATGGTATACACATATGGAGGAGGTTCTTTGGGGGTATAATTTTCTTCCACAATGTAGGTTTGGATTATTTGGGCCAATCTTATAGGGCTAAGCTTGGGAGGTAAGTCCAATAGATCTCCAATGGAGAGGGGAGTCAAGGCCAGGTTGAAGTTGCAGCATCTCATTTATTGATTCAGCAGTGATGGTGAAAAGTATAGTCTGGTTGGGGGACATCACTGCTCTTTGGTTGGGGATATAGTTTGCATGGCAGTAATGGACAATTTCTGGGAAAATGTGAACTTTAGGGAATTGGTACTTGGGCAAATTGGACTCCCAAAAACAAATTTTATCAGCATGGTTCAGGTATTGGTCTCTGTATCGGCAGTAGAGTTTGAGAGGGGATTCATGGACAGAGGTGTCCTTTATCTAGAAATCCTTGTCTACTAGGGGGAGATGGTCTAGGTCTAGATGAGGAGTGGAAATAGGTCTCACATCCATGGAAATTGGGGCAACCATTCTCAGTTCTTGTGGATTTGAGAATGGGGGAGGTGATTTTCAGTTTTTTAGGGCAAAGGTGGTTGAGTACAGTGTAAGCTTAAGTTACTTGAGTTCCTTTAATTATTTTTTCACTTTAACTAACAAACTAAGCAACTGGTTCTAAAATTGAGAGGTTTTCCAGTGAATTATGGCTTAAATACCTAGAATTAGGGAGAACTAGCTCTGAACAAGTCGGTTGGCAACTATGAACGGTTAAAACGTTTCTGAGTAGGCTGGAGAGCAAACTGGGTGCACTGTGGTGTCTTTAGGGTGCAATTGGACATAGGTTGACAACTTTGATGTTCGCAGGTGCGTGCATGGAGCTTTTCAGTTGAAAAAACGATAAAACAAATGATTTGGGTCTTTTTTGGATTTATGCACAAAAAGTCAATTTTGGCAGGTACAGGTGAATAGTGGTCGTTTCTCCTGTGGCGGGGTGAACAATGGATTTCTTGGTGCGTAGCAGGCGGGAGGTAAGTGGTTTCCATCGTATCGCTTTTGGGTGCTTGTGTAGAAATTCTCACCTGTAGATCACCTGATAATGCAATAAACTAAAGCAAAATACTTGACCTACTTCTACAACCAATTTAGCGGAAGCTTAATCGAACACGAGAAACATCAATAAGAACACATATAACTGATAAGAAGGAACAAATCACACATAACACAGAAGATATAACCTGAGGAAAGCACCAGCCTAAAAATCCAACTCTGTATTATCATACAAGTGGAAATATAACTAGTATTACAAACAGAATCAGCTCAAAAGCTATCCTGCTCTCTTTGCAATACCTTTGCTGCTCATAGATAGTCAAAGGCCTCTATCTAACCTCTGGTATGCCCTCCAAGACCCCTATTTATTTGTGCAATTTTGATTGGGGTCCAGTGCCGCCACTTGTGTGAATTGGCCTCTTCACACACTCACTAACCTCTGATCCAACTACACAATCCTGAAGGAGATAAATCCTTCTCATGGATGAGCTTCCTTTATAGGAAAAACATTCATCCAACTGATAGTACATTGTCCCTTCTCTGATCTCAACTGGGTCTCTGTCTGAACTGACATGCATGAATTATTCATGAGAGAATCTTCAGTTATCTGAAGTGCAGTAGTTATATGCAAGCATGCATTAACTAACTAAACTTACTTAATTTAAACAATTTTTTTAAATCAAATATAACTAGAAGAGACTCAGTTAACTCAGCCAACTAATTAGTACTCAAATTAGAACTCATCCTTATCTCTTTAACTGATGGATAAATTCCTCAATTAATAGAGAAATTGTTGCATGTCCTCACATAGACTTCATGTTTGATTTTTCATAACTAATTAACTCATGGAGAATTAATTAATTTATTTTCAAATAACTCTTAAGTTCAAATTCGAATTTTAATTCCTATTTTTAGTCCAGGGACTGACTAAAATTGGAATCTATCCTGAACTGCTAAAAACAACAATTCTATTTTTAGCACTTCCATTTTTCATTCCCTGTTGCCCAATCCAGCACTGGTACCCAAACTGCTGTTTATAGCAGTGCTATTTTTAGCATTTCTTGTTGCCATTTTCAACACTCCCTCTCAACAAGAAAGGCATTCAACTCGAACTCGATCCTATACCTCTGAAATGTTCTGCATGCAACACTTCTACCAAGTGTGGTTGCTCCAGCAACTCTCGGAACAAAAAAAAACTCCCAACTGACCTCTTTGTTGGGATAGAAACATACTCTGATGCTAAAGCTCTACCTGCTGCTGACAAGTGCTCCCTCTCTGACCTCTGAGCTGCTACAACACTCCATGCATCTCGCACCATTGCACACCTCTCTGCGCCATCCTACACTGGTGCAACACTCCTGTGCCTCTTGCATTGCTGCAACCTGCTAGCTCTACACAGTCCTAGGACTCCTGTACTGTAGCTCTCTCTACCACTCCATCTGCATCTTTCTCTACCCAATTAGACAGTCCTGCTACTCCTCATCAGGGCTCCTGTAGCAAAGTTGAATCAAAGAGGTTGGGTACCTCAAGGATCATGCCCCTATTCCAGCCCTCTTGGGACGATCACTCCACATCGCCCCACCTCCTACCTGGAGGTATGGATGCATGTGATCCCTTTGCCCACCTGGATCAAAATTTCCCCCTACTGGAGGTATCTACATGGGTGGATGCCTCCACTCTGTCTCCTCTCAGCTTGCCCAGTTGTGGCTGCTCCACAACCTCCTGAATTTGCTTCACCAATTTTGGCTCCTCCACAATTGTCTGAGACTTCTTCTAGCGCTACATGTTGAGAGGTAATTTACTCTCCCTCTCAACCACCAAGTATCTAACCTTTGCCTTGCTCCTGAAGGCTTTGCATGCATCTTGTACCTCAAGTGCATACAGGTTCTTGGCTAGCACACCAATTTGTTTCATATTTCTCGCCATCACAAAATTTTCTGAGAAAAGAACTGATTTTAAATCAGTGATATCTCCCTCATCCGAACTTTGATTCAGCCGATTTTTTTTTTGAATTTGGGTATTTTTCCACAAGGAATCTAGATCTGCTATTTGTTTCTGAAAATTTTGCACAAAATTTTTCATATCTGCTCTGAAAACTCGCGGCCCAAAACTCAAAACTTCGAAATCTCCTCTAGTATATTGTTCTCCACTTTGATCACCTTTGCTCTAATACCATGTATAAATTCCCACTTGTAGATCACCTGATAATGCAATAGACTAAAGCAAAATACTTGATCTACTTCTACAACCAATTTAGCGGAAGCTTAATCGAACATGAACAACATCAATAAGAACACATATAACTGATAACAAGGAATCAATCAGACATAACACAGAAGATATAACCCGGGGAAAGCACCAGCCTAAAACCCCAACTCTGTATTATCATACAAGTGTAAATATAACCAGTATTACAAAAAGAATCAACTCAAAAGCTACCCTACTCTCTTTGCAATACCTCTGCTGCTCATAGATAGTCAAAGGCCTCTATCTAACCTCTGGTCTACCCTCCAAGCCTCCTATTTCTTTGTGCAATTTTGTTTTGGGTCTAGTGCAGCCACTTGTGTGACTTCTTCACACACTCACTAACCTCTGATCCAACTATACAGTCCTAAAGGAGATAAGTCCTTCTCATGGATGAGCTTCCTTTATAGGAAAAAAATTCATCCAATTGATAGTACACTGTCCCTTCTCTGATCTCAATTGGGTCTCTGTCTGAACTAACATGCATGAATTATGCATGAGAGAATCTTTAGTTATCTGAAGTGCAACAGTTATATGCAAGCATGCATTAATTAACTGAACTTACTTAATTTAAACAAACTGTTTAAATCAAATATAACTAGACTTGACTCAGTTAACTAAGCCAACTAATTACTACTCAAATTAGAACTCATCCTTATCTCTTTAACTAATGGATAAATTCCTCGATTAATAGAGAAATTGTTGCATGTCCTCACATAGACTTCATGTTTGATTTTTCACAACTAATTAACTCATGGAGAATTAATTAATTTATTTTCAAACAGTTGTTAAGTTCAAATTCAAATTTTACTTCCTATTTTTAGTCCAGGGACTCACTAAAATTGGAATCTATCCTGAAATGCTAAAAATAGCAATTCTATTTTTAGCACTTCCATTTTTCATTCCCTATTGCCCAATCCAGCACTGGTAACCAAACTGCTATTTATAACAGTGCTATTTTTAACACTTTTATTTTTAGCATTTCTTGTTGCCATTTTCAACAACTTGGTGGTATTGGCGGGGGGGGGGGGGCGCCCGATTCCATTCATTGAGTGACACATAGCCTCGGGGGCCCAACGAAAAACAACTCTTTTCGGGTGGGTAACATTTGGATGTTGGGGCTCGTCTGAAATGGATGTGGGTCGTCCAATGTGAAGGGGAGCGATCGTGCGGTGATCGAGCAGTGGAGTTGCACGGAGGGTAGTGGGGGGCCTCGACGGGTAATTAAGTGCAGCAGTCTTAAGTTAATGAGGGATTAAGGCGGGGTTAAGGCGTCGAGGTCATTAGGGGAGGGTTTAATTGGCTTTTAGACTAACTTAATCGCAGATCAATTAGTTAGTGGGTTTAGGTAGAAAATCATAGTTTATATAATTAAAATAGGGTAGGGTTAATTAATATTGCGGGAGTTAAATATACAGGGGAAACAGATTTTTGTTTGGGAATTTAATAAATAAATTAGCAATTAGTAAAATGAGCGGAAAGGGGCATAATACCCTAAGTATATGATATTCCATGTTTTAATACTTTTCCGATGATAACATAAAAACTTAAGATATAGTGTTTTTGTGGGTTTTTGATATGAAAATGATTTATGTGGGGGAATGAACACTTTTCCTAGGTAAAAGTAATTTAACCTTAGGAAAAGAGTATTCTTAGGGAAGATGAATGAACTAAAGGGGGGAATGAATGTTTATGAGGGGGTTTTAGTACTTATTGCCTATAATTCATTGAGCTAAGGGTCCACTCCCTCCAAAAGTCAGAAAAATTCTCTGAGTCTCTTTGACTTAGGGTTTTTAAGTACTTTGATCTTTATTGTGGGAAATTAGTTAAGTGAAAGGTGAAATGAATGAGGGAGGCTAATTAATTGACTTTGATATCCATCTGCATGCTTAAGTGCCCATTCACATTTGGAACTTTTATGAAGAGAATAATAAATATGCTTTTGTCTAATCAATCATCATACTTCTGTAGCCTTTCTAATACTTACCCATCTACTCATCCTACCATTTTCACTTCTCTTTATTAGGGTGCATTTGAGCTAGAAAACCCTTATCAAACATTTTTCTTTCTTTTTACAATAGTAAACTAACTAAATCTACCCATATTACATCTAAGGGCTCAGATTAAATAGTTGAGCTCCTTTTATTTACTCTACCTATCTAATTATCTGCCAAGATTAAACAGTTTGGTCAGATTTTATTCTCTATCTATAGACTTGAAATTGAAACATGAAATAGCCAAGTTTAAACATTTTGATTATCATGGATTGTGGCAAAGATTACAAACTGCACACAATCATTTATTATGCACAAAAAGTAAATAGTAGTGGCATTTTGACTTGCACACTTTCATGGTCCTTTTTCTTTTATTAGGGTTCATATTTTTAATCTTTTATGACCTTTTTTATTCTTTTTGTCCTTTGATTATTCTTTTAGGACATACCCTATTTACATTTTTTAATTTTTTGAATATGGAAAACATTTGTAGAAAGCAAAGGTATGTACATGTTATAGGTTTAATCTCATCCATTCAAAAATTATGACTCCTATTGGTATAGGAACCTAACAGGATGTAAAACTCAACCAATTTCACTCTGTCTTCTATGCTAGCTTGGTTGAAAAATTCAATGAACTGTTTGTAATCTTGAAATGGAATAGAACCATGTTGTGCTAAGGTTTTGATTTGGAATTGCGACCACTTCTCTTTGAGAAAGAGTGCGTAAGACTTGGATGGGTTTCCTTCAACTGCGGCTTCTTCCTCAACCACCTATTTTCTTCCTGTAGTCGGTCCTTCATTGTGGACTCCCTCTCTCTTAGCTCACTTAATTCCTTGCCCATTTCAAGGACATTTTATTCCATGAGGCCCACATCTTCCACCTTTTTAGACTTAGAAATTTGCATCCATCTGTGGGTTCTTCCTCTTTCTGCTTCTAGCTCAAAGAAAAGTGGGACTGCAAATTTTTGGGGAATAATTCTCCCTCCTTCAATGAATTTATAATAGGATCTTAAGCTAGGTTGTGGACTAGGCTCCTGGAGCTCTAGGAAGTCCTTCTAAAATGTTTTTGGGGAAGCTGCTACCTCTTGTAGCTGTTGTGTCACATTTTTCCCCTCATGTTTCTCATTCTTCCCCTCCTATAGCATCCTCTTCTCCTCCTGTAACACACTCTGTTTTTCCTATAACATACTATGCCCCTCTCGTAGCTTCCCCTTTTCTTCTTGTTGGAGGGTGGTTGGTGTCTTGGGTTGTTTTAAGGAGGTTGATTTGGTGGTGGGCCTCCTTACATATGCTATAGGAGTCTTTGTTATGGGTTTTGGAGAGGTGACCTCTTCGATTTTTCTTTCAGTGGGCCCCACCTCCTCTTTCTTGTTTGGGGATTCTTAAATTGTGATAGGGACCTTTGTGGTAGTTGTGTCTTCCCTTGTTTTATCCTGGTGCTTTTCCTGGTCTTAAAATATAGGGGGGCTTGAATTTGTCTCTTCCTTTTAGGTTTGATTGGGGTGCTCAAGGTAGCTAAAGTTGTAGCTACCTATTTTTCAGTGGGTCCTGGAGAAAAAACTTGCTTTCTTTGGGGATATATCTATTATTTGGGCTCAGTAGCCTTCTTAGGACTTGATTTTCCCTGTTTCCCCCCCTCTTCCTCTTCATTTGTTCCTTTCCTACCTCGACCTATGGTTCTTCCACTCTCCTTCCCACATCTATCTATCTTTCCTATTCTTCTGACCCTACTGCTTATTCCTCTCCTGCCCTTGCCCCTTATTCTTCTTCCTCTATTTTCCCCTCTCTTCCTCCAATATTAGAGGTTGGGGTCTCACCTGATGTGAGGGTCTATGTATCAATGAAGGCTTCTCTATCCATGTCTATTAATTTGGACCAAAGGATAGGGATTCTCAATTTGTTCAAGGCATCCACCACTATCAATTTAATGAGGCCATGGTGGCCTAAGTGTTGGTGTTTTCCCTCTCTCACTTTTTGACTCATGTCCCTGATGGACTGCAGGAGGAAGTATGACACACTAAGCCTTTGAGCCAGAGGAAATTCTGCTTGAAATTTGAGAACATGAAGTAATATAAAGTGGTAGGCATATACCACACTCTGCCTTCCCTCACGAGAGATGTATTTTAGGATATTGTAGGCCACCTCATCCCAAGGATAAGGTAGGCTTTCTCTCCTAACTCTATTCTTGTCCTCAACAAAATTTTCATTGGAAGTGAAGAAGTTCTTTTTAGCAGTGACATTGGTGGCTTTGTCTTCTTTGCTCCATTTGATCCCTAGAGGTAGGGTTGTCACTCTGCTAATTAGTTCAATTCAGAGTGAGATAGCTAACCCCCTCACCACAGTGGTGGAACTATCCTATTCTTGTGAGTTCAGGGCCATGGAAAATTCAAAGGAAATGTCATCATCATACCCTTTCAAAAACTCAAAGAATCCTAGCCATTGGTGTCTTCTAAAAATGTCTATCATAGGAGGGTGTAGATGGATTCTTTTGGTATCTAAGGGCTCCCTTCTGTTAAATCCTCCCCCCATCTCTTCTCTATGTTTTTAGCTAAGTGAGGGAGATATACTTATTTTAATAGCTTTAATGTATAATTCAATGGCAACAATGAGTTAAAATTCCTTGTTGATGATAATTGCCTACATTCCCCTTACTTTACAACCCGAAAAGACCTTTCAATTTCACAATTAAAATGCTACTACCTGTAGAATTTGAAGTGCACTTTGAACTCAATATTATGGATGGATGAAAGAGATGGTGGCACTTACTTTTTATCAAGTGGGTTGGGATGAAGGTAATAATTTGGAGACCAATTTATCCCTCTGTAGTGTTCCTTCACCCTTTCAGTCTTCATGTAGCAGTTTCTTGTCCCTCCCATAATAGTTTCATACTTGCCTATATCTCCCTCTTGTACCAATGGTAGAACAAGGTTCAAAACTCCTCGATGAAACCCCGAGCTTGTCCTCTCCTTAAATTTTTTTGAAATAAGTGATTATGCAAAATAATTTGAGCCTCGGTACATAATATGCCATTTTTGGCTTAGGCTTGGATCGCTATGGTGACCTGGTAGTCACACGAGGTTTCCTCTTTTGTACCATTGCCCCCACTTGAAGTAATTATTCCCTCTTTCCTCATAATCACCACCCACTATCTATGATCCCAACTCAACTGATGTGACACCTCCACGTTGCATGAGTGATTACCATCACTTTTAGTTTACTAGCCAAGGGTGGCCAAGTTAACTAACCACCTCCAGCTTATTACAACATCTCCTCTCGACATTTACACATTTTTGTTATTCACACATAGGGAGGAGGTGAAAGCTTGCCATACTTGTGCCCATCTCATGATTGAACTGATGCAGGGATTTTCATGTTGGATCTAGACCACATTATTGTCATCAACTGAGTTGACTTGTTGTGATTCCTTCCCGTGTATTTCTTCATTGCTCCTCATGATATTTGATTGTTGTGTGTGCAGGTACCTTGTTGGTATCCAAGCTACTAATGCTGGTGGAGAGTCCTTCTGGGAGTGTTATGACTACTGCAAATTGGACTCATAAGTTTTCATCAACCCCCTACTGATGAGAAAAAAACATGATTATTTCTTTCTATGATGTGTTCACAGGTTGCTACAAGAGGAGGTCTCCTTCCTGTTGCAGTCCTCTCCTTTTCCTCTGGGGTCTTCAAGCTGAATGGGGGTGGTGAGAGAGGATATAACAGGTCTTGAGGACAATGCTAGGAATTTGAGGGAGTAGTGTAGCTTTTTAGAAATGAAGATGATGTCCTCTATGTGCTTCTCCAAAAAAATTCAACAGGGGAAAGACAGAGTGGAGTAATTTTAGTGGAAAATATTTATTTATTTATGAAATGGGATGGATGGGTGATAGATGGATGGTGGAACATGGTGGGGGAACCTCACTCATTATTTTCAGGGTCATGTTGGGTTTTCCTTTTCCTCAAATCTCCCTCATGTAGCTTTTTAGAACCCTCTTGTAGCACTATAGTACCTTCCTGTAGCATTTACAGGTCCTTCTTGTAGTAGTCCAAAGAGGGGGTGAAACTCGAATTTTGGGCTAATGGGACGGTAGAGAGGGGTGATCACATGAGTGTGGATGATGGATATGAAGTGGATGGATGGATGAGTGAAGGGAATCTTGAGAATTTTGGCCCTGTAGCCATGGAATCTTCCACTGTCTTTAATCCTGCAAAATGATTAAAAAAAATTAGCAGACATGGTGTAGATCCATTTATTGTTTTTCTTGTTTTTTTTTCTTTCTTTTTTTTCCTTTTTTTTTTTTTTAGACACACAGGCTGCCTTAGAGGAGGTTTTCAATCTGTATGCCTCCCCTACATTCCCTCAAGAGATGTTTTCACCTAGGGATCTTTATTATTTTTCTTCTCCTTTTTTTCCTCCTGGGCTTCCTATGAGAGGTTTTCAACCCAAGAGTTGGCCTCAGATGCCTTCTAAAGGTTTTCATCTAGGTCTTTTATTTTCTTTTATTTTCCTTTTTTCTCTTTTCATCTTTTTTTTTCTTTAAAAAAAATAAAAAAAATCTAGAAATGCTATGGAATGGAAGCTATGACACTTCCAACCACATTAACTTTTCTGTTGATTGTACTAATGAATTCTTCCTTAGACATAGGTTTTCTATATATATTCAGCCTGTAGCCATTGAAAAGCAAGGGAACCCTTCCTCGTCAATGGTCCTGATTTGAAAAAATCCATTTTCATGACATTTTTCTATCAGGTATGGGCCTAACCATCTTGTCATCAGTTTTCCTTTGAAATCATTGAACCTAGAATCATATAATAATTCCCAATCCTCTTCTTGAAAACACTTTTTCTTGATATGCCTATCAAGCTAGACCTTCCTTTTCAATTGTATAACTTCAGTGTGTAGGAGGGCTTGCATTGTGAACTCATCCAAGCCATTCAATTGGAGGATCCTCTCTTTCTATGTTTTGCTGACATCTAAGTCCAATTTGGATGCCATTCTCAAAGTATTATACTCAAACTCAATAGAAAGCAGAGATTTCTTTCCATAAACCATATCATATGGAGTGAACCCCAGAGTTGTCTTGAAAGTGGTGATATAGGCCCAAGTGGCCTCCAATAACCTATATTCCCAATCTCTCCTTCTGCTACTCACAACCTTGGTGAGGATGCTCTCCAATGCCCTATTTGTAACCTCTACTTACCCGTTTTCCTGAGGGTGATAGGCAATAGATGTTTTGTGTTTGATATGATGCTGACTTAGAATATTCTTGATCAGATGTGATGTGAATTGAGCTCCCTAATCGGTGGCTATCTCCCTGGGGTACTGATCTAGGGGGCTCCAGAGACCCACATAGGACAAAGAGGAGTTATGGAAGCTTAAAAATCAAAGTGATCATAATGCCTTCGAACTAGGACCAAAGTGTAGATCTCATCATCCTGATCATGGCAGTGTGAATGGTTCGTCAAACCGAGTCCATATGCGAAAGTTAGAAGCAGTCAAAGTTGGATTGACTTTTGCTGACTCGGCAGGCTTAAGGAGGCCGCAATTTCGACCTTTCCAGCGAACGAAATCTGGCCAACTCCTGCCAGATTCTGGGCGAATTTGTGGCCCGGTTAAAAAGACTCCTTCGGCCAAATTTCAAAATTTTCGAAATTTTCGTTATTATATTAAAAAATAATATAAAAATAATATAAAAAAGGGGAGGTGGTGGGCGACCACCCCTACCACGCCATGCCTCTCCATAACTATACACCAAATGTGGAAGGTGAGGCTGGCGAGAATTGAACCCGCTCGGCCCACGTGGACTGACCCCCACTGAGCGGCCCCATATGAACCATGGATTAAACAACGAACCCCTCATATAACACACAGTTATGTAATGAACCATCATACCACCAATCATCCACGTACAACGCGTCCACCAAAAATTTAAAGCGCTAGGAATAAAATGGTTGTGGGAGATAAGGGGCGGTCTGCCCAATGCAGACCCCACCCCCAAAAAAGAAAAACCATGCGATTTTTGGGAGGCGAGATTTGATCCCCCAACCTCCCCTTAGCTAATTACTTCTTTTTACGAACAGGCTAGTGGGGCCTCTTTGCAAATTCCGCCTAGAAATTTGTATATAAACCCAACGTTTGCCTAGTGTGCCCAAGCATGGAGAAACCAGGAGTGGGCATGGATTTCGAGACAGAGGAGGCAGAATATTCTTTGATGCCCAAAGATTCTCCGGGGAGGTAAAAAATATTTTTTTCGGAACATAGTCAAGTTTACAGTTGTTTTTCAGGGTTTTCCACAGGGATCGCAATGGCAAGGTCAGATTCACCTTTTGAGTTTCAGATTTCCAGTCCACCAATGGAGCAGAATATTTGAGGAATCTAGGGGGAATCTAAAAGATTCCTTGAGCCCCAGATTCTCAACTTCTCAGAATTCAGATTTTGGACAATCGATTTTGCACTATTCGATGCCACAAATATGATGGTGCATTCAGATTTCTCATTTGATCATTCTATTCTTCAGCCACTTTCCTAAGTGGAATGTAGGTGTCAGCATTCATGTGCGAGCAGTGATTTCCATGCAATTGATGCCGTGAGATCGATGGTCCGAGCAGCTTCAGAAGTTTGTCATCTACTTCTTCAGATGGCCCCTGGTTGTGAGGTATATGCAGTGTGTTCATGTACTTATTTTGCTATGCATTGTGCTACACAGCTCCCTATTTGATGCTTGATGTGGGATCTTGTTTATTACTTTTTTTCATGATTCCTGCTTGATGTGACGCGGAATCGTCTATGTGATGTACTTGTTTTCATGATTCTTCATGTTATGTTTTGAGATCCCTTTGTTGTATGTTGATGGAATACTCATGTTGTCGTCATGCATGTTTGCATTGAGATCCCTTTTATGCCATGTTGGTGGGATGCTCATCATGCATGAGTTTTTGTGTCATACTGATTGGAGTCTTTTGACTGAGAGTTCCTATAGTGGAACATCTCATGGTGCCACTCCTGCGTGAGGGAATTTTCCTAGTAAGATAACGACATCACTTCTTATGTACATCATTACTATTGACAACACTTAATGCAGTGACCTACACCATCTTGACACCGAGGCCCAAAGACGTAGTCCCTCCTGGACGAACTCCGTTATCAATGGCTTATGTTTTCATGTGTTGATTCTTGTCATGTTCCTCTTCTTTACAACATGCACATGTATTCGCTTCTGTTCTTTTAAAAATGAAATTTGACACATCACGAAAGTAAAAGGTCTTGGAAGGGTCCTTTGTCACACCTAGACCTAGATCAAGTGGTATCAGAGCAGTCTTTGCGTTGATGTGAATTGCAACGTGAACAATGGAACATGCAACGATAGAGGATGAAAACCGATGTATGAGACCATGATCAAAATTTCCAAAAGGGTGGAAATAATGTATGAAACTCTATAGAAAGAGACAGAAGAAAAGGAGCGATTGCAGCTTCAGTTGCGAGCCACGGAAGAGGCCCTGGAAGAACTAAAGCACAACAAGCTGAATCCTCAAACAGAGAACGTTGAATTGAAGATGCTTCTGCATGAAGAGAAAGAGGAAAAACATAGTTTGGTACGAAAGCTGCAAACAAAGGACGAGGCCTTGGAAAAGCTGCAGCATGACCCATGTGAGGTAAAAATTAGTTCTCTGAATTCATGTATGTGTCGTGATGATGATTTCGCTATTTTTGAAAATCATACCACAGGAATTGGCTCCAAACTGTTGAAGAAAATGGGGTATGAAGGAAAAGGCTTGGCGTTAATGGCCAAGGCATTGTCAACCCCATAAAAGTGGTGGAATTACCTCATTAGATAGGACTTGGGTATGTCAGAAAGGAATTTGGGGAATGCGCCAGGACAGCTAGCGAACCACCAACAACAGATGATGAGAAACCCTCATCAGTTCTTTCCAAATTGACAAAGGAGGTAAAAGATGTTGATTTCCTTTCAGTTCGTCTTCACATAGTATGATTTTTGTGGGAGATTTGGAGATCCCAGTTACCGGGACAAACATGAGGCTCCTTACCAAGACGAAGCACGAGAAGGAAGAAGAACTTGGTGTTAATAACCAAGGCATAACTCAACTATTGGAGGTTGGGCATAGACCTCAATTTGCAGGCTCAAGATACACCAAAGGAGAATGCTCAAAGGTGTCGTATGCTTCCGAGACATCGTCGAAATCGTCCAGGAAAGAGAATGATGGAACCCATCCCCATCATCCCATGGCAGTTTCCATTGTAGGGAAAGAGCTGAGACAAGCTCTCATCACCATGCTTACACCAGAGATGGCAAGGAAAGGTATAACCACTCTCAACATTCAAATGTTCATTTCGATTATGATCATGTTGTTAATGATAAACGTAAGACATGGAATCGAAAAAAATGCACCTTTTGTGGATTACATAACCATACATTTTCTAAGTGTTGGAAAAGAATGGCAGCACACAAAAGGATGAGGCGTGAAAGACCCTCTCAACAGCAGATAAAGAAACATGTTAAGCATATATGGAGGAAGAAAACCTATTGCAATCATTGCGATAGAAGTGGCCATCAAAGAGCCACTTGTTGGAGGCTCCATCCAGAGCAACGCCTTAAAGGCAAAGCGTTGGTGCATGAACCAGGTGAAGCAGTTATTTGACAAGCAAAACTACCACAAGGAGGTGACCCATTCACATTGATAAGTGAAAAATGGTTTCTAGATATGTTAGCAGCTCATGGTCGTGCTTTTGTAAATCATTTGTTGCATTTTAAAATGTAAAAGTGATGATGTGTTTTCCATCACATGTTCAGCAACAAGGATGTCTGGTCTTATTTTGAGTTGCATGATAAACTGTGAAAATGATGTCGTGTTTCCATCACTTGTCAAAATAATGGTGTATGGCCTTATTATTGTAAATCATGTGTTGCAGTGATGATGTGTTTTCCATCACTTGTTGAAGCAACAATGATATGTAGGCCTTGTTGTCATAGCTGGGCTATTGTTTCCATCTTGATGTAAACTTGACCACCGAGTGTGTGTTATAAACTCGTGGCAAATATGGGATGCTTGGGTCATTAGTTGGTCATGAAAGTCAAGCATGTAATTTGCCAAAACAATGTACTACAGGTTGCAGACGTTGCAGGTGTCGGTTCATCGCTTAAGGCTCCGAAGAACAAAGGTGATGGAGATGGAAGCGAGACTTTTCAGGACGCTTGTGATGTAGACAAGGTACAAAGAAGTTGCAGATCATTTTTCATGCTTTTGGAGGACCAAAAGCTCCTCAATGGGGAGGATTGATTCAGGTGGCTCTAGAGACCCACACAGGACAAAATAGGCTTGTGGAAGCTCAAAAATCAAAGTGATCAGAATGCCTTCGAACTAGGGCCAGAGCATAGATCTCGTCATCCTGATCATGGCAGTGTGAACGGTTTGTCAAACCAAGTCCGTATGCGAAAGTTATAAGCAGTCAAAGTTGGGTTGACTTTTGTTGACTCGACAGGCTTAAGGAGGCCACAATTTCAACTTTTCCGGCGACGGAATCTGGCCAACTCCTGCTAGATCCCAGGCGAATTTGTGGCCCGGTTAAAATGACTCCTTTGGGCAAATTTCGAAATTTTCAAAATTTTCGTTATTATATTAAAAAATTAAAAATATATATATATATATATAAAAGGGAGGTGGTGGGCCACCACCCCCACCACCCCACGCCTCTCCATAACTGTACACCAAACATGGAAGGTGAGGCCAGTGAGAATTTAACCCGCCTGGCCCACGTGGGCCAACCCCCACCGGGCGGCCCCATATGAACCATGGATTAAACAACGAACCCCTCATATAACACACAGTTATGTAATGAACCATCATACCACCAATCACCCATGTATAATGCGCCCACCAAAAATTTGAAGTGTCAGGAAGCAAATGGTTGCGGGAGATAAGGGGCAGGCCACCCAATGCGGACCCGGCCCCGACAAAAGAAAAATCGTGCAGATTTTTGGGAGGCGGGATTTGATCTCCCAACCTCCACTTAACTAATTACCTTTTTTACCAACGGGCCAGTGGGGCCTTTTTGTAAACTCCACCCAGAAATTTGTATATAAACCCAACGTTTGCCCAGTGTGCCCAAGCATGGAGAAACCAGGAGCAGGCACAGATTTCGAGACAAAGGAGGCATAATATACTTTGATGCCCAATGATTCTCCGGGGAGGTAAAATTTATTTTTGTTGGAACATAGTCAAGTTTACAGTTGTTTTTCATGGCTTTCCGCAAGGATCGCAATGGCGAGGTCGTATTCACTTGTTGAGTTTCAGATTTCTAGTCCACCCATGGAGTAGAACCTTTGAGGAATCTAGGGGGAATCTAAAAGGTTCCTTGAGCCCCAGATTCTCAACTTCTCAGAATTTAGATTTTGGACAGTCAATTTTGCACTATTCGACGCCACAAATCTGATGGTGCATTCAGATTTCTCATTTGCTCATTCTATTATTCAACCACTTTTCTAAGTGGAATGCAGGTGTCAGCATTCATGTGTGAGCAGCCATTTCCATGCGATTGATGCCGTGAGATCGATGGTCCGAGCAGCTTCAACAGTTTGACATCCGCTTCTTCAGATGGCCCTTGGTTGTGAGGTATATGCAGTGTGTTCATGAACTTCTTTTGCTAAGCATTATGCTGCACAAATCCCTGTTTGATGTTTGATGTGGGGTCTTGTTTATTACTTGTTTTCATGATTCTTTCTTGATGTGATGTGGAATCGTCTATGTGATGTACTTGTTGTCAAGATTCTTCATGTTATGTTTTGAGATCCCTTTGTTGTATGTTGATGGGATACTCATGTTGTTGTCATGCATGTTTGCATTGAGATCCCTTTTATGCCATGTTGGCGGGATGCTCATCATGCATGAGTTTTTGTGTCATACTGATAGGATTCTTTTGACTGAGAGTTCCTGTGGTGGAACATCTCGTGGCGCCACTCCTACATGAGGGCATTTTCCTAGTATGATAACGACATCACTTCTTATGTACATCATTACTATTGACAACACTTAATGCAGCGACCTACACCATCTTGACACCGGGGCCCGGAGACGTAGTCCCTCCTAGACGAACTCCGTTATCAACGGCTTATGTTTTCATGTGCTAATTCTTGTCATGTTCCTCTTCTTTACAACATGCACATGTATTCACTTATGTTCTTTTAAAAATGCAATTTGACACATCACGAAAGTAAAAGGTCTTGGAAGGGTCCTTTGTCACACCTGGACTTGGATCAGGTACCCAAATTTGTAGAAGATACTTTCCGTTAAGAACTAAACCATTTTCTCCTTTGTTGCTTCTTTGACAACCTTTGTTTTAGCTCACTTTGTCAAGTAATCAATGCGCACAATGACATACTTTTTCTGCCCTAATGGTGGATTAATTGGGCCAATGAAATTCATGCCCCACTTTTCAAATGGATCCAAGGACACCTGAGGTTGTAGAGGAATTTCATCCCTAGGTGTGGATTTTCCCATCCTCTCGCACTAATCACACCTACTAGTATAACTTCTTGCATCTTGGTGGAGAGAGGATCAATAATAACTAGCTTGTAGAGCTTTGAAAGTTTTTCTCTTGGCAACAAAATGACCTCCATAGGGCCCATCATGGCAGGCCAAGAGGATGTCAAAGACTTCCTCTTCCTGACACATCTCCTTAAGATCTGATCTGGTCCTAGATTGAAGAGATTGCCCTCAATCCAAGTGAAAGGGGCGCTTTTCCTTACAATTATGCTCTTCTCCCTAAATGACAGATTTGGGGGAAATTTTGAAGCAACCAGGGAGTTGGCTATGTCAGAAAACCATGGAGAGAGCACTGATATAGAAAATAGGTGCTCATCTAGAAGTTGATCATGGACCATCCTTTCATCACTTGCAGGCAAAGAAAGTCTAGACAAAAAATCTGCAACTACATTTTCTTTTCCTGGCTTGTCAATAATAGTTAAATAGAACTATTGTAACAATAAAAACCATCTAATGATTATAGAATTCACTTCAGGCTTATTCATCAAATATTTAATAGTTGCATGGTCAGTATGCAAAAAATTTTGGTATCCAATGATGTAGTGTCTAAATTTGTTTGAGTGTACAGAAACTAAGAGTTCTTTCTCAATTACAGTGTAGTTCAATTCAGCCTTAGACAAATTTTTACTAATGAAATAAATGGCATAGGGTAACTTATCAGCTATTTGTCACAAGGCTTCCCCCACAACTTTGTCAGATGCATAATGTTATGAAACCAACTTAAGAAAAGATAGAAAAGATAGATCAACACCTTAGAATTCAGCCTCTTCGAGGGGGCAACCTCCTTTACATTACATAAATGAACAATTCTTGGATGATACAAATGAAAAGACCTCATTTCTATATATAGGAGTCTAAGGGGTCATAACATAATCAAAGCCGACATAACAATAATAATGTAAGGGCACAATAATAACAATAGTGGGCTTCTATGTGGCACAATAGTAACAATATGGGCACTACATGGGTACATCAATATAATAAGTGGGTTGTACTAATAACAATAAGGGGTTACACTAGTAGTATAGGGGCCTAACATGCCCCTCTCCTTCTAAAAGCGTTGTCCTCAATGCTTGAGTAGTTCTTGATGCTTGTGTATAAAATTCTTGTCCTCCCATGTGGAATCTTCGGCAGGTAAGTTCTTCCACTTGATGAGATACTCTGAAATTGATCGATTTCGTAGCTGTCGGGTTCTTGTTTCTATGACTGCTCCAAGTTCCAATATGATTTTTCCTTCTTCTTCAATTTCTGGCAATATTGTTTGAATTGGGATCTTTTGAAACTTTTGAATAAATGGCCATACTTCTTCGTCCTTCTTCCATTCATCCCTTGCTTCGTTTATCCAATCTGGTTGGATAATAGAAATAACACAAAACAATGCTTCCACATCCTCATCCTTGAAGAGTCTTCCCGTTCGGTAAGGTCGCCATTTTTTAAGTGCATGTAGTATTGCCAACATTTCCTTCTCATAAATAGCTTGCTTGAGATGTGGCAGTAAAAATACCCAATCACCTACATCAAAACATTTTTCACTACGATGTTGATCTACCTATTGTTTCATTTGATTTTGCACTGAAGTGGTGTTATCCTTTAAAAGTTGGAGAACTTGTTGTTGATGCTCGATGTGATCTTTCTCTGCTTGAACCTTTTTCTTCTTGATATATCCTTCTATCTCTAGATTTTGAGGAGTGGTAATTTCTTCCAATCCTTTACAAGATATGGTCGGATTCATTTCTTGATGCTCGATGTGATCTTTCACTTCTTGAACATTTTTATTCTTGATATGTCCTTCTATCTTGATAGTTTGAGGAGTGGTAATTTCGACCAATGAATTACAAGATATGGTTGGATTCATTTCTTCTTTCTCGATGTTATCTTTCACTTCTTTCACCTTTTTCTTCTTGATATGTCCTTCTATCTTGATAGTTTGAGGAGTGGTAATTTCGACCAATGAATTACAAGATATGGTTGGGTTCATTTCTTCTTTCTCAATGTGATCTTTCACTTCTTGCACCTTTTGCTTCTTGATATGTCCTTCTATCTTGAGAGTTTGAGGATTGGTAATTCTTGCCAATGCCTTACAAGATATGGTCTGATTCATTTCTTCTTTCTTTGGGGTGGGGTCCTGGTGTATATCTTCTTCTTTTGATGTTTCTTGATCCTTTTCTTCCTCCTCTTCATATTCTAGGTAAAATAATTTCCTCTCAGCACAATTATGACCTTTAGTGCATTTGCTATCACAATTGTAACAAAGCCCTTTTTCTCTCTTTTCTTCCAATTGTTGTGGTGTAACCCTTGTAGGTTGTGGAAGGCTAGAAGAAACAACACTTCCACCTTTATAGTTGTGAGGGGTATGCTTCTTGGTTTCCATAATTTTTCTTTCCACTATGTCACAAAGCCCTTTTACTCTTTCCAATTGTTGTGGTGTTGCTCTAAAGAAGGTGTTGCTCTTTGTATCCTCATAATGTGCTATCATTTCCTCCGTGAAAATTGACCACGTAACAAGTCTTTTATGAGAAAAAAGCCCTTCATACCATAAAAATTGATCCGGTTCTAAATATTAAGATGCAATACATACCTTTCGTAACAGTGGTACACCATGTAAGTCAAAATATTGCTCCATCTGAAGTATCCAATTTACCGGATCCTTGCCATCAAACTTCCTCATCTTGCTTTTTCTTGATTTTAGGAGCTCGATCTTGAAATGACTGTAACTCTGTACTTTTGGATCTTTAAGTTCTGAAATTGCAACCTGTAGTAGCCCTCTTTGTGCTCTTTCCAATGCCACAAGTCTGATCCAAATTGGATTCTCCAAGGAAGAGTTATGCGAAATCTCACACAGTGACTTGATTATAGACTAGTTCAGTAGAGAGAACTTGTACGACGTGCCACGAGTCACTGTTTCAACCTTTGGATCTGAAAAATGCATAAAAAAAACTACAGACTGTCCTCTTTCTGTACCTTCTTACTAAATTTCAATCTGATCCTCAGAGAGAAAGTTATGACGATTTTCCCCAAGTCACCTATTTGGAATGTAATTCAGGAGTCTGCAAAAAGACCAACTTCCTCATATCATATCTCCGCAAATATAGCCTTAAAAGCTCTGAAATTCGGAACCGAGGTTCAGCGCGATTTCTTCTCAAATGGGTTTTTTTTGCAACTTCTGAAACGTCGCAGAAAAGAAGTTATAGCGAAAAATCCACGATGACCTGTTTGGAGCAGCGAAACCCTAGAATCCAAAGCTCTAATCCCAAATGTTATGAAACCAGCTCAAGAAAAGATAGATCAACACCTTAGAATTCAGCCTCTTCGAGGGGAAACCTCCTTTACATTACATAAATGAACAATTCTTGGATGATACAAATGAAAAAACCTCCTTTCTATATATAGGAGTCTAAGGGGTCATAACATAATCAGAGCCGACATAACAATAATAATGTAAGGGCACAATAATAACAATAGTGGGCTTCTATGTGGCACAATAGTAACAATATGGGCACTACATGGGTACATCAATATAATAAGTGGGTTGTACTAATAACAATAAGGGGTTACACTAGTAGTATAGGGGCCTAACACATAAACATGGATACGGAAAGGTAGAGCCCAATTTGGGCCCCTAATTATGTGTGTAGTGGTTAATTTCTCTTTCAAAATCTTAAGGGTCTCTTGGCAACTATTTGTCCAAAATAATTATGGGTCCTTGGACAGCAATCCAAATAATGGTGAATACACTTAAAGTCCTTGATAAACCTCCTATAATATCCATCTAAGCCCAAGAAACTCCTAACATCCCTCTGCTTTTGAGGAGTAGGGACCCTTTTGATGATGGCAATATTATTTGGGTCCACTTGTATTCCCTCCTGAGATATTGAATGACCAAGGACAGTCCCTGCATTCATTAAGAATTCACATTTCTCTGGAATAAGAGAGAGGTTCATTTCAATGCATTTCCTTAGTACTTTTCCTAGGTTAGAGAGAGCCTCCAAGAAGTCACACCCATAGGGAGTGAAATCATCCATGTAGATCTACACGGAGTCATTGAAAAGCTCAACAAAGACGCTTAGAACTGTGCTTTGAAAAGTGGCAGGGGAATTTCATATGCCAAAAGCGAGGACCCTATAAGCAAAGGTACCCTAAGGACATGTGAATGTAGTTTTTTCCCGATCCTCAGGGTTGATCTGGATCTAATAATAACCACTGAATCCATCCAAGAAAGAGAAGAACTTCTTCCCTGCAAGATCATCTAAAACTTGGTCAATGAAAGGAAAAGGGAAATGGTCCTTCTTGGTGGCTTTTTTCAATTCTCTATAATCCACATAGATCCTCCACTTCCCATTCTTCTTTGGGACCAAAACTAGAGGGGACACCCATTCACTATCTGAGATGGGGTATATGAACCCTGCATCCAACAACTTTTGCAATTCTTCCTTTACTATGTCCTTGAGGGATGGGTTCATTCTCCTCTGCAGTTGGTGCACATTTTTTCATCTGTCTTTGATGTAGATGTGATGAGTACAAACTGAGGGATGCACCCCCTTCATTTCTTTATAGTTCCAAGAAAAGGCATCTAAGTGTTCTCTCAACACCTTTCACAACTTCTCTTCTTGTTAGGCTGAGAGAAAGGGGCTAATCTTCAAGGTTCTAGGTGGACCAAATTTGACCACTTTGACATGGGCAGGACTTGGTCAACTAAGTATAATCGAGCCCAAGGACTGCTCTCAGAATCTTTCACAAGCTCATCAAGAGGCATGGTATTGGGGGGTTGGTTCTGGAGGATCTGGTCAATGAGGTCATATTCATCAAGTTTCCCCCCTCCTATAACAACATCTAGGGTATAAATTGGATGGGATGTTGTATGATATACTTTATATTCCTCCTCCTCTTCTAGCCACAAGGGTATGTCATGCTCAATGGATGGTTGAGCAAGAGGGTACAATACCAATTTTTTGGACAAAAGCCCATTCTTAATGGTCATGTTCCCGACCCTACAACTAATGTAAGCATCAACAATGGCTAACCATGGCCTTCCCAAGATGAGAGGATAACCATTGAATTTTGTTTTGGGCTAGAGAACCAAGAAGTCAGTAGGATATTGCCAAAAGTCAATGGAGACCATTACATCCTCAACAAATCCCTCAGGAACCTCTATGGCTCTATCTGCATGTTGAAACACTGTAGTGGTCTTTCTTAAGGCTCCTTGGAGGTTTAGTTTCAACATGCTTTCTTTATTCATCACATTGATGGAAGCCCCAAGATCAATTAGGGTATGAGGGGCAATGATGCCATCAATGTGCACTTCTACTACTGGAATTCCAGGGTCTAAATATTTTGGACAAATCACTCTCCCCAACATCAAATCAGATAATTTACCAATAAAATTGATACTGGGGGTGTCTCTTTTTCTCCTCCCAGAGTGTTTGAAACATTTCTCCTTGATAAGATGATTATAGATGGGAACATCCTTAATAGCTTAGAGGAGAGATATTTTAACACAGAATCTTCAATTCTCTCAGAAGTTCAGTCTCTTTTGGGGTGTACTGGTTAGGATGAATCAATCTCTAAGGAAAAGGAGGTGGATTTACTTGAGGGTACTCTATTCCTTTTCCTCTTCAATTTTTTTAGGTGGAGATGGAGGTTGGTTATCTGGAAGCACTCTTCTGTACCTCAGGTTGATTTCTTGAATATCCACAACATAGGCAGGGTACGATGTCTCTCCACTATAGCCCTATTGTGCTTGCTTGTTATTCAAGTTCAAATCAGGTTGAGAAGACATCTGAGGTTACTTGGGTGGAGAAGGATGAGTAAGTTATGTTTGAGGTGGAGGTGGAGGTAGTAAAGTAGGAGGTTGGTTGAGTTGAGGCCTCCACCCTTGTGATGGGTTATTCCATGGAGGAGGTTGAGAAGCATATGGCTGAAATGGTTGATTGAAAATATGGGGAGGATATTGAGGAGCATAAGACCAAAAAGGAGGTGTGAACCATGATGGATGAGTGGAAGAGTAAAAGGGTGGAAAGGGTGCATTCTAGTTGGGATGGTAATAAGAGTAAGATGCACCTTTCATGCCCTGCTGCTATGGCCAAGGTCCTTGAGTCCTCCTTTGATTTATAAAGAAAAGTTGCTCAGCCACACCTTCTTTCCTTTGGTATACAACTTTTAAACTAGACAAAGAAGGAAATTTATCTATGGCATGGTTTTCCTCACAAACTGAGCAGACCTCTATGAAATTTAATGGGCATTCATTTTTTGGGTGCCTTCTAGTGCATTTGGGGTAGAAAATAGCTAGGGATCTCTTTGCTTCCTCTTGTATCCTCTTGATTTGCATGGTGTCCATTTGAAAAGCAAAGGTATGCAACATTTCACTTTTAAATTCCTCCAATGTGTTCCAAATCTCATTCTTGATGGATGTTGTGGAAGGATAGGAGTTGGCAAGCCTTGACTAGCTATACCCTTCTTCCTAGCAACCCTGGAGTGATTTTTAAATTTTTTTTGATGTCATCATAGGATAACTGATAGATGTCCCCCCCACACAACATCTTGAGGGTTTCCAGCATGTCCTCCCTAATCCATCAGAGAAGAAATTGCTTGAGTGATTCAGGATCAAGGGTGCATCTATCCCTCCTATAACTGAGTTGAAATCTCTCCTCATAGTCCTCTAGGGATTCATGAGGTCGAAGAGTCATTCTAAAGATTTATTCCTTTGTTTCTTTGGACCTACAATATTCCCTGTAATTTTTATTAAGGGCTTGCTACATTTGAGACCAGGTAGTGATGATATCCCTAGACAAACCCATAAACTAGCAGAAGGATACATCCTTCAGGGTAGATGGGAATAACTTCAGATTTTGATCATCAGAGACATAGTCATAGGTCCTACAAACAAAAAAACATTCAAACATAAAAGTATTAAGATCCTCAGAGGTTAAGCCATGGAGGTGTGGAGGGAAGTAGGGCTTATATTCTTCATTTTGGCCTCTCCATTGGTATCTCTGATAGGGAAAATCTAATTTTTCTTGTTTTTAGCCATGGTTTGGGTAGGTGAAATGGGTTCTTCTTCTTCCCCAATAGGTTCTTCAAAGATATCAGGTTACTCACCTAAAGGCTCTTCTAACTCCCCTGTAGTCAGAGGGGGAGATGATAGTCACCAAAGAAGAGTGAAGGTTCACTATTTGAGGGCATGGGGGTGTTTGGTAAGAATTTTCCTTGAGTATCTCTATTCCTAGGGGCATGAAAGATTTTTTATTTTCTTCTTTTACATCATTTTTCTCAAAATTGAATGCAAAACATAAAATAATGATTAAGAAGAAATAAAATCTACCTAGACAACTCCCCGACCACGATGCCAAAAAGTGATGAGCCCTGATATTGCACCAAGAGTGCTACGACTCCCAAGGGCTCCTCAACTCTATTTATCAACCTGAGGTTTGTACAAACTTTGAGGTGACAATGATATATACACAATAGATGAGATTCTACTCATGCCTCCCTCAACTAGTACATTTGATCAATAGGGCTCCAAGACCATTGTTTCTACTGAATTAGAAGGAAACTAACTAATGAAGGTGCAATTCAAAAGCTAGCTCTAATGATAAAAAGGAAAATGTTTTTTAAACCTCAACTTGTAAATGTTATTAACTTGTAAATGTTATTGAATCAATTCATGAAAAGACAAGAGCTACACTACTTGCAGAAAGGGAACTAAATTATCTTGCAATCAACCATATAAATACCAAATCTACTTGCAGACAAGAAACTAACCTACCAAATCATAACTCAAGATTCCATGCATCATCTATCTAGCTCACACTTGCATATAAATCAATGTTCTATTTGTGTTAAATATGTGATAAAGAAACTAATGCTATTCTATTTTGCAGTGAAGGAAAATGATGGTTGGAATGGCCTAGGTGCTTCCCTTAATCATGGAGTCACAAATGGGGTTCAACCTTCTTCTAAACTAAGTCAAAATTGCATCAAAGTTCAAAACATATGGTGAAACAGGCTGCTACAGGTGCCTTGTATTGCTACAGGAAGGCCTATAATGCTACAGGAATGTTGTCGAGAAGGTTTAGTAGATAGGAATGATAAGTTCAAGGGATAGTAAGGTAGATGGAGGTTGGGGTGGATGGATGGAAGGTGTCCAAAACCCCAAGCCAAGCTCAGAACCTTAGGACGGCTTGTTTTGCACTAGGAGAGCTGCTCAGTGTGACCTAAGGGAATGATCTCAAGAACATAATTTGGGATTCATCAAAGAGGGTGATGGAGATGGTGAAAGGTCCCTTTCCTGCAGATCCAGACATCCCTGCAACATCACATGCACATACTCTTTTATCATTGACAAAAGGAAATAACTAATAGTGGAAAAGATCAGTTGAATTTAATTGCCATCTAATCTATACCAAAAACTTTGATCTAGTCAATAAATCAATTCCTAAGCTACAATAAGCACATGCAAAACAAGATGAATAACATAGACCTTCTTCCAAGAAATCATAAACATAGTGATTTTGAACTATGATTGTATATTCTTCCATTCATGCTCTCATGAGAGAGATGAGGTAGAGGTTGCAATCACAAGATTTTTGAGGGGTTATGTTCTAATGAAATGCAGAAAAATAATAAGAACTCTAAGCTATAAAAAAAATACCAATACATAAGAGGGACCTAAACCATTGGGGTTGGGCCCAAACCCAAGACCCTCAGCCCTCTGGAACTAACTTAGTGATTAACCAATAAGAAACTTCTCATTATCATTGTAGAAATGTCAAATACATCACATAACTAATCAAAAATAATAGTATCAAGAGCTTAAGCTTGATAACTTCCTCGTTGAAAACAAATTTCGAATCCTAATGAGATATTTTTCATGTTTATTTATACAAGAGGGTAACTACTAACAACTCCCTAGAAAATAGGAATGACTGTCTCCGAAAAATCAAGAAGGGTGGATCTTGATCTTCTTTAACTGCACTTGCTTGGTTGCTAATGACCTTGTGCTGATGAGAGAAATTGTGGTGATCTTGGCTAATTGAGGGAGTTAAGGAGGTGGAAAACTTCCTAGAATATCTCCCTTCTATCTACTTCAAGCTCCTGCATTGAAATCATCTAACAAATGCTCCATTTCATGGATTTAAACCATATTAGGCCACATTACATAGAAAAACCTATTTTACCCCTCTCACTGAGAATAATATAATAAAAATTGTAAATAAATGTGAGAAAGAGATAGTTCTAAATCTGGAGGATGGCTTTATCACCCCTATGATGTACCTATTAATGAGCCTCATCACATTGTTCATTGAATTGGTGTTATGGATGAACAAGGAGGTTCTGTACATCTTGAATTTGTTGTATGTCAAGTATTTTACTCCATATTGGTTGTTCTGGCCTTTTAGCCTTCCTTGGCTCTTTCTAGGTGTGAAAAATCATATTGAAACTAATGTTTATGGTCTTGTGAATGTTATTTGCTGGGTGGAGTATTGTGGTGCCCTACTCTCAGTGTGGAGTTTAATTTTGAGTGGTGAATTTCATGAATCAAGGGACCCAGGTGGACTTCCCTACTGTGGGTGCTCTATAATATATTTTGGTGCTATAATTATCTTTGATAGGAGCTCTGACTTATGTACATAGAGTACTAGTTAGAGAGAGCATATTGGTAGGAGTGGTTGTTACAAGGGACTCTTTGTGTGGTATTCGGTATATGTTGTGAGAGGTTGGTGCAATGGGTGGCACTTAGGGCCATCTTCATATTGTTTTGAAGATATATTGAGAATGCCCAGTCATTGTGGACACGTGAGAAGAGGGGTTAGGTGTAGTGACAGAGATCAATCATCTTGGCTAAGTAGACTAGACTCTTCTTTGGGTGAGGATGTAGTTCCTGAGTCATCAAGGCCACCTAATTCACCCGAGTCTGCTTTTATCCAGATGGATTTGGGGATCAGATTAGGAAACTAATAATGTTAATGGTGTAACTCACCACAAATAGACACAAAGGTAGAAACACAATCACATCATTTTTAAACGAATTACAAAGGAATTAGTGGTGCATACAAGATATATTTACCATCATGAAAAAGGGTCAGTGGCATCTTCAGGAGAAGCTAGAGAGAATGGAGGGCTGCTTTGCCCATATGAAGAAACATGTGCACTATGAATTCAAACCTCTGCCATCTCCTAGTTTGCATCCATAAAACCCTGCTCCTATATCCTCTTCAGACTCATAATGACATTTGGATGTATTTTGGCTTTGTTATTATTTTGAGGTCTTAGCCCGTTTCTACTTTTGGCTAGTTGAAACTATGTGGCAATGTATGGTCTTTATTGGGAACTATCTACTATCCAACAAATCTGGTAGGATTGAGGTGGGTATAATTTTTGAAAACCACAGAAAAATATGTAAACTTCTTGCATAAATAGAAAAGGTTGACTTACAAATAAATTGTTTATTGAAAAAAATAATTAATTTAAAAATAAAATTCTCTTTCATTTTATTGTGGGAACCTTACTTTACCCTGCACTTGTGGAAAAATAAATTTCTGCTGCATGGATGAATCCTTAAATGCTCCTTCAACATACATACATATGTATTTAATCTAACCCATCCTTCGCAATATAAACGTGGTATAATTTTTATGTATGTGTGATGTGGATGGCCTTAACCAAGCTAGATATGGGACGGAACAATTGTGATATCTCTATGGTGGGAGACTTTATTTGCTTTAAAAATAAGTCATAAGATTGACCTCATTATTTATAAGAGTTTCGAGTTAGAAGCGTGATTTTTGTAGTCTTTTTTTTAAATATATTTTATATAAATTTAATTTAAATTATTTTTCACAAGGAAAAAAAACTTTATATTCATTAAGAGGGAATATATAGATGTTTGATCCACAAAATGCACATACATGGAAAAAATCAAAGGTATAAAACATCATTTTGACATTTTGGTGGTGTCCCAACCCGAGAGAATTCGTCTTGTTAACATAACACCAAAAAATTGCATATAAGTGTTTCATGTGTGTTGTTTCTTTGAGGTTGAACTGAATATGTTGTTGAATGTGATAACATTGTGTTGTGAAGGTATATCATCAATAAAAAAATGGTGCATAGATTTGCGTCATGGCCATAGCAAATAAAACTATTAGATGATGGATAGTTGACATATAACTAATCTGTAAATGGAGAAACATAGAGCAAATAATGACACATGTTAAAGGTGGCAGGTCAGCTGATCACAGTCTACTCCATCTCAAAGATCTATAAGGACGAAAGTCCTAGTCATTAGTTGTAGAGAATCCTTTGAGAGGCTATTGGTTGTAGTGTTTAATTCTCACATGATGTTTGTAAAGGAGATCCACACTAATTAGGTGAGAGCTTCCTTGATGTCATGTAGGATGGATTGAAGGAAAATGTTTTCCACGTAAGCTTTGTTGTTTTCCTAGTCAATGACTAATTTAGAGTCACCCATTATATAATATTTTTATACATTTTGATGTTGCAGTATGTAGGAGGACATAAAGACAAATGAAATTCAACCCTATTATTGGTTCCACAACCATGTGCATATATAACTTATATACTATGTGATGAAGTGAGGAAAATAATGACACCAACACCATAGTGTGGTGGACGTCCTTATGTTGTGCCATAAAAACACCCCATGGGGTACCTAGAGTAGGGGGAGACATGATCAGAGAGCGCCTTCACATGGGTTTTGGGTCCACTTTGTGCTCTAATAATAGTTTGGACATCAGGCCACTAGTAATGTCTAGAGGAATGAACTTGGAGTTGAATATTATCATATTCTTGACCCAACAAATGTAGTTTATCAGAATGCTTGTAAAACCTTTGAATGAGGCAACACCCTTATTTTCGAGCCTTATTTTGTGAGAATCTACCAAAGCATCTAATGACCATGTTCCATATAAATTTAGCTTTGATATAGTCTTTTGATTGACCTTCATTGTATATGCACAAGATATAAAAATGTAGGTAATGCTTCCAAAGGATGATTTACATAAAAGGCAATAACTAGGTCCTTCCCACTCACGCTTAGTGAGATTGTCCCAAGTAAGTAATTTCTTAATGAGATCTAGCCAAAATGTGATCTTGGTTTTCAATGGAGCATGATTTCTATATACATTCCACCACCATTCTAGTTCATTAGTGAAGGGAGAGGTGATGTGACTCATATTGCAAATTTGTAGTGAAATGTCCATTGTATGAATTCTTTGACCAAACTAGGTCATCTTCTATCTCTTCCCAAAGTTTGATGTAGTTTGAGGTGAGGAGATTTATGTAGAGTCCCATTCCTTAGTTTGTGACCCAAAGAGATTTAAAATGCTGGTTATTTTCCATCCTTCATGACCCCAGGCTTGAGGGAATAGTGCTTTGATAATTGTGAGGCAAAATAGCCCTAATTTTTTAGGTGTTTGATAAGTCCATCAAAAAGTTTTATAATCATAACCTGAACCTACCCATGGATTGATCCCAAAATTTACATTTGTGCCATTCCCTATGTGCCAAGCTATCCAAACTATTGATCCTTTTGTGTATTTTCTAATTTGTCAATTCCAATCAATATAGGACAATGTAGGAAGGTATTTTTCTTTAAGAGTATTCCCCTAGAGATTCGAGTTGTGTATAATTCTCCAAAGGTTCTGAGATACAAGTGCCTTGCTTAAAACATGGATGTTTTTGAATCCCAGCCTCCCAACGTTTGGGAAGGGCCAACATGTCCCATTTGATTGATAAATTTTAATTTAATTTACATTTACATATATGAATTATTTCATATTTTTTATCATTAAATTTTATTTTTTAACTATATTATGTTTTTTATACATGATTTACTCACAAATTATAAAAATATTTTTGATTTATAAAAAATAATGATAATAACCAGTATAAATCTATATCTAAATTTATCTATCTTTAAAATAATCACGTTTTCTAAATAGTAAATATTTTAATTAATTTTTAAATTTAGTATTTTTATTTTTATTTTATTTATATGTGTATAAATAAAATCTCTCTTAATATTTATATTTTACTTTCTATATAATTTGATTACCATATGGTGTTTAATAATATTATTTGTATTTTACTTTCTATATAATTTGATTACCATATGGTATTTAATAATATTATTCGTATTTTACTTTCTATATAATTTGATTACCATATGGTATTTAATAATATTATTTGTTATAAGTATTAATACTATCATTGGGTCTGAAGCATGTCTTAAAAATTATTTTGCTTGGCTAAGAGCTCTTCTTCCTCGTATTTAAGGAAACAAGTTAACGACCCAAGACTCGAAGGGATCTGGTAGTAGTGAGAGACTTCCCCCTTATAGACCACCAATAGGTAATTACATGTGGCATGGTTTTCCATGAATACCACTGATGATTCAACCTGCATTTGCATATAACATCCAGTGATGGTTGCCCTCACTATTGGTTTGACAACTAAGTTATAATAGGTTTTCCCACTGTGAGAAAAAAAATATTAATAATATCATTTCAATATCAAAGAGATACTTGATAACATCTCTATGATATATGAGTGGAAAATACAAAGGATTATTTTAAATCCTAAGGGGAAATTAAAAATTACTTCTTCTGGGGCCTAAGAACATCCACATATAATCTAATTGAGGCCTATGCTCTTATCAAAAATATATTCCCAGCAAAGAAATTTAACATAAAATATTTAATCCCCATGACTTATTCAAGTGTCATTGTTAAATTAATGGTTATGAATTCAACCCTGACATATAATAACCTACCTTCTGATCATGACTAAAATCAACAAGGACATCAGTAGTATGAAAATAATCTTAAACTTTCAACTATTGAGAGATATTATTTCTTCAGGTGATTTGTTAGGAAATAATCCCACCTATCTCAATGGGAGGTGATTTCATTATTTCATCCCCTAAATATTTAAGGTATATTATTTTAATCCATGTCACATCTCCATTAAATAACACGTTCAATCATCTCTCGTATCAGTGTTCAAGCATCGAGAGGGGATATTTAAGGACACAACTCCATATTATTTAAATGAGAATTAATGGTCTTCTTGTCTATTTAATCCTTCTTTATGGTTTCACATTAGTCAGGTGGGACAATGGAACTAACATAGGTTGGAGTCGATGCATCTTTGGGAGTATTCTCAATATGATTCAAACCCATCTCGTAAGAGAATCCTTTGATCTCTAGTTGGTTTATTAAGAACTTTGTCTATAATATTTGGTGTATTCAATTAATAAATTCTAGAGGTTTTTGGTAGTTTGAACAAATTAGGATTTCAATATATGGAATTTGATTTTAGGCTCTAACTCTAGATAAAAGTAATAATTTCATGTAGCATCTTCTCCTTTATTCTTTTGTGGCACCCATCCCTTTTCCTCTTTGTATACCATCAATAATCAAAATATATCACTCCATGCATTAATTTTTAAAGGTCTAGGATATGTCATTCTAGTTATTCTTGGAATTAGATGTGATGGAATCCTAAATTTAGGTTATGTAAACTTATAGAAGTGTTGTGTTCTTGTGGCATTGCTTCTAGGCTTGTTGGGTACAAAACCTTATCCATGTGTTGGAATTAGCTTTGGTTGGTTTAGTTCTATTTTGATTCTGCCACCTGCATCGATCTTTGTTCATGTTTAGAAACTATGGGTTATAGGGACATGCGGGAGGTTCAAATAATTCTCAAGGGCATGAAGAGTTTGTACAATTTAATAGAACCTCCCCATTTTCAATGGCTTAAAAAATCCATGGAAAAAAACATGAATGTGCTACATAAAATGCAACAATTATGGATCTCTCGCCCGAACAAAAGAAAATATTGGATGTTTTAGGAGCAAAGTGTAGTATGATTAGGAACTTGATTATCAATCTTAACAAAGACTCACTCCATAAATGCAAACGACATGATGTCAATCAACTCTATTCTTATGGATTAAAAAGGAAATAGGACAATACATGAAATGAAAAATGACACAAACATCAAATAATAAAATTCTCTTCCCTCCAATATAATTTAAGACGAACCCCGAGTTTTACAACTTAATGACGTAATTTAACCAACAATTAATTTATCCAACATTTTTGACGTCGCTGGCGGGGAAGTGTATATAGGACTTTATTTTTTATTTTGAATTGCATACCATATTAGATGGATTCATTTTCTAGATGCATAGTTAAAATCATATTCAAATAATTTAGGATGCATGTATAAAGAACAAGATTCTAGGGGTAGATTTGTAAATAGAGATAGAGAATGTAGTTCAATACCAACATACCAACTACCATTGCTAGACCACGTAGAGCCACACCATCCACTGATACTAAAATACATAAATATGAAATTAAGCCTAGGGATTCACCAACCTCATCTACAGAAGTTGTTGTTGAAGAACCTACATCCCCTACTAAAGGAGTCATATTTATTTCTTCAACAAGTGAATGACTCTTAGGATAAGAGTTAGAAGTACCTAGTGAGGAAGAAGAAGAAATAGAAGAGGAAAACTTTTCTAAAATACCATTAGTAGAAGAACCAGAGGAAGAAGAAGTAGACAACCCTATTGTTGAACCTTATATTAGCTCTGAAGAATCTACAATGGCAGGAGAAGGAGAAGGAGAAGTACACAATGGAGAGGAAAGACCAAGGATTGGTGGAGGAAGAGGTAGAGGAGGTAATAGAGGAGGTTGAGGTGGTAGAGGTGGAAGAGGAGATGATAGAGATTTTCATGAAGAGGACCCTTTTGGATTCCCCATTTTAGATATGGATACCACTACTACCATGAAAAATATCTCACCAACTATCCTTCCTAATTTTCATGGCTTAAGAACTGAGGACCCATAAACATTTATTTTTCAGTTTGATGTATTGTGTAGAACATATGATTATTTAATTGACACTCAAAAATTGAAATTATTTCCCACTACTCTAAAAGATGGAGCTCTTAAGTGGTTCGTGGGTCTAGGAACACATTGTTTTAGAACATGGGATGATATGAAAAGAATATTCCTAGAAAATATAAATATTATTGCATACACCATGACCTTAAGGATAAATTCTTTAAGATGGTTCAAAAAGAGGATGAAAACCTTGAAGATTTACTGGAATTATTTTCCTACAATATTAAAAGGGATAAATTGCATAATTTAGATGAGGTCACATTAAAGACTCTCTTGATAAAAACCATAAGGAATGAATGGGTTGATCTTCTCAATTTAATGGGAAAAGGAGATGTATCTCAGTTGTCATTTAGAGAAATTTGTGAGTCGTGCAAACACGTTGCAAGAGGAAAGGAAAAATACGGTAAGAACCTAAGAGGTCCAGTCATGTCAAGAGTAAGAAAGTATGCATTTGGAACAGTAAGTAGAGAAAAATTAGGAAATTTGATTGATAATTTTAAAATTGATATCCTTGGAAATCTTAGTGAACAAATAGATACTTTAAGGATACAAAACAAGTAAAAAGCCAAGAATGTTGCACTATCTATTTTATGTCCTAGACGTAGGAAAAATCATGCTTTACGAGAATGTCCTCTTGATAGTCTTGAAATATATGTTATATGTGTTGAAAATCCTGATACAAAGGAGTTCCCTTAAATACATGGACTTAAGGATGTGTTTCAAGAAGAAGCTAGAATAAGTCAAGTTGAATCACTTTTCTATGTTGCTCCCAAGGGACCTTGACAACCTCGACAAACATGTATGGTACAAGATCCCAATGCACAATATCATCATATGCAAAACCACAAAGTAATTGGAATACACCTATACCTTGGAAAACTTGGCCACCTCAACCACAAAACCCATCTTGGTCACAAGGGTGAAAAAATTATTATGGTAGGAATCCTTAGTATCCTCAATTTCAACAACCATATCCTTAGTACCAACCTCAGTATTACCCTCCTCAACCTTCACAACCCACTCAACCACAATTGTAACCTCAATTGACTTCAATTCAACCACTTCCTTTGCCATCCACTCCATTTCTTCATAAATCTAATCAACTACCTGCACAACCACTCCTAAATATGAATAATAAAACTCCTCAACAACCCATCTATAATGTCGAGGGTCAAAATTTTCAAGCTTGTATGATAACTCCTCTAGGTTTAAATGATGTCCAACTTAGATTTGGTCAAGTCTTGCAAAAGAATCACCACCAATTGTCATCCAAGTATATAAGGAGGATAACGTTCCTAAAAAGGAGGCATCTCTTGATTAAGAAAAGACTCTTGCAAAGGAAGATGTTTCTGCAAAATTAGGTGACAGCCAAATAAAATCAACTCCTACAATTCCTCTAGTAGAACAACCTTTGTCTCTTTATAAAGTTCCCATTTTCCAAAAGATATTCAAATCGATAAGGGAGTATAAGGGAAAATAATATTACTTGACTACAACATGCTAAATGAATTGAAAAACATTTGCATCAGAATTCCTTTACTCCAAGCTATTAAAGAAATACCCATCTTTGCAAAAACAAAAAAGGAGTTATGTATTAAAAAACCAAGAAGAAAAAGAAAATAAATTAAAAAGATCGTAGGAAAGATTGTAGAAAATAAATTGGTAGGAAATATTGTAGATATTGGGATGGGGAAACCAATAGTCCAAAAATATTTAGATCCAAGTAGCCTTATTGTAAAAATTCACATTGATGGTATTGAAATTCCAAACACTCTAATCGATTTAGGAGAAACCACTAATATCACGAGAAAACATTATATGAATCAATTGAAACTCCCTAATCATCAATATACCCCAACTTTATTGCAATTAGCAGACCAATCTGTTGTCAGACCTGATGGTATATTAGAAGATGTTTTGGTATCCTTAGATTCATGGGAATATCTTGTTGATTTTATGATTTTTACTCCCAAGAATAATTTAAGAGGGAACCCATTGATCCTTGGTAGTTTTGTTTTGTTTTTTTGTTTTGCTTTGTTTTGTTTTTTTTTGTTTTTGTTTTTGTTTTTGTTTTGTTTTGTTTTTGTTTTTTTTTTTTTTTCGAATTTGTCTACTCCTATATTGATACAAAATAATTTTACACAGAGGCCATAGCCTCGAGAAATCTAGCCCAGAGATGCGGCATGCTTACATAGCATAGCTGAACATTGTCCAAAAAGACCTGCTGAGGATTGACCTGAAGGACTGCTAGGAACATAACCATGACTAGTACAAAGAAACATAAAACCCCCATTATCGTGCTTGAAACTAAAGATTGAACAGAGGTAATTCAGCAACCATATCAAGATAACTGGACCCCGGCAAGTAAACCGAGAAGCACTGCCCAGAACAGAACTGAGGACAGACTTCAAAAACAACTGAGACCGAAATCGAGACCAAAACACACAGGCTAGAAGAGTGTCACCCACGCAGGGGAAACCGGCAATTAGACTTTGGATCAGGGGACTGAGCATGAGAACTGGTAAGCATATCATGACGGTAAAATAGGTGAAAAGTGAGCACCCTCGAGCATACAATGAATCAAAAAACCAATGAGCACATACCTGCTTAAACGTCATGAGAGGTGGAGGGTTGCTCTTCAATGATGCGGCATCCATATTTGTAGTCGTCTTCGTCCTCAGAGGGATGGCCCTCTTTGCTTAAAGAACCACCGCCGGTAGGGACACATTGATCCTTGGTAGTTGATGAGCCTCATCATTGGGTAATTATATGGGCCTTAATTACCCTCCTAGCTTAGTCAAACCAACTCGTCTCACAACTTATTACATGTTTTGATTATATTTTGTTTAGTGAGATGAGTTAAAGTGACATATTATGTCTAGTGGACTAATATGCATTAAATGCAGGTTTGGAAGAGAAAATCAAGGAATTTGGGTAAGATTAAGGTTTGAAACTTGAATGGGACAAGCGAGAGATATTGTAGGAGGTAAATCCTCCTCATTTACTCCCCCCCCCCCCCCATTTGAATATTCCTCCATTAATCCCACCAACTCGGAGTGCAAGCAGCCAAGTCAGGGAGATTAGAAGGCAATCGAGCAAGTGATAGATAAAGAGTTAGTTCATCTCAAGTTTGGGAGTCGAGCCTCCCTAAATTTAAGGAAGTAGTTGGAGACTTTAGTTGTATAAGTAGAGAGGCCTAGAGCCTCATTAGGATTTGAATTTTTGTTGTAAAACTCTATCTATTTTCGATCTCCAGACTTGTGGAAGACTTTGATGTAATTTTCTATTTTGCTAATAAAAATTAGCTTTTTCTTGATTCAGTATTGAGTTAAATCAGAGGGCTGAAGCTCTTGGGTTAGGGCCCAACCCTAGCAACAAATTCTCCTCTTCTTGTATCTTTATGCTTAGCTTAGTTTCATAGATTCATGGTTAAACTGTTTTTAGAAGTATTTCATTGCAAGTAGTGTAGATTTGATTAATTGTTTATTAGTTTGCTTCCATTTGTGCCTTACCTCAGTAGCAATTTAGAAGGGATAAAAGAGGCACCAAAAATATGTCAGTAGGTTTCTTTGCCTCACTTCTTCCTTATGGGATCATGATTTGAGGAAAAGACCCTTACGCAGCCCAAAAAGACAAATTTCCATTTCTTTCATGATATTTAGAGTTTGTTGTACTTAAACTAGCACTTGATCAGTTTTGCAAAGTAGAATTCCATTTCCATCTCTTATATCTTCATTCTTGCAATAGATCTCATCCATGATTCCATGTTATTCAACAATTTCTCCATGCATAAGGTAGACGGTTAGTTCATTAAATTCTACTTTTCTAGCTCATGAGAATTCTTCTTGTTTACATGACTTTTGGAAATTGCACATGTTTGATGCAAAGCAGGTGGTTCAGAAGTAGACAAAGATCTCATAGCAAGAAACCACCTTCCAACTTCATCCACCCATAGGAACTCCTTGTTTTCATCAAAACCTTCACCAATTTCATCATTTTACATAGAAATTTCCTCAAGCATTTTGAGCGAATCCAACCATATCCTAAACTTGGTTTTGTGTTCTGAGTGATCCTAGGCGTTTTCTCACTCCATTCCACCCATCAACCACCTTCCCTAAGCCTTCCATCACCTCCAACAACCATCGTTTTTCTCACGATTGTATCCTATAGAAGTACAGGGAATCTTGTAGGTTTCTAGTACATCCTGTAGGTTTTCCTGTAGTGGCCTGTTTTGAGGCCGAATTGAGGGAAAACTTCTAGGAAGCCTCCCAAGGTCACTCAAGGGTCCCCCAAACCTTCCAACCTTCCATCCATCCACCAGCATCCCTAAACCACCTGCCACATCACCAAAAGAGATTAGTTTTCACACTTGATTTTTCATGAAAAGCATAAAAAGACAAGACAAATTTAGTATAGTCCTTTACATGCATAATAATTGTGTTTGATGTTTTTAACTTCCATGCTTAGGATAGTGTTGTAGGGAAAAGTATCTGATTCGGATGACCCTATCCCACTCTAAGGGTGATAGTACCTCAGCAACAACTGTAAACAAAACTACTTAAGGTTTACTTCTTTATGAAGGCAAGAGAGAATGAAGAAATGCACTAACCGTTGCCTTGCGCTTAATATTTGCTCCAATCTCTTCTCTTTGCTGCTTGCTCCTAGCTCTTTGCTCTTTTGCTGGCCCAGCTACAATGAGATCCTGCAAAATAACAAAGAAGGAAACTACAAGAAGCATGCATTCATAACTGATTCAAGGATTAGCATAAATCAAATATACAATCATCACAATACATCATTGAAACAAATGCATATAGAAGAACCTCAATAGCTTTTATTAATGGAAGAAGTAAAGTTCTGAGAAGGTTACAACCATTGAAGGCTCCAATCCAGCAACACCTCCCAGCAGAAAGAATTTCTCCTCTTCACCTCCTTCAAGCAATCACCCAATAGTTCTATAGTGAAACCAACAGCATATCATTACTTTGCACAAAATTCCAGCCTCCCTGAGCTCATAGGAGAGAGCTCAATATATAGATGAATTGAGAAAGGATGAGTCAGCTTGCAACTGATGTGTAGCTGCCTTGTGTCCTCTCTCTCTTCAGTTGATCTTCAGTTCTTGAGTCCACTTGGAGAACCTTGCTTCCACTTGGAGAAACAGAGCCTCTGACTCATCACAAGGCGAAATCCCTGATCCAAGTGTCATTTTTGGCAGATTCCAAAGCAATGACTCAGTGTGCCACTTGTCCCATCTCGCTCAGCGCAGGTGGCCTTTGTTCTACCTTCTTTGCGACGCAGGTACACCATGGAGGAGTTGAGTTTCAGCGCAGAAGCCTAGTGGAGCACCTGCTTTGATTTCAGGATTGCTTGTTTTTGAGTGTTTTCAGGTGGAGAACTGATCTGAGAGCTGTTGGTTTGCTGACCTTGTTCCTCTAGGGGTAGGAACATCATGTTTAGGGACTTTGGATCACTTGGATTATTGACAATTCATGCCTGATGCTGCAAGGCACAAAATTGTCTATAACAGATGCCCCCTAAAGTATGAGGTCGTTTATCGGGTGAAATGCTTTATTAGGAGGATCCGAAGTTCATTCAATCTGTTGAGAAGTGTCCTATAATAAGATACAATACAATACATTATTTTTCATACTTTTTCATGATCTAGCTGAGGCGGGCATTCCCATGCTCAGCTTTATAAATTCATTTTGGTACATAGAACAGACGATCGTCTGATGGTAGACTGATAATTCTCTGCTGAAATTATCATCCTTTGAGAAGGATGATCATCTGTTGCAATGATGTACACATCAAATGTCTTTATATCCTGAATATATATCACAGCCCGGATGGATGGAACTAGATCCGGGGTCTTCAATCTCTTCCGATCTTCACTCGATGTACAAGTCGATCCACGTGAGAATTTCTTGAAGTCGAACATGGAAAGACATCGCTTGATTACCGGTCAATGATGTAAACCGTTAACAAACGCGAGAGGAATCACCGATAAGGATGATGACCCTCAAGGTACAGCAGTACAATTCACATGGTGGGAATACAGGACTTGGCGTCGACCACCATGCAAAATCTTCTGGTCGAAGGTCATTGATGTATACCTGTCGCCGGAAGTGAGAAACTTGCCATTGAGGCATGCAAGCTTCAAAGTACTGAAGGGGTTGTTCCTAGATCAACTCCTTGGATAATGAGCTGATGTCGACAAGGAGCGATCCGTCAAAGGAGGGCCTTAATGAATCCCACATCAGTGACACGGAACGGAGCTAGTGATTGTGATGAGGTGAAAACAAACTATGATGTATGATTCAGGGTGGCGGTCATGAAATGGATGAAGGACAATGTATGGCAGTGGATGGGACACGGTTGACTCTTTGCAGAACAACATCTCTTGAACATATAACGACACTGATGTGATGGATCGGTAGCATTACCCCAAATGTGGATGGTGTGGCGAGGACCATGGTGATGAGACCGGTGAATGAAACAACCCAACCCGATGTGATACGGAGGACAAAGTGTCATGTTCAAGAGCGACTTGCTACCATTAAAGCTGTGAGGTTCTCCCAATTTTTCCCCAGTCATTGCTGACCAGTACCTCTTTATTTTTGTCAAGCTTGAGGAGGATAACATATGCTTGTTCTATAACCTGCCCTTCGGGCAAGCCCATCGCTATGTTTTAATGAGCCTAGCGATAGGGAAACTCGTTCTCGTCTAAAGACAAGTTTGTCGCTATTTAATGAATTTAACGAGTCTAACGACAAGGATAACTCGGTCCTTTTCATTTTTAGAGAGTCTGAAAAGGTACATAAAGTCAACTCCAGAATTCCTTTTTCGTCATCTAATCCCTTAAGTCCGAAAAAGTATAAAACAATACAGAAGGGATGAGTTTTCGGTACTTTTAACGAGCCGAACAAAACAAGCGCTCGATCTTTTTGTGCAATAATCCCTCAGGTCCAAAAAGATTAAAATCTAAAGGAGGGATAGCTCTTCCTGTCGTTTAACGAGCTGGAAGGCCAAAACTCGACAAACTTTTCATATTTTACGAGTCAGGAGAAAAGAGCTCAAAGAAGACTCGTCTTTTGAGGAACGAGTGATGAACAAGGCAGCAGCAGATTCCAGGTACAGGTTGGAATATTCCAATCACGGTAGTGTCACAAGGATGGCTTAGTGAAATCACTCTTCGCAGCTGTTCCTCAAAATGGGTAAACAACCATATGGAGATGAACGATTGGCCAAATGAACGGTGGAGGTGAGACTGCAAGAACACGACCAAGGGCTTTAATATGGCTGTCAAAGGTTACATTTACCAAGGTTATTTACCGGTTCATTTTTTCTGGGTGAGCTTGAACTCTAGGGGAAGATTGCTCACAACTTATGTTTATTTTTTAACGAGCATGAACTATGTGCTAAAACTGCTCAAATCTTGCGTTTATTTTTTAACGAGCATGAACTGTGTGCTAAAACTGCTCGATTATACCAGTCATAAGATAAGAAATGTCTCCTGTGAGATAGCTATTTTTTATGGAGCTTTATCTCACGAAGCTATGCTCCTAATTTGGCAAATTTTGACCTTTGCCCCACATCCTCTCTTCATGCAAGTTCGGAAACGACTAATCTAAAAAACAGATAAATAACCGCTCTTTGCTTGCACTCCAAAAGGTTTGCATGCCCCCAGGTATAAAATAGAATTTCAAAGCTGCCCCTCCTCTCCCTCACTTCTGCTTTTCTTTGGGTGTTCCCAGCTACTTATCATCTTGCCAATCTAATGTTAATGATACTTGTCTTCTCGTTATTCTAAGGGATCTTACGCGGTACTTGTCTTCCCGTCGGCCCAACTTTTAACGAACAGCTATTTGTGACAAGAGAAGAACACTACTCAAAGACAAAACATCAATGTTATTGAGGGAGGCTTGCCTCTTTCTGGTTACCCGAAGAATGGTTTTATTCGCTGCCGCAAATGAAACTCTTTCTTTGGCGATGTCTATCATTAGGTTACCTAAGGATGGTTACAATTTGTTGCAGCAATAGAAACTCATTCTTTGGAGGCTGCCCCTACTTATCCTTTAAAACATTTGTTTTAATGGGTGAGGCTTGCCTTTTATCCAAAGACGGTTACTATTTACTGCCACAAACGGATCCCCTTCCTTGGCAGAGCCCACTTATTTAGATAAAGATGAATGACCTTTGTCAAACAAGTAACCTTGACAAAAGAATCTTGTTCCAGAACAACCCCTCTTCCATTCACGGACGGGGTACGGACTAGTCATATTCTTTCGCGGAAATTCTACCCTATACCCAAGGTTTCTTCTGCCCAAAGCAGACCAGGGTGCATGCCCCCTGGGTTCCAGTCTTATCTTTCCGAATCACTCGCACTCATCGGGAAGTAGAACCGGGGGTGGAGGCATTTCTTGAGTGAATAAGCCATTCAGGGATGGTATTTGACTATTTGCGATGCGAGATCCCGGAAATGAAAGTTGGTCTACGAGCTTGACCATCTTTCCTTCGTGTGGAAAACACATTACTCTAAAGAGTGAGGAGACTATAGCTCCCATGCAATATATATAGTCCCGTCCAAGGAGTAGGTTATAATCCAAGGGTCCTTGGACGACCATGACGTTCATATGAACTGTCTTCTTCCTCAATGTAATGGGAACATTGGGGAGGATCCCTAAAGGGCGACTGGTTCCTTTATCAAAACCTGATAGATTTCTCATCTCAGGTAAAAGCGCTGGGGAACCCAGTGCTTTCCAAGCAATAGAGGAAAGGATACTCACAGATGCCCCTTCATCAATGATAGTTCCAGCCATTACCATTCTATAGATTTGGACAATGATTCTGAATGGTATATTGGCTGGTAACCGGGGTCTGCCTAGTTGGTTCCAATCAAAGGACACAACCAGGTTGCTTGGTGGTGGGACCGAATACACGGCCGGATACGACCCTGACGATGTTCCTCCCTGCGATAAAGGAATGGGCGCATTGCCCTGATGCTCATCAGAGTCTGTGTTGATGAAAAGAATCTGGATGGTGTCATCCTTATTCTCTTCAGTGAGGGTGTCATTCGAAGATGAATCTTCAACGACGGTGTCATTTGAGGATGAAACCTCTGAAGGAAGAACCGGGTCAACTGCCGTTTCGACCTTTAGACTTTCGTCTGGTCTGGATTCAGTAGGTTCATTCTCAATGACCGACACTTCAGCTGACCACTTGATCGGGCCAGCTGGATTTTCAACTATCGAGGGACTTGGCACGAGTTTTTGGTATCCAGGAGGAAGTCGTAACGGTGAAACCGGACGATCTTCCAAAACTCTCTTCGCCTCATCTAAGAATGGACAACGGTGGATGGCATGATCGCCTCCACACAGCATGCAGGGTGATCTTGGTCTCCCTTTTCGTCCTTCACTCTCGCTAGTTGACGGACTGCAATCAACATGACTACCAGAGGTTGATGCTACCGGATTGTGCATCTTGGGGGACCAGTCCCTTAGTATCCGGGGAATACAAGGACAATCACGGTGGAAGTGGGTCCCTTTGCAAATGACACATGGTGATTTAGGCCCGGTCGGTGCAGTGTGTGGATTTTTGTCAGATGTCTTTTGCTTGCCCCCAGTCGCCTTCGCCTTAGGCTCCTTCTGCTTCTTTTCTTTCTTCTTCTTCTCCTTCTTCTCCATGGGAGGCTGACTTCTGCCGGCTCTACCTTGTGAAGATGAAGGATCAGAGGAAGAATTGTAAGAAGTGGAAGGCTGGTGGGCAACTCTAGACTGGTCTGACTGTTGATTTGACTGCTCAGGATTTGTGGTGGTCTGAACTACATTAGTTGAAAAGAGCCATACAGGCAGGCCAATTGTCAATCCTGGAAGTGACAATGTGGCCATATGGGGCGCACCAACATCTCCCCAAGAGGAGAAGGGACTGGGACTTCCACCAAGGTGACTTCCTTGGTTGGTGGGCTCCATACTTTTCAACTGAAAGATCAACGTGGGAATAACAGGTGATTATGTTCCGTTTAAAATAAATTTTATTAACGACGCTTTAGACACAACTTTGCTTTTTCATGTTTTAAGAGTCGAGAAAAAGCTAAAGATGACTCTAGTCTCCTTCGATGTTTTAACGAGCCCGAAGTGACAAATGCTCGGTTGGACTTTTTCAGTTATAGAGTTTGAAAAAGGCCAAAAGAAACTACTCTGGAGATCTAGGCAGAGGGTGTGCCAAACCTTTCGCAAAACCACGGAATACGTTTTACGGTACGTGTGGTCAATCTTCGTGAATGCTGTGTTCACTGCATTGCGATCAGTAGGGCGGCCGACACGGCTTCCTAAGGATAAAGGATATATGCCTATAGGGGTCTCCCAATATATACTCGACGGTACGTGGGAGCACAAGTCCGTATTAGTGCCACCGACTCTCAGGAGGAATCACCCACCTTCTTTGAGATCGACAGTCACTACGTTTAACGACGCCGGAACACGTCTCTAGCTTAGACCTCTATGTGTTTGCGTTATGTTTCAAAGCGTTGTTAAGTAAATTGGATTTATTTTAATGTTGATCTTGTTTAGCAGTTTGCCTTTAAGGATCACCACGAGATGTATGTAACAAATTCCTGAATGCAGTCTAAGATGAGAAGCAAACTTTTCAATCTTTCAACTTTGAAAATCTTAACTACTGAGGAGAAGAAAGGCAAATCTTTTCACACAGATCATAGAGCACACACTAATGCAAAATTTCCTAAATCAGCATGCAAACAGTCAAATGCAAAATGCACAATGCATGTATTTTCTTTTCCCTTTCTTAATGTTGATGTATTACAAAAAGAAAGTTGTTATTTAACTTTGATTTCGATTTAAAGCGAAAACAAACAAGCTTGTCCAAAATCAAAAGACACCTTAAGATTTACTTGTTTAATCACTAGAAATACATGAAATCAAACCATAATGACGAAAGTAAAAAGACTAATCAGCTATGGACAGCAAACAAGCTAACTCTTTAGACCAGCAAAATGCCTAACACAGGTTCAGATCTAAGAGGCCAAAGCAAGACTAGTTTACTCTTCGTTATGGGAAATTGTAAATGATGTAAGAAATACAAAAGAACAAGTACAATTTCGTTATATAACAGAGGCGGAATGATGGCAAGTAAGGTTGGTTTTAGAACAGGTACAAGACTGGTAACTGGCTGCAAAATCTATAGTGAAAACAGGCAAGAAAAAGGGAGGAAACCCCAAATGCACAAGGCAAAATTGGGCCAACGCAGGTGCTGCACAGCCAGTCTGGCTCTCAGCGCAGGTGGCCCCTTCGGGACCTGCGTTGCAAAGCAGGTAGCCTGTGTACTACCTGCTTTGGAAAACGAAAGTTGCGTTTTCTCAGTTTCCGGGTCACAATTTTCTCAAAAATTCACAGTTTTTGCTCAAATCAGAAGCTATCAGTCAAGTACACACTAAGGGATGACAAGGAAGATGAAAAGCTATCACTAAGAGCTTACAAGGATCCTTGTAGATCAGCTCTTCAAATCATGAACATGCTCAGAAATGAGCTAGAGTAGCTGCCCTCTACTTCGCTTTTGATATAGTCAAAAGCTTTTCGATTTGGTACTCTTTTGTTCAGGAAATGAATAGCAAAATACTACAAACAATCAAACAGATACGATCCCCAGTGGAGTCGCCAGTTTGTTGTAGGGAAAAGTATCCGATTCGGATGACCCTATCCCACTCTAAGGGTGATAGTACCTCAGCAACAACTGTAAACAAAACTACTTAAGGTTTACTTCTTTATGAAGGCAAGAGAGAATGAAGAAATGCACTAACCGTTGCCTTGCGCTTAATATTTGCTCCAATCTCTTCTCTTTGCTGCTTGCTCCTAGCTCTTTGCTCTTTTGCTGGCCCAGCTACAATGAGATCCTGCAAAATAACAAAGAAGGAAACTACAAGAAGCATGCATTCATAACTGATTCAAGGATTAGCATAAATCAAATATACAATCATCACAATACATCATTGAAACAAATGCATATAGAAGAACCTCAATAGCTTTTATTAATGGAAGAAGTAAAGTTCTGAGAAGGTTACAACCATTGAAGGCTCCAATCCAGCAACACCTCCCAGCAGAAAGAATTTCTCCTCTTCACCTCCTTCAAGCAATCACCCAATAGTTCTATAGTGAAACCAACAACATATCATTACTTTGCACAAAATTCCAGCCTCCCTGAGCTCATAGGAGAGAGCTCAATATATAGATGAATTGAGAAAGGATGAGTCAACTTGCAACTGATGTGTAGCTGCCTTGTGTCCTCTCTCTCTTCAGTTGATCTTCAGTTCTTGAGTCCACTTGGAGAACCTTGCTTCCACTTGGAGAAACAGAGCCTCTGACTCATCACAAGGCGAAATCCCTGATCCAAGTGTCATTTTTGGCAGATTCCAGAGCAATGACTCAGTGTGCCACTTGTCCCATCTCGCTCAGCGCAGGTGGCCTTTGTTCTACCTGCTTTGCAACGCAGGTACACCATGGAGGAGTTGAGTTTCAGTGCAGAAGCCTAGTGGAGCACCTGCTTTGATTTCAGGATTGCTTGTTTTTGAGTGTTTTCAGGTGGAGAACTGATCTGAGAGCTGTTGGTTTGCTGACCTTGTTCCTCTAGGGGTAGGAACATCATGTTTAGGGACTTTGGATCCCTTGGATTATTGACAATTCATGCCTGATGCTGCAAGGCACAAAATTGTCTATAACAGATAGCAACATTTTATTCATGTTAATTTAGCATCATTGCAAAGCATAACTCTTAGCAGTTAATTAGAAAATGGTGTGCCTTAGCATTAAATTTCAGTCCTTTTCATTATTGCAGTAGATCAGCTCTCTCTTAGAGTAGATTTTTTATTTCTTTCATCAAGGAACCAAGCTTCTTCTGAATCCATAGAATTCTGGCTTGAAAACCCTAGTGGTCTCTCGCCAACTGAACAGTGACAAAAGGCATAACCATCACTTTTACTTGTGTATACAACAATGTCACCTCCAAGTTTGTACGAACCTCGAGTTGATAAAGTAAAGCTAGTAGCCCAAGAGTTGCAACATTATTGCTGCAATATTGGTGCTCATCACTTTTTGGCGCTGTTGCCGGGGAGGTGTCTGAGTAATATGTGATTACTGCTTTCTTTCTTCTATTTCTTGTTCTGCCATTAGTTTCATTTCTGCAAAAGTAATTTAGTTTGCTTCCTTCTCATTTTGGATTCTTTGCTTTCCTTTCCATTCTGCAAGCTAGATTTCAATCAAGTAGTTAATCTTTTCATTCAGTCAGTAGTTTTCATTCAGTCTACAATTTCAATTTTGCAATTTAGATTTCAATTTAGCAATTAGTTTTTCATTCAGTTAGTAGTTTTCATTCAATCTGCAATTTCAGTTCTGCAAAGTACTTCCCAAAGTTTGAAAAAAAATACAAAACCAAACCAAAAACATTTTCTTCAATGCCTCGTAGGAATAGGGATAACTTAGGGAATTTTTTGCCAAATACCCCCACTGCATCAAACAGCCAACCTTTGCTCTTGTTCGGTGGCTGTGAACTGGAGGAACCCTTAGGTGAGCAACCAAACATATTTGAAGAACCTATAGGGGAAGAAGAAGAACCCATTCCTACTGAGCCAATGGCTAAAAACATAAATGACAAAGGGAATAGAGAGAGAGTTGAGGGTGCCTTCCCCATCACGGAAACCAATGGGGACACTAAGATGAAAAATATAAGCCCCTCTGCCCTTCCTCATTTCCATGGCCTGACCACAGAAGATCTCGACACTTTCCTATTTGAGTTTGTTGTTATATGCCAAACCTATGACTATACAGATGATGAAAAGAAGTTGAAACTATTTCCATCTACCCTCAAGGATGCAAATTTGCGCTGGTTCATGGGTTTACCTGGGGATAGCATCACAACTTGGGCTTAGATGCAGCAAGACTTCAACGACAAGTATCGAGACTACAGTAGGTCTAAGGATACTAAAGAAGAAATTTTTAGGATGACCTTCGGTAATGATGAATCCCTAGAGGATTATGAAGAAAGATTCTAGCTTAGTTACAAAAGGGCCAGGGGCACACTTAACCCTGAGTCACTGAAGCTAGTCCTTCTTAGAGGAGTAAGGGAAGACCTTTTGGATACCCTACACTTGCTAGCAGGAGGAGATATAAACCAATGACCCTATGAGGATATCAAGGCTTTCTTTAGAAACCATTCTAGGGAAACTAGGAAAAAGGGTAGGGGAAGTCAACCTATGTTCAATACATCCTCTTCCAATTCATCCATCAAGGGTGAAATTGGAAACATGTTGGAAGATTTCAAGAGTGAGATGCTGCAAACCCTTGCCTCACAGATGAAAACTATGCACATTAGGAGAAAGCAGGAGGAAGCAAAGAGAGCCTTGGCCATTTTTTGTCCTAGATGCACCAGGAGGCACCCTAGGAATGAATGTCCATTGAATTCTATTGAGATTTTCTCAGTCTGTGAAGAAAACCACTCCACAGACAAGTGCCCTTCTTTTCCTAGACTCAAAGCTGTATATCAAGGAGATGAAGGGGTCACTGAGCAGCTCTGTTACATAAACCAAAGGAGACCTCATGGGCCTAGGCCATACCAACAGGGCATGCAAGAGTCATCCCATGCATATTACAATCCCAACCAGATCACATCCATACCTTCTTGGGGACCCCCTACTTATCCTTCCTAGTCTACACCTCCTCCTTGGTCCTTTGCATCTCAATATCATTCCCAGCCAGCCAGCTAGTCATTTCAACCATATGCTCCGCATCAACCTCAGTGGAATGCACCGCCCCAGGGGTGGAGTCCCCAATACAAAAATGTCCCAACTTTATTGCAGTCACCACTTGTCCAACCACAATTGTTACACTATGCTCCACCTAAAAAACCCCATATGCCTACCCAACGAAATCTGAACCTGAACAACAGACAAGCACAACAAGTATACAACGGAGAGACATCATATCCAGCTTATGCTATGGAGATCCAGGAAATTAACCTGAGACCTGGGAGAGTTATCCCAGATAACCAACCTCCACCTCCACTTAGGGAGGTTGAAGAAGAAAGAGAGGAAAGCATTCTTAAAGTAAATCCACCCTTTCCCAAGAGATTAACTCAACCACTCCAGCCTACCCCAGAAGAGACTGAACTTCTGGGAGAATTGAAAAACCTATGTGTCAAGATTCCACTTCTCCAAGCCATCAAGGATGTACCTATTTACAACAATTTGATTAAGGAGAAGTGTTTCAAGCATCCAGGGAGGCGAAAAAGAGATGCCCCTACCATTAATGTCATTGGACAACTGTCCGACTTAATGCTGGGGCAGGTAATCTATCCAAAGTATTTGGACCCCGAAATCCTTGTAGTAGATGTTCACATCAATGGGACCATTGTCCCACACACTTTGATCAATCTTGGGGCTGCCATTAATGTGATGACCAAGGACACCATGCTCAAGCTCAACCTCCAAGGTTCATTGAGAAAGACCACAACAGTCCTGCAACTTGCAGACCGCTCCACAGTGACCCTTGAGGGGATTGTGGAGGATGTGATGGTTTCCATTGACTCTTGGGAGTACCCTACAGATTTCCTAGTTCTCCAACCTAAGGCTAAGCTTACTGGTTACCCTCTCATCCTTGGGAGGCCCTGGTTGGCCACTACTGATGCTTACATCAGTTGCAGAGTTGGGAATATGACCATCAAGAATGGGCATATGTCCAAGCAGTTAGTCCTATACCCTCCTGCTCAGCCATCTCTAGAGCATGATTTACCTTTATGGCTGGAAGAGGAGGAAGAAGATGAAGTTTATTCTGCCCAACTGTATACCTTAGAAACAACCATGGGAGGAGGACAATAGGATGAAGATGAGTTGATTGAACACCTACTCCAAAGTCCAACTCCCAGTACATTGTCCCTAGAAGAAGTAGTAAGGGAAACCCAAAACAACCATCCAATTAATCTGTACTTGGCCGCTCCATGTCAAAACCATAGAACTCGGTCCTAAGAGATCTTTGAAAATAAATCCATCTCTTTCTGTTCTCCAAGAGGAGAAGTTGTGCAACATGCTAAAGGAACATCTGGATGCCTTCGCTTGGAGTTACAAAGAAATGAAGGGATTACACCCCTCAGTGTGTGCTCACCACATTTACGTCAAAGAAGGTTGCAAGCCAGTCTGACAACCCCAAAGGAAGATGAATCCAGATCTTAAATATATAGTCAAAGAAGAACTACAAAAATTGCTAGATGCAAGATTCATTTATCCTATCTCCGACAGTGAGTGGGTCTCTCCTTTGGTGTTAGTTCCCAAGAAAAATGGTAAGTGGAGGATTTCTGTCGATTACAGGGAATTGAACAAAGCCACAAAGAAGGACCATTTCCCTCTACATTTCATCGACCAAGTGCTAGATGGACTGGCAGGGAAAAAGTTTTTCTCTTTCCTAGATGGATTCAACGGGTACAATCAAATCTAGATTAGCCCGAAAGACCAGGATAAAACCAACTTCACTTGTACTTGGGGTACCTTTTCCTATAGGGTCCTTCCTTTTGGCCTATGCAATGCTTCTGCCACTTTCCAGAGAGCAGTCCTAAGTATTTTTGCTGAGTTGGTCCATGATGCAGTAGAAATCTATATGGATGATTTCACACCTTATGGGGGTGATTTCAAGGAGGCTTTGTCCAACTTATGTAAGGTACTACACAAATGCATTGAGATGAACCTATCTCTCAGTCCCGAGAAATGTGAATCTTGATGACTACAAGGACCATGCTAGGTCATTCAATATCTCAGCAAGGACTGCAGATGGACCCAAACAAAATAGCTATCATCTAAAGGGTCCCACCTCCTCAAAAGAAGAGAGATGTGAGAAGTTTCCTAGGGTCAGCTAGATACTACCGAAGGTTCATAAAGGACTTCAGCAAGTTGGTCTCTCCTTTTTTTGGATTATTGGCCAAGGACTCTGAGTTTATATGGTAAAAAAGCTATCAAGAGGCCTTGGACATCCTGAAGAACAAGTTAACCACTACCCTGATTCTCCGAGGCCCAAATTGGGCCCTTCCTTTTCACATTCATGCTGATGCCTCACACAAAGCCATAGGAGTAGCTCTAGGTCAGATAGATGAAAAATTGCCTTATGTCATTTATTTTATCAGTAAGAATCTGTCAAAGGCCGAACTGAACGACAAAGTGACCGAAAAGGAGCTATTAGCTGTTGTGCATTCATTGAACAAATTTAGGCATTATATTATAGGCTATCAAACATTTGTCCATACTGACCATGCTGCAATCAAATATTTAGTGAATAAACTCGATGTGAATGCTTGTATTATAAGATGGTTACTTTTATTACAACAGTTTGATCTAACTATTGTTGATAAGCCTGGTAAGGAAAATGTTGTTGCAGAATTTTTGTCCAGATTAACTTTTCCTATAGGTGAAGAAGGAATGGTTGATGACCAGTTGCCAGATGAGTACTTGTTCGCCATTTTATTTCTCTCTCCATAGTTTTCTGACATAGAAAACTATTTGGTATCTGCACAGTTCCCACCGAGCTTGTCCTCCAAAGAGAAAAGAAATATTATAAGGAAGAGCGCCCCCTTCACTTGGATTGGGGGCAATCTCTTAAAACTTGGCCCAAATCAAATCTTGAGAAGGTGTGTCAGGGGGGGAGGAAGTCTTTGAAATCCTTCTGACCTGTCACGATGGGCCTTATGGAGGTCACTTTGCAGCAAAGAGGACAACATTCAAAGTGTTACAAGCAGGGTATTATTGGCCCACTCTTCATTAGGATATGAAAAGATATACTAGTCAGTGTGATCGGTGCCAAAGGATGGGAAAGCCTACTCCAAGGGATGAAATGCCTCTGTAGCCTCAAGTGACTTTTGAGCCATTTGACAAGTGGGGCATGGAATTCATTGGACCTATTGACCCTCCTTCCAAGAAAAAAAAATACATCATTCTGTGCGCTGACTATCTGACTAAGTGGGTTGAAACCAAGGAAATTAAGGCAACAATAGAGGAGAAGGTAGCTGACTTCTTAAGGGGGAATGTATTTTACAAATTTGGGTACCCTAGAGAGTTTGTCACTGATCAAGGCAGCCAATTTACCTCCAACCTGATTGAAGACTTGCTCAGCCAGTACAAGATCAAGCATAGGACCTCCACTCCCTATCACCCACAAGCTAATGGGCAAGTGGAGGTGACCAATAGAGCGTTGGAGGGCATCTTGACCAAAGTGGTTAAAAATGGCAGGAAAGATTGGGCAGATAGACTAGTTGAGGCCACTTGGGCCTATAATACCACCTGGAATACCACCATTGGATTCACACCCTATGAGCTGGTCTATGGGAAAAAGGCCCTGTTGTCCATTGAGTTTGAGTATAACACATTAAGGACGACAGCCCAACTAGATCTAGATCTCAGCTTTGCACAAAAAGAGAGATTGCTTCAGTTAAATGGTTTAGATGAATTTAGAATGTAGGCCCTCCTACACACATAGGTAACTCAACTTCAGAGGAAGATCTGACATGATAAGAAAATCAAGGATAATCAATTTCAAGAAGGTGATTGGGCCTTGTTATATGATTCCAAATATAAATACTTTAAGGGAAAGTTAAGGAAAAGATGGCTAGGACCTTATGTTATAGAAAGATGTCATGATAATGGTTCAGTGCAGATCAGAACCATAGATGAAGAGGCCATTCCTTTACTTGTTAATGGACACCGATTGAAAGTTTACAAAAGACCATTGTCAAAGCAAGAGTTCATTGATGGTATCAATAAAACAATGATGGTGGTGGAGCAAGTTTCAGCTCCTGCCTCATCAAATCACTAAGAAAAAATAAGAAAAATAAGGACTCAGGTGAAAACCTCCATGAGGTGCCTGAGTCCCACTATTGGGTTGAAAACCTCTTGGGTCGACCCAATGGTGTCAAAAAAAAAAGGAAATAAAAAGATACCTGGGTGAAAACCTCTCTTGAGGTGTCGAGGGAAAACAACTAGGATGAAATCCTCTTAGAGGCAGACTAGTTGTTTTAAAAAAAAAAAAAAACGGAGAAAAAATCATGAAAATTTCTATTTGCAGGTGAGCAAGGAGGACGATCAGAGAACAAAGGAGGATAAAAAAGGGACCTATTTCACTCACAATTTTTTTTCCACTCATTGTCATTCATCACTCCACCATTTCTTTCATTTTTTTCACTCCTTTTCTTCAGTTTACAAGGGGAGTGTGTTTTCTACAGGATCCCCTAAAAACCTATAGGATGATCCTGTAGGAATTACAGTGGCTTGGGAATCCTATAGGAAGTGATCCTAGGGTGAGAAAATGACCTACCATGTCAAAATAATGACATCCCTACATCACAAATTCATTACCATACCTGTCTTCCCTTTCATCACCCCTGCATTCACCATAAAAAAAAATCAGTTTCAAAAAAAAAAAAAAAATTCACAGTCCTCAAGAGAAAACACATAGAGAAAAAATGAAATAGAGAGCAGATGGGAGAAGCACCTGAGTATTTTTCATTTCTCCACACTCCTAGTCTTTCTCTCAATCCATGTCACCATCCTAAAAATCCCACCAGAGTCTATGATTAAAAGTTCCAAGGGAGAAGCAGCTACAGGAAATCCTGTAGGGAATCTTATAACAGTCTATACCACAAAATAAAAAACATGAGTAGCAACAAGCTTCTAGCATGAATATCCAAGGGCAAAAGGAGCTCCAAAGCAGCAGCAACACCATCATCTTCAACACCAGGTATCTGCACATCAAAGGAATCGTCAAAGAGCAATAAAAAAGGAAGGAGAAATAGCATGCAACCAACACACAACAAGCACCTCAGGTATTCAACAAATGCAACAAGGTATTAGCACCACAGGTAAGTATCTTGCTTCACTCTCTCATTTGCATAATGTAGTCAAAAGATGTAAAGGTTATGAGTAAGTTAGTTTATAAGAGAAAGGTGGCCAGTTAACTTGGCCACCTTCATTTAGTCTATGAAGAAAAAACAGTTGGTCCTCCCACACATGGCAGCAGTCAAGTCAAAAAAAGAGAAGAGAAGGACAAAAACAATTAAGTATATGGAGGCATGAATTGGGAGTTTATTACGAGGAGAGGGGAATGATGAGGTGGTAGTGGGGACCAACGTGTTATCACTCAGGTTGTCCCCAGGTTGGAGTAAGGGATACGGCCGAGGTAACCACAAACCAACTTTGGATTGTAGGTTCTAGCCCACCTGCAATCAGAGAGGGCTCTCTCTTTCAGATTTAGCTATGTTTAAATGATTTTAGGCTAGGTATTGAATTCAGAGGGTTTTTGTTTTGTTTTGGTGGGAAAATTGATGTTTTAGGTAGAGAGGCAGAGCACATGCTGAGTGTTTCAAACCATTGGGCGTGGAGTCGAGGAGGAGGACTGCTAGTGTGTTTTCTTGGTCACCATAGGGAAAATGGAGCAAGGTAGCTGCGCATGAAACAATGTTTCAGGTTTAAATGATGGAAAGAATGCTAAGTAATGAGAGGCAATTAAGAATCTCTCAATCAGCTTAACAGATAGAGGTAACAGAGCTCTACCTAGGGGCATTTAAGAATCCCTAGATAATTGGCAAACACAGGTGAATCGGGGTAAATATGAGCCAGGAGGAATTCATATTCATAACCAATTCATTCAGAGGAAAACATAAGGAAATAACAGAAAATGAGCATAGAGTGTATTTAAACAAATTCTAAGCTATTCTTTCTTTCTGCTATCTAGATAGTGGTAGACAATAAAAGAGAGGTAAGATGCACTTATTGTTTCGGGCTGCAGCACAAGAATTCCATCTTCATATCATCAAAACATTCATTTACAATAGGCAGTTTGCTCTCCAAGCTTTCAACAATATTTGATTATAGAACAAACTCAGGTATACAATGCGAGTCTCTAGTGAAAATTTTCAATTGACCAACCCTTGTAACAATGTAGAGGGTGGTATATATAGGGAAAAACTCTCTACAACTGCTTTTATTACAACTTGACCTAATCAGGTCCTAAAGAATAATTAATTGACCTAACTCTATCAGAAATAAATGCATGAAAATATCTCGGGCTGCGCTGAGGGTGGCTGTATCAAAACTGAATAAATTGTGTTGTCCTCGGTGGCTTGGTGCAGTGCTTTCTGGAATAAATGTGTATGGGTTTATGTTTCTTTGCTATCTGTCTGCATTTAAAGCTTTAACTGTGATTTGAGGGCAAGGATGGGCTTACGCCTCTTGATTTGACTTTCTTGGGGGGCTCATCAATGTACAGGTGCTTCGAGCCCCTAAAAAATCTTCGGCTGATACTCTTTGGCTCTTGTTCTTCTTCTGATACTCTTTGACAATAAACTGGGATGCTGTTCTGATGTGCTATGCGTTAAATCAACATTTAATGGTCGCTGTTCGGCTCTGTCTTCCTTAAAACTGTCTTCGGCTCCTTCCTGAATGCTTCGCGGAGGAAAACGGGTCATTCGACACCTTTCTAGCTTGCAGGGGGCTGCATGATGAAAAGATTCCCTAAATATTCCCCATTCAGGCCTATTTTATCCAGCGAATCGCTCATCAAAAACTACCTCAGAAACTGATTCCGGGGCTCCGAAGTGCGATTTTCGCCTTTTGCGCCAAAAACTGATGATGACGTCAGCATGACGTTAGTAGGTGGGACCTCGTACGGCGAGTGACGTCAGCATGATGATGTGGCGGGATGATGTCAGCATGATTACGTCATCACGTACGGAGGTGACGTGGCAGTATGGCAGGTCTGATGATGTGGCAGGACACGTGGTAGGTGACTCAGCAGTACAGTGGCAGGAGGGCCACGCAGGTGGATGACGCGGCAAGTGACTGAGCAGGGGGTGACGTCACTGCGCAGGAGCGGTAAATGGTTTTGGGCGCACCGCCTTAGTGCCTGGGTGGTTTTGGGGGGAGGGGCTCCGCCACAGCCCAGAAGGCGATGCGTGGCAGGAGTACGGCGGCAATACCGCCCATCTCCCGGACGCTAACCTTCGGGTGCGTCGGGGGACAGGAAGGCCCGCCCATCGTAGATCTGTGGGGCGGGCGATCTAATGGTTGGCGACTGGGACGAGGCAACGGAGGGATAAGGGGCGGGAATATTCAAGGAATATTCCAATTTTAATATGGCGCTGTGCGGGGGGGGGGGGGGGGGGGAAAAAACTTTGGTTTATGTGGGTTATGGGGTTTGAAAACGGGCGGGTTAGTGTATTTGCGCTTGGGACTTTGGCATAAGGGGTAAAACGTGGGTTCTTTGAGGGTTTATGAGCGGGGAGAGGTTGTTAGCATGACCAGGTGTCATCTAACTCCTGCTATGACACGGATGGGCTAAAAACAGCCCCAGATAGACTGCTTTTTCCCTGACTTAGGAGAAATATGGCTATATTGCCAGGGAGGGGATATTTACATAGGGGAGTTATATATACATTTTTTTTAGTTGGGGAAGGGGGAAAACTGATGGGGAGTTATATACTAGAGTTAGTAGTTAATATGGAAATGATAAGCAAGCGCTAAGGTAAGGGACCTTAGGCTAATTTTGGGGAAAAGAATTTGTAAAGAAATGAAATCCTTGAGCAAAGCAGATCTCCACTAAGGAAAATGACATGGAAAATGATGAACTAAGAGGAACCAAGCAGATCTTGACCTCTTTGGGAAATTAGTAAGTGATTTGGGGAATGAGAAGAAGGGGAAGTTAGTTATGTCTAGCTCGAGCTCCTCCAGATGAAAAAGTGTCTGCAACTGTGATCTGAAGAGATGAAACACTTTGTAACACAAAATTGACCATAAATCATCATTCTGCAACCACACAGCTACCTACCCGGCCTACTCACCTAACATTTTTTCTTCTTTTGATTTGGGTGCACTTAGACTTGCAGACCCAGCTTTACAATTTTTCTTTTGAATGTTTCCTATCTAAATCTACACTTATTTCTGCCAGGGCCCAGATTAAGCAGTTGGGTCCCTTTGATTCTCTGCCTATCTACAAATCTGCCAAGATTAAGCTGTTTGGACAGATACATTCTCTATATTCTAAAACAGGAAATTGAAACCTAGGGAGACCAAGGTTACACTGTTTGGACCTCCCTTAAATGAAGACTCTTCAAAACTGAAACAACTCATCAAAATTGGAATACAGCAGTGCCTTTGAACTAGCACACTTCATGGCTTTTTTCTTTGGTCTCTTCTGGAAATATGGAACACTGCAGCTTGCAAAGTATGACATATTTGGCATGTAAAAATGTCAATCATGAAAGATGAAACCCTGTTGCAACAGGAGGCTAACAGTGGCTCCACTTGGGGATGGCTTTTCCTTGTGAAAAGCCAAGAACAGCAGGTCAGACTGCCTTGATCTTCTGTTTGTTGCTGTTGACTGGAAACACTTCTTCGTTCTGGCTGCTAAAAATGTAAAACTTTGAACTATGAACAACCTCCTCCTCAACTGAATTACTGTGAACTGTGCAGCATCGCCTGCTTTCTTCTGCGTGCTTGATAATTATGTACAATGCTTTGGCTGTAAATAGTTCTTTTCTACCATGAATTTCTTTTAATGTGACAGATTTCCTCTTGTTGTTTTGCTGAAATTGGTGTAGAGACAGAGCCTTTAAACTGGAATACTTGCATCGGCTGGGTCTTCACAAATTTACTGTTGTTCCTTAAACAATCGGCCTACTTATAAAAATGAAAACAAAGTGCTGATATATACAAATAAGATTGTACAAAGATATATACAAAACTGCATTGCGTCCCTTAAAAGGGGTCATGGTAATGTTTCAGCATACGGCCATTGACAGGGCCTTCTTCAGCAAAACTATCCTCTACAGATTTGAGAAAGTATGTGTTATTTCCTTGAACAACAGAAACAACAAATGGACCTCTCCATAAAAAATCAAACTTTGCATGTTTTCCTTTGTCTTCTCTTCTTGAGTCCCACCTCAGAACTTTGTCACCAACATTGAAATCCTCAGCCTTAGCTCTCTTATCAAACATCTTTTTGAGCTTTCCTTGCAAGACTTGAGCTCTGTCATAAACTTGTTATCTGGTTTGTTGAAGATGAATGGTCTGATTAATCCTTCTTTGAATGTCATTTGGTTCAGCCTGAATTTCTTGTAACAATTTGATAGTAGGAATGCCTAGGGATGAAGGAAATCTTGCCTCCATGCTATATACTAGCTCATAAGGGCTCATCCCAATGGATCTTTTGCTCGAGAGTTTGTCTGCCCAAAGGGCATTCACCAGCTTTTTGTGCCAGTTCTTCTTGTTTTCTTCCAGCACTTTCTTTATGATGTTGATGAGGCTTTTGTTTGATGACTCAGCCAAACCATTACCTTGAGGGTAATAGGCTGTAGAGTGGCCCAAGGTAATATGAAATTTGTGGCAAAAATTGATCATCTTTTTGGACTTAAAGGCAGTGGCATTGTCAGTGATAATTTTCTCGGGGCAGCCAAATCTGGAAAGGATATTGCACTCAAGGAATTGGATAATGATGGTGTCATTGGCTTGTCTGCATGGAATGGCTTCAACCCACTTAGTGAAATAGTCAGTGGCTGTTAGGATCCATTTGTGCTGGCCTGAGGAAGAGGGATGGATTTCTCCAATGAAGTCAAGACCCCATTGTTGAAAAGGTTTTTCTGTTGAAATAGGTTTAAGGGGCAAGGGTAACAACTTTCTCTTGCCCTCAAAAATTTGGCATTTGTGACATGATATGGCAAACTTCTTTACATCTGCAAAAAGAGAGGGCCAATAGAAACCAGCCCTTAGAATTTTATCAGCAGTGGACTTCCAGTATAGATGTCCTCCACAGTCACCTGCATGGAATTCTTTCGTGACATTGTTAGTTTCATTCATGGTTAAACAATTAAGCAATATGCCTTCATGATTTCTCCAAAATAATGCACCATCTATTACACAAAACTTTAAAGCCTTCATTTTCAAAAATCTTTCCTTGGTCCTGGACAATCCTGGGGGAGCACACAGGTTTAACAATACAAAACATATATTAGCGTACCAAGGAGATTGTAAAAATATTTCACTGATCTGTGGAGTCGCCAGCTCCGGTTCATTGTCTAGCTGGTTTATGTCTAAGGCTTGAAAATTTGTTTCGGACATTAGTTTAGCTAAACCTTGTCCCTTTATCAGCTTGGTTGGTTTTATTTCTATGTCATATTCAAGGATGTTTGCAATCCACTTACCTCTTCTGCCTTCTAATCCCTCTTGGGTCAATATGTCTTTTACAGTAGCGTGTGGGACATAGGCAATCACGTGTGAATATAATATGTACACTCTGAAATCCTTGATGGCCTTAACAAGTGCATAGGCCTGCTTTTCCATGATTAGGTATTTCAAAGGGGCGTCTCTTAGAGCTCGGCTGAAAAAAGCAATTGGCTTTTCAGCTCCCTGTTCATCCTTCTATAAAAGGACAGCGGCTATTGTGTGATCAGATGCAAACGAAAATATGATAAAATCTTTGTCAAACTGCGGACTGGTGAGTACGGGAGTTTGGGTTAATGCAGCTTTGATACTCTCAAATGCTTGCTTGGTTTCCAGGGACCATCTTACCTTGGCATCCTTCTTTAACATGTTGCTTAAAAATCGTATCAACTCAGCTAGATTTGGAATAAATCTTCTTAGGAAGTTGATCTTTCCAAGGAACGCTTGCATCTCTTTTATGTTTCTTGGATATGGAATTTGGAGGATGGCTTGGATTCTTTCAGGGTCAATTCTGATCCCATCCTTTGATATGATGTGGCCAAGTAACTTGCCTTCTTCTAGGCCAAATAGGGACTTCTTGGGATTCAAGGAAATGCCATATTTCCTACAGGTCATGAATATCTGCCTGAGGTGCTTGAGGTGTTCTTCATCAGATTTGGAAAATGGGGTTAAGTCATCAAGGTAGACAACTAGGAAGTCATGTATTTCTTTGGCAAATGCAATGTCCATTGCTTGTTGAAAAGTTGCACCAGCGTTTTTAAGACCGAATGGCATCTTGACATACTTAAATGTTCCCCACGGTGTGGTAAAGGCTGTCTTGTCTTGGTCATCCGGGTGAACAAGTATTTGGTTGAAACCTGAAAAACCATCTAGCAAAGAAATTCTAGATGACCCCACTACTCTCTGCAAGATGTGGTCCATTTTAGGCAAAGGGTAATGGTCTTTTAGGGAGACTTGGTTTAAATTTCTGAGATCTACACAAAGTCTGATTTCACCTGTCTTTTTTCTCGTAGGAACAAGATTGGGCACCCCTTCAGAAAATCTGATGGGTGCTATGATGCCTGCTTCAAACATCCTCTTTACTTCCTTCTCAATCGGGGGAAGAAGCATAGGGTTAATTATTCTAAGTTTCTGTTTGAAGGGTTTCTGGTTTGGTTTTAAAGGGATAATGTGTTGTATCACCGAGGTGTCATAGGATTTCAAGTCCTCATAGCTCCAAGCAAATACATCCTGGAATTCTTTGAATAAGTCAATGTACTTGGGCTTTTGATCAGGGGGTAAATTTTTGGAGAGTTTGATCATTTTTGGATTATCTTTTGTTCCAATGTTGTGTTCTTCTATATCAGTGTTTATGGGCTGTAATTTTGGCTTTTTGGGAACATCGTTAGCATCAAACATATCTTCTAGTGGGGTCAGGCCGGCAGGCAGAAAGTTATCCTTTAAGTCAATGATCTCTGCCTCTGTTTTGTCTGTCTCTTCCAAACGCATTTGTTTCAGCTGTTCAATGTTTTCTTTGTCAAAAATAGTCAGGTTCAGAATTTGTTTGGCTGTTGCAGCTGTTACATTTTGTTGATCTTCATTTTTTTACTGTTGGGAGTCGTTCATAGCGTCCATGTCAATGTTGATACTTGAAAACTCATGCTCAAGGGTAAGAAAATTATTAATCTGGGCATCATTTTCGAATACTTGCCAATCTTTAACGTTATTTTGGACAGTGGGCCTATGCTTTTTTTCAGCTGTGAAGTGATGGTTTGGGTCAAAAGGAAGCTTGCATGTACTAGCAAAAGTGGCTAGGCTGTGTGCATGAATGTTGTGATTTCTGGAAATCTTGTCAAGCTTGAATTCAGTGAATGCATTGAGTATATTAGTGGCAGCAGTCCTATAGGCTCTCATTCTATTGTCATTGGTTACAAAATTACCTTTCATCTGCTGTATGATTAAGTCAGAGTCACCTAAGATAGACACTTTCACAGCTCCTAGAGCTTTGAGTAGTTTAAGGCCTAGCAGCAGAGCCTCATACTCTGCCATGTTGTTTGTGCATTTGAAATTCAGTCTGTAGGCATGGCCTTCTGCATGATTGTTATATGTGTTGTGAATCCAGACACATGCCCCTGCTCCTAACTTGTTAACAGAGCCATCAAATTCTAAATACCATGTGATTTCCTGCTTGTGGTTGATACTAAGAGTTTCAGCTAAGTTAGGATTGGGCAGTTTTGCAATTTGTATTTGGGGATGTTCTTCTAACATGCTGGTTGTGTTAACTGTTGTGACAGTTTCACTAGTGTGTGCAACTGATTCTTCGTTGATTTGTGCTTGTTGCTCTAGAGTGAAGGGCTCATTATCAATTAGAGAATTTGTATCATCATTAAACAAAATAAAGGAATCCATATCAGAATGGATTGAGTAAATGGGAAAATTTTCAGGCTTGTTCTCACTACTCACCACATATTTCATCAGCGTTTCTCTATACAGTCTCTTTGGTTGCCCAAAGACTGAAATGGTAGCGTAGGAAAGGTCTAATTGAAGGGATCCTTGGAGCTTTGCTCCCCATGATCTTGATAGGAGCATACCGTATTTTGGTGGAATGTCAGCAACCACTACATCCATGAGGATGGTCTTATTTGGATATTGAACTAAGGAGACACACAAGTCTTTGATGAGGCCTAGACATTTCACTTGACTTGAGTCAAATGAGTATAAATCTTTGTAAGGTCTTGTAACATCAAGATTCAGTTTTTCCATAACTGCTTTTGGCATTAGATTGTGCGATGCCCCTGAGTCAAACATAGCATTGTGCAAAACTTTGTCATGTATATTGAAACTGACATAAAAGGGTGGGACAGATCCATGTGTTGACTTTCCATTGACTTCTGGGCCAAACAGCAGTTCAGGGGAATCATCCAAAACATTTACATCGTCTTTGTTTTCTGGAATTTGAAGTGACCTTTGAATTTGTTGCCTATATACATCGTGTTTGGCAAGTTCTGAGAGGGGGATGGATATTTTCAGCTTAGCTATTTCTGCCTCTAAATTAAATGGTTTTTCCAATGGAGTCTTGTTGTTGATAATGGCAGTTTTTTCCTTTTCATCTGAATTATCTGCGTTTCGCTCTTATTTATCAGCGTTATGAGGACTGATATCTTGCGGTTTTTTAATTTCAGGAAAGTTTTTTGGAACATTGTTCGAGCTTTCTTTCGAGGGAGAAGGTGGCAAAGGTTGATATTTGGAAGGCTGCATTTCTGTTATGTCTTCTACAGTCACTTGATGCGAGTTTGGAACATTTGTATCAGCTGGTTCTGTTATGACAGCCTTGCCTTTGGTCTTGTTGGGCTGTTTGCCATCCTTTGTTTTACTAGGTTCTGAAATGTCAATGGTCCTAGTTCTCAGCTTATATTGTTTGTGTACTTCATACACAGCAGTATCGTATCCTTGTTTAAAGTCAAAAGACTCACCAGATTTAGTTTGAAACTGATTGTAATCGTGTTCATTTTCGTCTTCTTGGGATAGGATAGTTTGGTGCTCACCCTTTAAATCCATCAGGTTCATGTGAGTGTCCTCTATGGGTTCACTAGAAGTAGATCCTTCAACATAGTTATCCTGAAAAGGGGGTCTTATGTCATGGTCTTGGTTAGACCTACTAGCGTTTGTGTTCTGCGTTTTCCTAAAATTTGGGTTCCTTATGGTATTGGACTGTTGTCCTTCCCATGATGCTTTCCTTTCAACATTTTCTACTCTTTCTCCTAGCCTTTGTAGGCCATTGATAATAACATCAAGCTTTTGATCAAAGGCTGAGGGTTCTTCCTTAAAGGTGCTTCTTCTTTCCATTCTAGCTCTGTTTCTCTTGGCAATTAAATTGGCTTCTACGCTGACAGCAACATTTTGCATGTCTGCAAGGGTCTGAGGAGCTCTTTCTTTTAACTGATATGCCATATCAGGGTCAAAACCATCCGGAAATTTGTACAAGGCAAGGTCAAGGGGAGGCCTTAGGTTCTGTGGTATTGCGTTATATACATTATTGAATCTTGCACAATACTCCAAAACAGTCTCTTGAGGACCTCTTTTAATTGTATCATATTCAGCCAGTATGTGCAAGGGGTATTTCTTTTTCTCCCATCTGTTGGTAAAGGATTGGTAAAGCTCATCTGGGGTGGTTATAGAATTTTCAGCAAGTGATCTGAACCAAGTTCTTACATCACCTGTCAGACTCTGAACGAAAATTCTCATTCTCACGCTATCATCGTCTATCTCGTAGTTTTCAAAATAGTCCTGCATCTTTTTGGTATGCTGAATGGCAGTGAAAGGACCAGTGGAATCAAAATATGTGATCTTCAATTGGTACTCTTGAGGTAAATCCCCAGCATTAGTGGGAAATTGCAGGGCTGCATATCTATTTGCCATATTGGTAGGGATAAGTGGAACAGCGGGAGTAACGGGGATAATGGGAATAACAGGGATAACTGGAACGGTGGGAACAACAGTAGTAGTAGTATGTGCAGTGAATGAAGGTGTGGAAGGAGTACTTTGAGATGTAGATGATGAATTAGGGGAAACAGGGGTTGAACGAAATAAAACCTTGACAGGAGTCGGAATACAGCTAGGGTAAGCTATTTCAGGAATCAAATCAGCAAAATTTTCCTGTCTTTCTTGCTTCCTAAGGATTTTCGAGATTATGTTAGGGTTTTCAAAAACAGCTGGAGGGTCGGGATCTGGATTTGACCTCGTGTGTCGTGGATTCTTCTTGGGAGCCAACTTCCGAATTGTTTTTTGGGTATTTTTATGGGAATATTTTTGTAATTAACAAGGGACAGATCAGATTTTGCAATGGCTGTGTATATCTTAAAACTAGCATGAAGATTGACTGAAGTAGCTTTTATTTGCTTCTGCTAATGTAAAACAGAAACAATTTCAAAGGCTTCCTGGCTGACATTCAGGCTTCATCTGTAGTTTTAAGAAATATGCAGCAATTAGAAAATTGACCTTTTTACAGGGGATCTTTCCAACCTTCTTTGTGAAATTAACTGAGGATGATCCCCAGCGGAGTCGCCATTATGTTATCACTCAGGTTGTCCCCAGGTTGGAGTAAGGGATACGGCCGAGGTAACCACAAACCAACTTTGGATTGCAGGTTCTAGCCCACCTGCAATCATAGAGGGCTCTCTCTTTCAGATTTAGCTATGTTTAAAGGATTTTAGGCTAGGTATTGAGTTCAAAGGGTTTTTGTTTTGTTTTGGTGGGAAAATTGATGTTTCAGGTAGAGAGGCAGAGCACATTCTGAGTGTTTCAAACCATTGGGCGTGGAGTCGAGGAGGAGGACTGCTGATGTGTTTTCTTGGTCACCATAGGGAAAATGGAGCAAGGTAGCTGCGCATGAAACAATGTTTTAGGTTTAAATGATGGAAAGAATGCTAAGTAATGAGAGGTAATTATGAATCTCTCAATCAACTTAACAGATAGAGGTAACAGAGCTCTACCTAGGGGCATTTAAGAATCCCTAGATAATTGGAAAACACAGGTGAATCGGGGTAAATATGAGCCAGGAGGAATTCATATACATAACCAATTCATTCAGAGGAAAACATAAGGAAATAGCAGAAAATGAGCATAGAGTGTATTTAGACAAATTCTAAGCTATTCTTTCTTTCTGCTATCTAGATAGTGGTAGACAATAAAAGACAGGTAAGATGCACTTATTGTTTCGGGCTGCAGCACAAGAATTCCATCTTCATATCATCAAAACATTCATTTACAACAGGCAGTTTGCTCTCCAAGCTTTCAACAATCTTTGATTATAGAACAAACTCAGGTATACAATGCGAGTCTCTAGTGAAAATTCTCAATTGACCAACCCTTGTAACAATGTAGAGGGCGGTATATATAGGGAAAAACTCTCTACAACTGCTTTTATTACAACTTGACCTAATCAGGTCCTAAAGAATAATTAATTGACCTAACTCTATCAGAAATAAATGCATGAAAATATCTCGGGCTGCGCTGAGGGCGGCCGTATCAAAACTGAATAAATTGTGTTGTCCTCGGTGGCTTGGTGCAGTGCTTTCTGAAATAAATGTGTATGGGTTTCTGTTTCTTTGCTGTCTGTCTGCATTTAAAGCTTTAACTGTGATTTGAGGGCAAGGATGGGCTTACGCCTCTTGATTTGACTTTCTTGGGGGGCTCATCAATGTACAGGTGCTTCGAGCCCCTAAAAAATCTTCGGCTGATACTCTTTGGCTCTTGTTCTTCTTCTGATACTCTTTGACAATAAATTGGGATGCTGTTCTGATGTGCTATGCGTTAAATCAACATTTAATGGTCGTTGTTCGGCTCTGTCTTCCTTAAAACTGTCTTCGGCTCCTTCCTGAATGCTTCGCGGAGGAAAACGGGTCATTCGACGCCTTTCTGGCTTGCAGGGGGCTGCATGATGAAAAGATTCCCTAAAGATTCCCCATTCAGGCCTATTTTATCCAGCGAATCGCTCATCAAAAACTGCCTCAGAAACTGATTCCGGGGCTCTGAAGTGCGATTTTTGCCTTTTGCGCCAAAAACTGATGATGACGTCAGCATGATGTTAGCATGACGTCAGCAGGTGGGACCTCGTATGGCGAGTGACGTCAGCAATGACGTCAGCATGATGATGTGGCGGGATGACATCAACATGATGACATCATCACGTACGGAGGTGACGTGGCAGTACAGCAGGTCTGATGATTTGGCAGGACACGTGGCAGGTGACTCGGTAGTATAGTGGCAGGAGGGCCACGCAGGCGGATGACGCGGCAAGTGACTGAGCAGGGGGTGACGCAGGCGGGTGACGTCACTGCGGAGGAGCGGTAAATGGTTTTGGGCGCACCGCCTTAGCGCCTGGGCGGTTTTGGGGGGAGGGGCTCCGCCACAGCCTAGAAGGCGACGCGTGGCGGGAGTACGGCGGCAATACCGCCCATCTCCCGGACGCTAACCTTTGGGCGCGTCAGGGGACAGGAAGGCCCGCCCACCGTAGATCTGTGGGGCGGGTGATCTAACGGTTGGTCGCTGGGATGAGGCAACGGAGGGATAAGGGGCGGGAATATTCAAGGAATATTCCAATTTTAATATGGCGCGGTGGGGGGGGTAAAACTTTGGTTTATGTGGGTTATGGGGATTGAAAACGGGCGGGTTAGTGTATTTGCGCTTGGGAATTTGGCATAAGGGGTAAAACGTGGGTTCTTTGAGGGTTTATGAGCAGGGAGAGGTTGTTAGCATGACCAGGTGTCATCTAACTCCTGCTATGACACGGATGGGCTAAAAACAGCCCCAGATAGACTGCTTTTTCCCTGACTTAGGAGAAATATAGCTATATTGCCAGGGAGGGGATATTTACATAGGGGAGTTATATATACATTTTTTTTAGTAGGGGAAGGGGGAAAACTGATGGGGAGTTATATACTAGAGTTAGTAGTTAATATGGAAATGATAAGCAAGCGCTAAGGTAAGGGACCTTAGGCTAATTTTGGGGAAACGAATTTGTAAAGAAATGAAATCCTTGAGCGAAGCAGATCTCCACTAAGGCAAATGACATGGAAAATGATGAAATAAGAGGAACCAAGCAGATCTTGACCTCTTTGGGAAATTAGTAAGTGATTTGGGGAATGAGAAGAAGAGGAAGTTAGTTATGTCTAGCTCGAGCTCCTCCAGATGAAAAAGTGTCTGCAACTGTGATCTGAAGAGGTGAAACACTTTGTAACACAAAATTGACCATAAATCATCATTCTGCAACCACAGAGCTACCTACCCGGCCTACTCACCTAACATTTTTTCTTCTTTTGATTTGGGTGCACTTAGACTTGCAGACCCAGCTTTACAATTTTTCTTTTGAATGTTTCCTATCTAAATCTACACTTATTTCTGCCAGGGCCCAGATTAAGCAGTTGCGTCCCTTTGATTCTTTGCCTATCTACAAATCTGCCAAGATTAAGCTGTTTGGACAGATACATTCTCTATATTCTAAAACAGGAAATTGAAACCTAGGGAGACCAAGGTTAGACTGTTTGGACCTCCCTTAAATGAAGACTCTTCAAAACTGGAACAACTCATCAAAATTGGAATACAGCAGTGCCTTTGAACTAGCACACTTCATGGCTTTTTTCTTTGGTCTCTTCTGGAAATATGGAACACTGCAGCTTGCAAAGTATGACATATTTGGCATGTAAAAATGTCAATCATGAAAGATGAAACCCTGTTGCAACAGGAGGCTAACACAACGGTCCAAAAATAGAAAACGTACCTCTACTGCCAGCACACCTCACATAACTCGGCCATAAGAAGAAATAATCGGTGATCCCCATGCGCTCATGCATTCATTTCCTCGAGGCTCACTCTAGCAAAGTCACTCTCATACCCAAGCAACCTACAGAAGAGGAAAATTCCATTTGTCTCTTGCGTAGGACTTCCTACAGGATACAGACAAACAGTCTACAGGATTGGCCAAGAGGAGTGTCAGAGGGGAAAACACGGGGGTTGGCTACAACAAACACTATGAAGAGGTTGGCTCTATAATTACTTCCCTTTTTCAAAGTGAACTGAACAAAAATCCACTAGCAGTGAGTGAATTTAGCAGTTGTGTAAGGGAATTGTTCCCACAATTCTTTTAGTTATTTACTTCCGCATTCAAAAAAATGTGTCAACCATCTCATCTCCTCAAAATTCACCAACAAAATGATAGGGGGGGTTTAATAGAAGGGATCCCATTAACACTGTGAGAATCCACCAACACCCTCAAGTGTTAGAAATCTTCACGAGGCATAATTGGATGGGGTATTTTGAAAAACTAAGAGGGTATGATGATGAAGTGGCCCGAGATTTTTCTCTCTCCCTCATTCCACTGACCAGAATTCATGCCACTGTTGTGGTGAGAGGCCTCTCCATAGAGCTCACCCCTGAACTCATAAGCAGAATTACCACACTTCCCCTAGGAGTGCCTTAGATAAAGGAAGACAATGGAGATAACCAGATTTCCAAGAAGAAGTTCTTTTTAGAGGGAGAAGAGCCCATTGAGGAAAAAAATGGAGTAAGGAGAGCAAGCCTACCATACCCCTGGAATGAGGTGAGCTACCACCTTATCAAATACATATCATGTGAGGGTAGGTATAGTGTGGTTTATGGGTATCACTTTAGGCTTCTTGAAGAATTGAGGTTTGGAGCAAAAACACCTCCTCACCACAGGCTCAGCATACCATACTTCCTTCTGTAATCACTGATAGACACAAGCATAAAGGTGCAGGAGGGAAACCACCAACAGTTAGCCCACCATGGGTTAATTAGAATCATCATAGAAGATGCCCTCCACAACCTTAGAATTCCTATCCAATGGGAAATTTTCAGAGACATGCAGACAGAGGAGGATATCAAAGCCCTCACATATGACATTAGTCCTACTGTCAGTGAACAGGATGAGGAATAAATTGAAACAGATGGAGAAGAAGCAGAGAGGGATGAAGATGAGATAGATGAGGAGGAAGAAGAGTAGAAGAGAAGGAAGGTGATGAGGAAACAGAGGAATATGTCAAGGAGGAGACTGATAAACAAGATGAGGATCTAGAAACAGGAGGAGTCACCTAGGGTGTCTCTGGAACCCACTCAGAGAGAAGTAGAATCAACCCTCACTGCTCTTAGCACCCCTATCAAACAGAAAGGCAAAAGACAAACATAGACCCCCTTATATTTCAGGACAAGGAAAAGCAAAAGGATATGGCAAGGGAAACCCCAAACTCCAACCAAAATTCCCATTGTAAATGAGGACTCACCTAAACAGCAAGAGAAAATTCTCCTCCTAAGTCTCCTATCACCTATGTGAGAAGGCATATAACTAGATCCACCTCATCCAAAGGAAAAGAAATCCTACAGGATATACAGTAGGACCTATAGGAAACAGAAGCAGTGCTACAGGAGACTGAAAAATTGGATAAGGAGGGAAGCCTACAGCAAGAAACTAAAGAAGAAAACCCAGAGCCAAGGGAACCTAGCCCCCAACCTAACATTGACTCCTACTACAGATTTATTGGAGGGGACAGGGTCATTCCACAAAAATTTGCTATTCCATTATTCTTTGAGCTTGAGAAGGAGAGAGATAGAACTCATAGATGGATGCAGATTGCCAAGTTCAAGGGGGTGGATGACATTGGTCACATGGAGGAGAAGCTCAAGGAGATGGGCAGAGAACTAAGTAGCTTGAGGGATAGAGAGGCCATAATGAGAAATCAGTTGGAGACAGAAAATGCATGGTTGAAAGGACAACTGCAAGAAAGAGAGAATCAATTGTCATGTATGGCCGATCTCTCTTTGGAAGAAATCTAGTGCAGGATTCCAGCTAAATCCTATGCCCTATTCCTTAAGGAACAGAGGCTGCAATTCCAAATCAAGGCCCTATCACAGAGAGGCACTATGCCATTTTAAGATTATAGACAGTTCATTGATCTTTGTGATCAAAGTACATTGGAAGACAGGGCCAAGATGTCTGAGTTTTATTTGCATAACATGGCCTTAACAGACATGAATGTATGGGACCCTAATGCCAAGCTAGGAGATTTACAGTTGATGGCTTTGGCATCATGGATGAACCATGAGGAAGCAAGGGCTGCAGAAATGAAGAAGATATTGGCAAGAGAACAAATAGAGCCTCTTATGATCAGAGCTGAGCAGTCCAATCCAATGGCCCTCATCAGTACACATAATTTAATTGCAAATGATCCTCAGCTTGCACCCAGGTATCTTGCTGCCCAAGAGCAAGAAATTTCACATTTTGAGGACATGTTCAGGTTGTTAGGGGATGACAGCATGCAAGCTTTCCTAAGGAGATGGAACACATTGCCATACAATTTAAAGATAAGAGAGTACCACTCTCCTCAAAGAATGAGAGAAGCACTGAATAGGACACCCATGTACAAGCAATCTATGCAAAGGCTCAAAGTCAATTGGATTGGCTTGAGACTCAGTCCACCACTGCTCTTAGGAATGCTAGAAGGAAGGAAGGAAGAAGAAGAAAGGAGGTAGTGGGAGGAGGTAGAAAAGAAATCAGGTTTCTATGAACAAGAAGAGGAAACCACATTAGAGGCATGGGATTCCAGGGAGGCCACTAGAGCTATGAAAGACATGGATATTGATTGAGTTGCTCAAAGGATGAGCAACACTTTAAGTAGGCGGTGATGATGAGCCTCATCATTGGGTAATTATATGGGCCTTAATTCACCTCCTATCTTAGTCAAACCAACTCTTCTCACAACTTATTACATGTTTTGATTATATTTTGTTTAATGAGATGAGTTAAAGTAAGATATTATGCCTAGTGGACTAATATGCATTGAATGCAGGTTTGGAAGAGAAAATCAAGGAATTTTGGGCAAGACTAAGGTTTGAAACTCGAATGGGACAATGGAGAGAGATTGTAGGAGTTAAATTCTCCTCATTTACTCCTCCCCCATTCAAATATTCTTCCATTAATCCCACCATCTCGGAGTGCAAGTAACCAAGTCATGAAGAATAGAAGGCAGCCGAGAAAGTGATAGACAAAGAGTTAGTTCATCTCGAGTTTTGGAGCCGAGACTCCCTAAATTTAAGGAAGTCACTGGATACTTTAGTTATATAAGTAAATAATCCTAGAGCCTCATTAGGATTCGAATTTTTGTTGTAAAACTCTAGCTATTTTCGAGCTCCAAACTTGTGGAAGACTTCGATGTAATTTTCTATTTTGGTAACAAAAATGAGCTTTTTCTTGATTTAGTACTGAGTTAACTCAGAGGGCTGAAACTCTTGGGTTAGGGCCCAAACCTAGCAGCAAAGGCTCCTTTTCTTGTATCTTTATTCCTAGCTTAGTTTCACATATTCATGGTTAAACTGTTTTTAGAAGTATTTCATTGCAAGTAGTGTAGATTTGATTAATTGTATATTAGTTTGCTTCCATTTGTGCCTTACTTCAGTAGCAGGTTACAAGGGATAAAAGAGGCACCACAAAGTTGCCAGTAGGTGTCTTGGCCTCACTTCTTCCTTCTGGGATCATGATTTGAGGAAAAAACCCTTATGCAGCCCAAAAAGACAACTTTCCATTTCTTTCATGATATTTAGAGTTTGTTGTACTTAAACTAACATTTGATCAGTTTTTCAACGTAGGATTTCATTTCCATCTCTTTTATCTTCATTCTTTCAGTAGATCTCATCCATGATTCCATGTTTTTCAACAATTTCTCCATGCATAAGGTAGATAGATAGTTCATTAAATTCTACTTTTCTAGCTCATGAGAATTCTTCTTGTTTACATCACTTTTTGGAATTACACATGTTTGATGTAGAGCAGGTGCTTCATAAGTAGATAGAGATCTCATAGCAATCAACCACCTTCCAACTTCATCCACCCATAGGCACTCCTTGTTTTCATCAAAACCTTCACCAATTTCATCATTTTACATAGAAATTTCCTCAAGCATTTTGAGCGAATCCAACCATCTCCTAAACTTGGTTTCGTGTTCTGAGTGATCCTAGGCCTTTTCTCACTCCATTCCACCCATCAATTACCTTCCCTAAGCCTTCGATCACCTCCAACACCCATCATTTTGCTCACGACTGTATCTTGTAGAAGTACAAGGAATCCCGTAGGTTTCTAGTACATCCTGTAGGTTTTCCTGTAGTGGCCTGTTTTGAGGCTGAATTGAGGGAAAACCTCTAGGAAGCCTCCCAAGGTCACCCAAGGGTCCCCCAAACCTTCCAACCATCTCCTAAACCTTCTAGCCATCCACCAACATCCCTAAACCACCTGCCACATCACCAAAAGAGATTAGTTTGCACACTTGATTTTTCATGAAAAGCATAAAAAGACAAAATAGATTTATTACAATCCTTTACATGCATAACAATTATGTTTGATGTTTTTAACTTCCATGCTTAGGATAGTAGCATTTTGTTCATGTTAATTTAGCATCATTGCAAAGCATATCTCTTAGCAATTAATTAGGAAATGGTGTGCCTTAGCATTGAATTTCAGTCTTTTTCATTTTTGCAGTAGATCAACTCTCTCTTAGAGTAGATTTCTATTTCTTTCATCAAGGAACCAAGCTTCTTCTGAATCCATAGAAGTCTGGCTTGAAAACCCTAGTGGTCTCTCGCCAGCTGAACAGTGAAAAAAGGCAGAACCATCACTTTTACTTGTGTATACAACACTGTCACCTCCAAGTTTGTATGAACCCCGGGTTGATAAAGTAAAGCTGGTAGCCCAAGAGTTGCATCATTCTTGCTGCAATATTGGTTCTCATCAGTAGTTCTTGGCTAGCTATAGTTATTGCATTTATAAGTTGTAGATATGGAGATATGTATATTTATGATGGAAATTCCACTAATAAATTCACATTATATCCTCCTACAAAAACAATAATTGAAATGGAAAGTGAGGGTTGGATTGATGATGATGATAACGAAGACTTTGAGGATATTCAACCTATATTTACCCTTTCACAAATTGACGAGGAAGATCAATTGATAAATTTGATGAATAATAATGACTCTTCTTCATATTGTGAACAAAATCAAAGTTTTGAAGAGAAATGTAACATTGAATATTTTTCATCAATACAATCCAAAGTAGCTTTATGTTCTATGGAAAAGTTTGGCAATTCTTTAGTAGAATTTTTTCCAGGCAAAACATTAAACATTAATAATATCTTGGAAGAATTTCAAAAGAAAAAAATGATAAAGATGCTACAAAAACAGTCTTCTACATATTCATGAGAATACATTAACATGAAGGAAATTGACCCTAACACATGTATGCATCACATTTATATTCGAAGAAATGCCAAACCAGTGAGACAACCTCAAAGAAGGATGAATCCCAATATGAGGGAAACGGCTAAAGAGGAATTACAAAAATTGGTTAATGTGAGTTTCATTTACCTAATATCATACAACCAATGGATTTCACCTTTAGTGATTGTTCCTTAAAAGAATGGAAAGTGGAGAGTGTGCATTAATTATAGGGAACTAAACAAGGCTACTTTAAAATATCATTTTCCGCTACTTTTCATTGATCAAGTATTAGATACTTTAGTAGGGAAGAAATATTTTTCATTTCTTGATGGTTTCAGTGGATATAATGAAATTCAACTTGAACCAGAAGATCAAGACAAAACAACTTTTACATATCCATGGGGTATGCATGGTTATAGGGTAATTCCTTTTGGTTTATGTAATGCACATGTTACATTTCAAAGATCATTTTATGTATCTTTTCTGACTTGATCCATGATTGTGTAGAAGTTTACATGGATGATTTTAATGTCTATTGAAACACTTTTTAAGAAGCTATGGATAAACTAGAAAAAAATCTCATTAGATGCAAAGAAGCAAATCTTTCATTAAGTGATGAGAAATGTTTTGTGATGTTGAATGAGGGCATTTTTTTGGGACATCATATTTTAGGTGTTGGAATCAAGGTGGATGAATTTAAGATATAGGTAATATCCAAAATTTTAGTCCCTAATTGCCACAGAGATGTTAGAAGTTTTCTTAGTTTTATAGGATATTACAAAATATTCATATAAAACTTCACAAAAAAACTTCTCCACTCTTTAAACTTCTTACAAAATATTGTGATTTTGTTTGGAATTCTGACTGCCAAAAGGCATTTGAATCATTGAAATAGGAAATTACTGAACCATCAATCTTAAGAGGGCCAAACTAGTCTCTCCCGTTTCATATTTCAACTAATGCTTCAGATACAAATTTAGGAGCTGTATTGGGACAAAAATGCTTGGCTCCTTATGTTATTTATTATACGAGTACAAATCCAACTCCTACAGAGTTAAATTATATAGTTACAGAAAATCAGTTTTTAGTTTTTGTTCACGCCATTAATAAGTTCAGACATTACATCATTGGTTATGAAACTTTCATTCATATTGATCATTTTGCTATTATATATTTAATGAATAAACCAATTACTAATGGCAAGATCACTAGATGGTTGTTATTGCTACATGAATTCAATATCACCATCCTGGATAGGTAAGGAAAGGAAAACATAGTTGATGATTTCCTCTCCAGGATGTAGAATGATAATATTGATACTCCTGTAAAGGATAATTTTCCGACGAATACCTTATTGTAGTGTCTACTAAAACTCCTCAGTTTGTAGATATTGCTAACTATTTGGCTATAGGAAAATTACATCCACAATTATCATCCAAAGAAAGATAGAAAGTCATCAAATCTAGTTTACCCTACTCATGGATAGAGAGAGAATTATATCGAACCAGACTTTATTTGATTATCCAAAGATGTGTTTGAGAGGATGAAATACCAGAGATATTAAAATGTTTCCATGATGAACCATATGGAGGAAACTTTGTTGATAGAAGGACTGCATACAAAGTGCTTCTTTTGAGATATTATTGGCTTTCTCTTTTTAGAGATGCCAAGGAATATCTAAAAAGATGTGATAGCTACCAAAGAATGGGGAGGACCATTCAATCAGATGAGAGTCATCTACAACCTTGGGTACTCATAGATCCTTTTTGAAAAACAGGCTCTAGATTTTGTTGGTCTAATAAACCCTCCATCTAAACAAAGACATATATTCATGTCTATACAAATTATGTTACAAAATGGGTAGAATCTAAGCCACTTCCTTTTGCTACTGAAAATGTTGTAGTTACATTTCTTTTTGAAGATATTTTCACTTGTTTTGATGTCCCAAGGGAAATTGTGATAGATCAAGGTGCTCAATTCATATCTAAGTTGGTGCAAAAAAATATGGAGCAATACAAAATCAAGCATCAGAAATCAACTCCATGTCATCCACAGGCTAATGGGCAAGTGGAATCTACCAACAAGGTACTTGGAGCTATACTGACCAAAACTGTACACTTTCACATAAGAGACTAGGCAGAAAGGCTTTCGAAGGTACTTTGGGGATACCACACCACATGGAGAAACACCACTTGACATACTCCCTATCATCTTGTCTATGGGAAGCAAGAGTTGTTTCCAATTGAATTCCAAGTGGATACCTTTAGAACAACAAAAAAATTGTGGCTTAATCTATATGAATCTCAAAATCAAATATTGACACAGTTGAATGAGCTAGATGAGATCCGACAAGATGCCATACAATGAAAAAACATAATCTAGCAAGAAAGAACCAAATGGCATGATAAATTCATCAAAGTCAAGAACTTCAATCCATGTGACTGCAATCTTCTTTTTTACTCTAAGATTAAGGATTTTCAAGGAAAATTTCAGACACATTGGCTTGGTCCCTATGAAATAGATATTGGTTTTTATAATGAAGTAGTTAGAATCAGGACTATTGATGAAGAAAAGTTCCCCTTCCTTGTTAATGGGCATAGGCTAAAATTATATCATAAGCCATTTACAAGAGAAGAATTTGTTAAACATCTGCAAGAGAATTTTGATTTGAAATTGGCAAGTAAAGGAGATTCTCCTTCTCTACCACAACAAGAATTGTAATCTATTTATTTTCTAAATAGAAAATAAACCAAAAAAAATGAAATAATAATAAAGGCATAGGTATGAAAACCAACATTGTTGGCATTCCTATGCAGAAAATCCTAGCTGAAAACCAAGGGATCCTTGGCAACTTAGATTTTCTAATTCTCTTTTCCTTTTCCCATTTTTTCTTTATTCCCCCTTCCTTCTTTGAAATTATAATAAAATTTTGAAGTAGTAATATAGTTATGGAAGAATTTGTTTTGATTTTAAAAGAGAGTTCTCAACATTCATCAACATCGACATCATCAACAAAGAACATTAACTTTCAACAAGAGCAACAATTTTTCAAGAAAATCGGGAAGTTGAAGGAACAACTACAAAATTTACAACATCCCACAACCATTTCACATTCTACAACGAGTGACAAACTTGTAAGCATTTTCAATAAAAAAAGCATTCATAAGGCATCATGAACTTGCAAATAATGGAAAGTAAGTACATCAGAGGTATGCACATAGGATATTAAGTCAATTTTCATTAAAGAAAGAAATGGATCTATGAGTCTATTGAATGTTTATGATACATCTTTTGAATTGAAGACTGAAATTATGACCTTACTCATAATCTTATCCCATCATTCATTGTCATATCATAATCCATCACGTCAAAAATCTCTTCCAACGAATCTAAACCATTCAAAATATCCCAAATTCTAATGGTCTTGCAAAATAAAATTTGTTGAATCATGGGAGATCATTAATAAAAGAGGAAGAGTTCGATTGAAATTAGACCACTTCTTTCACGACCTATTTCACTCCAAACCCTGCCACCATCAAACCATTCCATTATCGTATTTATCTGACCATCCCTATCAAAAGAGGCAATTCGGGGGCACAAATTGTCTTCCACAATGGGTGTTATCATCCGATATGAACCAAATAGAACAAATTTCATCAACGCCTACCCACAAGTTAGAGATCAATTGCAGAAGGAAGGATGACTTAAATTCTTCAAAATGTTTTATGATTATGAAGCTCAAGTCACCAAAACATTTTCCAGAGAATTTGATGGAGTGCAAGCTGAGATTGGGGATATAACATCGAAAAAATCATAGAATCCTTCGTAGCAGAGGTGAAAAAACTCCCAAGGTATGGAAAAAGTTGGTTAAGAATCAAAGACTTAGGGATGAGAAATGGAAGTCCTTCTTTCATTATCCAAGTATGGACACCTCAACTTTCAAGAAAGGAATTCTAGTCACAACACTTAAACCTAAAGGGAGAAACTTGTTATTAGTGATTCAAAAATTTCTTACCTATGAAGGTAGATTTGGAACCCTACTCTTTTACCTGCTAGATTGTTAATGCATTTTATTAGAGGAAAGGAATTAAATATGTCATATTACTTGATGTGGAATCTTTAAAAGATGGTTTTTCATATACAAAGAGACTCTAGAAATATTAACAGGGCTTTGTATCACCAAGATTTAGTGAAAATTCTTGTTGAGACACACTTGAAGTCTACTGGTAATAATTGGCAATAATATTTGGTTAGAAACCTATTGTAGCTACTACAACACCCTACAAAATTTTGGAATACACTCAATTTCAGAGCCTTCCTTGGTCTTGCACATTGTTGTCGCAAACATTGAAACTCATTTCATGTACTTTCTTGAAGTGTTTTTCTCCCCTTTGCAAGTTGGGTATACCATTGTCTATTCGCATGATTGGTTGTCACGCAATGTGTAGAAGCTTTTTCTGATGGTTTCAAGGGTTTATATTTCTATCTATGAGTTGTTCTAAACATTCAAACATTTGTCGCACTCATTCACAAAGTTTTGAGCATTGTCACACAAGTGTCCTCAGGGTTATCGCAAAGTGTATCTTAAGTGTCACACTTATTGTAACTCATCATAAGGTTGTCACATAGAGGTAAATGAATTATTTATGTTTCATGGGTGATCTGTATTTTTGTGTCATCAAGTATTCTAAGTGTGAGATCATATTCAAAACTTTATGACCTCACACACTACTTTCACTGGTCTAACACTTAACCATGCCCAAAGAGGCTTTCCAACCAGAAACTTAACTTCACCCGGCCTGCTTCGACTATGAATTGCGCAATTCCAGACCTCAAGGTGTGACCTTCCCTCTTGGCACTGCACAATGCGCAGTCCCTTCCTCTCAAGGCTGCTGCACTGCACAGTTCCTATGCTCAAGGCCTTGTCTTAGCCTTCAGGATTGTGCAATCATTCCTCCTAGCCCGATCTGAACTATGCAATATGCAAGAACAAGAATTAAGCTCTCTCCCGGAGCCTATGAACTATGTATTTGCACAGTTTCCCAATTCCCCTTGCCTTAGTATAGATTGCGTAATTTTTCCCTCAGTCTGGACTGCACAATTTTTTCCCTCAGTCTGGACTGCGCAAAATTTTCCATCAGTCTAGACTGCGCAAATTTTTCCCTTAGTCTGGACTAAGATGTGCAATGCGCAGTTTTAGTGATCAAACTTGACCCTTGGCTACTTGAAATTTGCAATTTCGCAGCCACTGGGCCCTCTTTCCCGACCTATCACTCGGTCTCGGCCAAGATTATGGATCCAAATGCTCTATCTTAGACTAGGGGTTTTCAGACTAATATCGTCTCATCATGAGTGAATTGCAGATATAGGTACTCTCTCACACCATGACAGGATGATGAGGGAGGAGATGCAGAAGGGAAACATGCAAAAATACATCTTTGTAGTTGGGAATGCAATCTCATCTATCAAAGCAAAGCAAAGGGACACCAACTTGCGACCACAACTCAATACTTAAGATCATCAATTTTTCCTATGATTGGGCCATGAGGAGGTGGAAGACAAGGTGTTCTCAAGAAGAAATCAAAGACACAACAACAACAGTGGCTTGACATTGCCACATTATCAAGTAGTCCATGTCAGCAGTGTCATGTCATGATGTATCATGAGTTGTCATATACCACATCATCATTGTGGACGATGTATATTATATTCAAAATGTATTGTAAAGTGGAATTCCAAAGGACACACATGAATATGGAGAGTCATCTAAGTTGAAAAGTCATAGGGAGTTGAACAGTCATGAGGGTAGTCAAAGAGTCATAAAGGGGAAGCATCACCCCTTGGTTATATATGCACCCTCATTGTATAAGCAAAGGAATTTTCACCTTGGCTCCTCCTGCAAGGCATTACAGAGATAAGTTAGTTCTTTGAGGATCAAGGAGTGGCAACAATGTTCCACTACTAGAGCTAGTGATGTACATTGTAAACATGTGTCTTGGAAGTTTTACTTAATAACAAAAGCCTTCAAGGCAAACATGTTCTTCATGCATGTATTATGAATGTTTGTATGACTAGTCTGCAGATGTTTATATTTCATGTTTGCTTTCACATGTGATAAGATAGTTGAACTATTTTGGTTATTTTAATACTTATCTTATTGAGAATGTGTTGTAATGGTTATTATTGATGTCCCTTCCTTGTGGAGTATTTTTCAGGATATTAGACAAATCTTTCTTCATTTGTTGATTGTAATGACCATCACATCCTCTGTGGACTATTCCGCTGGATTGTATACGGATCCTTCTAGTTCATGTGTGTCTCTTCTTGGGTGGTACTACTACCTCTCATTTAGAGGCTCACTTTTCTCCCCTCTCCGCAGTAGAATAACCTTGACACATTTACAACTAAACATTCACCAGGCACACCTTCCTACTTTTCGAAGACACCATTTCATCCCTCTCTAGTGTTGATTGTTAGATCCAAGGCATATATTTGAGATGTATGGAAATCGGGTCGATATTCTGGATGGCGCTCCTACACGAAAGAGTGTGAGATCTAACTAGGACTTCACATCAAGGAGACCCCTTGGTTGATGGATCTCCAACATCGTTAACAAAACCATTTTATAGAAGTTTTAGAAGAAGAGAAGCCACCAAAACCCAAAAGGAGTCTATGTAAGGTTTCCCAAAACCCTAACCCTGAGTCTACAGAGAAAGAAGTCAATGGTTTTTCAATTAATGAAACAATAGAGATAGGAATCCCACATGATGAGATAAAAGAGGATTTCCCCCTCATTCAATTTTTGAATGAATCTAAGAATAAAAACAAAAGAGAAAATATTAGAAGAAATAAATCTAGTGAAATTGCAGATCAACCAAAGATAATAAAGGAAAAATCATAGGAAAAAGGTTATAAAATAAAATCCATGTCAAAAGAAGCAAAGCCTGAACAAAAACTAAGGATAAGTAAAAGGATTTCTAAGTGTTCAGATTTGCAGAAGAGTCAAAAACCTCCAGAGACTGTTGATCTTGATGAATGAGACAATGTTGAAACTAAAAGAATGATAGAACCTCCATCTTATCCAAGTCCAACAAGAAAGACTCTACAAATCAATATTTCTAAACAACAGATCTATGACTACTTTGAAACTCTCGAATAGAAGGCATATAAACAGGTAAATTCTCTTATGGAAGATGGATGTTTTGAAGACTCTTCACATAATGATGTTCGTATGACTATTCTAAAGATTAATACTACTTCTCGAATAGAGAAATAAATTATTAATACTCTCAAATAGGAGATTGATGAACTAAAAGCATTGAATAGACATATCAAAGACGAGAATGAAGTGGTAATGTCACAGAATGAAGTTTTAAAGGCTCAAAATGATACTATGATGTTGAGAATGTGTCATTGGTATAAAAAGAATAAAAAAACTTAAGGAAAATAATAGAGGTTAGAGGCAGAAATCTAAAGGGTTATAGGGAAAGATTTTGATGAGGAAGCATCGATGGCCATTAAATGTACAAAGCAAAGGGGCATCAACAAACTTGGATGTTTTGATCCAAGCATTAGAAACAGTTCAGTAACAAGGCATCTCTCCAGTTTTGAAAATTTTTTCATGAGGACATGAAACATCTTCAACGTGGGGGAATGTTGGATCCCTAAATTGTCCTCTTTTTGACATCCTTTTTCCCTTTCTTTTCACTTGTTCCATATATGTTTTGCTACATTTACAAGATATAAGGTCATCCAAGTCATGCTCATTCATAATATAAGGTATCATTCATTCATAACTCATAATTTGTTATTTATTTGTGAGTTTGATTGAAATATTACTATGGCTACTGAAGTGTACTTTTTCCGTAGCTAATCAGAATTTCAGTAGCCAAGTCCAAGGTTGAACTGGTTCTCAATAGTTTGAAGATGAACAAGATACATGGATAAGAACCAGATGTCTAGTACAAGGATATCCACCCATCACGCTTACCTGGAAGACCATAGAATTTGAGAATATAGCTAGTCAAAGCAAAAGTCAACTCCAACTATAGAAGACTATTCTCACATAGAGTTCCAAGCTAGATAGTGTCATCATCAGGTGAGCATGGAATCAAGAGAGCAAGGTTTGAGATTTCAATTTGATGATGTGTTAAATGAGAATATTCATGATTTGGTCTTGTCGTAGCAAATCATGAAGAACAAACCTTTTTTTAATCAAGAAACCTACGTATCAATTGAGGAACTTGCCTCTCCACATTATTTTCTTAGAAATTATTGGTTTAAAATAGCATAAATTGCTTCGATCTGAAGCAAAGACAACAAATTTTTTTACCTCTGTAATCATTGTTATTCTCTAAGACTTTATTCTAGTGAATGTAATTACTCTGTTTTGGTACGAATGTGCTGGTGATCTAATTCATTGATTTAATTTTTCAAACCTCACGCTCACCAAGAGGGCCCCCTGACGAGTTGTGAGATAGTACAATGATGCTTTATTTCATTCTTTCCTTGATAGTTTTTTCAATCTATTTTTCAATTAGTTTAATTCCTTTTCATGCTATTTTTTTATGCATAGTTATTTAATGAAGTTTGATTGCAACAAGTTGGGCACTAATAATTTGAAAAAAAAATACCAAAAACATTTCTTTTATTAGTTTTCTCATTCAAATTCCTCACTTAGTCTCAGATTTATGGTTCATGTCTAGATTGACTCTCATTAAGACTTCACACATTAGTAATTTGTTAAGAGTTCATATTACTGCTTTCCAAGTTGATTTCATTCTTTTTTTTTAATTTATTGTGCGCTTGTAGAATAGTGGTTATTTCAATTTAATTAGAATAGAGGTAGAATATATATGTATCCTTTCAAGTTCACTAGAATAAGAGTTACTTGAATTGTTTACTGGTATAAACTTTCAATTATGTAAAGTAGCATAGACTTTCAATTTTTCTCATTAGCAAAGTCCTTCAATTTTTCTCAGTTAGAATAGACTTTTAATTTTAGTTTAATAGAATATACATTTCCATTCTTATATTAAACGCTTTTATTTCCTACATCCTAGTTTAATTGATTGATATTACAAAAAGAACATGTGTGTAACTTGATAAAAGCTAGTCTTGAATAGTTGAACTTTGCACCTTTCTCTTAGATTTAAATCATTAATCAAAAGTAAACCTCCTAGCATATATAGTGCACATACACTTTGCAAGGGTACAAACCCCAATTTTGACAATTTAATGATGTAATTTAAGCAACAATTAAATTACCCAACATGTGTGCGTGTGTGTGTCTTTCCTAATGGGGTGTTATTCAAGGTTAATGGGGGAGTAGCAGAGGGATGTGGGGATTGTGCCTACCACACCACAAGAAGGTTGATAATTAATCAAAGGGGTGGCATGGCCACCCCCATGTATGCTTAAGAATGCAACATATTGTTATTCCACCACCCATGGCATATGGAGCGCTTAGAGGGAGATGGAAATGATTGGTATAAACTTTATTGGGACTTCAACTGGTGGTTTGGACATGGAGCGCCTAAATGTTATTATACTACTAGATTGAAGTAGAGTGTGGGATGGACAACTGAAATTTGACTTCAGTCTCGATGAGGATTGGGGAGAAGAAATCTTGTTAGGAATTCTAGAAACCCATTAGATGTCGACCTCCATGGCTTGGACATAAAGTTCACACACGCTTTGATTCAACAAGAAAAATGATGTAATTTCTTTAATATTGAACAAGGAGTTGATTGCCATATATGTGTGTGTGTGTGTAATTTTTTAAATATTGAACATGGGGCTGGCATCTATATATATATATATATATATATATATATATATATATATATATATATATATATATATATATATATATATATATATATATATATATATATATATATATATATATATATATCTAATCATCTTAAGTATATTTTAACTTTGGATTTATCATGTCTCTATAACAATCAAATTAGGTGCAAACCTTATTTTAAAATGTAAATTAAAAAAAAAATTACACATCAATGAATTTGATATCTCTCCGACAAATAATAATACCAAAATTAAAATGAATCTTTTTTCTATTTAAATTAATTTCCAAAAACTATGGTAATTTATTTATTAAATTTCTTAACACATATTTATTATTTATATGATTTGTGTTAAACTATGTGTTATTATTATGTCAACGCTCTACAACCCAATACGGCAATGATGTTGTAAAATTTTATTTAAGGCATAATGTAATGTAATGTTATGTCGACTCAGTCAACATTAAAATTAAAAAATTAAAAAATTGATGGGTTTATCGATGGTGTTTTACAATCCTATGGTATCACATAGCCCATAGTTTACAAGCTTGTGGTATTTGTTATGATGAAACCTATTTAAAGGCTTGAGAAAATCCATTATGGAATGCAAGAGTACCAGTTTAGATCCATCTTAAATACGTACTTGATCTCTCTCAACGCTTAATAGATCTAGATTTAAGATGGATCTAGGTTGGTTTATTATTTAAAAATGAATATGATTTGATTTCAATGCAGGTTAAATCCTTTTCAATGGGGTGAATTTTATCAATAAGAATCATTGCTATATTCTCTTTCAATACACTATTATTATATTCTCTTTCAATACACTTCAATAATTGTCACGCTGAGAGGCCCTATACAGTTCAATATAATGGAGATGTTGTCATCTAACATTACTTTTAAAACAAATAGAACAATATTTACATTAGAAAATTAAAAATTAGTAATAACAAAAAAATCAATGTGAGCAATAAATAAAATCTTCAATTTCCATCTTAATTTTATTTCAACTTTATGTGGACAGATAAACTAATTCAAAGTAAAAAATAAAAATAAAAATAAAAACTTTTTAGTATGAGGGAGTTATGTAATTCCTACGCTACTTATATGGAGTTTATTGATATTACATGATGTGTAATTCATTCTATGCTCAATTGAGATGAAATATTTAAAAATAAAAATAAATAGTGTGAGCCATAAATAAAATCTTTCAATGTCAATATTAAATAACATAATTTTATATGTTCCATTTTAAGAAAATTTTCCTAACTGGTGTCGGGAGGGGAAAATGGAGTCTGTGAGTATTTCTAGGGTTTTCTGTAGGTTCTCTCCATTCGCCGCCATAAGCCATGATTAGAGATCCATTTCATGGGGACACCATGGTCTGGAGCTGTATACCTCAACAATATTGCACATGAAAATAGTTAGTCGAGAATGTTTTTCCCATGGAATAAAGGTCATCCTCTAGGGGATTTTTATTCAAGGCCTATGAGGTTACGAGTTTTCAAGATGTAGACATCGCACATTTCACTTGGGATCGACAAGAACCAATGGGTATCGACTACCTTGGTCAGTGTTTAGAACCTTTACGAGGGGGTACAACGACCAAGTCCTACAGTGCCATCATTTGGGCCACACACCAACCATCCTCTGATGTTGTGAGCATATGTGGCTCTATGGGTATGGTGGTCCGTGGGGACTACGCTCTCTATTTTAAAATTGGACATTAAATATGTGGATCCTCCATCCAACAGGTTATTCATCACAGGGGCTTCACTCAATGAACCTCTGACATAGCACATGCGTTTGTGGCATACTGAACAATACCCTTGATTTTACTAAATATTAGAAAATACATCTAAAAATCACATTATTTAACCCCCTGCTAATACAAACCCAATACACCTTCCCAATTTAAAAACCCCTACTTTCACTATATATTGTAGGTATCCATTTTTTCATTGACATTTTTTATACCTCTTTACATTTTTTCATTAACTTTGAGCTCCATTTCTTATACCTGCCAATATAAAAACCATTTACCCCCTATCATATGCTCAATATATTATGTCATTTTTCCCTCAATATATATCGTCCAATATGAATGCGCGTGGTATGGTACTGCTCCTCTAGTGAAGCCCCCTTGCTATTCATAAACTATGGTATTTCTAGATGTATGACATGCATGGAGAAGATGAGGCCAGATGTATCCTCTCCTTCAAATCTAGATAGGGATCATTTTGATCTTCCCCAAATAAAAAACACTCAGAATGCAAAACTGGATATGGAGGAATTTTTCCATATTTTTGTTAAAACCCTAAGTGGGAAATCGGTTGCCTTTGGGGTTTGAGGTAAATTTTTTGTGGAAAACATGAAGCAGACCATTCAAAATAACGTGGGTATACTAGTGGATTTACAAAGTTTGATTTTTGAGGGGAAATTGTTGCAAGATTCCATTCAGATGAAGATTTATGGCATTGAAAGAAGCTCAACATAATATTGAATCTGAGGCTGAGGGGTGGAGCCTCAGGCATTAGAAACCCCAATGGACATGTCCCTTTCAAGGATGCATTCAAAGGGAAGGTGGAAGCTCTTGATAACTAGTTCCAAAATATTCCATGTCCTTACATAATTGAACAAGCAGAAAAAGCACCAGTAATGGACATTAAACCCCCACAAGTAAAATTATATATATATATATAATCTACAATCTACGACATTAATTTGTAGATTTAATAGCTTCTGGCCAAGAACTGAATATTTACATCTGTGGGTCTATTCTTCTTGGACACCCAATGGTAAGCTTTACTTATGTTCCAAGGGATTTTTCATAGTCCAATTTGACACAAAGAAATCTAGGGAACAAGTCCTAAAAGATGGGTCATGGTTTTGGGGTAGAGTTGGGATTTTTATTACCCCATGGTTCCCAAAATTTGATGCTACAAGAATAGTGGTAATTACAATTATGATCTAGGTGAGATTACCAAATCTCCCTCTCCCTTTTTGGCACCATCAAGTCCTGGATGATATTTGGAATACTCTTGGAAAACTCGAAAAAATGGACACTGATAAAATAGAAAAAGGTCTCTCTCAATATGTTAGAGTTTGTGTAGAGATAGACCTTAGTAAAGGTCTATCGTATCGTATTAATCTAAAACATGAAAAATTTAAGTGGAGCCAGGTTCCATATTATGGGAATATGACATTTATATGTTGAATTTGTTTCCATATAGGACACCTACAGAACACATTCCCACCGGAAAAAAAAAAAAAAAAAAAGATCCCAAAGAGGAAGAGGTGGGCCCATAAGCCAAAGGGATGGTAGGTATCTAATAGTTGTAAGGATGAAGAAGAAGAGCACATGGAAAATACTCCAAATATGGATGCTCGGGCATAACATTGCAGCTAGGTAGATGAAGGAGTTGGGGACCAGTGAAGAATTATGATCCATATCTGGAAATGTACAAAATTCGCAGAAATCAAAGAACCATAGCAACAAAAAGAGGATACACTCATTGAAAATGGACCAGGGGGTACAAAGAGAACCCATTTATATGAGAGTTTGAATTCAAACAAATAAGTCCATATGTAGGAAAATGGAAATGAACTAGCAATAGTAACAACTGATCCCAACCATTGGGTTTGGCAGAAAGTTCGGAAAAAAGGCAAAAAGGGGAAGTTAAGCTCTTATTAGCACACCTAGCCCCTGACAATATATATATATATTCATTTTTTTCTTTTATTGAGCATCAATCAAAAGGTTCACATGATCGAATGTCTAATGGCATCTACAGAATGTAATTGTGTTTCTTTTTTACAAGTTGAATAAAATTATGATTTTTTCTTCCAAAAAAATAAAATAATAATTTTATATGAAATTAAAAAATTAAAATTAACGTTTTTTCTTATATATATAATTTATATCATTCATAATATGATGTTTATATATTGACATTTAAAAAATATTAATAGTAAAAAAAATTTAATGTGAGTTATAATTCAAATATTTTAATATGCATGTTGCATAAACGTTTGTAATATCAAATGCAAGAAGAACAACTAGAGAGTTTGTATTCCATTAATAAGTGCTTTCTCAGTTATAAGGGAGATTTATAATTCCTTCAATGTTTAATATAAATTTGGGATGTAACATATATATAGATATATAGATATATATATATATATATATATATATATATATATATATATATATATATATATATAATTCAATGTTTATGTGTGTATATATAGAGAGATAATATTGTTGGCATATATGTTTTCTACTTCCAAATATGAGAGACATGTATTAATATTTTAATGTGGAGAATCTAAATAACAATAAAATACTTCAATGTAAACTATGCATATATTGTGCAAAATAAAATAAAATAATATTATAGTTAAACCATTTTATTAGTGTTCTTCTCAAAACCAACATAGATCCATCTTAACTCCATTTACTAAGATCCTAGAGGAATCAAATCTCTAGAGGTGAAAACCTTTCCTCCAATTTTACACTAAAAGGAAGTTTGCATTTTGATAGTTTTGATCTCTCGACATTAAATAAATCCAAAGTTAAAATCAATCTATGTTGATAATATGCTAGTAAAAATTCAATACAATTTAGTATAATTTCCCAACACACTTTAATAATTTTTATAACGTATATGATTATATTTTAATTCAAGTTAGTAATGGTAATAAAAGGTACACTACTTGACTCTCTTATACCGAAGTGACTTTTCATCACACTTAATAAGAAGGTTAATAGTTGCAATGCAACATAGTTCCTACCTCTACCACTAATTAATTGATTAAAGGTTGTGTGAAGTGCAGATAAAAATATGCACAATGAAATCTCTTCGCACAATGGAATATCTATGCACAATGAAAAATCTCCACCAAATGAAATCTCTCTCTACAATGAAATGTTACCACAAAAAATATCCACACAATGAAAGCTCTCTGTACAATGAAATGTTTCCACAAAAAAATATCCACACAATGAAAGCTCTCTGCACAACACAAAATTAGCCAACAAAGCTAATTAATTGATTGAAGGTTGTGCGGAGTGTGGAGAAAACTCTACACATTGAAAGCTCTTCACTCAATGAAATATTTCTTCACAAAATTGTTCGCATAATGAAATATCTCCACACAATGCTCTCTACATAGTGAAAGATATCTGCATAGTGAAAGCTCTTTGCACAATGAAATCTCTCCACATAGTGAACACTCTCTGAATAGTCAAAGCTCCTTGCACAATGAGAGCTCTCTGCACAGTGAAAGCTATATGCACAATGAAATGTCTTCGAACAAAACTATATGCATGATGAAATCTCTCCACACAAAGATCTCCGCACAGTGAAATCTCTCCGAATAGTGAAATCTCTTTGCACAACACAAAATTATCCAATGAAGATAATTAATTCATTGAAGGTTGTGCATAGTGCAGAGAAAACTTGGCACAATGAAATATCTTCACACAAACTCTTGACACAATGAAAGCTCTTCGCACAATGAAATCTCTCCACACAAAGCTCTTCGTACAATGAATTCTCTTTGCATAGTGAAATTCCTCTACACAATGAAAGGTATTTGCACAAAACTCTCTGCACAATGGAAATCTAGGATGCGTCACTTGTTAAAATTGTGTGGAATGTCGAGATTCATATGAAGTAAATAATGAGGAATAATAAGCCTGAAAAATGACAATCTTCCTTTTGCGGAGTGCCGAAATTCACATGAAGCAAGTATTGAGCAATATTACATATCAATTCTGCAATGAAGCTATTTTTGCATAATGAATTCTTATCCACGTTGTGCATAATGAATATCCATTTACCCATTTATGCAAGTTTTGAATTCATCTGCAGGAGAAAGGGTGTGCGGTAAGTGCGGGAGAAAGGGTGTGAGGCAAGTGCGGGAGAAAGGGTATGCAGTAAGTGGGGGAGAAAGGACTATATCAAGTCAAGTTTTCAGCCATGGAATCAAAACTTTTATTAACTAAAACACTCCCGCAGATACCCCGCCCATCGCACATCCTTCATTCTATGCAAATTCATAGATTTATGCAACTGCAGAGACTATATTGAGTCAAGCTTGTTTTCCTTTGCATTTTGCATAAATCTAATTTAACATTGTAGGAGAAATTTACTTAGCAAGAGGAGATATCACATTTTAAGTTAGGATCATATTGTGATTTATATTAATTTTATTATATTATTGTGTAGTGGTGTGGAATAAGTAATGTTGATACATTGTGTGAAGTGCTTAAAAATTCCAAAGGTGCAAGCACTAATGAGATTTTAACTCGCTTACGTAAGCAAGGGAGGGGGGGAGTGCCAGAGCAAGGACTATATTGAGTGAAGCTTTCTTTCTTTGCATTTTTCATAAGGATTGTTTAACATTGTAAGAGAAATTTATTTAGCAAGAGAAAATGTTGAGAGAATGTCGCATTTTAATTTAGAACATATTATGATTTATATTAGCATTTTTACATCAGGGTGTGTAACAAGTAACATTGATACATTATGTTGAGTGCTTAAAGATTATACGGATATTTAGTACAACTGTTCGTTTTGTTTGATATATGCAAAGGACCTAGATATAACAGATTTGAAAGAAGGGCATCATATTTTAGATCTTGCTATTTCACTTGAAAATGTAGAAAATTCTTGTAGATTCACAAGCTCATGCAATGTACTAAAGCACAGGACAAGAATCTACTTCTACTTTCAACCAACATAAACCAATAAATCGATGAAAACAATATGAACAACAAGAAGATAAATCACTTTCATATAACACAAGATGTATCTGGGGAAAGCCATTGCTCAAAAACTCACTATCTGTATTGCATATATCAGAAATATGAGTGAAGATACAAATCTTTTTCTCACTAGAACAATTCCGCACAAATATGCTCAACTCTCTCAGCTCATAAGCAAGCTCAGGCCAAATTCTTAGCCTATTTAGCAACTCTCCAAGCCCCTAATCTCTTGCGTAATTCCTAGGATGAATAGCCTATATTTAATGGGAATTCATGCTCCCAAAACTACGCAATCCAAACATAGGTTATTCTTTGATTGCATGCATGATATTTACAACTCAGTAAATCACACAAATGATAGTCCATTGTCCTTGTACTCTAGTCTCAACTGGGTCTTTCTCATAATCGACATGCATGAGTTTCTGATGAGAAAATCTTCAGTTAACTATAGTGACACTTGTAGATGCACTAGTGCACCAACTGACTGTTAACTCTCTATTAGTTCCTCAAACAATTTGGAACTAATTTGACTGAACATAACTCAGTAAATTGAGTTATCTCATTAAAACTCACAATTAAACTCATCCTGGACCACTAAAACTTAGGGAGAACATATACATGACTTCATAAAGACTTCCAACTCGAAATTCCTAAGCTAATTAAGTTAATTAAACTTAATTAACTATTTACAAGTTGCTATGAGAATAAGATCTTATTTTAATTCACAATTCAAATTCAAGGACAAATTTAAATTGGAATTTCTTGTTTCCATTTCTCAACACTCCCTCTCAACAAGAAAGGGATTATCAGCTACCCCGATCCTGTCTCTATGAAACTCGAATTTACATATTGACAATGCCTTTGTCAAAGTGTCAACATCTTGCTCCCCCATGGGAATGTACTGTAACAAAATAATTGGCCTCAATACATAATCTCTGAGATGATGATATCGAATATCAATATGCTTGGACTGATCATGAAAAACTAGATTTTCAGAGAGTTTGATACAACTCTGATTATCGCAGTAAATCACAGTTGGATCCATCTGCTGACCAAACAAACCAACCAGGATCTTCCTCATCTAGATGGCCTCACATGTTTCTTAACTCGCAACCATGTACTCTGCCTCTGCCGAAATGAGTGCAATCGATCTATGTTTCATGTTGTACCAAGAAACTGTCGCTAACCCAATATTGAAGATCCCTCCTGATTTGCTCTTCTGGTTGGATGGAATCCCTACCCAATATGCATCGGTGAAGATTTGAAGATTCACTCCCTCTGTCCGTCCGTACCATAATCGATACTGAGAAGTGCCCCTGAGGTATCTCAACACATCCTTTGTCGCCTTCTAATAAAGCTTGGTAGGCCTAACCATCGCTTGACTAAGTTGGTTAACTGCATAGCACATATTCGGTCTTGTGTTCACCAAGTACATGATAGAACCCACACATTTCTTGTAAATAGTAACTTCCACTACTTCCCCTGAAGTAGCATCCTCCTTCCTCTAGTTACCTACTAGAGGAATCTCCATGGGTTTGCTTCTCTCCATGCAGAATCTCTTGAGTATCTCGTTGGCATACTTTCCCTAAGACACAAACAACTCCCCATCTCCCTGCCATACCTCCATGCCAAGAAATTGATGCATGAGCCCCATGTCCTTCATCTCAAACTCTCTTGAAAGGTCCTACTTGCAAGACTTGATCAGCTAATCATCACTTGTCAATATGAGATCATCAACATAAAGTACATAGATCAACAACTTACCTTCCTCCACTATGTGGTATAGGTTCGCATCCGCTTTACTCTTCATGAAGCCCAACCTGGTGAAGTAGCTATCTATCCTGTTCTACCAGACATTAAGTGATTGCTTCAACCCATACAACACTCTCTTGAGCTGGCACACATGTGACTCACGGTCAAAGGTCTCGAAACCTTTAGGCTGCTCTATGTACACCTCTTCCTCAATCATGCCATTAAGGAAGGTTTTATTCACATCCATCTGATGTATCTTCCAACCCATCTGTGTTGATAGTGCCAATATAGATATGATCGATGATTACCTTGCAAAAGGAGAAAGTGTCTCATCATAGTCAATCCCCTCTACCTGTGAAAAGTCATGGGCCACAAATCTAGCCTTATGCTTCTCCACACTACCATTTGCAGCTTGCTTTTCCTTGTAAAGCCAATGGGAGCTCACCACTAACTTGTCCTCCGGTCTTGGGACCACATCCCAAACACTGTTATGAACTATGGAGACATACTCCTCCACCATGGCATCAACCCAAACTGGCTACTACACCACTTCCTTATAGGAAGATGGCTTTGCCACAACAAATTTTCCCATAAGAGGCATGTATCTAGTGTACCTCTTAGGTGACCTCCTCTTCCTGCACTGAGAAGTGGGTGCTCTCGCATTCTCCCATGTTGGAAATAATACTGAGAGGGGGGAGTGAATCAGTATTATCAAGTTCTTTTTAATAAATCTTCCTTATTTATACTTTGAATTATTCTTGTATGTCAGTACCATAAAACAATGAGCATGAACAAGAAAAATAGATAGTCACACCAAAGAACACCAGATATAAGGTGGAAACCCAATGTGGGTGAAAACCACCTGCTGCAATATGTCTCTATCTTCCCTCAATTAGAAACTCCTTTTACAATGATTTTGTACTGGTGCAGTCCTTTACCAGTACGCAGGCTGCAACCTGCAGAGAGCCACAACTCTCTCTCGTTTTCCAGTCTCTCCTGGAAGGGAGCTAGAACCCCCTTTTTTTTTTTTACGGATCACTTTTCATAAATTTTCAAACTAGATCCATGAACATCAAATGATCATCAAGTACAAGTAAATCAACCAGTCAACTACAGTAACCAGATCAATAGTAACAGTAAACTAAACCCAGAACACCTTATCAACAGAGAAAAGTCAGTCAAATAAATGCCTTAATACAGATTTGCAGTTTTTCTTTATCTGGCATGCGTTGCTACGCACTTCACCTTCTGCACCTCTGCGTATCCCCACAGAGAGCCTTGAATTGCACTGCGTATCCACGCACTGTTCCCTTAAATGCGCCGCGTACCTTCACTATGCCTCCGCAGTTACTACTTCTATCGCGCCGCGTATCTACGCACCTGCGGCTTCTGTAGCGCCGCGTACTTTCACTGTGCCTCCGCACCCGAACCTCTGCCACGTCGCGTACCTTTACTGTTCTTTCGCACCTGAACCTCTATCGCGCTGCGTACCCACGCACTGCGCCTTCTTCTGCTCTGCGTACCCACGCACTGCGCCTTCTTCTGCTGTGCGTACCCACGCACTTGCACCGTTAATCACCTGCGAACCTCTGATTAGGGCTGAATTGGCAGTCCACCAGTGTGCCACAGATAGCCAGATGCTCAGATCTGATCATGCGCCTGAGAGATCACACTTCATAGATTCACTTTCAACTTCTCTTTTATATAGATCAAGCTTTTAAACCGATAACCCAATATTTCAGATCTTAAGATACACAATTTGCAAAAGATACATTGGCCAAGTGATTTCCTTCTCTATTTATAATCAAGCCCTTATCCACACCATGGGACAAAACCATCAATAACCAATATAAGGGATCCAAACCGGGGCTAAATTAGATCCTATACCACAGGCCAAAACCATAGAATCAAGAACGGCGGTCTAAATACCACGGGCCAAACATAAGAAACCCCACGTGAGCGCGCTTCTCTGCCTTGAAGTGAGTGAACTAGGGGTCCGCACCTCATGAACGGGTGGCCTGCGGGTATGTACGCACTTTATCTATGATATCCCTGCGGGTCCGCAGCTTTTGTACGGTGTACCTGCGTACCTCTTATTTTCCAACATTTTGAGAGCCTGAACAGAGCATTGCCACTTAAGAGAGTTGCCATCAAGTACAACACCTGTAACATAGAGCCATACCAGAATCATAATGCCAACAATCTCCCCCTTTGGACTTGATGGCAACCTCAAGATCTTCAACGTCATTCTCCCCCTTTGACATCAAGGGCAAAGGGTTATGCTCCCCCTGACTATAAACCAGATCTGCAAAGAAGAACCATAATCCACCAAACACCATAAATGACCATGAAAGAGATTGAGACATATTGCAGCAATATTCAGACCAGCATCCATGATCTCCTTCTATACTTCCTCCATAATGCCAACAATGCATTATATGCTCCCCCTGAACCTGTGCCATTCGATCTTCGACCAATTCGCAACCCAGCACATGTACGCATATACCCCAGATGAGCCTTGCGTACAACCAACCATCAGAAGAGATTCAACAACAAGATGATGCATCAACAACCCCCAGCTTTTGCCTGAGGTATTCAAAGGTCTCCCTGGGCAATGGTTTGGTGAGTATATTAGCAACTTGTTCCTTAGAAGGAACATACTCCAACTTGACCTTTTGTTCAAGTACTTGTTCCCGGAGAAAATGATACTTGATTGGTATGTGCTTGATCTTTGAATGCATGACTGGATTCTTTGAAATGCTGATTGCACTTGTATTATCACATAAGATGGAGATGGGTGGTATACAAGTGATTTGGAAATCCTGCAAGGTCTGCATCATCCAAAGGAGTTGAGTGCAGCAAGATGAAGCAGCAACATATTCCGCTTTAGCTGTAGACAAGGCAATCAAACTCTGTTTCTTGTTGAACCAAGATACTAATCTGGAACCCATAAAGAATGCACCACCACTTGTGCTCTTCCTGTCATCCACGCTTCCGGCCCAATCTGCATCTGTATAAGCATGAAGTGTGAGATCTGTATCTCTAGGATACCATAAGCCATAGTTTTGAGTTCCTTGAAGATATTTGAAGATTCTCTTTACTGCCTGAAGATGAGTTTCCTTTGGATTTGCCTGAAATCTTCCAACTATTCCTACTACATGCATTATGTCTGGTCGGGTACCTGTCAAATAAAGTAGACTTCCAATCATAGATTTGTAGGTTGGTTAATGCACTGCTGCTGATTCATCATTTGCACTGAGGCTACATCCTGTGACCATGGGTGTACATACTGGTTTTGCATCTTCCATGCCATATTTCTTCAAAATATGCTTGAGATACTTGGTTTGAGACAAAAATATCCCTCCTTCTTTTTGTTGGATTTGCAAACCAAAAAAATATGTCAGTTCTCCCAGCAAGGACATTTCGAATTCTTTCTGCATTACCAAGGCAAAGCTTTGACTCATAGCTTCTTCATTGCTGCCAAAGATAATGTCATCTACATACACAACAAGTATTAGCAATTTGTCGTTTTCAACTTTTATATAAAGATTGCTATCTGCTGATCCTTTTGAAAAACCTTGTTGATGAAGATATTTGTCCAAACGATAGTACCAAGCCCTTGGAGCTTGTTTGAGACCATAGAGAGCCTTTTTCAATCTGCATACAAGATTTGGATCATTTCCAAGAATGAAACCATCTGGCTACTCAAAGTATACTTCTTCTTCCAAGTCTCCATTCAGAAAGGTTGATTTCACGTCCATTTGAAATACTTTGAAGTTTTGAAAGCTTGAGAGAGCAAGGAACATTCGGATGGCCTCAAGTCTTGCAACAGGAGCAAAAGTTTCTTCAAAATCTATTCCTTCTTGCTGCGCATACCCTTTACAAACAAGTCTGGCCTTGTTTCTAATTACTTCTCCATTTTCATTCAATTTATTTTTGAAGACCCATTTTGTCCCTATAACATTCTTATCCTTTGGTCTAGGAACCAACTCCCAAGTGTTGTTCTTTTCGATCTGCTCAAGTTCTTCATCCATTGCTTTGACCCAACATTCATCTTTGCATGCCTCTTTCACATTTTGTGGTTCAGTGGAAGAGAGTAATGCCAAATAGCTTGAAGCTTCTGCAATTGTTCTTCTTGTTTGTACACCTGCTTCTTTCTGCCCCAAAATTTGAGATTCTGGATGATTCTTCTGAACATATCTAGATGGAGTCTTCTCTTCTATCCTTATCTGCTCCTCTGGTTCTTCTTGAGGTTCTTCTTCTTCATCATTCTGTCTTTGAGGGTAGTCTTCATCTTCTTCGATATCTTCATGATTTACTTGCCTAGGAATGTATCCCTTCTCATCAACCACTACATCAATGCTGTCAACAATTCTTCCAAGTCTTTTATTGTAGCATTTGTATGCTTTGCTGTGTGGAGAATAACCAAGAAGAATGCTTTCATCTGCTCTAGGTTGAAGTTTGCCAAGTTGCTCATCAGTATTCTTAATATAGCATTTGATCCCAAAGATTTTGAACTGCTTTACCGAAGGAGTCTCACCATACCAGAGCTCATGAGGGGTTTGAGTGCTGTTCACCCGGACATTTGTTTTGTTGAGAATAACAACCGCAGCATATGCAGCTTCACCCCAGAAAGTTGCGGGAGTTCCAGACTCATCAAGCATAGCACGAGCCATTTGTTGGACTGTTCTGTTCATTCTTTCCACCACTCCATTTTGCTGAGGAGTTCTAGCTGTAGAGAATTCTCTTCTTATCCCATGTTCTTCACAGAAATCGAAAAATTCATTTCAGGTAAACTCCCCACCTCTGTCGGATCTGAGGCACTTAATTTTGTATCCTGATTCATTTTCAACCAAGGCTTTAAAGGATTTGAATTTTTCGAATGCTTCATCTTTGTGCTTCATAAGTCCTAACCAGAAAAACCTGGAGAAATCGTCAATGAATAATATCAAGTATCCTTCTCCTCGAGGTGTCCTTTTCCTGAATGGACCACATACATCTGTATGTACTAGCTCAAGAGGCATGCTAGCTGATCCTTCCTTCTCTGGAAAGTTAGTTCTGGTTTGCTTTCCAAACTGACATGATTTGCATATGGTGTTGTCTGGAATTTTGATATCCGGAAGACCGCGAACTGCCTGATATTTGCATGCTTTCCTTATTTGTGAAAAACTTAGATGCCCCAACCTCCGGTGCCATAACCAGTGTTCATCATCCTTGCTTAGATAGCATTGTTGTTGTCCTTCTTCAAATATGTATAGATTATTTGGAGTTCTTTCACCTTTGATCACTGTTTTACCTGTATCAAGATCACGAACAAGACATCCATTTGATCTAAATATCACCTCGGTTCCTTGATCACACATCTGGCTAACACTCAGAAGATTATGCTTCAATCCATCAACATACAAAACATTTCCAGCTTGACCTTTTCTTTTAACTGAGCAGTTGTTATAGACATTTTTGTGCCTCGCAGCATGGAGCATGAAATGTCAATAATTACAGGGATCCTCAGTCCCTAAACATGTTGTTCTTACCCCTAGAAGAACAAGGTCAGCAAACCACAGCACTTCCCATCAGTTCTCCACCTGAAAAACACTCAAAAACAGGCTATTTTTAGATCATGTCAGCTGCTCCACTGAGCATCTGCGCTGGAATGCAACTGCTCCTCCTTGTACCTGCGCTGAAAGTCAAATCTAATGAAGGCTACCTGCGCTGGGCGAGATTGGCCAAGTGGCACAGTCATTCTGCAAGGTGTCAACTGCCCAGGAAGCTTCCAAACTGACACTTGGTTCAAGGGATTCGCCCTGTGATGAGTAAGAGGTACTTGATCTCCATGTGTAAGCAAGGATCTCCAAGTGGACTCAAGAACTGAAGTTTAACTGAAGAGGGAGAGGACACAAGGCAGCTTTATGTCAGTCTCAAGCTGACTCATCCTTTCTTCTTCTCTCCTATATATAGAGCTCTTCTATGAGGTCTAGGGAGGCTGGAATTTTGTGCAAAGCAAGGAAGTGCTGTTGGTTTACAGTTAGAGCTATTGGGTGATTGCTTTTATAGAGGTGAAGAGGAGATTTCTTGCTGCTGGGGAGGTGCTGCTGGATTGGAGCCATTGATGGTTGTAACCTTCTCAGAACCCTTTTACTTCTATAAATAAAGCTTTGAATGTTCTCCTATATACTTGTATTGCATTGATGTATTGTATTTACTTGTATATCTGATTCACTCTAATCCATGCATCAGTTATGAGTACATGTTTCTTGTAGTTTCCCTCTCTTGTTTGTGCAGGATCTGTGTGTAGCTGGGCCGGCAAAGAGAGCAAGGAGCTGGGAACAAGAGACAAAGAGAGAGGACAGGATCGACAAAAGCGAAAGACACCGGTTGGTTAATCTTTTCTTCCTTCTCTGTACTTTCATAAAGGAAAATATCAAAGCTTTACTTTCAGTTGTTGCTAAGGACTGTCACCCTTAGAGTAGGGATAGGGTCATCCGAGTCGGATACTTTTCCCCACAACAAACTGGCGACTCCGCTGGGGACCCTAGTATCTTGTTGGTGTTTGTAGTGTCGTTGCTATTCATTTCCTGAAGAAAAGAGTACCAAATCGAAAAGCTTTTGACTATATCAAAAGCGAAGTAGAGAGGCTGCTACTCTTGCTCATTTTCTGAGCAGATTCATGATTTGAAGAGCTGATCTACAAAAGACTCTTGTACTCTTTGTGATAGCTTTTCATCCTCTTGATCATCCCTTAGCCTGTACTTGACCTATAGCTTTTTATTTCAGCAAAAACAGTGCATTTTTGAGCTTTTTATGACCCGGAAATCCTTGTAAACGCAACTCTCGTGTCTCAGTGCAGGCTGTCCACAGGCAGTCTGCATTCCAGCGCAGGTACTCCCTTCGGAACTGCGCTGAGAGTCAATTTGACAGACCAAAGCCTACGCTGATCCAGTTAGGCTATGTCTTCCTGAGGTTTCCCACTGTGTCTGAGCCCTGTTTTCACTGTTATTTTGCTGCTGATTGCTTGTCATTGTACTTGCTGTAAACCAACTTTCCTTGACATTATTCCGCCTCAGTTTTGTGATGAAACTGTGAGTGTTCTTTCAGTATTTCTTGCTTCAGTTACATTTTCCCATTGTGAAAAGCGAACCAGTATAGCGGTGACCTCTTAGATCCTGAACTCTAAAAGTGTCTTTGTGATCTTAAGAGCTAGTTTTATTACTGTTCATGGCTGTTTGAGTTTGTTTGTTTTTCATTTTATGGTTTGAATCTATACATTTCCAGTGTCTAAACAAGTCGATCTTAAGGTGTCTTTTGATTTTGGACAAGCTTGTTTATTTTTCGCTTGAAATTAGATTCAAAAGTCATACAACAGTTTTCCTTTCTGTCTTACATCAACATTAAGGATAACGAAAAGAAATACATGCATTGTGCATATTTGCATTTGACTGTGTGCTTGACGATTTAGGAAAATTTGCATTTTAGTGTGTGTTCTATGATCTGTGCGAAAAGTTGTGTCTTTCTTTTCCCTCAGTAGATTAAGGTTTTCAAAGTTGAAAGATTGAAAAGTTTTGCTTCTCATCTTAGATTGCATTTAGGAAGTTGTATATATACATCTCGTGGTGATCCTTAAAGGCAAACTGCTAAGCAAGATCAACATTAAAATAAATCCAATTTACATAACAACGCTTTGTAACATAACGCAAACATCTAGAGGTCTAGGTAGAGACGTGTTCCGGCGTCGTTAAACGTAGTGACTGTCGATCTCTACGAAGGTGGGTGATTCCTCCTGAGAGTCGGTGGCACTAATACGGACTTGTGCTCCCGCGTACCGTCGCGTATATTGGGAGACCCCTATAGGCATTTATCCTTTATCCTTAGGAAGCCGTGTCGGCCGCCCTACTGATCGCGATGCAGTGAACACAGCATTCACGAAGATCGACCACCCGTACCGTAAAACGTATTCTGTGGTTTCGCGAAAGGTTTGGCACACCCTCTGCCTAGATCTCCAGAGCAGTTTCTTTTGGCCTTTTTCAAACTCTATAACTGAAAAAGTCCAACCGAGCATTTGTCACTTCGGGCTCGTTAATACATCGAAGTCGACTAGAGTCATCTTTAGCTTTTTCTCGACTCTTAAAACATGAAAAAGCAAGTTTGTGTCTAAAAGCGTCGTTAATAAAATTTATTTTAAGCGGAACATAATCACCTGTTATTCCCACGTTGATCTTTCAGTTGAAAAGTATGGAGCCCACCAACCAAGGAAGTAACCTTGGCGGAAGTCCAAATCCCTTCTCCTCTTGGGGAGATGTTGGTGCGCCTCATATGGCAACATTGTCACTTCCAGGATTGACAATCGGCCTACCTGTATGGCTCTTTTCAACTAATGTAGTCCAGATCGCCACTAATCCTGAGCAGTCGAATCAACAGTCAGAACAATCTAGAACTACCCACCAGCCTTCCACTTCTTACGATACTTCCTCTGATCCTTCATCTTCGCAAGGTAGAGCTGGCAAGAGTCAGCCTCCCAAGGAGAAGAAGGAAAAGAAGAAGAGAGAAAAGAAGCAGAAGGAGCCTCTGGCGAAGGCGACTGGGGGCAAGCAGAAGAAAGCTGACAAAAACCCACACACTGCACCGACCGGGCCTAAATCGCCATGTGTCATTTGCAAAGGGATCCACTTCCATCGTGATTGTCCTTGTATTCCCCGGATACTAAGGGACTGGTCCCCAAGGTTGCACAATCCGGTAGCATCAACCTCTGGTTGTCATGTTGATTGCAGTCCGTCAACTAACGAGAGTGAAGGACGAAGAAGGGGACCAAGATCACCCTGTCTATTGTGTGAAGGCAATCATGCCATCCACAAATGTCCATTCTTAGATGAGGCAAAGAGAGTTTTGGAAGATCGCCCGGTTTCACCGTTGCGACTTCCTCCTGGATATCAAAAACTCGCGCCTAATCCCTCGATAGTTGAAAATCCAGTTGACCCGCTCAAGTGGTCAGCTGAAGTGTCGGTCATTGAGAATGAACCTACTGAATCTAGACCGGACGAAAGTCTAAAGGTCGAAACGGCAGTTGACCCGGTTCTTCCTTCAGAGGTTTCATCGTCCAATGACTCCGTCATTGAAGACCCGTCTTCAAATGACACCGTCGCCGAAGAGTCAGCTTCATGCGACACCCTCACTGAAGAGAATAAGGATGACACCATCCAGGTTCTTTTCATCAGCACCGACTCTGATGAGCGTCAGGGCAATGCACCCATTCCTTTATCGCAGGAAGGAACATCATCAGGGTCATACCCGGCCGTATATTCGGTCCCACCACCAAGCAACCTGGTTGTATCCTTTGATTGGAATCAACTAGGCAGACCCCGGTTACCAGCCAGTATGCCATTCAGAATCATTGTCCAGATCTATAGAATGATTATGGCTGGTACTATCATTGATGAAGGGGCGTCTGTGAGTATCCTTTCCTCTATTGCTTGGAAAGCACTGGGTTCCCCAGCGCTTTTACCTGAGTTAAGAAATCTCTCAGGTTTTGATAAAGGAACCAGTCGACCATTAGGAATCCTCCCCAATGTACCTGTTACATTGAAAGGGAAGACCGTCAATTTAAACGTGATGGTCGTCCAGGGACCCTTGGATTATAACCTACTCCTTGGACGTGACTATATTTATTGCATGGGAGCGATAGTCTCCTCACTCTTTAGAGTAATGTGTTTTCCACATGAAGGAAGGATGGTCAAGCTCGTAGACCAACTTTCATTTCCGGGATCTCGCATCGCAAATAGTCAAATACCAATCCTAAATGGTCTGTTCACTCAAGATTCGCCTCCACCCCCAGTCCTCCTTCCCGATGAGTGCGAGTGATTCGGAAAGAAAGACTGGAACCCAGGGGGCATGCACCCTGGTCTGCTTCGGGCAGAAGAAACCCTGGGTATAAGGAAGAATTTCCGCAGAAGAATGGACTAGTCCGTACCCCGTCCGGCGGTGGAAGAGGGGTTGTTCTAGAATAATATTCTTTTGTCAAAGTTATGCGAGTGAGATAATCAGCTTCTCGCTCCCCTTGTCTAGATAATCAGGATACCAAGGAAGGGGACCATTTGCGGTAGCAAGTAGTAACCATCTTTGAAGACAAGCCTCACCCATTAAAACATATGTTTTGAAGGATAAGTAGGGGCAGCCTCCAAAGAAAGAGATTATATTGCTGCAACAGGTGGTCGCCATCTTTAGTAACCTGATAATAGACATCGCCGAAGAAAGAGATTGATTTGCGGCAGCAAATAGAACCCTCTTCGGATAATAAGAAAGAGGCAAGCCTCCCTCAATAATACCATTGTATTGTCTTTGAGTAGTGTTCTTCTCTTGTCACAAATAGCTGTTCGTTAAAAGTCGGGCCGACGGGAAGCCTGAGTACCGCGTAAGACCCCTTAAAATAACGAGAAGACTAGTATCGTTAACATTAGATTGGCAAGATGACAAGTAGTTGTGAACACCCAAAGAAAAGCAGAGGTAGGGGAGAGGAGGGGCAGCCTCGAAATTCTATCCTATACCTGGGGGCATGCAAACTTTTGGAATGTGAGCGAGGGACGACTATTTATTTTTTTAAATTTTTAGGTCCTCCCTTTAAACCTGTAGGTCTAACCCTTTAAACTCATAGGATTAGCCGTTTCCGACCTTGCATGAAGAAAGTCTGTGGGGCAAAGGTAAAAACTTGCCAAAATTGGAGCATAGCTTCGTGAGATAAAGCTCCTTAAAAAATAGCTATCTCACAGGAGGCGTTCTTATTATGACTGGTATATCGAGCAGTTTTAGCACATAGTTCATGCTCGTTAAAAAATAAACGCAAGATCCGAGCAGTTTTAGCGCATAGTTCATGCTCGTTAAAAAATAAACATAAGTTTATGAGCAGGCTTTCCTTTAGAGTTCAAGCTCATTCAGAAAAAATGAACCGGTAAATACCCTTCTGAGATCGTAAATTCATCAGCCATAAAAGCCTTGGTCGTGTTTTTGCACCATCACCTCCACCGTCATTTGGCCGATCATTCACTTCCATTTGTGTGTTTACCCTTTTTTGAGGAACATCTGCGAAGAGTGATTTCACTTAGCCATCCTTGTGACACTGCCGTGATTGGAATATTCCAACTTGTACCTGGAATCAGTTGCTATCCCTGTTTATCACTCGTTCCTCAAAAGACGAGTCTTCTTTGAGCTCTTTTCACTGACTCGTAAAATATGAAAAGTTTGCCGAGTTTTGGCCTTCCAGCTCGTTAAACGACCGGAACGCTATCCCTCCTCTAGATTTTAATCTTTTTGGACCTAAGGGATTATTGCACAAAAAGATCGAGCGCTTGTTTTGTTCGGCTCGTTAAAGCAATCGAAAACTCATCCCTTCTGTATTGTTTTATACTTTTTCGGACTTAAGGGATTAGATGACGAAAAAGGAATTATGGAGTTAACTTTCTGTACCTTTTCAGACTCTCTAAAAATGAAAAGGACCGAGTTTTCTTTGTCGTTAGACTCGTTAAAATGATTAAATAGCGACAAACTTGTCTTTAGACGAGAACGAGTTTCCCTATCGCTAAACTCGTTAAATCTTAGCGATGGGCTTGCCCGAAGGGCAGGTTATAGAACAAGCATATGTTATCCTCCTCAAGCTTGACAAAAATAAAGAGGTACTAGTCAGAAATGACTGGGGAAAAATTGGGAGAACATCAAAGCTTAACGGTAGCAAGTCGCTCTTGAACATGACACTTTTCTTCCGTACCACATCGGGTTGGGTTGTTTCATTCACCGGTCTCATCACCATGGTCTTCGCCAAACCATCCACATTTTGGGGTAATGCTACCGATCCATCGCATCAGTGTCGTTATATGTTCAAGAGAGGTCATTCTGAAAGTGTCAACCGTGTCCCATCCACTGCCATACATTATCCTTCATCCATTCATGATCGCCACCCTGAATCATATGTCACAGTTTGTTTTCACCTCCACTAAAATCATTAGCTCCGTTCCGTGTCATTGATGTGGGATTCATTAAGGCCCTCCTTTGACGGATCGCTTCTTGTCGACTTCAGCTCATTATCCAAGAAGTTGATCTAGGAACAACCCCATCAGTACTTTGAAGCTTGCATGCCTCAATGGCAAGTTTCTCACTTCCGGCGACAGGTATACATCAATGACCTTCGACCAGAAGATTTTGCGTGGCGTTCGACGCCAAGTCCTTTATTCACGCCACGTGAATTGTACTGCAGTACCTTGAGGGTCATTATCATTATCGGTGATTCCTCTCGCGCTTGTTAACGGTTTTCATCATTGACCGGTAATCAAGCGATGTCTTTCCATGTTTGACTTCAGCGAAATTCTCACATGGATCGACTTGTACTTAGAGTGAAGATCGAACGAGTTTGAAGACCCCGGATCTAGTTTCATCCATCCGGGCTGCGATACATATTCAGGAAATATAAAAGCATTTGTCATGTACATCATTGCAGCAGATGATCATCCTACTCAAAGGATGATAATTTCAGCAGAGAATTATCAGTCTACCATCAGACGATCCTCTGTTCTATGTACCAAAATGTATTTATAAAGCTGAGCATGGGAATGCCCGCCTCAGCTAGATCATGAAAACAAAATGAAAAATAATGTATTGTATTGTATTGTATTACAGGGCACCTCCTCAGCACTGGAATGAACTTCGGACCCTCTAGATAAAGCATTTCACCCGATAAACGGCCTCATACTTTAGGGGGCAACTGTTATAGACATTTTTGTGCCTCGCAGCATGGAGCATGAAATGTCAATAATTACAGGGATCCTCAGTCCCTAAACATGTTGTTCTTACCCCTAGAAGAACAAGGTCAGCAAACCATTGCTTTTGCGCTTGTTTTGTTCGGCTCGTTAAAGCAATCGAAAACTCATCCCTTCTGTATTGTTTTATACTTTTTCGGACTTAAGGGATTAGATGACGAAAAAGGAATTATGGAGTTAACTTTCTGTACCTTTTCAGACTCTCTAAAAATGAAAAGGACCGAGTTTTCTTTGTCGTTAGACTCGTTAAAATGATTAAATAGCGACAAACTTGTCTTTAGACGAGAACGAGTTTCCCTATCGCTAAACTCGTTAAATCTTAGCGATGGGCTTGCCTGAAGGGCAGGTTATAGAACAAGCATATGTTATCCTCCTCAAGCTTGACAAAAATAAAGAGGTACTGGTCAGAAATGACTGGGGAAAAATTGGGAGAACATCAAAGCTTAACGGTAGCAAGTCGCTCTTGAACATGACACTTTTCTTCCGTACCACATCGGGTTGGGTTGTTTCATTCACCGGTCTCATCACCATGGTCTTCGCCAAACCATCCACATTTTGGGGTAATGCTACCGATCCATCGCATCAGTGTCGTTATATGTTCAAGAGAGGTCATTCTGAAAGTGTCAACCGTGTCCCATCCACTGCCATACATTATCCTTCATCCATTCATGATCGCCACCCTGAATCATATGTCACAGTTTGTTTTCACCTCCACTAAAATCATTAGCTCCGTTCCGTGTCATTGATGTGGGATTCATTAAGGCCCTCCTTTGACGGATCGCTTCTTGTCGACTTCAGCTTATTATCCAAGAAGTTGATCTAGGAACAACCCCATCAGTACTTTGAAGCTTGCATGCCTCAATGGCAAGTTTCTCACTTCCGGCGACAGGTATACATCAATGACCTTCGACCAGAAGATTTTGCGTGGCGTTCGACGCCAAGTCCTTTATTCACGCCACGTGAATTGTACTGCAGTACCTTGAGGGTCATTATCATTATCGGTGATTCCTCTCGCGCTTGTTAACGGTTTTCATCATTGACCGGTAATCAAGCGATGTCTTTCCATGTTCGACTTCAGCGAAATTCTCACATGGATCGACTTGTACTTAGAGTGAAGATCGAACGAGTTTGAAGACCCCGGATCTAGTTTCATCCATCCGGGCTGCGATACATATTCAGGAAATATAAAAGCATTTTTCATGTACATCATTGCAGCAGATGATCATCCTACTCAAAGGATGATAATTTCAGCAGAGAATTATCAGTCTACCATCAGACGATCGTCTGTTCTATGTACCAAAATGTATTTATAAAGCTGAGCATGGGAATGCCCGCCTCAGCTAGATCATGAAAACAAAATGAAAAATAATGTATTGTATTGTATTGTATTACAGGGCGCCTCCTCAGCACTGGAATGAACTTCGGACCCTCTAGATAAAGCATTTCACCCGATAAACGGCCTCATACTTTAGGGGGCAACTGTTATAGACATTTTTGTGCCTCGCAGCATGGAGCATGAAATGTCAATAATTACAGGGATCCTCAGTCCCTAAACATGTTGTTCTTACCCCTAGTAGAACAAGGTCAGCAAACCACAGCACTTCCCATCAGTTCTCCACCTGAAAAACACTCAAAAACAGGCTATTTTTAGATCATGTCAGCTGCTCCACTGAGCATCTGCGCTGGAATGCAACTGCTCCTCCTTGTACCTGCGCTGAAAGTCAAATCTAATGAAGGCTACCTGCGCTGGGCGAGATTGGCCAAGTGGCACAGTCATTCTGCAAGGTGTCAACTGCCCAGGAAGCTTCCAAACTGACACTTGGTTCAAGGGATTCGCCCTGTGATGAGTAAGAGGTACTTGATCTCCATGTGTAAGCAAGGATCTCCAAGTGGACTCAAGAACTGAAGTTTAACTGAAGAGGGAGAGGACACAAGGCAGCTTTATGTCAGTCTCAAGCTGACTCATCCTTTCTTCTTCTCTCCTATATATAGAGCTCTTCTATGAGGTCTAGGGAGGCTGGAATTTTGTGCAAAGCAAGGAAGTGCTGTTGGTTTACAGTTAGAGCTATTGGGTGATTGCTTTTATAAAGGTGAAGAGGAGATTTCTTGCTGCTGGGGAGGTGCTGCTGGATTGGAGCCATTGATGGTTGTAACCTTCTCAGAACCCTTTTACTTCTATCAATAAAGCTTTGAATGTTCTCCTATATACTTGTATTGCATTGATGTATTGTATTTACTTGTATATCTGATTCACTCTAATCCATGCATCAGTTATGAGTACATGTTTCTTGTAGTTTCCCTCTCTTGTTTGTGCAGGATCTGTGTGTAGCTGGGCCGGCAAAGAGAGCAAGGAGCTGGGAACAAGAGACAAAGAGAGAGGACAGGATCGACAAAAGCGAAAGACACCGGTTGGTTAATCTTTTCTTCCTTCTCTGTACTTTCATAAAGGAAAATATCAAAGCTTTACTTTCAGTTGTTGCTAAGGACTGTCACCCTTAGAGTAGGGATAGGGTCATCCGAGTCGGATACTTTTCCCCACAACAGCAGTGCCTTTTCCTTTTATAGCTGCAGGAGTATCATTTCCAAAAGAAACTTTCTTTCCCTTTTCTAAAGCAGAATATGATTCAAGTTTTTCTTTATCACCTGTCATATGCTTCGAACATCCACTGTCAATGTACCATAGATTTTCCTGTCTCTCTACATAAAATGCTATCCCACATCTTTCTATTTGTGGTTCCTTTATTCTCCATGTTTTGGTGCTTGAGGCTTGTTCCTTTGTCTGCTGAAACCTGCTCCTGCATTCAGAATCTCCATGACCAAAGTTATTGCAAATAGAACATTCAGCTTCATTTTCAAGAGCCGAAAAGTTGTTATAGGTCCTTTTTGTAATCCCGGTCATACTTCTTTGTTTTTGAGCTTCTCTAGTCATGATTGTTTTATATGCAACACATTGAGCTGCTTTGTGACCAAAGTTATGGCAAGAGAAGCATTGTCCATTGAAGAAACTTCTGCGGTTATCAAATCTTCCGGCCAAATGATTGTAATTTCTATTGTCATCCATTCTTGAAGCAAATTGAGAGGATTTTACCTGTGGCTGGTTGTAGCTTTTGTTCATCCTTAGGACTGATTGCCCCTGGTTTACCTGATAGTCTTTGTTTGTAATTCTTCCCTGCTTTACCTGGTGATCTCCATTGTGCTTTTGCTCATTCCTTCTTGCTGCATCAAGATAACTTCTTGAGGTGGATGCTTGAGAAGTTTCTCCATTATAGCCCAGACCTGTCTTGTTTAGAGGAGAACGCTGTACATTGATGATCTCATCCAGAGTTTCAGATCCTTTGACAAACTTAAGATTAATAGCCTTTGTTTTCTCAATCTCTTTTCTAAGACCAACAATTTCACCTTCTAACTTTTCAAGATATTTTTCTTTTTCATCAATTTGAAATTGTAGGGTATCAATGATCCTATTCTTTTCTTCTATACATGTCTTGAGTCTAGAAATTTCTTCATAAAAGCTATCCACATCTATAGCATCCATGTAATCATCATCTTCAAATGCCATTAAGAGTTTATAGTCATTACCTCGTTCATCTTCATCACTATTTGATAAACCATCACTATCTTCATGAGTGTAGTAGCTTTTTGCTTTCTGTTTCTTGTTCCATCTAGCAGGTTCCTTTCCTTTGTCAATCTTATCCTTATGAGGACATTTCGCAGCATAATGACCTACTCTTCCACAAGCAAAACATTTAAAAGGTAACTTACCTCTGAACCTTCCAGTACCCCGTTGAAGATTTCTGACAAAATTTGATTCTTCTTCTTCTTCTGGCGCGTGACTTGCTTCATAGTAGTCTCCTTTACCTGAAGCCTTCAAAGTAGCTTCTCTCCTGTCTGATGGACCTCTTTTTCTCATTTCATAAGCAGTTAGAATTCCGTGTAGCTGAGACATAGTAAGAGTTCGTAGATTTTCCTTTTCTTCTATTGCAGACACTTTAGATTCAAACTTGGGGGACAATGATCTTAAAACTTTTTCAACCACAATAGCCTCTTTTATTTCTTCACCCAAGTTTTTCATGCAATTAACAATCTCGTCTACCCGAAGGAAATAGTTAGCCACACTTTCATCATTATACATTCTGAGATTCTCATACTGAATCCTGAGGGTTTGAAGTTTAGCACGCTTTACCTGTTCATCTCCTTCGTAGCTCAAGACAATCTTGTCCCATATTTCCTTTGTGGATTTATATTGCATAACCTTCACGAATTCTATTTGAGATAAGCATCCCAGCAGAGTATTGACTGCTTTAGCATTTGTTTCATATTTCTTCTTCTCGGCCGAATCTGTAGGAGTAGCTGAAGGAAAAGTGTAGCCTGTATCTATGATATCCCAAACTTCTGTACCAAGAGATTGAAGATAGGCAGTAACTCTTACCTTCCAATAATTGAAGTTTGTCCCATCAAAGATTGGTGGCTTGATTGATGCTTCCCTCTCGTAGTTGCTCATGATGAATGATCTTCCTTCAAGCGATCAAGCTTCTCTGAAGGACCTGCTCTGAAACCAATTGTTGGAAATAATACTGAGAGGGGGGGGTGAATCAGTATTATCAAGTTCTTTTTAATAAATCTTCCTTATTTATACTTTGAATTATTCTTGTATGTCAGTACCATAAAACAATGAGCATGAACAAGAAAAAAAGATAGTCACACCAAAGAACACCAGATATAAGGTGGAAACCCAATGTGGGTGAAAACCACCTGCTACAATATGTCTCTATCTTCCTTCAATTAGAAACTCCTTTTACAATGATTTTGTACTGGTGCAGTCCTTTACCAGTACGCAGGCTGCAACCTGCAGAGAGCCACAACTCTCTCTCATTTTCCAGTCTCTCCTGGAAGGGAGCTACAACCCCCTTTTTTTTTTTTACGAATCACTTTTCATAATTTTTCAAACTAGATCCATGAACATCAAATGATCATCAAGTACAAGTAAATCAACTAGTCAACTGCAGTAACCAGATCAATAGTAATAGTAAACTAAACCCAGAACACCTTATCAACAGAGAAAAGTCAGTGAAATAAATGCCTTAATACAGATCCGCAGTTTTTCTTTATCTGGCATGCGTTGCTACGCACTTCACCTTCTGCACCTCTGTGTATCCCCGCAGAGAGCCTTGAACTGCACTGCGTATCCACGCACTGTTCCTTTAAATGCACCGCGTACCTTCACTATGCCTCCGCAGTTACTGCTTCTATCGCGCCGCGTATCTACGCACCTGCGGCTTCTGTAGCGCCGCGTACTTTCACTGTGCCTCCGCACCTGAACCTCTGCCACGCTGCGTACCTTTACTGTTCTTCCGCACCTGAACCTCTATCGCGCTGTGTACCCACGCACTGCGCCTTCTTCTGCTGTGCGTACCCACGCACTGCGCCTTCTTCTGCTGTGCGTACCCACGCACTGCGCCTTCTTCTGCTGTGCGTACCCACGCACTGCGCCTTCTTCTGCTGTGCGTACCCACGCACTTGCACCATTAATCACCTGCGAACCTCTGATTAGGGCTGAATTGGCAGTCCACCAGTGTGCCACAGATAGCCAGATGCTCAGATCTGATCAAGCGCCTGAGAGATCACACTTCATAGATTCACTTTCAACTTCTCTTTTATATAGATCAAGCTTTTAAACCGATAACCCAATATTTTAGATCTTAAGATACACAATTTGCAAAAGATACATTGGCCAAGTGATGTCCTTCTCTATTTATAATCAAGCCCTTATCCACACCATGGGACAAAACCATCAATAACCAATACAAGGGATCCAAATCGGGGCTAAATTAGATCCTATACCACGGGCCAAAACCATAGAATCAAGAATGGCGGGCTAAATACCACAGGCCAAACATAAGAAACCCCACGTGAGCGCGCTTCTCTGCCTTGAAGTGAGTGAACTAGGGGTCCGCACCTCATGAACGGGTGGCCTGTGGGTATGTACGCACTTTATCTATGATATCCCTGCAGGTCCGCAGCTTTTGTACGGTGTACCTGCGTACCTCTTATTTTCCAACATTTTGAGAGCCTGAACAGAGCATTGCCACTTAAGAGAGTTGCCATCAAGTACAACACCTGTAACATAGAGCCATACCAGAATCATAATGCCAACATCCCATCCATCATCCAACAATTTTTCAGCCTCTCTAGTGTGTTTTCTTTCCTCTCTAAAATACTCTACCTGAGTGGATTTCTCCACTCCCAAATCTTCTACATGTGGTTGCTCCACATCAATCTGAGGCTCCTCAACCTTAGGAGCTAAAAGCTCCTCATCCACATGTGGCTCAAGCTCCCTCTCAATGGAAACTCGCATGGACTTCTCCTCATCAAATCTAACATCCCCGCGAACCACTGTCATCCTGCTAGTCGGCAAGTACACCCGATAGTTGTGAGGTGTATCAGTGTACCCCAAAAATATCCCCAACTCTATTCTCGGCTCAAGCTTCTTCAATGCATATTTGGTCACATGGAAATACACCGATGACCCAAAAATCCTGAAGTTACCAACATCTTGCCTCTTACCAGAATAAGCCTCCTCTAATGTCTTCATCTCAAGTATCCGATGTGGGCTACGGTTCTGAACATAAACCGTTGTGTTGCATGCCTCAACCCATAAGTGTAGTCGTAGGCCCTAATCATGCAACATCACCCTCACTGCCCCTACTATGCTTATGTTCTTCCTCTTGGCCACCCCATTCTGCTGAGGGTTATGGGGTGTCGTCAACTCCCATTTAATCCCTTCGCTGCACAGAAGTTATTAAACTCGTTTAAGACATACTCACCACCGTTATCACTCCATAGAGCTTTAACCTTCTTCCCTGACTCTTTCTCCACCAATGCTTTAAACTCACAAAACTTTATGAAATTTGATCTTTTTTCTGCATGAAACATATCCATCATTTTCGAGAAAAGTCATCAAAAAATATAACATAATACCTATCTTTGGTCCTGGATACTATCAAGAATGGTCCACACACATCTGAATGGACTTGATCTAGAATAGCCCCTGCTCAACTGTTTTTGTCGTGAAAGGAATACTTGGTGTATTTTCCCAAAGTACACTCCTTGCATGTATCAACGTTCTCAAGCATACCTTTGGGAATACCGGTAGAGATCTACTACAATATCTTCAAAGCCCCATGATGAAAGTGGCCCAATCACTTGTGCCACAACTCGCTAACGTCTCGACTATGCACCCTTTCTGCTTTTGTGCTCAAAGAAGCACACTCCTCTACCTCCATCTTATAGATATTCTTCACCCGAATCCCTATCTTCTTTACTTGACTCGTGGCTATGTGTTGAAGGAACACCTTTCCTTTTGAGATGATCACATTATAACCTCTATCCTCAAGCATGGTAATGAATGCCAAGTTCTTCTTTAGCCAGGGTAGATATATAATATTCTTCAAGGTGAGTGGAGGCCCATGCTCCCTCTGAAAAGTAATCGTGCCCAATCCAATAATACTATACTTCACGTCGTCACCCATCTCGATATGCATCTAGAGATCTTTCTCCTCCAGGTCACTAAATAACTCTTTGTCACTAGTAATGTGGAATGAAGCTCCAATGTCTAAGTACCATACACTTCTCATCATTGATGACACCATGCATGAAATGAGGGAAAAGTCCAATTCGAATTGAGAGGCAAAAGCCTCACCCGCTGCTCTTACTGAGGACTTCTTCTTGGACTTGTTGAGTGGAAAATTTGTAGCAAAATGGACCAACACATGACAATGAAAGAACTTAACTTTTGTCATGTATTCTTCTTACCTCCATGATAATAATTCGATTTGGAATGGGAAGCTTTCCCTTTCCCCTTCTTCACCTTAATCGCTAAGGCACAGTTCTCTTCATCATCATTGTTTGATAAAGAGCCATCCCTAGTGTTTCTCCTAATCTCCTCCTGCATCAAATCCTACCATAGTTGTTCCCAATCTGGTAGCTTCTCTTGACCATTGACAGAGTCCTGATAACTATGCAAACTATTTGGGAGTCCTAGAAGAGTAAGACTCACCATATCATCCTCGACAACCGTGATTCCAACACTTCCAAGTTCATCACAACATTGAGTGAACTTGGTCAAGTATTTTGGAATAGTATTTCCTTTCAACATTTTGATTTTTGGAAGTTTGTCCCTCACTCCAATTTCCTTTGGTCACTGTTGTTCGATACAAGTCCATCAATTCTTTCCACATAGAATACAAAGTTTCCTTTCCATGGAGACTTGAGACAATGTGGTCTTGAACTCCCTTAAGGATTATCTGCCTCACCTTCACCACACACTTCTTCCATTTGGCCAAATCTTGTGCATCCAATGTTGCTGGCTTAGGAATTTCTTGATCAATGAATTCCTTCAAGCCATTATCCTCTAGCACAACCTCCATTTTGTCCCTCCAGGTTATAAAATCTAAGCTACCTTCCAAGGCATACTCGAGTCGCAAACCGTAGAATGCCATCTTCCAATCCCGAAGTATGTATTGCAAATTCGAATTTGACCTGTAATCCAAAACTCGAAACTTGAAAGTATCCTCTAGTATACTGTTCTTAGCTCCGATACCATGTAGAAAATTCCTGTAGATTCACAAGCTCATGCAATGTCCTAAAGCACAAGACAAGAATCTACTTCTACTTTCAACGAGCAGAAGCCAATAGATCGATGAAAACAGTATGAAAAAGAAGAAGATAAATCAATGGCACATAACACAAGATGTATCTAGGGAAAGACACTGCTCAAAACCCCGCTATTTGTATTGCATATATCAGAAATATGAGTGAAGATACAAATCTTGTTCTCTCTAGAACAATTCCACACAAGTATGCTCAACTCTCTTAGCTCACAAGCAAGCTCAGGCCAAATCCTTAGCCTATTCAGAAACTCTCCAAGCCCCTAATCTCTTGCGTAATTCCTAGGATGAATAACACGTATTTAGAGGGAATTCATTCTTCTAAAAATAAGCAATCCAAACATAGCTTCTTCTCTGATTGCATGCATGATATTTACAACTCAGTAAATCACACAACTGATAGTACATTGTCCCTGCACTCTAGTCTCAACTGGGTCTTTCTTAGAATCGACATGAATGAGTTTCTGATGACGGAATCTTCAGTTAACTAGAGTGACACTTGTGGATGAACTAGTGCACCAATTGACTATTAAGTCTCTATTAGTTCCTCAAACATTTTGGAACCAATTTAATTGAACATAACTCAGTAAATTGAGTTACCTAATTACAACTCACAATTAAACTCATCTTGGACCCCTAAAACTTAGGGAGAACATATACATGACTTTAGAAAGACTTCCAACTCAAAATTCCTAAGCTAATTAAGTTAATTAAACTTAATTAACTATTTACAAGTTGCTATGAGAATAGAATTCAATTTTAATTCACAGTTTAAATTCAAGGAAAAATTTAAACTGGAATTTCTTGTTGCCATTTCTCAACAGACAAGCTGATCCAAAATTTTGCACTCACTATAGATAAATGTGCTACTAGTGCAGAGTGAATGATATGTGGGTGAAAGGATATGTGCAGAGGAGACACAAATATATCAAAATTTTGAAATAGGTTTCAGAGAACCAGAAGGCTAGAGAACATTATTTCTATGAGTGAAGAAAAAGTGAATCAAAGAGTTAATGCCTATGTTGTCACTGCACACATTGTGCAGGATTTGTTCTTAATTGTGAAATGTCTTTTTTGTGCTTCTTCTATACAATATTACATATCATAGAGTATATAGAAAATATAGCAAAAAAAACATAGAGTTGTATAATGCAATAATAATAAAATGAAAATAAATCGAACATAAACCCGCCTCTTAGCAAAGTTATCATTATCTATCATTTTTTTAATTGAAAGATTTTTAATTGAATCAATTCTTAACACTAAATACACAGACAAACATAATTAGAAATATACTGAGCAATAATGCCTAAGGTTGTCTCTCTTCGTTAACGGGTTCAATACCACGCAAAATATTTTTCTCTTGTACTATTTTTTCTACATTTTCACTTTTTTACGATATTTCAAATCAACGTCATGTACAAGGTAGTGAGATTTGATTGTGCGAAATATGGAAGTGCGGAGGAAACACAATGAAATATTTATCCACACTTCCATATTTTGCAAAATGTGATTTATTGAATTCTAAAGACTTGCTGCTAGCAATGCATTCTTCAAGATCTATGCCTGAGATCTAAAATTATTGTCAAATGTTCCTTTCTATTTTAATCAATACCATAACATTAGATATAATACAAAATCTCAAAGCATATGTTAGAAAACCTACAAAAGACATTATCATAAAATTGATATGGACTCAGATTCAATAATGATAACTTTATCCAAGTTCAAATGGAAATCATCGTAGTTATAATTCAAATATATATGAGATCATATTCAAAATATAGGCATAAAAACCAATTTGTTGAATAGAATCAGAACTGTAATACTGAGAATTATTTCATTGTATGTATAAAGGGTGTGCGGGAAGTTTGGGAACATATACTATATCAAGTAAAGTTGTTTTCCTATTAGTACAATTATCTGTTTTGTTTGATATATGCAAAGCCACAAGTTCAAAGGAGACGAGGCAAGTTTTGGAGTGGAAAGATATTTTCTTAGTTTTCTGGAGACATAATTAATTAATTAATATGCATATGAAAAATTAAACTGAGCTTTGATTGTGCGGAATGCGGGAGTGTGGAGGAACTACAATAAATGCTTTCTCTGAACCTCTATATTTCATAGAATGAAATTTATTCAGTTGTACAAACATGGTGCTAGTATTGTATTCTTCATAGTTGTATGCATGAGATCCAAAACTATTGTCAAATGTCAAATTTTGTTTTAATAAACAACACAACATTAGATATAATACAAATGTTGAAAGCATATGTTCGAAAACTTATAGAAAACATTATCATAAAATTGATATAGACTCAGATTCAGTAACAACAATTGTATCCAGATTCAAATTCCAATAACCATAGTCGTAATTTAGATATATACGAGATCATATTCAAAACATAGTCATAAAAAAAAAATTGCTAAACAAACTCAAAACTATAGCACCGAGAATTTAAAATCTTGATACAAAATCATAAAAATAAATGCATTTGTTTCGATGGGAACTGGGACTAGTCTTCCGTGGATCGTAATACGAAAGAGGCATCTGCAACGAAAAATAATAATTTGTATACAGTAATTAGCTAAGGTCATCATAACACAATCAACAAAGTTGAATTATCTAATATTATTAAATATAAAATCGAATGTTGAAGGATTTGAGAACACTTACAGTAAATAAAATCATGCATCATGACTATGTTTCTGCTAGTTGTTTATTGGGTTCATGATTTCTTCAAAAAAATTATTCACCTTATATTTACTAAAATCTTTGTCAGGAGTAACTGTAATCTCCATTTTGACTTTTTTTTACTGAATATATCATTTTGAATTGTTTTGGCTTCTTCTTACAACTGCACAACCAAGATAAAATTCTCGCTATTGATTATAACAAAATTAATTAGCCATTTGGTAATTTCTTCTGCAGTAAAATTAATTATGTCATCAAACTGTGTTCCCATTGTCTGCTTTAGCTCGTCCAATTTATCTTTTAGCGTGTCTCTTGAAATTAATTCAGAACTGCGTACGATGTGTGGACCATTTAGGTGGTGTACCATTTCTATCACTGTCAGATAGGCATAACCTCCTTTTTTGCTTAGGAAATCACATTTAGAAATGATTTCCTCTAGTATACCAATTCTCTCAAATCATACACTTCAAATTGCTTTATTCGATTAGCATTTGGAAGTCCATTGTTTTTCTTCTCTATATCAAAGAGTAATGCAAGCCTCTGACTAAAAGTAACTAAATCATTTCTAACAAATTTCCTGTTGATGAGCCCTAGTATTGCAACAAGAATGTTGCAACTCCTGAGGCTATCAACTTCAATTATCAACCCAAGGTTCGTACAAACTTAAGAGGGGTCAACACTGCATGTGCAACAAACACCTTCCTCTTCTTAGACCGACTCCCTTTGATGCAAGTGAAAGAAGGAAATTAAACAACTTCAAATGAACAAATATCTAAGTAAGCCGCCAATCCTAAGTTGCAAAAGGTAAATAACAATAAGAAAATCTATTCTACTTTCGAAAGTAAATGGCAGGAAAGAAATATATTCTCTTTGTAAACATGTAAGGCATAATGACAACTAAACAAATCTAATCTATCTTGTTGGAAATGAAATGAACTTTAAAGGAGATATATTCTATTTTGCAGGAAAGGAAAGTCCTATATTATTCTTGCAAGAAGGAAATCACATTTTCCATGAATTAAATTGTGGGAAGGAAATCTAGACTAATTGCAGAAATCAACATTCAAGATGCAAGCAATGTAAGAGTTAAACGGTGACCTAACCAAACCTCATCTCAAACAATGTGGCCTTAGAGCCATCATAGGCCATAAATATACTTCTACCATGAATTTGGAGTGATTCTAAGCAAGGTAAATCTCGAAAGAAAATTGTTATAGGTCTAAAATAGGACTGTTATAGGACTGACAAGATTTCTACAGGAGTGAGATAATTGTCAAATTCCCAAGAAAATCGAATGAAACTGAAATGAGGAAAAAAATGTTATGAAGTAGGATGTCCTAGGACTAGATAACAAGTGGAATCACTCAAAAATACCTTTGTTAACATGTGCTAAAAAATAGCAAAAAATTACTACTTTAAAAACCATAAATTCAAGAACTAGTGAGCTAGTTAACCTACCAAATGCATAACCTAATCGAGTGAAAATTAGATGGGGTAAATTTTGTTATTAACTTGGATTTTTTTATGACTGAAAAAAAGTGTAATAAACTCAAATGAAGCTCATTAACACATTCTAAAAAATAGCATAAAATTACTACTATTTTGCTACAAGGGACTTACAGAAATTCTAGATTTGTGAACTAGTAAACCAATCAAAGTAGCTCAATGATGAATATGATTTTTCAAAGATGTTTTGAGGATGCATCATGTTTTTGAATCTTTAAATAACCTACAAAAAACTCACTTCAATCATTTAACCAATGTAACATATAACAAAAGAGGCATGAACACTAAATGTAGAAATAAGAGATGCAAATGAAAAAAACATTCAAAGGAAATAAAGAAATTGTATAAGAGGAAGGCTCCTGATATGGCCAATCCCAAGGATAATCAGAGTACTATGAAGGAAACCAAGCTTTATAAGTTAAAAATGGCACCAAAATTCATTATTTGAATCAATCCAAGCACATCCCTGCTAGAAATGAAAGTGGAGCTACTAAATAACACGTTTTCTCCATAAGAAGACTAAGAAATACATGCACCTAGAGGAAAATTCAAATTGGTACTTATACAAAGTGACGAGGAAGTATTCTCCTTGAAAGGAGGCAAATCTAGCTTCCAAAATCCCTCAAAAACTAGATCTAGTTCCCAACACTATGAATTTGCATTAAATGACAAGGAACACATTCCTAGATTTTCTCAATTAGTGGAGATCCATAATTTGTCAATAATTTCATGACATTTTGTTAATTTATTATCTAATATTGATCCTCCTGTAGCATGGAGCAAGTCCCTAGATTATCTTCTCCTCCAAATCTTCATAATCTGCCCAATATTCTCACAATATTCTACAAAAGTAAATAATATTAGGCACAAATATGCAATTATCTCTAAACCTTCCTAATAAACATATTAAAGATAAAATTATGTCATCTAATGAAAAAAGAGAGGTTTGATGTGCTAAAGGATGGTCAAATGGGCCTTAATTTATGTCTAATTTGGAGGCCCATCACCTATCTAGCTCATTATTACTATTAACCAAATTCATAAATGTCTTAATTTTCTATTGCAAATGCATTAAGTTAAAACCTGCTTGTCATGCATGATCAATAGTTTCTAATATTTGGTATACTCCATTGATGACATATGATTTGATTGCATTAAGAATATTCACAACTTTATTAGATCTAAGCAGTGTTGCAGTAGCAGAAATTGACAATGGTGGTGTTTGTATTTCTAGTGGAGTTATTAACAGAGGACCCATATTTAGAGTATCTTCTAGTAATTTTATTTTATTTTTATTTTCTTTATAGTCTCAAATTCTCTGCAGTTTGTTCCTCAATAGAATGTGCAAGTGCATGACCAATAAATTGATGGAATACCATGATCCTCTTGGCTCCAATGCCAAACATACCTATATATGTTTGTTCTTGATCAATGATCTTTTTATTTTGAACTTTTACCTTTTCAATTCTCAATCTTTTGTTTCCCTTGTCATATTTTGCATTTTGAAATGTGACAAGACATTCATAAAAAATAATGACCTCTTCTGCAATCTACTCCATTATTTTTTGATTCTCTGCTAAACAAGAAGTAACCCAATCAGGTGGTACACCATTGTCATTTTCCACGTCTATAGCTTGTTCAATGCCTTCTCTATTTGTGGGACTTTTGGATTTGGCTATTTGAACCATATGCAATTTGTCTAGAATGAATCTTCAAAGAGACTCTTTGTCATCTTAGCGACCTAATGGCTCAGCATGAACTAGTTTTCCAATGGAAAAAGCTTTTCTCTTTCCTAAACTAGAGGATGAGGTTGCACCATTACCCGATGTCGAAGCTAGAAATTGTTATGTAGTATTTAAGCCTCCTTTCTTGTGTTTTACTTCCATGTTAATGTTTGTTTCTTGAGCAATTTTTTCAGTATCCATTTCTGGTATTTGATTTTTGGTTCTCTATAAGTCTTGTAAATGATATGCTTTGCAAACATATTTTGAATTAGATAAAGATTTAAACAAACTATTTGCTTTCACATTATGATCAAATACAGAAATTGCGGTGGTTCTTTGTTCAATTTCAATTTAGGTTATTAAGGTAACTCGTCAAAGACATGGAATCATAATGAATCTATTATTGCTATACAAATTGAATAACTGTAAAGCATTTTGATTGAAATTCAGATTAGCTTAGTCGATTATACAATCTATTTTGTATCACTAAGAAAGTAAATAGAGAATGGATTTTGGAACATTTGTTGTAGTTCTTGTGTTCATCAAGCATGAAAAGAGCCAATAGAAATACCTAGATGACTATGTAAAGAAACAAATATCATGGAAAGAAAGATGGGAAAGATCGTGAGCAAGTGAGAAAATGAATTGTTGAATAATGTTGACTCTGCCCTATTGTGAGCTCAAAAAAGTATTTGTTCCCACAATTTCAAGCACTTATTCGCTACAACATTTGTCAATCCGCTACTACAAATGTCATTGTTTCTTTTCTTCTTCATTGATATATTTAGATACCGCTAATATGCAAAGAAACAGTTAAGTTTCTCATATATATAAAAATATTAGTTCATTATATGAGTACAAATAGCTTGTTTCTTTTTTCTACTACCTATTTTCATTCTCAATCCTACTTAACTTCGCAATTCTCCGCTCTAGTCCCAATTACTAGTTGTTACTATTTCTCATGTGGAAACTACTTCATACAACACTCTCAATAAATAGAAATTAAATATATCAAAGCCAACATTTACACGACGTAATGGAAATAAATCTCAATATTCCAAAACCATCTTATCCACTTAATCCACAGTTTTCTCTTGTTTTAACACCATTGAAATACTTTTCATTAGAGACAATTATTACTGAAATCCCTCATGGATAAAAGAAAGCGATTTAATCATGAGTGGAAATAAAAAATTTCGTTTAACTATAGATTTCTCGATATGCTAAACACTCTTAATAAATAGAAAATGAAAATACCAAAGTGGACATTTATGGGAAATAGTGGAAATAAATCTAAAAATTCCAAAATTATTTTGTTATTTTATTTCACTAACCAATATTTCTTTAATATCGTCGATATATGTGTACTAAGTAGCAAAAATTGTGCATAATGGACTAATTACACATTGATTAGCTGAAAAAATGCCAAAATGGTTTACATTTAATTTTTTAATGTTGAGTGCAGAGTGTTATGCACATTATTTCCTTGTTACTAACTACTAATTATTGTACAATAAGTTACATCAAATTTTATTAAGCACTTGAACAATGTTTTGATTACGTGTCGATTAGGTACTATTTGCACTATCACGCCCCTTGTATTATGTCTATACAAATTTAAGAAGTATATTTAGATTCAGGGACAGTGTAGCATTTTCTACCTGTAGAAGTAACCCTTAACTAATTGTCTAATGAACGTTAATGCATATTTCCAAACAATGATTAAGTTTATTTGACATTTCACATGTGTCAAAAAATCATGAAAATTGATGCCTTGTAGACATGCGAAGAAAGAGAAAGAAAAATTAAACTACCACAACATCGATTTGTGTCATCAGGAAATGTGTGCGAAGATGCGAAACACACGATGTAAAGGTTCTTCCACACAGTCATTGTTTTAGACACTCAAAATGCTCTACCTTTCACATTAAAATGGTAATTCATTCAGTGTGAACATATGTCGATTGAATCATTCTTTTGCAGTGTTATTGTATAACATAGTGCTTTAACCTACCATAGAGTTCAATGTTTATAGAAATAAGCCTACATTAGAGTTTGATGTATATAGCAATAATTAGTGTTACATATTCATTGTACGGAATACAAACATGTGAAAGAATCTTTCGTTGTGTGTAGTACAAAACAAGCACAATGAAATCTTCCTCTGCATTTTTGTAATTCATACAATGAAATTAACTAAATTAAAAACAAAGCATTTAAATACTTAACATTAGCCAAATTTTAAAAGATTAAAACATATAACTATAAGGTTTCGATAATCAATATAATAAAACTTATCATACATTATTTTTTTCCATAAAAAAAAATATCGACTAATGAAAGAACCTCCAATGACTGTTACTGAGTGCATTGTAGACGATTAATTCGAATAAATATTTTACACAAATTTCTTTGATTATCGACCTGACCACCTTGAGTTTGTTGTCGGTGAGAACATGAAAATATTATTATAGTTGTTTGTGAAATGAGAAATATGTTAAATAAACATGTACGATACCAAGGCATATATGAATTAAAACTATCAAACAAAGATATGTGCACAACTAAAGCACATATGTGAATTATGCATATTGCATTTACAAACAAGGATCCGAATGTGCGAAACAAATCTGTGGAGGGTTCCTTAGGTCTACAAAATAATGTATAAAAAAGTGTTTTAAATCATTGTTATTTGACTTGAACCTTTGCGAAAATAGATATATCGAAAAAGTCTATGATCACGGAAATGTATACGAACATGCAAACTTTTTTCTACCAATATTTAACCTTGAGTCTTGATACAAAGAAAGTGTGGAGGTGCAGAAGTTCACACATCCAGAAAAGCTCTAGACTCCACACTCCATATTTTTCGCTCACACTTTTTTCTTCCTTTGCATTGTGCTTTTCTCATATCTCCATATTCTACATAATCAAAGCTTTCTTCACACCTGTACAAAAGGATAATATGAAACAAGTAACTGAAAGACAATATTGGTCAATATTTTCTCAATATCAGTTTCCCAATTCCACATAATGCAATACTAAGACATATTGTTAGATGATTACATATGGGGAGGTGTGTAGAACAGATAGTGATGAGTGAAAACATGTAGAAAATACTTTTAGAAAATTAACATTGACATTATCATTATTATAACTGGTGGTACTACTCAATAAAACCTTCGACTCCACCTCAACACTCCATGCAATGAAAACATTAATACTAACAACTATATCAATTTCTTACTATTAATGATTGCTCTGTTTGACACGCTTTAGAAATCGATACCAACATACTATTTTATTAATATCCTAAATCTCATTATATTTTGGTTAACTAAGTCTCTCCTGCCAATAAATACAAATCTTTTCGGCATTTATTCACTAAACCAACAAGTATTCAATCCATTTATTCTGCTAGCTTGTGTTGTTATCGACCATTTTTTTGCTACTAAAATAAAGTGAGCGGACTTTTTTATTGATGTCTATAGAATACTAAGTGCATTAGTGATTTCAAATTTGTCAATTATACTCGAAAACTCTCACAAAAATATCATTTCAGAGCATTTCACAAAATTACTAAACATACCCAGAATTAAAACAAAGTGATCATTGTTTGTGCCTCAAAAGTCTTAAACAATAATGAAAACAGTTACAATATCAAGAATTGTATGCAGATTCAAATTCCAATTACAATAGCTACGATTAAAATAAACATCAAAGATGTAAAGAATTTCTGACAACCAAAACTATGATTGAATATTCATTTTCATTCCAATTAACATAAGAACCATCATCTCATAATTGTCCATAAAATTGGTAAACAGACTCATAATTTGCACAATGTAATCAGTTTTAAACAGTAACAAATACAATTGCAATAACAATAATACTATATAGCTATTCATCATTGTTGTGAATAAGATAAATACTATAAATGGAACAGATATATTAGGTCCAAAACTATTGTTGAGTGTTAATTTTTTTATTTTGTAGACCGCCATAGCCTATGATAGTTTAGTCTTTCACAAGTTACTAGAATTATTTGGTAGCTTGAGAGTCTTATTCCAACATGTTTTGAGAAAAAATCAAGTTTCCCAACAGATTTAGACTAGTAATAAACACGGTGTGCCTGATATTCACCTCCTCGTCTTCGTAGAATCCTCATAAATTGATTAAATGGTGGAAAATACCTTCTTCACTTTTTGGTCTCTTTAACATTCTGCACTTGCATTTCGAAAAATATCAACATGTGTACCATAATGAATTAAATACACATAATAAACGATCATTTGTCTCTGAAACAAATTTATTTGCAAAAAGAAAGCCATGTGAAAATGAAAGACGTTATGTAACTGAATTTACATTTTCGATATTAAACCACTTCGAAAGTTCTAAGTGTAGAGAATAATGCTTGATTCCTAAAGTGCTTATCAAAACCTTTATACTTAACCACAAAAGTAAATGAATTTGTCCCGATGAAGTCTGGAATTGGACTCCCTAAACCACAATATGAAAAAGGCACCAAGAAATTTCAAAGTCTATGAGAGTTCAGTAGAGTAGAAAAGTCAGCGATTGCAACAAGAAGGGTGGCACAAGAATGTTGCGAGGGGTAGTGTTGGGTGATTTAATTGTGAGTTAAATCCATGTCGTTAAATTGTCAACCCAGGATTCGTGAATTGATGAGGTATACATGTACTATATGTACTAGGTGATTATTTCTCATAATAGATTAATCTAATGCAAGAAACTTGAAACTAATTACAAAGAAAATAATGAAAGCAATTGAAAAGAAAGTGCACGCATTCTCTGTCAAGCATGTTCTCTCTCAATTACTTTCTCTCTCAAAGTCTAGCTCTATGAAAACCAAAAATCATAATCTAAGCTATGAAATGAAAAAGTAATTTAATCTAGTAGTCTATGAGATTACTAATGTGAGATTACTAATGTGAGATTGCTAGTGTGAGATTACTAGAGTGCCATTCCAATCCAAACAAAAGGAAATTAAATCAATCTTAACAAAACAACATTAATGAAATAAACATAAAAACTTATAATAAAAATAACATATCAAAAGAAACTAAACTAAACTTGCATAAATGAAATAACATAAATTTTTACAACAAAGGAAAGAGGTGTGCAAGCTACAGTTGATGGGGGGCCTTGTTATGAAACCAGCTCAAGAAAAAGATAGAAAAGATAGATCAACGCCTTAGAATTCAGCCTCTTCGAGGGGGCAACCTCCTTTACATTACATAAATGAACAATTCTTGGATGATTCAAATGAAAAAACCTCCTTTCTATATAGGAGTCTAAGGAGTCACAATATAACCCAGCCGACCTAGCAATAATAATATAAAGCCACAAAAATAACAATAGAGGGATTCTATGGGGCACAGTAATAAAAATATGGGGAGAATAGGGGCACAACAATATTAATAAGGGGTACAACTACAATAGTAATGGGGTAATCACTAGATTATAGGGACCCAACATGCCCCTCTCCTTCAAAAAAGTGTTGTCCTCAACGCTTGAGAAGTTCTGGATGCTTCTGTATAAAATTCTCATCCTCCCATGTGGAATCTTTAGCGGATAAGTTCTTCCACTTGATAAGATACTCTGAAATTGATCGATTTCGTAGCTGTCGAGTCCTTGTTTCTGTGACTGCTTCCGGTTCCAATATAATTTTTCCTTCCTCGTCAAGTTCTGGCAATATTGTTTGAACTGGGAGCTTGTCGCCTATAACCTTCTTTAAACATGAAACATGGAAAACTGGGTGCAATCGAGAAGTTGTAGGAAGCTCCAATTTGTATGCCATAGTACCAATATTTTGCAACACCTTGTATGGACCATAATACTTTGGTGATAATTTATTATCCTTCTTAGCTTGCTTGAGGGACATTTGCTTATATGGTTGTAGCTGTAGGAATATCCAATCACCTACATCAAAAATTCTTTCGCTACGATGTTGATTTGCCTGTTGTTTCATTCTATTCTGTGCCAACACGAGGTTATCCTTTAAGAGTTGGAGGACTTGTTGTTGATGTTCAATGTGATGTTCCACTGCTTGAACCTTAGAATTTTCTCTTAAATATGATGTGATGGATGGTGGTTGATACCCATAAAGTGCCATAAATGTGGTCCTTTTTGTTGCTGTATGGAAGGAAGTGTTATACCACCATTCAGCCAGAGGCAACCATTTGACCCATTGTGTCCGTTTATCAGATACAAAGCAACAAAGATATCCTTCCAAACATTTGTTTACTATCTCAGTTTGCCCATCAGATTGAGGATGATAAGATGAGCTATGAGCTAACTGAGTACCAAGACAAGAAAATAATTCTGTCCAAAAATTTCCAGTGAAAATGGGATCTCTGTCACTTACAATAATCTTTGGGTTTCCATGTAGCTTTTGAATTGTTTCCATAAATGCAGTAGGAACTGTACTGGCTTTAAATGGATGTGATAATGCACAAAAGTGTGCATACTTGGTAAGTCTGTCAACTACCACCATGATGACACCATTTCCCTCAGACTTAGGTAAACTTGTGATAAAATCCATTGAAACCTCCTCCCAACGTTGGCTTGGAATGGATAGAGGTTGTAATAGACCCAGTGTCTTAATTGTTTCAACTTTATTTTGCTGGCAAACCAAACATTCCGCCACAAACTTTTGAATATTTGCTTTAAAGCCATCCCAAAAAAATTCCTTCTTAACCATGTGGTAAGTTTTTAAAAATCCTGAGTGCCCTCCTAAGGGAGAAGTGTGCAATTCCATAACAATCTTTTGTTTTAGCTGGGAATTCTTATAGAGGTATAAGCGATCTTTGTACCATAACGAATCATTTTGCCAGCTAAATGTATCAGACATACTGGAATCTTGTTGTAACTTTCGAATAAGTGCCCACACTTCTTCGTTATTCTTCCATTCCTCCCTTGCTTCGTTTATCCAATCTAGTTGGATAATATAAATGGCACACAACAATGCTTCCACATCCTCATCCTTTCTTGAGAGTGCATCTGCCACCACATTTTGCTTCCCTTTTTTGTAGATGATTTCAAAGTCATAACCCAACATCTTTGTGACCCACTTTTGATGCTCTTCAGAGGATAATCTTTCTTCTAAAAAGTATTTAAGGCTATCATGATCCGTTTTTACCTTGAAGTGTCTTCCCATTAGGTAGGGTCGCCATTTCTTAAGTGCATGGAGTATTGCCAACATTTCCTTCTCATAAATAGCTTTGTGTAAAAACTTTCCCTTGATTGGACAACTTTCAAAAGCAATGGGTCTTTCATCTTGCATTAAAACAACACCAATTCCATTTCCTGAAGCATTACATTCCACAATAAAGGTTTTTGTGAAGTCCGGTGTAGCTAAGACCAGTGCTTGGCACATTGCCTCTTTAAGATGTTCGAATGCCTTTGTTGCTTCTGGAGTCCATGAAAATGCATCTTTCTTCAATAATGTTGTTAAAGGTGCTGCTATTCTCCCATAATTCTTAACAAACTTCCGATAATACCCTGTCAACACGAGAAATCCTCGCAAATGCTTTATGGATGTGGGAATTTTCCATTCCTTAATGGCTTTAATTTTGCTAGGGTCTACCTTAACTCCTTCATGAGATACAATATGACCCAGATATTCCACCTCTTGTACTCCAAAGAAACATTTGGATCCTTTTGCATATAATTGTTTCTCCTCCAATAGTTGTAGCACCTTGTCAACATGTTCAACATGATCCTTCCAAGACTTGCCGTAGATTAGTATATCATCAAAAAATACTAACACAAATTTTCTAAGGAATGGTTTTAAAATTGAATTCATCAAACCTTGAAATGTTGAAGGTGCATTGGTAAGGCCAAAAGGCATGACCAAAAATTCATAATGACCCTCATGAGTTCTAAATGTTGTTTTCGGAATGTCTTCAATCTTCATTCTGATTTGATGATATCCCGAATGAAGATCCAACTTGGTGAAGTACATTTATCCATGCAATTCATCCAGTAATTCATCAATGACAGGAATGGGAAACGTATCTTTAATAGTGAGCTTGTTGAGCTCCCTATAATCCGGACACATGTGCCATGATCCATCCTTCTTGTGCACCAATACGACTGGAGCAGAGAAAGAACTTTGACTTGGTTGAATTATACCAGCCTCTAGCATTTCTGCAACCATACGTTCAATTTCACTCTTTTGGGCATAGGGATATCTGTACGGCCTTATGTTTGGAGGAACACTTCCTGGAATCAGATGAATAGCATGATCATGATCACGAATAGGTGGGAGACCTTTGGGAGTCTCAAATACCTTGGAATGATTGTCCAAGACCTTTTGGAGATCTGGAGAAATAGATGATTCCACTGTGGACACATCTAGCGAACATAATTGTGCAATTACACCTCTTTGTTCCTTTTTAGAAGCTTTGTCATACCGTTAGAGCTGATTATCTTTCCCGGTTTCTCTACAATACCCCTTAATTCAACTTCCTTTCCTTCCACAGAAAATTTCATGAAAAGTTCTTGAAAATTAAAATCTATTGTACCCAAGGATTGTAGCCATTGGACTCCTAGTACAACATCAGCACCTCCCATTGGAATGGAAAGCATTGGGCTAGTCAATACATATTCTCCCATGGATAGCTTGATATTATGGCACTTTCCCGAGCAATTTATTGTTCCTCCATTTGCAACCATCACTTGACACTCTGGTGCTAGATATAAGAAGAAATTTAATTCTCTTGCTACCTTACAATGAATAAAATTGTGGGTACTTCCTGAATCAATCAACACTATTACCTTTTTCTTCTTGATTTTTCCTTCTATCTTGATGGTTCGAGGAGTGGTAATTCCTGCCAATGCATTACAAGATATGGTCAAATTAATTTCTTCTTTATCTAGGCTTTGTTCCTGGAGAATATCCTCTTCTTTTGACCTTTCTTGCTCCTTTTCTTCTTCCTCTTCACAATCTATGTAGAATAATTTCTTCTCAGCACACTTATGACCTTTAGTGTATTTGCTATCACAACTGTAACAAAGCCCTTTTGCTCTTTTTTCTTCCAATTGTTGTGGTGTCAACCTTATAGGTTGTGGAAGACTAGCGGCAACAACACTTCCGCCTTTATAGTTGTGAGTGGTATGCTTCCTGGTTGCCATAATTTTGCTTTCCATTTTTCTTGCTAACCTGAATGCCTTCTCTAATGAATCAGGTTCCCAAAGGCGAACATCATGTTGGATATTATCCTTTAAAGACCCTATGAACACATCAATCCTATGCTCCTCTGGAATATCTTTTACCCTTATGTTCAATTTTTGGAACTCCTCAATGTGCTCCATTATTGAACCCTTTTGTTTGAGACTTATCAATTGGCTAAAAAAAGTGTTTCTTTTTGTATCCTCATAATGTGCTATCAATTCTTCCGTAAAAATTGCCCAAGTGATAAATTGTTTACGAGAGCAAAGCCATTGATACCATACAAACTGATTTGGTTCCAAATATAAAGTTGCAATATGTACCTTTTGTGTGTTTTGCACATTATTGAGATCGAAAAATTGCTCCATCTGTAATATCCATGTTGCGGGATCCTTGCCATCAAACTTCCTCATATCGATTTTTGGAATATGGTGGGTCTTCGATCCAACATTAGAGTCTATGGAATCATGATTAACATTTCTTTTGTTCTCATCATGAGTTTCCTTTACTACCCTTTCACCATTAGTGACCCTTTCTTATAGCAACTTATTCATATTTATCTTCAATTCTTCCATGTTTGTCTTCAAATCTATCTTCAAATCATCCATCTTAGCTTCCATGTCATTCATCTTAGCTTCTACACCTTTCTTTAAACAATCCATCTTAGCTTCTACGCCTTTCTTTAAACCATCCATCTTAGATTTTGTTCCTTTTTGTGCAAGGGACAGTTGTTGCACCTGGTCTTGTAATTTTGATATATCATGTTGCATTTCTTCCTCTTCTTCATGAGTCATGCTAGAGCTTTCAGGTTCCTTACTAGGTGTTTGCATTTTCTTTCCTCAGGGCATTAGTTACCAATAATAATGCTCCACTATGCCCTTTGAATTCCTTGAAAATAAATTTTCAAACCAAGCTTAAGCAAAAATTTAAGAAAATCTACACACCTTTTTTCACTTTGTAGGAGTTCGATATTGCCTCTGATGTATCTCTGTAATTTCCAATCATCTAGATCTGAATTTATGACCTGTAGTAGCCCTCTGTGTCCTCTTTCCAATGCCACAAGTCTGACCCAAATTGGATTCTCCAAGGAAGAGTTAGGCAAAATCTCCCACAATGACTTGATTATAGACTAGTTCAGTAGAGCGAATTTGTACGACTTGCCACAAGTCATTGTTTCGACCTTTGGATCTGAAAAATGCATACAAGAAACTACAGTCTGTCCTCTTTCTGTACCTTCTTATGAAATTTCAATTTGATCCCTAGAGAGAAAGTTATGATGCTTTTCCCCAGGTCCCCTGTTTGGAATGTAATTCAAGAGTCTGCAAAAAGACCAACTTCCTCAGATCATATCTCTGCAAATATATCACGAACAGCTCTGAAATTCAGACCCGAGGTTCAGCACGATTTCTTATCAAATGGGTTTTTTTGCAACTTCTGAAACATCGCAGAAAAAAAGTTATAGCGAAAATGCCACGATGACATGTTTGGAGCAGCGAAACCCTAGAATCCAAAGCTCTGATACCAAATGTTATGAAACCAGCTCAAGAAAAAGATAGAAAAGATAGATCAACGCCTTAGAATTCAGCCTCTTTGAGGGGGAAACCTCCTTTACATTACATAAATGAACAATTCTTGGATGATTCAAATGACAAAACCTCCTTTCTATATATAGGAGTCTAAGGAGTCACAATATAACCCAGCCGACCTAACAATAATAATATAAAGCCACAAAAATAACAATAGAGGGATTCTATGGGGCACAGTAATAAAAATATGGGGATAATAGGGGCACAACAATATTAATAAGGGGTACAACTACAATAGTAATGGGGTAATCACTAGTATTATAGGGACCCAACAGCCCTCCACTCCTCAACAAGCACACCGAACACTTATCAAAGCTTGGAGATCAAAGTAGAAACATATATTCCATAAAATGAAGTTGGATAAAGTTCCAAATATATTACAATAATTAAACTCTCTTCCCCTCTATCCTCACTTTAAAAATTACATTAATCATTTCTTCTCCATTATTCTCTATTCTATAATATCTCATATCTTGGATGGAACACCTTTGAATGAAGGATGCACTCCTATTTATACAAAAACTTAAGATAACTAATCAATAAATGTAGATCCACAAATCTCTCCTAAATCCACAATTATCTCTTGTGGTTACAACCAATTACCTAAAAATATGAGATACAAATCCTCTCACACATCTTTAGGAGACACATATCAAAACATCCATGATTCTTCTCCTTTGAATGTGCTTAGTCAATGATCCAAATATTCTACAAATATTCCACAAATCTTCATGAGTTGAAATTGAAATTCGAATTTGTGGTTGAGTGGCCAAATAAGACTCTTCTAGAATCTTCAAATAGGCCTACAACATCATAAAACTCATCCCACTTTTAGATATATATGAAAACATGCTAATTTCCTAATATTTAATCATAAATTCTCTTAAAATACTTAAAATAAATGACTTGGAAAATAATAATGATAAACCCATATGATCATGCAAATGGTATTAATGTAGGGTTATGGAGCTGCAGAATATGGTAAAGAACTATGGAATATTGTAAAATGATAGAAATTAGGGTGAAAGAGGATGACATTTTGGAGGCCCAACAGGTAGATAAAGTTATGTTATTAATACAGAGTGAAGTTAAAGGAATGGAAACAACAAAGAGAGTGCAGTCAGGAAGAGACTAATTATTTGTCCATCTAGTATGATACAATTATGGAAGAAGAGATCGTGTCGGGAGAGTCAAATATGGCAGAAGGGAAATAGAGGAATTTGTCTCAGTTAGTGGTGGTTCAATCACGCTAGGTGGCCCAAAAAAGAGAGGGCCCCTTTCGTTCAGGAGAACGATTTACATGGTAGATCACAACTACACCAATTAATTTAACCCAACAGGGATTATCTAAGAACCTTGTGATTATAGGAGGGCCCCATGATCTCAGGCAATCCCTTGAATGGGAGTTGTAACAGTGGATCAAGATTTGATCCTCATGCATACGGGGGTGGCATGAGGAGTCTCATTCAAGAACCCACACCTTGTTGGGTAGATAAAACCGCTCTTTACACCAACCCTCTATACATCATGAAGAAGGTAAAGAGATCAAGGTCATACCAATCCCTGCCAAATAAATGAGAAGGTGAAGCAACACGAAGTAGGAAAATCTCAACAATGGACACAAGACTCAATGAAAATGAATGGACATGATTTTTGTTAAAAATCCATTTGATTGTAATGTTTTGTTTTGGGAATATGAGCATATGGTGCATTGCAAAAGCATCAGAAATCTTGTTAGACGAGAAAATGAAGACTTTGGTCAATGATCCAAGATTTCGTCTGTTTATGGTTAATGCTAAAAAAAATTCTCTTTTGGATGCACGCATTGCACAAATTTTCTTGAACCCACGGTTATAGCAGAAGGACTGAGTAGCTCGAAACGAGCTACAAATTTGTGTTGGGGGCTTGTTGGAGGCTGTAATTTTTTGAAATTTTTTATTCTATACAAACTCTGATTTGAAGGAAAAAACTCTTTGGCATGTTTTATTTTTAGATATTCTATCGTGTTGATTGAATGAATGTAAGTTTTATGAAACTGAAACTTTCTTCTTAATGAAAAGTTTTGATGAATATAAAAAATGATGTTTTTCCGTATTAGTGATTAATAGTTTCTAGTAAAGTTGTTGGTGTAAATTAATGTTTATTATTTAAAAGGAAATATTAATAAGTATTTAATCCACAAATGTGAAATCACAAATTCACATAATATTCGGAAACCTTGAATACCAAGACACTGCTCTTTTCTAGTTTGAAACTGACCATCCAGGTGATGATTGCTTGTTACATTACGAATCAAAGTTTATGTTCCTAGTTGAATTGATTTCGTGTTTGTAGAATAAAGTTCCCTCTACACCCCCATTCACCCAGACATACGTTTTACTCTGCAAATCCTTCATTCCTCACAGATTCACAACTCTATGCCATTGTTCCTCTGCATGATTAAATCTATAAAAAAAATTCAATGGAAAGAAGCTTAAAATAAAATAATAAGAGATAAAGACACTAGCAATTCTTGTCTTGTTGTTAGCGTCAGAGCACTAACCAAAGAAACACCTCACCACTATGCCCAATGATGGAAAAACTTATGAAATTGCATTACTATTTGGTTTCATAATAGTGTGGTTTGCAAGAGTTCTAGTTATTGATTTTTATTCTGAACTTGATAATGCCATCAATTTAATTGAAGTTTAAGATGGATTATGTTAGTGACTTTTATTGATTTTTGACAATATCAACACAATAATGGTTACTGTAAAAGAGAAAAGTGATAATACAAAAAAAACATGACAAAGAGCAAGGGGTTTCAGCTGGGAATAACTAGAGCTTTAAGTCTCTTTGTTATGACCTACAACAAGGTGCCCATCAATAAGGTCGATTCTGTAAATAGTGAATAGGGTTTCCCCACTGATTTTTTTCTTCAAATTTGATTATGTAAATAATGAATACTTCAAAGCTTGTTTAGCTAACAATTTTTCAATGTGTTGATTTAGCCAAGAAATTCGTCGATGCGAAATTTATCTGAAAAACCACAACATTGCGAAAAGTTTCTATTACACTCAAATAATATATATTCTATGCACTTTGACATTGAGACAAATGATACACTCACTACTGAGGAAATGTGAAATATTCATTATTTCTAGTTTACAAATCACTCTTTATAATTATGCCTATTACATTACAAATTAAAGCTTTTGTTCCTAGTTAAGCTAAACTTCTCTCCCACATAGCTAAATTTGTAAAAGTTTTAAATGGAAAAGAGTCTAAAATTAATGGTGTGCCTACACAAAGAATTTTCCTTTGCACCCTGTTGGAAATAATACTGAGAGGAGGGGGGGGTGGGGGGGTGTGAATCAATATTAGTCAAATCAATAACTTTTTCTTTTCATACTCTCATTTATATATGCTACTTCCATGAAGGTAACTCGCCTGTCCACACAACTATATTTAAAGCAACCAACGTATATCCAGCAAACTTATGATTCAGTTAATTCATCATATGTTGATCTTTAATCAGTGCATCAGTACTTCATTAACCATATAAACAATAACCATTTGCAGTAATAACAAAACAAACCATCACACATAATAAACACACATGAACACCAAGAATTAAGGTGGAAACCCAATGCGGGACAAAAACCATCTGTTGCTGCCTTCTTTTAATATAAGAAAAACCTATTTACAATCTCACTGGTGCAGACTCATACTAGTATGCAGGCACCCACCTGCAGAAGGCTACAACCTTCTCTCGTTCTCCAGCTTCTATTGGAAGGGAGCTACAACCCCCTAGCTCTTGTACTAACCGATCCATTTACTAGTACATAAGCACCGGTCTATAGAAGGCTCCAACCTTCACTCATTTTCTAGCTGCTACTGGAAGGGAGCTCCAACCTCCTGGCTCTTGTACTATCTAATCCATTTACTAGTACGTAGGCGCTAGTCTACAGAAGGCTCCAACCTTCACTCGTTTTCCAGCTGCTACTGGAAGGGAGCTCGAACCCCCTGGCTCTTGTACTGGCTGATATGTTTACCAGTACGTAGGTGCCAACCTACAGAAGGCTATGACCTTCTCTCTTCCTCCAGGGACCACGTTTCATAAATTTTCAGACTGGATGCTCCTGGAATATAACACCACAATCTGAAGGCCTCGTTTCATCAAATTTTCATACTGGACTCATCAGTAACATTGAAGCTCAAAATCAACCACCACTGCAATGCAACCATCAAATACATCTGCATCAACCAATCACTGAAACTCAATCATCAATATCTAAATCAACCACAACTGAATCAATCAATCACTGAAAACCCGTCATCACTGAAGCAAATCACAATCAATCAATCTGAACATTCAGAAAACTATCACCAAAACACAAAGCAGAACCCAGAACTCTGCATCAACAGCCAGAACCAAAAACATCATACTTCATATTGTATATGCTACTTTGATGTGCCGAACTAGCATGTATATGCGCTTTTACCAAAGCGAACCAGCGTATAGATCTGAAAATACTAACTTAAAACTTCACAACTATTCCAAACTTCAGTCATACCCAAATCATAACATTTACAGAATAAACATGTGTTAGTATTCAGATCTAGACTATCCATGATCAAACCACATAATGATAATTCATTTCAAGTCTTATGATCCATCTCATCCATCATCATCCACTTAGGTGCATCCTTAGTTCAGATCAAGCAAAGCATCAGAAACCCATAACATACATATTTTCTTTTGATCTAACTCTTCATAAGATATTCATTACTTGCACACATGGCCTAATGATCTTCTCTTCCTTATATAGTTTTAGGCCTTTCTCAATACCTTGGACCAAAACCACTTAGGACCATTACCTTGGACCAAATACCTAGGGTCAATACCTCGGACCAAATACCTTGGACCAATACCTTGGACCAAAATACCTTGGACCAAATACCTCGGACCAAAACCTTGGTTTTCCAACATGTACACGCTTTTATTTCTGTAAAAGTGTGTGTATCGTATACGCTCTTTTTGTTTTATGCGTTGACGTGTATACGCTACTTTGACAAAGTGAACCAGCGTATACCTCTCTTTCTTCAATCTCTGGAGTCTGATCTGTAATCCTTTGTTGTTAACCTGTTGCACTGTGAACTGTCATTTATGTCCATTTCCATCAAGGACAACACCTGTATCATAATGCCAAAACACCCCAGTTCTCCCGCACATACGTTGTCCTCTGCACCTTTCATTGTGCACATATTCATGGCTCTATGTAATTGTTATCTTGCACAACTAAATATGTAAAAGTTTTAAATGGAAAACAACTTAAAATGAAATAATAAAAGATAAATGCACTAGCAATACTTGTGTTTCTATCAATGTCACAGTACTAACCAAATGAGCGCATACCACACCCCCCGACACAGTTCTCCCACGCATACTTTTTCCTCTGCACATCCTTCATTATGCACATATTTATAGCTCTATGAAACTTCTCTCTCACGTAGCTAAATCTATAAAAGTTTTAAACGCAAAAGAGTTTAAAATTAATTTCATGTTTGCACCCATTCTCCCACACATATCCCGCCCTCTGCATATCCTTATGGATTCACAATGTTTCATATTTATGCATAACATAGACTAATTCTGTAATATGTGCAGGAAGGAGAAACGAGGTGTGGTAGAAAGGGTGTGTAGAGAAACTATGTAGGTAGAGTTTGACATTTACAGTAGTATAACATTCCTACTTTACATATATCTTAATTAAATAGATAATAATATAGTTTAAGTATTAATATATAATGTCCTTATATATCATGTTCAATGAACTCGACAAATGACTTAGTTATTTTCGCTAAATGCTGCAAATTGAAAGTTGCTTGCCATGAATGTTCAATAATTAATGTTTTTACCACATTAAACATAAATTTTTTAATTATACACAGTGCTAAAGGAAAGTGAACATTTTCATTGTGCAAAGTACGAAAGTAGAATCAAAACTTTTATTGACCAAAACAACCCTACCTTAATCAATCTGTATATTAAGCAAATTTCTATATATGCAATAGGCAAATGTGAAATATTATTACATTACAAATTAAAGTTTCTGCCCATACTTAAATTAATTACGTTTCCATGGAATAAATGTCCCTCTACACCCTAGTTCTCCCACACATACCCTGTCTTTCTTACATCCTTCATTCCGCACAGATTCATAGCTCTATGCAACTACTCTCCTGCACAACTAAATATGTAAAAGTTTTAAATGGAAAAGAATTTAAAATTAATTTCATCCCTGTGGAATAAATTTCCCTCTGCACCCCCATTCTCTCATACATATCCCATCTTTAACACAATAAAAGCTCTGCACAAGGAAAGCTTCACACAATGAAACACAATAATATTAATTTGAGATTTATTCACAGATAAATTAATTATGTGTTTATGGAATAAAGTTCCCTTTGAACCCTCGTTCTCTCACACATACCCCGTCCTTTGTACATCTTTCATTCCACATAGAATCATAGCTATATGCAACTGCTCTCCTGCACAACTACATCTGTAAAAGTTTTAAATGGAAAAGAGTTTACAATTTATTTTGACCATGCAAAATAATGTTCCCTCCACACGGCTATTCTCCCACACGTACCTCATCATTTGCATAGTAAAAGCTCCACACAAGGAAACATAATAATATTAATTGGAGACTTTTTCATCCCCCTCCTCTCTCACCCCCCTCACCTATGCAAAGGACCTATAACGGCGTCAATTCTGGCATCATTGGACAGAGCAATAACATAACATTATCAATGATAGTGTCAGAGCACTTACCAACAAAATGACCACTCACAAAATTAGTTGTTTCTTTAAAATGAATTGTCAGGAACAAACAAATACCAAAAAATAAAACGCCCTCTACCAGAGGAATTATGTCCCACCATAGCTCCCTGAATCAATCGAAAATGAAAAATAAGATTTGCAGAAAATTAGAAAATTATTTTGAATTTATGGGGAAATAGAAATATTAAGTATTTTCCCAAAATTTTGGTTAAAATTACAAAAACACAACAAAATAATACAGAGTCAATGCACTGCAAGGCGAATGTTATAGTCCTTTGCGAGGCAGGGACTAATAATAAGTACACCACTCTAATGTATCAACCCGTTTGGAAAGTTTCAAATTTGAGTTTACGTGGCATATATGTTTCTCGCTCAAAGTGACATACATTGTTTCATTGAATATAATGTTAAATAATTATTTAAATAATTAAATATTATAATTTTAATTTTTTTTAATAAATTTAAGATAAAGATAAATTTATATTATTTAATATAATAATTTATTTTTAAAATTATAATTAAAAAAATATATAATATGAAAAACACATATTTATATGATAATAAATATTTATTTTTTATATATTTAATTATAATAAATTAATTCTCATTTAATCATAGTTATCATTAATTTATCACTTATGAAAGTAGAATGAGTTTTCAATGTAAAATCTTAAACATCACTAACTAAAAACACTTCTGATATGAAAAAAAAAAAAAATAGTATATATATATATATATATATATATATATATATAACATGACTAAATTTTTGCTCAATGAGTTTTGAATCAACAACCTTAATATCACATAGTGACTTAATAGTACACCCCATCACCATCTATTCTACACCCCATATATATATATATATATATATATATATATATATATATATATATATATATCTATATCTATATCTATATCTATATCTATATCTATATCTATATCTATATCTATATCTATATCTATATATATATATATATATATATATATATATATATATATATATAAAGTCACTAAATGATGTGAAGGTTGCTGGTTCAAAACTCCGTGAGCAAAAATTTAGTCAAGGGTTGGTGTGGCACATGCCTGGTGCGATCTCCAGATTATTTTGAAAACTTATATGCCCCTGGGTCATGGTTTCTTAAACCACAAATCAAACCTTATGTAATCTCTAATAAACTCAAACTACTTAACAAACAAAAAAATATTTATTATAGGATACAAATATTAAATAAAATTACTTTAAAATACAAAATTTATGAAATTGATTAAAAATATTTCTATGCATTTAGATTTTTAAAACCATGTGCAAACAATAAAACAACTATCATATGTAATATTATGTTTTAACCAATAACATATGGTGGAAAACTTAAAAGGTAAGAATGTTTCTCAATGCCATTTTGAAAGTTAAAGAAATATAGTTTAATGTGGAGCGAGCTTGTTTAGAAGTGGTATTAATTTTATAAATGTAAAAGAATTAATGTAGCAACGTTGTAATTATTAAATGTTGATGGATTGAAAATAAATAATTAAATTAAATTAATTTTTTTCAATTATCATTATTGAATGCGGTTTTCCAATATGAATATTTTAAATGATAAATTAAGATTTTTTTTAATTCAAAATATTTTGTTTAAAGGATTTGAAAAAAAAATTCATAAATGTTACCTTTTTTTCTTTTTTTTTTCGAGGGAAAAAGCGTAATTTTATTAGTGAAAACAAAATTACATGTTACATTTTCAAAGATTCATAGCAACATTAAGTCCATGATTGATGATAGGCAGGAACATACAGAAATAAAAATCAAACTAATATACACTTGGGAAGAAAGCTAGGCTTTTCTCCCTTTCTTTTTTTCCACCTTGTGCCATTTGCCTTGGGATGGCGAAGGATAGACAAGTGCAAGCTGGTTGCTAGGACCAGGTCCTTTGTTGTCCTTGTCTGAATATGAATTGTCTGATGTATGGGTACATTTATACCCACTGGCTTCCATAGCTTCTGGCATGTTTGTTGTTTGTACATGATTGTCCTGTATTCCATTGGGTTCCTGAGAGAGATCCCCCTGTTTTTTTTTGTACTTGTGATGTCTAGTTGATCCCGGTTTGTGGGGATTCCTCAGCTTCGTTTTCCTCCACTTCCTGTTGAGGAGGAGGGAAATTCCCTTTTTGGCTGCTTCCCATTCTTCTTCCTTCTAACGGTGTCTTTTTTGGCTTTAGGGAATATATTTTGAAGATGCCCTGTTTGTCTGCAGATTATACATCTGAAGGTTGTGCTTTCATAGTCTAGAGTCTGAGTCCAGTTCATCTGCTTATGGATCAGTTGTATGCGGTCCGAAAAACCTTTGCTGAGGTCTACATCCACACAAATCTGAGCATGTGTGTAGATCCTTTCATCCAATCTTTGGGAATCCATCTTGATATATTTCCCAATGTTGTTCCCAATAACTGTAAGTATGCTCTCATCCCAAAAATGTAGAGGGAGATTGTGCAATCGAATCCACACTGACATTCTGGTGATGACCATGGTGTTTGCATCGAATGTTGGGAACCAAGGAGTGATGAAAAGTCTCGTCGTTCCCCAGAACCATGGTCCCTCCTGCATAATACCGTCTCTGGCCTCTGATGAAGGGAATTTTACTATGAAAATTCCTTTAGAGAAAAGGTGTATTTCACAATCTAGTGACCAATTGGTCAAAATCCAATGAAAAAGTTCCACAGGTTTTGGCCAAAAACAATTAAAATGACAAATAATAGCTTGTGATTCGAAAGTGGCACAATGCACATCTGCTTCTGTATCATCTATATTAAGTTTTGGGATTGAGTTCAGTAGCTCCACGATGTATGGGCTAGAGGATGAACCCTCCTGTTTTTTTGGTTTTGTCATTGTTCTTTTCCCTTGTAGTATATTCTTAAAAGAGGGACCTCCATTCATTTGGTTTCTCTTAACTTCTGAGGTTTTCGAAGTAGTGCTCCCGAAGCCCTTACCTACATTGAAAGGTTTTTTGGGAGACCCCCCCCCCCCTTAATCTTAGGTTGAGGGCAATGGTGGATGCAGATTGAATATGGTAATCCTGCAAAGACCAGATATCATGTAATGCTCTGCCTCCATATATCATATTTTGCATATGTGTAGGATATCCAGCCCTCTGCATAATGGAATGCTTCAGGAAATTCACACTGTCTGCTTGACTAACCCATATTGATAAGGAAAGCCCAGCTAGAGTTTTTATAAAAATGTGAAAATGGTAACAGGTTACTAGGAATTAGGGGTCATTCTCCCACTTATTTCCCCAAAGCCTTGCGACAAGGGGAAGCCCATGAGCCACAGAGGGTCAAAATGAGAGATTGATAGTGAAAGAAAAAGCCAAGCCATTGTATCGAAGGCCAAAACTAGCGCACATGTTGGTTGTGACTTGGGGGGACTTGTGCTGAAGTGAAACAACAGCGAAGTGTGTCTTGAAAACAGTCTGTCTGCTGCCTCTATTTTTCCTGAAGCCGGAGAAGCCAGGAAAAAGGAAAGACCGTCGCCCGAGTTGACAAGAATCTGGAGAAAATGATGTGTTCGTCCTGCGCCCACCTCTGTGCCAAAAAACCCGTCGAGAACCCACAACAATACATTTGGTAGCGTACCTTGTGCGATAACTGACCCAAGTGAAAGAAAAGGGCCGCCACGGGACGCAACCCTAGATTGGAAGGCATCCAGAGTTCAGAGCAACGTGTGAAAAGAAGCCCACTCCAGCCATAGGGACGGCGAATCCGAGCGCTTCAATGGAAAACAGAGAGCCCACTGCAACCCAGCCGACTTGTGTGTACAGACCTCCAAAGGCCCTTGGAGCAAAGGAGGCCCAGGGAGGCAGGAAACGATTGTTAAAGCCTCCGGATACAAACCCCTCCAATGCCCTGGTGAATCTTGTCCACCGTTCGAGCCATCCAACGAATAGAGCGAGGTGGCCACTCCCTACAACCCATTTTTGCGCAAAAAAACCCTAGCTCCGTTTGTTCCATTTTTCCTCTAATTGTGGTATCAATATTACTTATTATTAAATATATTATAATAATTTAATAAAATATTTAACAATTTTGATTATAACATTTTAAAATTATAATTTTTGTGATTATATAATATTTTAATCATTTAATGAATTTTGTTTTTAGGTAGATTTGTATTATTAAGAAATTGCATTATATGTAAAAATAATGATTGTTATTGGTCTACCATAAGGGAAATCATATTAATAAAAAAGCAAAAGATTTTTTCGCCCAATGCATTGTTTGAACTTGAAAATAATTTTTTATTAATAATACAACATACATTTATCTTCCTTCCTAATATCACTACCAATACCTTTCATGTCTAGATTTGCAACCTTGCTACTATTAAACAACATTACAAAAATAAAATGAAAGATTATCTATTTGGGTGGTAAGTCCGTCTGAATTGTGTCTAGATGATCCTCCTCTTCATTTGAAGTAGTAAACTCCATATCATCTATTTTTTTCAATGCAGGAGAGTTTATCATTGAGATTTTTAGTTTGTCTTTGTAGTTCATCTATCCATAACATAATTTCCTTGTCAGTCTCTGAATGCTCCACCAAGACTTTTTTTATTATCATTTTCAATTTCCAGTAAATGTTGATGGTCCACATGTATCTAGTTGTCTGAGTTGTATTTCTGCTAGTATATAAGACCCAATGACCCACCTTGGCTTCCACATATACATTAGTGATGAACCTGTGTTCCAACCATGCCTCTTGTTTTGCATCTTAAATTTTGTCTCTGATAACAGGTGGAACAATGTACATAAATGGTCACAAACTGTTCTCAAGCACACTAATCCCTGAATCTAGAGGGAAAAATGTTCCTTCTCCCTCCCCTACAAACATTAAGATGCATTAGCCTGAACATGGTGAGGCAAGGCAGGGAGAGCATAGGGAAACCAAAAAGAGGGATTCATCTCTCTAGGGTGAGAAAAAAGGGTACCAAGAATACAGAAAAGGGGAATTTGAAATGCCAAATAAGGGGGATCCAAAAATAAAGGAGTTACTAAACCCCAAATAGAAAAATCCTGACTCATCCAAGATGAAGTCCTTTGATAGCATGGATAAAAAGGATCCCACCCACTCCAACAAAGGAAGCTCGAGAAAGAAATTGAAGAAACTCTCAAAATAGAAAAGAAAAAACGAGCTGATATGGAGTAACTATAAATAACAAGGAAAAGTGTTCCACCCCAATAAACAAGGCTAAACCCACTGAATTCAAGCGAAAAGATAAAGTAATTAGCATGAAAAGGATAAATTGAAAGAGTACAAACTTGTTCACCAAAGCATTAAAGAAAAGATACCACTATTCTTGTAAACATGTGGACCTCACTAGCTAAGTGTTCTGTTGGATCAAAAATCCCACAAAGAATTGAGCCAATGAGTGGAATTGCGCCAAAGGATCCCAATGTCAAATACCTCCCTAAAATAAAATCATTCACAAAGAGAAAAATAATAATGTAGACCTAGAGGGAGTAAATAATATCACCAAAGCCTACCCAATTATTGAAATAAACTCTCATTAAATTGATTTCCCAAAATACAAGTGGAATATTAACATGTTTCCTACCCCAAGTGCCTCCTCTTCCCATACTATTCCCATGAGATGCCATGAAGGAGGAGTAGTCTCATCATAGCCTACCTAGAGCATCAAGCATTTTCCATTACCCTACATTAAACCCAACTCGTCATAATTTGTAGCCTCTTGCAACCTTAATATCATTAATTTTCTAGGTGGATGTGGTCTTGGGAATACTTCCTCCACACATATCCCATCTCTATTGATACCATTCATTTCTCATCATATTCACCCATTGTGCGGATTAATGAATAATTTTCTTAGCAATACGATATTAGGGTAAATTGTATGTGGTTAGCAATTGCTTTTTGTTGTGTATGAATCCAATTTGAAATTTAACTTGAGAATTTACCATTTATGTAACGTATGAATATGTGAGTAAGGTTTTAAGGGTTGAATCAATGGTGATGAATGGCTTAAAGGTTTCAAATATGGGTGAAGAGCCTACCTTTCTACTTCAAATAAGATTAGTTCTCTTTAGAGGGAGAGGTAATTGTTGCCAAAATCATAAGAGACCAAATTTGTGGAGACGTCAATATGGGTTTAATAATTCCAATATAATCTTGAAAAATTTAAGTAGAGTAAAATATCATCACCAACTTTGTCACTAAATCACTTTAAAATTACATGATGGAGGCAAGTTAAGCCATGGTGCACCATAACACACATATTGATTAGCCTAAGCCTAATGAAGACCTATGAGGTTGAAGTTCTTGCTTACCCTCTCAAAAAATACTTGTAGTAAAAGATCAAAACTAATTCCATTGATGAATCACTTTAAAATTGACTCGATGGTTATGGGCTAAGTCATACTACATTGTAGCATACGTACCCCATAAACTAAGCACAATCAACACAAGTGAGGTTAAATCTTTTGTTCAACAATTAAATACATGACGGAAAAGGGGATTGAGCCTGATCAGCCTCATCATTGGGTAATTATGTGGACCTTAATTCACCTCCTAGCTTAGTCAAACCAACTCTTCTCACAACTTATTACATGTTTTGATTATATTTTGTTTAATGAGATGAGTTAAAGTGAGTTATTATGCCTAGTGGACTAATATGCTTTGAATGCAGATTTGGAAGAGAAAATCAAGGAATTTTGGCAAGGCTAAGGCTTGAAACTCGAATGGGACAAGGGAGAGAGATCATAGGAGGTAAATCCTCCTCATTTACTCCTCCTCCACTCGAATATTCCTCCATTAATCACACTAGCTCAGCGTGCAAGCAACCAAGTCATGAATATTAGAAGGCAGCCGAGCAAGTGATAGACAAAGAGTTAGTTCATCTCGCATTTTGGATCTAAGCCTCCATAAATTTAAGGAAGTCATGGAGACTTCAGTTGTATAAGTAGAGAGGCCTAGAGCCTCATTAGGATTCAATTTTTTGTTGTAAAACTCTAGCTATTTTCAAGCTCCAGACTTGTGGAAGACTTTGATGTAATTTTCTATTTTCGTAATAAGAATGAGATTTTTCTTGATTCAGTACTAAGTTAACTCAGAGGGCTGAAGCTCTTGGTGTTGGCATTATGATACATATGTTGTACTTGATGGCAACCCACTCATCTCAGATGATAAATTATAGTGCACAAAGTTCACGCACTTTCATGAAGATAAAAGTTTCTTTCATGTAGAGAAAAGTTCACGCACTTTTATGCAGAGAAAATTTTATTTCATGTAGAGAAAAGTTCACGCACTTTTATGCAGAGAAAAGTTTATTTCATGTAGAGAAAAGTTCATGCACTTTTATGCAGAGAAAAAGTTTATTTCATGTAGAGAAAAGTTCACACACTTTTATGCAGAGAAAAGTTTATTTCATGTAGAGAAACGTTCACGCACTTTTATGCAGAGAAAAGTTTATTTCATGGAGAGAAAAGTTCACGCACTTTTATGCAGAGAAAAGTTGATTTCATGTAGAGAAAAAGTTCACGCATTTTCATGCAGAGAAAAGTTCCTTTCATGAAGAGAAAATTTCACGCACTTTCATGGTTGGCTCATGGTATTAGTCCGACAGTTTTTGATCCTATGGTTTTGGTCCGTGGTATTGCATCCAAAAGTGTTGATCTCACGCACTTTCATGGTTGGTTCATGGTATTAGTCCTATAGTTTTTGATCCTATGGTTTTGGCTCGTGGTATTGCATCCAAAAGTGTTGATCTCACGCACTTTCATGGTTGGTTCATGGTATTAGTCCAACAGTTTTTTGATCCTATGGTTTTGGACCGTGGTATTGTGGAAGGCCTAAGACTATAAAAGAGGAAGGAGATCATTTGGCAAAGAATTATCGAATGAATTGAATATCTACTAAGTGTTAGATCTGAAATATTTGTGATTGGGTTATGGTGCAGATCTGGATCTGAATGAAGGAGGAACCTTAGCGCATAAAGAAGGATAAGTTCTTTTGATGGGTCATAATCTTTATGCTTGAATAATAGTATCTTTGCATGATTTTGATATGTTATATGAGGCGCATGCTTGATCTATAAATCTGACAATCTGGATTAATTAGTGTCTGAATATTTGAAAGAAGGAATTATCCTTTATAGATCTGCACGCAGGTTTCAGGTTGTTGAAGTAGCGTATATCTTTAAATTATGATCTAGCTGCCTCTGTCTATTGCTGCAGTATTCTGGATTTGGTGTGTGGTTACTGTTACTGTGTTCTGGGTACAGCTGTCAGAGAAGTGTTTACTTGATTCAGTGCTAATTGGGAAAAGGAGATTGTTTGATGCAGATATACTTGATGATTGATTGATGTTCATGGATCCAGTCTGAAAATTTATGAAACGTGGTCCCTGGAAGAAAGAGAAGGTTGTAGCCTTCAGTAGGCCAGCACCTACGTACTAGTATCTTGGCTAGTACAAGAGCTAAGGGGGTTGTAGCTCCCTTCCAGGAGAAGCTGGAGAACGAGAGAGGGTTGTAGCTCTCTATAGGTTGTAGCCTGCGTACTGGTAAAGGACTGCACCAGTACAAAATCATTGTAAAAGGAGTTTCTAATTGAAAGAAGATAGAGACATATTGCAGCAGGTGGTTTTCACCCACATTGGGTTTCCACCTTATATCTAGTGTTCTTTTGTGTGACTATTTGCTTTTCTTGTTCCTGCTCATTATTTTATGATACTGACATATAAAGTAATGATCAATATTTGAAGAATTATTCAAAGTATAAATAAGGAAGATAGATTGATAAGAATTTAATAATACTGATTCACCCCCCCCCCCCTCTCAGTATTATTTCCAACAATTGGTATCAGAGCAGGTCCTTCTGAAGAAGCTTGATCGCTTGAAAGAAGATCTAACATCATGAGAAACTACGAGAGGGAAGCATCAATCAGGCCACCGATTTTTGATGGAACAAACTTCGTATATTGGAAGGTAAGAGTTACTGCCTATCTTCAATCTTTGGGTACAGAAGTATGGGACATTATAGAAACAGGGTATACTTTTCCATCAGCTACTCCTACAAATTCAGCTGAGAAGAAGAAATATGAAACAAATGCAAAGGCGGTTATTACTCTTCTAGGATGTCTATCTCAATCTGAATTTGTGAAGGTTATGCAATATAAATCCGCAAAAGAAATATGGGACAAGATTGTTTTGAGCTACGAAGGAGATGAACAGGGAAAACGTGCAAAACTTCAAACCCTCAGGATTCAGTATGAGAATCTCAGAATGTATAATGATGAAAGTGTGGCTAAATATTTCCTTCGGGTAGACGAGATTGTTAATTGTATGAAAAACTTGGGTGAAGAAATAAAAGAGGCTGTTGTGGTTGAAAAAGTCCTAATATCATTGTCCCCCAAGTTTGAATCTAAAGTGTCTGCAATAGAAGAAAAGGAAAATCTACGAACTCTTACTATGTCTCAGCTACACGGAATTCTAACTGCTTATGAAATGAGAAAAGGAGGTCCATCAGATAGGAGAGAAGCTGCTTTTAAGGCTTTAGGCAAAGGAGACTACTATGAATCAAGTTACGTGCCAGAAGAAGAAGAAGAATCAAATTTTGTCAGAAATCTTCAACGGGGTACTGGAAGGTTCAGAGCTAAGCTACCTTTTAAATGTTTTGCTTGTGGAAGAGTAGGTCATTATGCTGCCAAATGTCCTCATAAGGATAAGATTGACAAAGGAAAGGAACCTGCCAGATGGAACAAGAAACAGAATGCAAATAAGAAAAGCTACTACACTCATGAAGACAGTGATGGTCTATCAAATAGTGATGAAGATGAACGAGGTAATGACTATAAACTTTTAATGGCATTTGAAGATGATGATTACATGGATGCTATAGATGTGGATAGTTTTTATGAAGAGATTTCTAGACTTAAGACATGTATAGAAGAAAAGAATATGATCATTGATACTCTACAATTTCAAATTGATGAAAAAGAAAAATATCTTGAAAAGTTAGAAGGTGAAATTGTTGGCCTTAGAAAAGAAATTGAGAAAACAAAGGCTATTAATCTTAAGTTTGTCAAAGGATCTGAAACTCTGGATGAGATCATCAATGTACAGCGTTCTCCACTAAACAAGACAGGTCTGGGGTATAATGGAGAAACATCTCAAGCATCCACCTCAAAGAGTTATCTTGATGCAGCAAGAAGGAATGAGCAAAAGCACAATGGAGATCACCAGGTAAAGCAGGGACGAATTACATCAAGAACGAACAAAGACTATCAGGTAAACCAGGGGCAATCTGTCTTAAGGATGAACAAAAGCTACAACCAGCCACAGGTAAAATCTTCTCAATTTGCTTCAAGAATGGATGACAATAGAAATTACAATCATTTGGCCGGTAGATTTGATAATCGCAGAAGTTTCTTCAATGGGCAATGTTTCTCTTGCCATAACTTTGGTCACAAAGCAGCTCAATGTGTTGCATATAAAACAATCATGACTAGAGAAGCTCAAAAACAAAGAAGTATGATCGGGATTACAAAAAGGACCTATAACAACTTTTCGGCTTTTGAAAATGAAGTTGAATGTTCTATTTGCAATAACTTTGGTCATGAAGATTCTGAATGCAGGAGCAGGTTTCAGCAGACAAAGGAACAAGGCTCAAGCACCAGAACATGGAGAATAAAGGAACCACAAACAGAAAGATGTGGGATAGCCTTTTATGCAGAGGGACAGGAAAATCTATGGTACATTGACAGTGGATGTTCGAAGCATATGACAGGTGATAAAGAAAAACTTGAATCATATTCTGCTTTAGAAAAGGGAAAGAAAGTTTCTTTTGGAAATGATACTCCAGCAGCTATAAAAGGAAAAGTCACAGCTCAATTAAAAGAAAAGGTCAAAGCTGGAAATGTTTTGTATGTTGATGGCTTGAAGCATAACCTTCTGAGTGTCAGTCAGATGTGCGATCAAGGAACCGAGGTAATATTTCGATCAAATGGATGTAGCGTTCGTGATCTTGATACAGGGAAAACAGTGATCAAAGGTAGAAGAACTCCAAATAATCTATACATATTTGAAGAAGGACAACAACAATGCTATTTGAGCAAGGATGATGAACATTGGTTATGGCACCGAAGGTTGGGGCATCTAAGCTTTTCACAAATAAGGAAGGCATGCAAATATCAGGCAATTCGTGGTCTTCCAGATATCAAAATTCCAGACAACTCTATATGCAAATCATGTCAGTTTGGTAAGAAAACCAGAACCAACTTCCCGGAGAAGGAAGGATCAGCCAGCAGGCCTCTTGAACTAGTCCATACAGATGTATGTGGTCCTTTCAGGACGAGGTCACCTCGAGGAGAAGAATACTTGATATTATTCATTGACGATTTCTCCAGGTTTGTTTGGTTAGGACTTTTGAAGCACAAAGATGAAGCATTCGAAAAATTCAAATGCTTCAAAGCCTTGGTTGAAAATGAATCAGGTTACAAAATTAAGTGCCTCAGGTCCGACAGAGGTGGGGAGTTTACCTCAAATGAATTTTTCGATTTCTGTGAAGAACATGGGATAAGAAGGGAATTCTCTACAGCTAGAACTCCTCAGCAAAATGGAGTGGTGGAAAGGATGAACAGAACAATCCAACAAATGGCCCGTGCTATGCTTGATGAGTCCGGAACTCCCGCAACTTTCTGGGGTGAAGCTGCATATGCTGCGGTTGTTATTCTCAATAAAACAAATGTCCGAGTGAACAGCACTCAAACTCCTCATGAACTCTGGTATGGTGAGACTCCTTCGGTAAAACACTTCAAAATCTTTGGGAGCAAATGCTATATTAAGAATACTGATGAGCAACTTGGAAAACTTGAACCTAGAGCAGATGAAGGCATTCTTCTTGGTTATTCACCACACAGCAAAGCATATAAGTGCTACAATAAAAGACTTGGAAGAATTGTTGACAGCATTGATGTAGTGGTTGATGAAAAAGGATACATTCCTAGGCAAGTAAATCATGAAAATATCGAAGAAGATGAAGACTACCCTCAAAGATAGAATGATGAAGAAGAAGAACCTCAAGAAGCACCAGAGGAACAGATAAGGGTAGAAGAGAAGACTCCATCCAGGTACGTTCAGAAGAATCATCCAGAATCTCAGATTTTGGGGCAAAAAGAAGCAGGTGTACAAACAAGAAGAACAATTGCAGAAGCTTCAAGCTATTTGGCATTACTCTCATCCACTGAACCACAAAATGTAAAAGAGGCATGCAAAGATGAATGTTGGGTCAAAGCAATGGATGAAGAACTTGAGCAAATCGAAAAGAACAACACTTGGGAGTTGGTTCCTAGACCAAAGGATAAGAATGTTATAGGGACAAAATGGGTCTTCAAAAATAAGTTGAATGAAAATGGGGAAGTAATTAGAAACAAGGCCAGACTTGTTTGTAAAGGGTATGCACAGCAAGAAGGAATAGATTTTGAAGAAACTTTTGCTCCTGTTGCAAGACTTGAGGCCATCCGAATGTTCCTTGCTCTCTCAAGCTTTCAAAAGTTCAAAGTATTTCAAATGGACGTGAAATCAGCCTTTCTGAATGGAGACTTAGAAGAAGAAGTATACATTGAGCAGCCAGATGGTTTCATTCTTGGAAATGATCCAAATCTTGTATGCAGATTGAAAAAGGCTCTCTATGGTCTTAAACAAGCTCCAAGGGCTTGGTACTATCGTTTGGACAAATATCTTCATCAACAAGGTTTTTCAAAAGGATCAGCAGATAGCAATCTTTATATAAAAATTGAAAATGACAAATTGTTGATACTTGTTGTGTATGTAGATGACATTATCTTTGGCAGCAATGAAGAATCTATGAGTCAAAGCTTTGCCTTGGTGATGCAGAAAGAATTCGAAATGTCCTTGCTTGGAGAATTGACATATTTTCTTGGCCTGCAAATCCAACAAAAGGAAGGAGGGATCTTCTTGTCTCAAACCAAGTATCTCAAGCAGATTTTGAAGAAATATGGCATGGAAGATACAAAACCAGTATGTACACCCATGGTCACAGGATGTAGCCTCAGTGCAAATGATGAATCAGCAGCAGTACATCAACCAACCTACAGATCTATGATTGGAAGTCTACCTTATTTGACAGGTACCCGACCAGACATCATGCATGCAGTGGGAATAGTTGGAAGATTTCAAGCAAATCCAAAGGAAACTCATCTTCAGGCAGTAAAGAGAATCTTCAAATATCTTCAAGGGACTCAAAATTATGGCTTATGGTATCCTAGAGATACAGATCTCACACTTCATGCTTATACTGATGCAAATTGGGCCGGAAGCGTGGATGACAGGAAGAGCACAAGTGGTGGTGCATTCTTTATGGGTTCCAGATTAGTATCTTGGTTCAGCAAGAAACAGAGTTCGATTGCCTTGTCTACAGCTGAAGCAGAATATGTTGTTGCTGCATCTTGCTGCACTCAACTCCTTTGGATGATGCAGACCTTGCAGGATTTTCAAATCACTTGTACACCACCCATCTCCATCTTATGTGATAATACAAGTGCAATCAGCATTTCAAAGAACCCAGTTGTTACACTAAAATTTGTCACCATGACTATTTGCAGTTAGTATGGCTCCATCAACTGTCATACTATCCTCCTTGGCAAGCCTCATACCTCTGCTCTCCATGTCAAACTCCAAGAAAGAGAGAAAGTCATTAAAAATCTATATATCTCTGGGTACGCAGTTTCTCTTAGCCTTACCTGCGTGTACGCACCCCAAGTTCACAATATCTGCGTACTTGTACGCTCTGTATGTAAAGGGATGGGTGCGTACCCTTGTAAAGGTCAAAAGGCGCGAGTTTCATCTTAAAAAAGTTACTTGTGGTCATTTCTAGAGCATTCTAGAAGCTTGTTTGACGTGTATTGAGCGCCTCCAGATGGTTCATGTATCCCTATGAAAGAGGAACTTATCCCATCAAGAGGGGAGCTAACCCATCCAAAAAGGGGCTTATCCCATTGATGGTGGACCTGATTAACTTCCTCTAGAGCACTATAAATACAGGCATTGGGCCAGAAGGAGGGGAGGTTGAAAAGCTGAACATTCCTAAGGGTAGATGCTACTGGAATTAGGACTTCCTTGTAGAAGCTTGTGAGGAGAGATTCCCATCCTTTCTTGTTTCATTTGGAAGTGGGTGAGCTTATCAAAGTAAAGGAAAACTCTTGCTGGACCCTGGGAGGGACCTGTACAACACCAAGGCTCAGGTTGTAATGGTTTCTTTTGTTTCCTATTAATACAAATAAGTCCATTCTTCTCAACAATTTGTTATTTATGAGTTGTTTCATATACTCCTTGGTCTGTATGTTAAATATGTTTTGTTTTATGAGATATTCAGGTGCTATTTAATCGTTTGATTGTTAGTGAATGCAGGTTTCGAAGAGAAGGAGGAGCTCATCCGGATCGACGAGGCAAGACTACTACAACAGCGTTGGGTTACAGGTAGGATCTAAACACTTGATTTCTTGTATGATAAATGCATATTTAGAGAATGATGCTCTTAATTGTCATGTTTGTCACTAGAAAGCCTTAAGCTTCTAGGGAGGTTGGTTTTGTCCGCAAAATCGACTCTTTCCGCATGACAAAATGGTGACTCCACTAGGGAACTCCATGATTTGAATGATTTCTTCTTTGTGTGAAACTTTGATTTGAGAAAAGTCTTTTTCGTTCTGGTTTTTGGCTGTTTGACTGTGCATTTGGGTGGAATAGCTTAGGGTTAAGTTAGTTTTTAGTTTTCTTGATTTTGAGAGCAGTACGCACCCTCTGTGTTAAGCACAGTGCGTACCTGTACGCACGTTTGCTGTGTACACAGAGCGTGGCCGCACCTGTGCAAACAGGCTGCCTGCGTACCCCTGTCAAAAGCCTAGAAAATTCCATTTTTTTTTTCCTTTTTCTCCTATTAGATTTTGTTTATAGCTTGTTTTTGCTGCCCAGATCCACTGTTCACCTGTCAGAAGCTTTCATCTTGGCTAATTTCATTGGCATTCCTCCTTTAAGCTTTTATCAATTGGGTGTTTTGAGTCTCTTTTTGAGAAATTCTAAATTTGATTTCCTTTGATCATTACTTGGAGGTTTGTCTCAGTCTTTTCACAATTTTGCATCTTTTTGCTCTTGTTTTTGCAAAAAAAATTCCCCCTCATTCGCCGGGGGGGGCTAAATTATGTATGAGTGTTAATCGCCTTTGAGTGTTTTTATTTTTTGATCTTTGGAACTCTCACCCAATTTTCTCGACTTGCACTTGATTGGTTCTTAGATTACATTAGAATCGTCTTGTGTTTGAGAATTCTCTTATATAGATCACATTTTCATAATTAGAATTCTCATTTTCAGAATATGAATGACAAGTGTGCATAGATTACATTTGCATACTTTTCAAGTGAATTGTGCATAGATTACAATTGCATAGTTTACATTCTGAAAAATCAATTGTAGATTTAGATCAGTTTTCTTTGATTTGAATTTACACAAAAATAAAAATAAAAAAAAACTATTTTGGAATTGATTTGCATTAGTTTTTCTTGATGAAATTAGTGCATTAGAGAATTTGTTATATTTTCTCTTAGTGATCAATTTTTTGCATTGTTGGAAGTGAATGGAAACTCTCTCCTTACTTTAATTAGGATTCATCGAATTGAAAAGATCACATTATCATATTCGATTGCATTCAGTTGAGTCGGGTCATCACACCATTGGTTTCATATCCATTTACCCATTTGAGTAATAACAGCCTTAATAACACAACACTTAATTAAAATTCATCTAGTAATTTTTACATTTCTAGGGCTCTGAAACACCAATATAGATCAGGCTAGTGTCTTGGAGTAGGAGAGTAATTAACTCTCCAAGACAGTAAAACCGAACAAGTAGCTTATCTTGTGGTAGGATAAATCCAACTCTTTCATTTGTACTCTGGGAAAGCTCCTCTTAAAGGAGAAGCACGAGACCGTGTCCGAACCAGTCAGGGGATCAATCCTCCTTCATTGGGAAAGACGCCAGATACGCACGTACTACAAACGGTAAACCTCGGATTATAGTCGAGGAGCCTGGGGTCACTTGTCGGTAAACCTTGGATTATTGTCAAGGAGCCGGCAAGGGGATTGAGCTTGTTACTCTGCCCTTGCGTGCTATCGGGTCGTAGACTGTTCCCCCAGGTATATTTGTTGTTGTTGGTAACCTTAGTGACCATTATCTTTAGGATTCTACCCAAGGTGATGGTGGAGGGAAGATCCCACTGTACCTGGAGCAGACGTCGGCTAGACTCACTTGGATTTTCTGGGGGGTTCACTTCACTCGAGACGGTTAAAGTGGAGGAACTTGGTCCAGTCTATTCATTAAGCAAGTTGTCGGGGTAACTGTTCCACCCGCCACTTCTGTACTGAATTCTGCGATGTTGGATTTCATCCCCAACTAGTGATTTCGGTCCGGAAGGTTACTGTTTGTGTATGGTTTGACTCCTAGATTTGATAGCGCGTGTTAATTTGTTTGTTTTTACTTTTAGAGACCATAGGTGTGAATTGTGAATTTTAATTGTTAGGTGTGAATTGTGAATTGTTAATTTTAGTTTAAATTGTTAATAAAATTCACTGAAGTTGAATATAATGGCAAATGTTCCGGAATTTACCAACCTAGGAACCCCTCCTAACGAGAATCCTAGTACTTTTCCTTACTTTGGAAATGTTGGTCCTCCTTATATGGCTACTTTGTCATTACCTAGATTTACAATAGGTTTACCGATATGGTTATTTTCAACTTCGTTGGCCCAAAATACTCCAATTGTTCCACCTCAACTGAATGCTTCACCTCAACAGAGTTCGCCATCTCAACATCACCAACCTTCTGTTGACCCTTTACCTTCTTCACCTAATTTTTCTTCCTCCATTTCTTCCTCTTCGCCTGGTAAAAGCCTTGATGCTAGTAACCAAGTGTCTAAGAAGAAGAAGAAGAAGAAGAAGCCAGATAAAAATGAAGTCAACCAGCCAACCATGGCTGTAAGTGTTAGTTGTGTTGAGGAAAATTCCGACATGCATCGTAAACCCAAATACCCTTGCAGGCTTTGTAAGGGTGACCACTTCCTTGTCAATTGTCCTGGTATTCCAAAGGTCTTGGAAGTATGGTCAGAAAAATCTCATCAACTTTCCATTGATCCATCAACCAGTGATAGTCAGGTTCCTGGGAAAAAGGGTAAAGTTAGGTTTCCTTGTAAGTTATGCAAAGGGAGTCATCAAACTCACATTTGCCCTCACATGGATGAAGCCTCGAAATTGTTGGAAAACCTTACTGTTCCACAACAAGAATTTCCAACTGGTTACCGTAAACTTTCTCCCAACCTACCGTCAACTGACGGAGTGGTCGATTCAATTTCACATACAGTCGATCACACTCTTCCATTGGAGAGTGAAACTCATGTCACTCAGGTTGATGATCCATTAGTTGATCAAGTGGTCGATTCAATTTCACATTCGGTCAATCCCACTTTCCCTTTAGAGAGTGAACTTCATACCGCTCAGGTTCTTCTTGTTACATCAGATTCTTCTATGCCGGGGGGCATTTCACCTGTTTCTATGGAACCCCCTCCAAGTACTGAGGTCTTTTCCTTTGATTGGAATAGACTGACAGAACCTCGTCTTCCTTCCTCCATCCCTTTCCAAATCATTGTCAAGGCTGGTGGTAGGGACATACATCGTACTCAGGTAGATGAAGGTGCTTCTGTTAGTATTTTATCCTCAACTGTTTGGAAAGCTTTGGGTTCCCCTCAGCTTGCGCCTATTACGCAGAATCTGAAAGCTTTTAACAGAACCATTAGTGAACCTTTAGGGATCCTTCCTAATTTTTCCATTACCTTGGAAGGTAAAACTGTCTGTATTGATCTTATGGTAGTTCGAGGTCCCTTGGATTTCAATTTACTCCTTGGGCGAGACTATGTTTATGCAATGAAAGTTGTCGTATCGACACTCTTTCGCGTGATGTCTTTCCCTCACAATGGCAGTATTGTGACTGTAGACCAGCTTTCGTTCCCTAGTCTTGTTTCAACTACTAATAATATGACACCCCTAAATGTTCCTAATTCTAAAGTGGTATCTACCCTGCCACGGGTTAATTATGTGGCAACTGGTCCCATGTTTTCAGTTACCGATGTAAGTGAGCCTCTCACTGTTTGCTCATCTTCCTTTGATTTAGATCTGGTAATTGACATGGAAAACTCTATGGGATTACTTGAACACGATGTTCTTATCCCTTTTGAGTCCCTTGACATGTGTTCCTTCCAAAAAACTATTCTTCCTTCTGATGAAGACCTCTTGGAAGCCATGATCAAGGAGTGTCCATTGACATGTCTTTCTTCCAGTTGGAAGCCATGATCAGTGAACGAGGATAGTTTTTTCCTGTATCAACCTCGTTAAAAAATAAAACAGGCTAGCATGAGGATAGTTTCTTCTAGTCTCAACCTCGTTAAAAAATGAAACTGGATGTCATGAGCATAGTTCCTTGTCTTGTGTCAAGCTCATTAAAAAATGAATCAAGGATTTTAGAGCATAGTTCCTTGTCTTGTGTCAATCTCGTTAAAAAATGAAACAAGGGTAGGTTAAGTAGGTAGATTGTAGAGAGTAGTCATGAGCATAGTTCCTTGTCTTGTGTCAAGCTCATTAAAAAATGAATCAAGGATTTTAGAGCATAGTTCCTTGTCTTGTGTCAAGCTCGTTAAAAAATGAATCAAGGTTTTTAGAGTAAAGTTTTTGTTAGGTAGATTGTAGAGAGTAGTTATGAGCATAGTTCCTTATCTTGTGTCAAGCTCGTTTAAAAAATGAAACAAGGGTTTTGAGGATAGTTCTTTTCCTGTGTCAACCTCACTAAAAAATGAAACAATTCCCACAAGCCTTTCCAAGATCTTGAAAGTAAAGCTTCATTCCATCCACCTCATTGAATGCAATGAAGCTTGGGGGGCATGTACCTCGTTTTGCGTCATTATGATGGGGGCATGTGAACTTATAACAAGCATAGTTTTTCGTTTCAAGCTTGCGTAAACATGAAACCAAATCCGAGCATAGTTCTTTTCCTGTGTCAAGCTCGTTAAAAAATGAAACAAATCCTCCTCTACTTGAATTGAGAGTTTGACTAGATCTCGTAAATGTTAAGTTGTATATTTAGGTTAGTTATTTCAGTGTTTTGCATAATTTTCTTACAGTTTTAGGTCGAGTCTTTCAAATGATCTCGTACATGAACCTTCATTCCATCCAGCTTGTACTTAGTTGAATGAAATGAAGCTGGGGGGCATGCGCTCTAGCAGTTACGCTTAGGGGGCATCAAGCACAGTTTTCTCTCTGTTTCAAGCTTGTGTAAAAATGAAACTACTTTAAAGCATAGTTTTTCTCCGTTTCAAGCTTTCGTAAAAATGAAACCTATCTCGAGTCAATTTCAGTTATTTTCAAGACTCGTTAAACTCGTGAAAATACCGAGATTATTTTGTTATCTTTCATTCTCGTAAAACAAATGAAAATATTGAGTTCTTTCCGTCTTTTCCTGCTCGTAAATTAAATTGAAAGTCGGCCATATGAGTACATTTTTATCCCTTTTTCGAACTCATTAAAACTTACGAAAAAGTGAAAACCATGAGTACATTTTTATCATTTTTTCGAACTTGTTAAAACTTACGAAAAAATGAAACCTTGGAGTTCTCTTTTAAGCCCTTTTCAGACTCCTAAAACATGAAAAGATTGCCGAGTTTTTCTTTTTAAACTCGTTAAAACGGAACTAAAAATACGGTCCTCTTACAGCCCTTTTCTGACCGTAAAAACACGAAAAGATTGCCTGATTTTTTTCGTTTCAAATTCGATATTGGTAATAAAATGACGTGTCTTTGGTTGCTTTTTACTTTTCAGATCAGAGACACTAATCATGAAAGTACTCCTTGGTCGTAAAGATCAAGCGGTTCTCTCAAGTATTATTTTATACTTTTTCGGGCTTGGGAGACACAAATTTACGAAAAAGTTCAACCCTAGAGTCTTCTTAAGTTTTTTCAGACTCTCTAAAATTGAAAAACGCCGAGTTTCTCCTATACTGGACTCGTTAAAATTTCACAGTAAAGGACCTGTTCGATTACAAACAGGAACGGACCACTCCTTCTTAGGGTTCGAATCAAAACTACGTTGGACTCATTCGAAGGATGAGCTTATAATCAAGCATATGTTATCCTCCTCAAGCTTGTAAAAAATAAAGAGGTACTTGCCAGAAATGGTGGGGGAAAAGAGAGAAAAATGAGCCTATTTGTTATCCTTTGTCTCAGAAGAAGCCTTATCACCACTCTTGAAAACGACACTTTTCATTCACCTGGGTTGGGAAATCCTTTGCCTCACAGTTGATCAAACCACATTGAAAGTCTTCAGCCAGGTATTAACTTTGGGTCAAATTTCACCAAGCCATCTGTTGTGTCGTTATGTGTTCAAGAGGTCACTGCAAATAAACCATTCATCTGCAAAATGCCCGTCATTCATCTTGACCATCCCTGAGTCAGTCCTTACAGCTACATTTCTTCAGCTTGATCTATGATTTCGTGTTGTGGGCTTGCCTGCAACGGGTCGCTTTCTATCGACATCAGCACATTATCTAGAAAGATGACCTAGAAATCGTCAGTACCTTGAAATCTGCATGCATCAATGGCAGGTTTCTCGCCTTTGACGACGGTTTACATCATTGACTTTCGATCGAAGGATTCCGTGAAATGTTCGACATCAACTCATTCATTCACATCTCATGGATTGTACTGGGTACTTTGAGAACCATTGACATCACAGGTGGTCTCTCTCACGCTTGTTAACAGTTTACATCATTGACTGGTAATCAAGTGGTTTCTACCATGCTCGACATCAACTCATTTATTCGCATGGATAGAATCGTACTATTTTGGGAAGTAGAAATGAAGACCCTAGATCTAGTTTCCACCATCCAGGCTGCGAGGAGTTTTGTATTCATTGTATAGTATACCAACTATAAACAGATGGCTGCGTCCATACTGTGTCTACACAAGTCTATGATTATGATGTACTGCAAAACCATTCCTGTATCAGAGCAGTAGTTAGTTTGCTAGTTAAAGTTTTTGATCTGAGTATGGGAATGCCTACCTCAGTGATGATATGATCTTATATATGTATTTTGTGTTGAATACTTGCAGGTTCCGACTGGGCTCTCCACAAGATAATCCTTGAAATGATAAAGTACTTCACCCTTCCTAGATGATATAAAACCCTAATCTACTACAGGCTTCGCACTTTAGGGGGCAATCTGTTACACTAAAATTTGTCACCATGACTATTTGCAGTTAGTATGGCTCCATCAACTGTCATACTATCCTCCTTGGCAAGCCTCATACCTCTGCTCTCCATGTCAAACTCCAAGAAAGAGAGAAAGTCATTAAAAATCTATATATCTCTGGGTACGCAGTTTCTCTTAGCCTTACCTGCGTGTACGCACCCCAAGTTCACAATATCTACGTACTTGTATGCTCTGTATGTAAAGGGATGGGTGCGTACCCCTGTAAAGGTCAAAAGGTGCGAGTTTCATCTTAAAAAAGTTACTTGTGGTCATTTCTAGAGCATTCTAGAAGCTTGTTTGACGTGTATTGAGCGCCTCTAGATGGTTCATGTATCCCTATGAAAGAGGAACTTATCCCATCAAGAGGGGAGCTAACCCATCCAAAGAGGGGCTTATCCCATTGATGGTGGACCTGATTAACTTCCTCTAGAGCACTATAAATACAGGCATTGGGCCAGAAGGAGGGGAGGTTGAAAAGCTGAACATTCCTAAGGGTAGATGCTGCTGGAATTAGGACTTCCTTGTAGAAGCTTGTGAGGAGAGATTCCCATCCTTTCTTGTTTCATTTGGAAGTGGGTGAGCTTATCAAAGTAAAGGAAAACTCTTGCTGGACCCTGGGAGGGACCTGCACAACACCAAGGCTCAGGTTGTAATGGTTTCTTTTGTTTCCTATTAATACAAATAAGTCCATTCTTCTCAACAATTTGTTATTTATGAGTTGTTTCATATACTCCTTGGTCTGTATGTTAAATATGTTTTGTTTTATGAGATATTCAGGTGCTATTTAATCGTTTGATTGTTAGTGAATGCAGGTTTCGAAGAGAAGGAGGAGCTCATCCGGATCGACGAGGTTGGACTACTACAACAGTGTTGGGTTACAGGTAGGATCTAAACACTTGATTTCTTGTATGATAAATGCATATTTAGAGAAGGATTGCTCTTAATTGTCTTGTTTGTCACTAGAAAGCCTTAAGCTTCTAGGGAGGTTGGTTTTGTCCGCAAAATCGACTCTTTCCGCATGACACCAGTCATGCATTCAAAAACCAAGCACATACCAATCAAGTATCACTTTCTCCGGGAACAAGTGCTTGAACAAAAGGTCAAGTTGGAGTATGTTCCTTCTAAGGAACAGGTTGCTGATATACTCACCAAACCATTTCCTAGGGAGACCTTTGAATACCTCAGGCAAAAGCTGGGGGTTGTTGATGAATCTCTTCTGATTGTTGGTTGTACGCAAGGTTCATCTGAAGTATATGCATACATGTGCTGGGTTGCGGATTGGTCAAAGATCGAATGGCACATGTTCAGGGGGAGCATATCATGCATTGTTGGCATTATGGAGGAAGTACAGAAGGAGATCATGGATGCTGGTCTGACTATTACTGCAATACGTCTCTATCTCTTTCATGGTCATTTATGGTGTTTGATGGATTATGGTTCTTCTTTGCAGATCTGGTTTATAGTCAGGGGGAGCATGTTCTTAAGGGGAGCATAACCCTTTGCCCTTGATGTCAAAGGGGGAGAGTGATTGGTTGTTGTTGCCATCAAGTCCAAAGGGGGAGATTGTTGGCATTATGATACATATGTTGTACTTGATGGAAACCCACTCATCTCAGATGATAAATTATAGTGCAGCAAAGTTCACGCACTTTCATGAAGATAAAAGTTTCTTTCATGTAGAGAAAAGTTCACGCACTTTTATGCAGAGAAAAGTTTATTTCATGTAGAGAAAAGTTCACGCACTTTTATGCAGAGAAAAGTTTATTTCATGTAGATAAAAGTTCACGCACTTTTATGCAGAGAAAAAGTTTATTTCATGTAGAGAAAAGTTCACACACTTTTATGCAGAGAAAAGTTTATTTCATGTAGAGAAAAGTTCACGCACTTTTATGCAGAGAAAAGTTTATTTCATGGAGAGAAAAGTTCACGCACTTTTATGCAGAGAAAAGTTTATTTCATGTAGAGAAAAAGTTCACGCACTTTCATGCAGAGAAAAGTTCCTTTCATGAAGAGAAAATTTCACGCACTTTCATGGTTGGCTCATGGTATTAGTCCGACAGTTTTTTATCCTATGGTTTTGGTCCGTGGTATTGCATCCAAAAGTGTTGATCTCACGCACTTTCATGGTTGGTTCATGGTATTAGTCCTATAGTTTTTGATCCTATGGTTTTGGCTCGTGGTATTGCATCCAAAAGTGTTGATCTAACGCACTTTCATGGTTGGTTCATGGTATTAGTCCAACAGTTTTTTGATCCAATGGTTTTGGACCGTGGTATTGTGGAAGGCCTAAGACTATAAAAGAGGAAGGAGATCATTTGGCAAAGAATTATCGAATGAATTGAATATCTAATAAGTGCTAGATCTAAAATATTTGTGATTGAACACATATTTCATTAAAATTGGAAATTTTTTATTACAAGAACATCACTAAAATTGAGCTTTTTGGTTATTTTAAAATTCTAGATCCATTGTTTAATTCCAAATTTAATGAAATATGTGTTATTGGGTTATGGTGCAGATCTGGATCTGAATGAAGGAGGAACCTTAGCGCATAAAGAAGGATAAGTTCTTTTGATGGGTCATAATCTTTATGCTTGAATAATAGTATCTTTGCATGATTTTGATCTGTTATATGAGGCGCATGCTTGATCTATAAATCTGACAATCTGGGTTAATTAGTGTCTAAATATTTGAAAGAAGGAATTATCCTTTATAGATCTGCACGCAGGTTTCAGGTTGTTGAAGTAGCGTATATCTTTAAATTATGATCTAGCTGCCTCTGTCTATTGCTACAGTATTCTGGATTTGGTGTGTGGTTACTATTACTGTGTTTTGGGTACAGCTGTCAGAGAAGTGTTTACTTGATTCAGTGCTAATTGGGAAAAGGAGATTGTTTGATGCAGATATACTTGATGATTGATTGATGTTCATGGATCCAGTCTGAAAATTTATGAAACGTGGTCCCTGGAAGAAAGAGAAGGTTGTAGCCTTCAGTAGGCCAGCACCTACGTACTAGTATCTTGGCTAGTACAAGAGCTAAGGGGGTTGTAGCTCCCTTCCAGGAGAAGCTGGAGAACGAGAGAGGGTTGTAGCTCTCTGTAGGTTGTAGCCTGCGTACTGGTAAAGGACTGCACCAGTACAAAATCATTGTAAAAGGAGTTTCTAATTGAAAGAAGATAGAGACATATTGCAGCAGGTGGTTTTCACCCACATTGGGTTTCCACCTTATATCTGGTGTTCTTTTGTGTGACTATTTGCTTTTCTTGTTCCTGCTCATTACTTTATGATACTGACATACAAAGTAATGATCAATATTTGAAGAATTATTCAAAGTATAAATAAGGAAGATAGATTGATAAGAATTTGATAATACTGATTCACACCCCCCCCCCTCTCAGTATTATTTCCAACACTTGGGTTAGGGCCCAAACCTAGCAGCAAAGGCTCCTCTTCTTGTATCTTTGTGCTTAGCTTAGTTTCATAGATTCATGGTTAAACTGTTTTTAGAATTATTTCATTGCAAGTAGTGTAGATTTGATGTATTATTTATTCGTTTGCTTCCACTTGTGCCTTACTTCAGTAGTAGGTTAGAAGGGATAAAATAGGCACCACAAAGCTTTCAGTAGGTGTCTTGGCCTCACTTCTTCCTTCTAGGATCATGATTTGAGGAAAAGACCCTTATGCAGCCCAAAAAAGACAGATTTCCATTTCTTTCATGATAATTAGAGTTTGTTGTAATTAATCTAGAATTTGATCAGTTTTGCAAAGTAGGATTTCATTCCCATCTCTTCTATCTTCATTCTTGTAGTAGATCTCATCCATGATTCCATGTTATTCAATAATTTCTTCATGCATAAGGTAGACAATTAGTTCATTAAATTTTGCTTTTCTAGCTCATGAGAATTCTTCTTGTTCACATGACTTTTTGGAAATTACACATGTTTGATGTAGAGTAGGTGCTTTAGAAGTAGACAAAGATTTCATAGCAAGAAACCACCTTCCAACTTCATCCACCTGTTGGAAATAATACTGAGAGGGGGGCTGAATTAGTATTATCAAGTCAATTATTTTTTCATTTCACAATCAGATTTGTATACACTACTTCAGTTAGTGAAAACTGCGTATATACGCAATTGTAGTTAAGGAAACTAGCATATAACCTGCAAACTTATAATTTAATTTATTCTTTATATGTTGATCATTAATCTGTGCATCAGAACCATATAAACAGTAACTAGGTACAGTAAAACAGAGTAGACAGTCACATACAAGAACACAAGATATAAGGTGGAAACCCAATGTGGGTGAAAACCACCTGCTACAATTTGTCTCTATCTTCTTTTAATAAGAAACTTCTTTTTACAATGTTTCTATACTGGTGCAATCTTATACCAGTACACAGGCTTCTAGCTACAGAAGGCTACAACCTTCTCTTGTTCTCCAGCTTCCCCTGGAAGGGAGCTACAACCCCCTTAGCTCTTGTACTAGCTAATGTACTAGTACGTAGGTGCTAGCCTACAGAAGGCTACAACCTTCTCTTTTCTTCCAGGGACCACGTTTCATAAATTTTCAGATTGGATCCATCAATAACATCAATCAAACATTAAATATACTTGCATCAACCAATCTCCTATGTACCCACCAAAACTAAATCAAACAATCACTTCTATGAATGTTGTAACCAGAATACAATAACAGTAACCAGAAACCAATCCTGAACCCAGAACACTGCAGCAATAAACAAAAGTAGCTAAAACATATTTTATGGGACATACACTACTTCAATATGTAGAACCTACGTGCATACGCTCTTATATCAAGGCAAACCTACATATACACAGTTTTGAATTACCGAACCAGCGTGTATACGCGTCTTTTCTGTGTTGAACCTGCATACAGATCTGTAAAAGATAATTTACCCTTTTCAACTATTCAGATATAAGTTTTACCCAGATCATCATATTTACAGATCAAGTCATGCGCCAAATATAAAAGATCAAAATCACACAAAGATACTTCTCTTCAAGCTTTAAGATCTTGACCCATCAATAGAACTTATCCTTCTTCTAGCGCTCAGGTTCCTCCTTGATTCAGATCCAGCTATGCACCATAACCCAATGACTAGTATATTAGATCTTACTCTTCATAAGATATTCAATCCTTGAGTGCATTTGCCTAATGATCTCCTTCCACTTTTATAGTCTTAGGCCTTACTCAATACCATGGTCCAAAACCACTTAGAACCAATACCTACGTTCAATAATTCGGACAAGATACCATGGTCCAAAACCATAGGTCCGAATACCAAGGACCAAAAACCAAGTTTTCCAAACTGTACGCGCTTTTCTATGCATGAAAGTGTGTGTATACGCATACGCGCCTTTTGGTCTGTGAATCCGCGTGTATACGCGGCTTGATCAACAGGAAACCTACGTATACCTCCTTTTCCTTATCAACGGGAAATCTGCGTATACCTCCTTTTCCTTTATTCTGCGAGCCTGTGAGCCTGAACTGTCATCTGAGTAATTTTCCAAGTGAGTTGACATCAAGGACAATACCTGTGCCATAGTGCCAAGCCTGTGTCATAATGCCAACACCACCCATAGTCATTCCTTGTTTTCATCAAAACCTTCACCAATTTCAGCATTTTACATAGAAATTTCCTTAAGCATTTTGAGCGAATCCAACCATCTCCTAAACTTGGTTTTGGGTTATGAGTGATCCTAGGCCTTTCATCACTTCATTCCACCCATCAACCACCTTCCCTAAGCCTTCCATCACCTCCAACATCCATCGTTTTTCTCACGGTTGTATCCTGTAGAAATACAGGGAATCTTGTAGGTTTCTAGCACATCCTGTAGTGGCCTGTTTTGAGGCCGGATTGAGGGAAAACCTCTAGAAAGCCTCCCAAGGGTCTCCCAAAACTTCCATCCATCCACCAACTTCCCTAAACCACCTTCCACATCACCAAAAGAGATTAGTTTGCACACTTGATTTTTCATGAAAAGCATAAAAAGAAAAAACAGATTTATTACAATCCTTTACATGCATAACAGTTTTGTTTGATGTTTTTAACTCCCATGCTTAAGATAGTAACATTTTGCTCATGTTAATTTAGCACCATTGCAAAGCATAGCTCTTAGCAGTTAATTAGGAAATGGTGTGCTTGAGCATTGAATTTCAGTCTTTTTTCATTATTGCAATAGATCAACTCTCTCTTAGAGTAGATTTCTATTTCTTTCATCAAGGAACCAAGCTTCTTTTGAATCCATAGAAATCTGGCTTGAAAACCCTAGTGGTCTCTCACCAACTGAACAGTGACAAAAGGCAGAACCATCACTTTTACTTGTGTATACAACATTGTCACCTCCAAGTTTGTACGAACCCTAGATTCATAAAGTAAAGCTGGTAGCCCAAGAGTTGCAACATTCTTGCTGCAATATTGGTGCTCATCACTTTTTGGCGCTGTTGTCTGGGAGGTGTTTGAGTAATATGTGATTACTTCTTTATTTCTTCTATTTCTTGTTTCTAGTATTCTTCCATTAGTTTCATTTCTGTGGAAGTAATTTAGTTTACTTCCTTTTCATTCTGCATTATTTGCTTTCCTTTCAATTTTGCAAGTTAAATTTCAAGCAAGTAGTTAATCTTTTCATTCAGTCAGTAGTTCTCATTCAGTCTACAATTTCAATTCTGCAAGTTAGATTTCAATTCAGCAATTAGTTTTTCATTCAGTCAGTAGTTCTCATTCAGTCTACAATTTCAGTTCTGCAAAGCACTTTCAAAGTTTGAAAAAATCACAAAACCAAACCAAAAACATTTCCTTTCATGCCTCGTAGGAATAGGGATAACTTAGGGAAAATTTTGTCAAATACCCCCATTGCATAAAACAGCGAACCTTCCCTCTTCTTCGGTGGCTATGAACTAGAGGAACCCTTAGGTGAGAAACCAGACATATTTGAAGAACCTGTAGGGGAAGAAGAAGAAGAGCCCATTCCTACCGAGCCAATGGCTGAAAACAGAAATGACAGAGGGAATAGAGAGAGAGTTGAGGGTGCCTTCCCCATCAAGGAAACCAATGGGGACACTAAGATGAAAAATATAAGCCCCTCTGCCCTTCCTCATTTCCATGGCCTGAAAATAGAGGATTCCGACACTTTCCTATTTGAGTTTGTTGTCATATGCCAAACCTATGACTACACAAATGATGAGAAAAAGTTGAAACTATTTCCATCTACCCTCAAGGATGCAGCTTTGTGCTGGTTCATGGGTTTACCTGGGGATATCATCACAACTTGGGCTCAGATGCAGCAAGCCTTCAATAATAAGTATCGAGACTACTGTAGGTCTAAGGATACTAAAGAAGAATGTTTTAGGATGTCCTTAGGTAATGATGAATCCCTAGAGGATTATGAAGAAAGATTCCAGCTTAGTTACAAAAGGGTCAGGTGCACACTTGACCCTGAGTCACTGAAGCTAGTCCAACTTAGAGGAGTAAGGGTAGACCTTTTGGATACCCTACACTTGTTAGTAGGAGGATATATATACCAGTTACCCTATGAAGATATCAAGACTATCTTTAAAAACCATTCTAGGGCAGCTAGGAAAAGAGGGTAGGGGAAGTCAACCTATGGTCAGTACATCCTCTTCCAATTCATCCATCAAGGGTGAAATTGGAAACATGCTGGAAGATTTCAAGAGTAAGATGTTGCAAAACCTTTCCATATAGATGGACACTATGCACATTAGGAGAAAGCAGGATGAAGCGGAGAGAGCCTTGGCCATTTTCTGTCCTAGATGCACCAGGAGGCACCTTAGGAATGAATGTCCATTGAATTCTATTGAGATTTGTCAGTCTGTGAACAAAACCACTCCACAGAAAGGAGACCTCATGGGCCTAGGCCATACTAGCAGAGCATGTAAGGGTCATCCCATGCACATTACAACCCCAACCAGACCACATCCATACCTTCTTGGGGACCCCCTGCTCATCCTTCCTGGTATACACCTCCTCCTTGGTCCTTTGCATCTCAGTATCATTCCCAGCCAGCCAGCCAGTCATTTCAACCATATGCTCCACCACAACCTTAATGGAATGCACCGCCCCAAGGGTGGAGTCCCTAGTACAACAATGTTCTTGCTTTATTGCCTTCACCACCTGCCCAATCACAACTATTACACTCTGCTCCACCTAAAAAACCCCAGATTCCTGCCCATCCAAATCTAAACCCGAAAAATAAACAGACACATCAAGTATACAGTGGAGAGACATCATATCCAGCTTATGTTGTGGAGATCTAGGAAATTAACCTGAGATCTGGGAGAGTTCTCCCGGATAACCAACCTCCACCTCCACCTAGGGAGGTTGAAGAAGAAAGAGAGGAAAGAATTCTTAAAGTAAATCCACCCTTTCCTGAGAGATTAACTCAACCACTCTAGCCTACCCCAGAAGAGACTGAACTTCTGGGAGAATTGAAAAACCTATGTGTGAAGATTTCACTTCTCCAAGCCATCAAGGATGTACCTATTTACAGCAAGTTGAATAAGGAGAAGTGTTTCAAGCATCCAGGGAGGCGAAAAAGAGATGCCCCTACCATTAATGTCATTGGACAACTGTCCGACTTAATGCTGGGGTAGGTAATTTGTCCAAAGTATTTGGACCCTGAAAGCCTTGTAGTAGATGTGCACATCAATGGCACCATTGTCCCACACACTTTGATCAATCTTGGGGCTGCCATTAATGTGATGACCAAGGACACCATGCTCAAGCTCAACCTCCAAGGTTCATTGAGGAAGACCACAACAGTTCTGCAACTTGTAGACTACTCCATAGTGACCCCTGAGGGGATTTTGGAGGATGTGATGGTCTCCATTGACTCTTGGGAGTACCTTGCAGATTTCCTAGTTCTCCAGCCTAAGGCTAAGCTTACTGGTTACCCTCTCATCCTTGGGAGGCCCTGGTTGGCCACTGCCAATGCTTACATCAGCTGCAGAGATGGGAATATGACCATCAAGAATGGGCATATGTCCAAGCAGTTAGTCCTATACCCTCATGCTCAGCCATCTCTAGAGCATGATTTACATTTATGGTTGGCAGAGGAGGAAGAAGATGAAGTTTATTCTGCCCAACTGTATACCTTAGAAACAACCATGGGAGGAGGACAATAGGATGAAGATGAGTTGATTGAACACCTACTCCAAAGTCCAACTCCCAGTACATTGTCCTTAGAATAAGTAGTAGAGGAAACCCAAAACAACCATCCAATTGATCTGTACTTGGCCGCTTCGTGTCAAAACCATAGAATTCGATCCTAAGAGAACTTTGAAAATCAATCCATCTCTTTCTGTTCTCCAAGAGGAGAAGTTGTGTAGCATGCTAAAGGAACATCCAGATGTCTTCACTTGGAGTTACAAAGAAATGAAGGGAGTACACCCCTCAGTGTGTACTCACCACATTTACATCAAAGAAGGTTGCAAGCCAGTCCGACAACCCCAAAGGAGGATGAATCCAACTCTTAAAGATATAGTCAAAGAAGAACTGCAAAAACTGCTGGATGCAAAATTCATTTATCCTATCTCTAATAGTGAGTGGGTCTCTCCTTTGGTGTTAGTTTCCAAGAAAAATGGTAAGTGGAGGATTTGTGTCGATTATAGGGAGTTGAACAAAGACACAAAGAAGGACAATTTCCCTCTACCTTTCATTGACCAAGTGCTAGATGGCCTGGTAGGGAAAAAGTTTTTCTCTTTCCTAGATGGATTCAACGGGTACAATCAAATCCAGATTAACCTAGAAGACCAGGATAAAACCACCTTCAATTGTCCTTGGGGCACTTTTGCCTATAGGGTCCTTCCTTTTTCCCTATGCAATTCTCCTGCCACTTTTCAAAGAGCAATCCTGAGTATCTTTGTTGAGTTGGTCCATGATGCAGTAGAAATCTATATGGATGATTTCACAACTTATGGGGGTGATTTAGAGGAGGCTTTGTCCAACTTAGGTAAGGTACTGCACAAATGCATTGAGATGAACCTGTCTCTCAGTGCCGAGAAATGTGAATTCTTGATGACTACAGGGACCGTGCTAGGTCATTCAATATCTCAACAAGGATTGCAGGTGGACCCAAACAAAATAGCTATCATCCAAAGGGTCCCACCTCCTCAAAAGCAGAGAGATGTCAGAAGTTTCCTAGGGTTAGCTAGATACTACCAAAGGTTCATAAAGGACTTCAGCAAGTTGGCCTCTCCTTTATTTGGGTTGTTGGCCAAAGACTATGAGTTTATATGGTCAAAAAGCTGTCAAGAGGTCTTGGACATCCTGAAGAACAAGTTAACGACTGCCCTGATTCTCCGAGGCCCAAATTGGGCCCTTCTCCTTCACATTCATGTTGATGCCTCACACAAAGCCATAGGAGCAGCCCTAGGTCAGATAGATGAAAAATTACCTTATGCCATTTACTTTATCAGTAAGAATCTGTCAAAGGTCGAACTGAACTACACAGTGACCAAAAAGGAGCTCCTGGCTGTTGTGCATTCATTGAACAAATTTAGGCATTATATTACAGGCTATCAAACATTTGTCCATACTGACCATGTTGCAATCAAATATTTAATGAATAAACCCGATGTGAATGCTCATATTATAATATGGTTACTTTTATTACAGCAGTTTGATCTAACTATTGTTGATAAGACTAGTAAGGAAAATATTTTTGCAAACTTTTTGTCAAGATTAAATTTTCCTGCAGGTGAAGAGGGGATGGTTGATGACCAGTTACCAGATGAGCACTTGTTCACCATTTTAGTTCTCTCTCCATGGTTTGCTGACATAGCAAACTATTTGGTATCTGCACAGTTCCCACCAAACTTGTCCTCCAAAGAGAAAAGAAAGATTATAAGGAAGAGCACCCCCTTCACTTGGATTGGGGGCAATCTCTTCAAACTTTGCCCAGATCAAATCATGAGAAGGTGTGTCAGGGAGGAGGAAGTCTTTGACATCCTTCTGACCTGTCATGATGGGCCTTGTGGAGGTCACTTTGCAGCAAAGAGGACAGCATTCAAAGTGTTACAAGCATGCTATTATTGGCCCACTCTTCATCAGGATGTGAAAAGATATACTAGTCAGTGTGATCAGTGCCAAAGGATGGGAAAGCCTACTCCAAGGGATGAAATGCCTCTGCAGCCTCAAGTGAATTTCGAGCCATTTGACAAGTGGGGCATGGACTTCATTGGACCTATTAACCCTCCTTCCAAGCAAAAACAGTACAACATTGTGTGCACTAACTATCAGAATAAGTGGGTTGAAACCAAGGAAATTAAGGCAGCAACAGAGGAGAAGGTAGATGAGTTCTTAAGGGAGAATGTATTTTACAAATTTGGGTACCCTAGAGAGCTGGTCACTGATCAAGGCAACCAGTTTACCTCCAACATGATTGAAGACTTACTCAGCCAGCACAAGATCAAGCATAGGACCTCCACTCCCTATCACCCACAAGCTAATGGGAAAGTGGAGGTGACTAACAGAGCGCTGGAGGGCATATTGACCAAAGTGGTTAATGACAGCAGGAAAAATTGGGCAGATAGACTAGTTGAGGCCACCTGGGCCTATAATACCACCTGGAACACCACTAATGGATTCACACCCTACGAGCTGGTCTATGGGAAAATGGCCCTGTTTTCCATTGAGTTTGAGTATAACACATTAAGGATGGCAGCCCAACTAGATCTAGATCTCAGTAATGCACAAAAAGAGATATTTCTTCAGTTAAATGGTTTAGATGAGTTCAGAATGCATGCCCTTCTACACATAGAGGTAACTCAACTTCAGAGGAAGATCTGGCATGATAAGAACATCAAGGATAAGCAATTTCAAGAAGGTGAATAGGCCTTGTTATATGATTCCATATATAAAGACTTTAAGGTCAATTTAGGGACAAGATGGCTAGGAGCTTATGTTATAGAAAGATGTCATGATAATGGTTTAGTGCAGATCAGAACCATAGATGAAGAGGTCATTCTTTTACTTGTTAATGGACACCGATTGAAAGTTTACAAAAGACCAATGTTAAAGAAAGGGTTCATGGATAGTATCAATAAAATAATGATGGTGGTGTAGCAAGTTTCAGATCCTTCCTCATCAAATCACTGAGAAAAAAAAAAAGGACTCAGGTGAAAACCTCCATGAGGCGCTTGAGTCCCACTATTTGGTTGGAAACCTCTTGGGGCAGCCCAATGGTGTCAAAAAAGAAAAAAGAAAAAAAAGGAAATAAAAAGATCCCTAGGTGTAAATCTCTCTTGAGGTGCTGAGGGCAAATAGCTAGGATGAAAACCTCTTAGAGGTAGACTAGTTGTTTTCAAAAAAACAAAAAAAAAATCATGAAAATTTCTATTTGCAGGTCAGTAAGGAAGACGATCAAAGAACAAAGGAGGATAAAAAAGGGACCTATTTCACTCACATTTTTATTTTTCCACTCATTGTCATTCATCACTCCACCATTTCTTTCATTTTTTCACTCCTTTGCTTCAGTTTACAAGGGGATTGTGTTTTCTACAGGATCCCCTGTAAACCTACAAAATCCCTTGAAAAGTGGCTCGGGAATCCTACATGAAGTGACCCTAGGGCAATAAAATGACCTGCCATGTCAAAAAAATCACATCCCTACATCACCACTTCATTACCATACCTTTATCCACCTTGATCACCCCCTACATTCACCATAAAAAAGAATTAGTTTCAAAAAATATATAGATATATTTCATAGTCTTCAAGAGAAAACACAGAGAGAAAAAGAAAATGAAACAGAGAGCAGAAGGGAACAACACCTGAGTATTTCTCATTCTCCACACTCCTATTCTTCCTCTCAATCCATGTCACCATCCTCAAAATCCCAGCAGAGTGTATGATTAAAAGTTCTGAGGGAGAAGCAGCTACAAGACATCCTGTAGGAAATCCTGTAGCAGCCTATCCCACAAAATACAAATCATGATTGCAGCAAGCTTCCAGCATGAAGATCCAAGAGCAGAAGGAGCTCCAAAGTAGTAGCAACACCATCATATTCAACACCAGGTACCTTCACATCAAAGGAATCATCAAAGAGCAATAAAAAAGGAAGGAAAAGTAGCATGCAACCAACACACAGCAAGCACCTCCAGTCTTCAACAACTACAGCAAGGTATTAGCACCACAGGTAAGTATCTCGCTCACTCTCTCATTTGCATAATGTAGTCAAAAGATGTAAAGGTTACGAGTAAGTTGGTTTATAAGTGAAAGGTGGCTAGTTAACTTGGCCACCTTCGTTCAGTCGACGAAGACAAAACAGTTGGTCCTCCCACACGTGGCAGCAGTCAAGTCAAAAAAGAGAAGAGAAGGACAAAAACAGTTAAGTCTACGGAGGCATGAACTGGGAGTTGATTACGAGGAGAGGGGAATGATGAGGTGGTAGTGGGGACCAACGGTCCAAAAATAGAAAACGTACCTCTGCTGCCAGCACACCACCTCACATAACTCGGCCATAAGAGGAAATACTTGTTGATCCCCATGCACTCATGCATTCATTTCCTCGAGGCTCACTCTAGCAAAGTCACTCTCATACCCAGGAAACCTACAGAAGAGGAAAATTCCATATGCCTCCTGCACAGGAATTCCTACAGGATTACACAGGAAATCCTACAGGATCGCATAAGAATCCTACAGGATACAAACAAACAATATACAGGATTGGCCGAGAGGAGTTTCAGAGGGGAAAACATGGGGGTTGGCTACAACAAACACTATGAAGAGGTAGGATCTATAATTACTTCCCTCTTTCAAAGTAAGTTGAATAGAAAATCCCCTAGCAGTGAGTGAATTTGGCAGCTATGTAAGGGAATTGTCTCCACAGTTCTTTCAGTTATTTACTTCTACATTCAAAAAAATTGTGTCAACCATCTCAGCTCCTCCAAATTCACCAACAAAATGACAGGGGGGTTTAATAGAAGGGAGCCCATTAATACTGTGAGAATCCACCAACACCCTCAAGTGTTAGAAATCTTCACAAGGCATAATTGGATGGGGTATTTTGAAAAATTAAGAGGGTATGATGATGAAGTGGCCCGATATTTTGCTCTCTCCCTCATTCCACTGACTAGAATTCATGCCACTGTTGTGGTGAGAGGCCTCTCCATAGAGCTCACCCCTGAACTCATAAGCAGAATTACCACACTTCCCCTAGGAGTGCCTTGGAGAAAGGAAGACAAGGGAGATAGCCAGATTGCCAAGAAGAAGTTTTTTTTAGAGGGAGAAGAGCCCTTTGTGGACAAAAATGGAGTAAGGAGAGCAAGTATACCATACCCCTAGAATGAGGTGAGCTACTACCTTATCAAATACATATCATGTGAGGGTAGGTATAGTGTGGTTTATGGGTGTCACTTTAGGCTTCTTGAATAATTAAGGTTTGGAGCAGAAACACCTCCTCACCGCAGGCTCAACATACCATACTTCCTTCTACAATCACTGATAGACACAATCATAAAGGTGCAGGAGGGAAACCACCAAAAATTAGCCCACCATGGGTTAATTAGAATCATCATAGAATATGCCCTCCACAACCTCAGAATTCCTATCCAATGGGAAATTTTCAGAGACATGCAAACAGAGGAGGATATCAAAGCCCTCACATATGACATTAGTCCTACTGTCAGTGAACAGGATGAGGAAGAAACTGAAATAGATGGAGAAGAAGCAGAGAGGGATGAAGATGAGACAGATGAGGAGGAAGAAGAGGAGAAAGAGAAGGAAGGTGATGAGGAAACATAGGAAGATGTCAAGGAGGAGACTGATAAACAAGATGAGGATCTAGAAGGAGGAGAAGAGGGGAAAAACATAGAGGAAAAGGGAAATGGAAAAGAGGAGGCAGAAGACAAGGAGGAGTCACCTAGGGTGTCTCTAAAACCCATTGAGAGAGAAGCAGCAGCTTCCCTCACTGCTCTTAGCACCCCTATCAAACAGAAAGGAAAAAGACAGAGGAAAACCCCCTTATATTTCAGGACAAGGAAAAGCACAAGGATAAGGCAAGGGAAACCCCAAACTCCAACCAAAATTCCCATTGTAATTGAGGACTCACCTAAATAGCAGGAGAAAATTCCTCCTCCTAAGTCTCCTATCACCTATGTGAGAAGGCCTATAACTAGATCCACATCATCCAAAGGAAAAGCAATCTTTCGGGATACACAGCAGGACCTACAGGAAGCAAAAGCAGTCCTACAAGAGACTCTCCTAAACCTACAGGAGACTCAAAAATTGGATAAGGAGGGAAGGCTACAGTAAGAAACTAAAGAAGAGGACCCAGAGCTAAGGGAACCTATCCTCCAACCTAACCTTGACTCCTACTACAGATTTATTGAAGGGAGCAAGGTCATTCCACCAAAATTTTCTATTCCAATATTCTTTGAGCTTGAGAAGGAAAGAGCCAGAAATCATATATGGATGCAGATTGCCAAGTCCAAGGGGGTGGAGGAAATTGGTCACATGGAGGAGAATATCAAGGAGATGGGAAGAGAACTAAGTAGCTTGAGAGACAGAGAGGCCATAATGAGAAATCAGTAAGAGACAAAAAATTCGTGGTTGAGAGGATAGCTGCAAGAAAGAGAGAATCAATTGGTATGCATGGCCAGTCTCTCTTTGGAAGAAATCCAGTGCAAGTTGCTAGCTAAATCTTATGCCCTATACCTTAAGGAACAGTGGTTTCAGTTCCAAATCAAGACCCTAGCATGGAGAGGCACTATGCCATTTCAGGATTATAGACAGTTCATTGATATTTGTGATCAAAGTACATTGGAAGAAAGGGAAAAGATGTCTGAGTTTTATTTGCATAACGTGGTCTTAACAGACATGAATGTATGGGACCCTAATGCCAAGCTAGGAGATTTACACTTGATGGCTTTGGCATCATGGATGAACCATGAGGAAGCAAGGGCTGCAGAAATGAAGAAGATATTGGCAAGAGAAAAAACATAACCTCTTATGATCAGAGTTGATTAGTCCAATACAATGGCCCTCATTAGTACACATAATTTAATTTCAAATAATCCTCAACTTGCACCTAGGTATCTTTCTGCCCAAGAGCAAGCAATTTCACATTTTGAGGACATGTTCAGGTTGTTAGGCGATGACAGCATGCAAGCTTGCCTGAGGAGATGGAACACATTGCCATACAGTTTAAAGATAAGAGAGTACCACTCTCCTTAAAGAATGAGAGAAGCATTAAACAAGACACCTATGTGCAAGAAATCTATGCAAAGGCTCAAATTCAATTGGATTGGCTTGAGACTTAGTCCACCACTGCTCTTAGGAATGCTAGAAGGAAGGAAGGAAGAAGAGGAAAGGAGGCAGTGGGAGGAGGTAGAAAAGAAATTAGGTTTCTATGAACAAGAAGAGGAAACCACAGCAGAGGCATGGGATGTCAGGGAGGCCACTAGAGCTATGAAAGACATGGATATTGATTGAGTTGCTCAAAGGATGAGAACCACTTTCAGTAGGGGAGTGATGATGAGCCTCATCATTGGGTAATTATATGGGCCTTAATTCACCTCCTAGCTTAGTCCAACCAACTCTTCTCACAACTTATTACATGTTTTGATTATATTTTGTTTAATGAGATGAGTTAAAATGAGATATTATGCCCAGTGGACTAATATTCATTGAATGTGAGTTTGGAAGAGAAAATCAAGCAATTTTGGCAAGACTAAGGTTTGAAACTCGAATGGGACAAGGGAGAGAGATTTTAGGAGGTAAATACTCTTCATTTACTCCTCCTCCACTCGAATATTCCTCCATTAATCACACCAACTCGGAGTGCAAGCAGCCAAGTCATGAAGATTAGAAGGACGTCGATCAAGTGATAGACAAAGAGTCAATTCATCATGAGTTTGGGATCCTAGCCTCCCTAAATTTAATGAATTCATTGGATAGTTCAGTTGTATAAGTAGAGAGGCCTAGAGCCTCATTAGGAAGCGAATTTTTGTTTTTAAAACTCTAGCTATTTTCGAGCTCCAGACTTGTGGAAGACTTTGATGTAATTTTATATTTTGGTAATAAGAATGAGCTTTTTCTTGATTCAGTACTGAGTTAACTCAGAGGGTTTAAGCTCTTGGGTTAGGGCCCAACCCTAGCAGCAAAGGCTCCTCTTCTTGTATCTTTATGCTTAGCTTAGTTTCATAGATTCATGGTTAAACTGTTTTTAAAATGATTTCATTGCAAGTAGTGTAGATTTGATTAATTATTTATTAGTTTGCTTCCATTTGTGCCTTAATTCAGTAGCAGGTTAGAAGGGATAAAAGAGGCACCACAAAGCTTTCAGTAGGTGTCTTGGCCTCACATCTTCCTTCTAGGATCATGATTTGAGGAAAAGACCCTTATGTAGCCCAAAAAAGACAGATTTCCATTTCTTTCACGATAATTAGAGTTTGTTGTATTTAATCTAACATTTGATCAGTTTTGCAAAGTAGGATTCCATTTCCATATCTTCTATCTTCATTCTTGCAGTAGATCTCATCCATGATTCCATGTTATTCAGCAATTTCTTTATGCATAAGGTAGACAGTTAGTTCATTAAATTATTCTTTTCTAGTTCATGAGAATTATTCTTATTCACATGAATTTTTGGAAATTACACATGTTTGATGCAAAGCATGTGCTTCAGAAGTAGACATAGATTTCATAGCAAGCAACCACCTTCCAACTTCATCCACCCATAAGCATTCCTTGTTTTCATCAAAACCTTCACCAATTTCAGCGTTTTACATAGAAATTTCTTCAAGCATTTTGAGTGAATCCAACCATCTCCTAAACATGGTTTTGGGTTCTGAGTGACCCTAGGCCTTTTCTCACTTCATTCCACCCATCAACCACGTTCCCTAAGCCTTCCATCACCTCCAACATCCATCGTTTTTCTCACGGCTGTATCCTGTAGAAATACAAGGAATCCTGTAGGTTTCTAGTACATCCTGTAGGTTTTCCTGTAATGGCCTATTTTGAGGTCGAATTGAGGGAAAACCTCTAGAAAGCTTCCCAAGGTCACCCAAGGGTCTCCCAAACCTTCCATCCATCCACCAGTATCCCTAAACCACCTTCCATGTCACCAAAAGAGATTAGTTTGCACACTTGATTTTTCATGAAAAGCATAAAAAGACAAAACATATTTATTACAGTCCTTTATATGCACAACAGTTGTGTTTGATGTTTTTAACTTCCATGCTTAGGATAGTAGCATTTTGTTCATTTTAATTTAGTATCATTTCAAAGCATAGCTCTTAGCAGTTAATTAGGAAATGGTGTGCCTTAGCATTGAATTTCAGTCTTTTTTCATTATTGTAGTAGATCAGCTCTCTCTTAGAGTAGATTTCTATCTCTTTCATCAAGGAACTAAGCTTCTTCTAAATCCATAGAAGTCTGGCTTGAAAACCCTAGTGGTCTCTCGCTAGCTGAACAATGACAAAAGGAAGAACCATCACTTTTACTTGTGTATATAACACTGTCACCTCCAAGTTTGTACGAACCCCGGGTTGATAAAGTAAAGCTAGTAGCCCAAGAGTTGCAGCATTCTTGCTGCAATATTGGTGCTCATTAGAGCCCCTTTGTAAAAAAAAATTACGCAATGGATCAAATCATATATCTTATAGATAGACTATTCACACAACCAACATGACCAAATATTCTTCCTGACATCCAATTCATTCATAAGAATAACAAACTACAATCATGGTAAACAAGGAAAATTATTCATATCTTATTGCATGAATTTTACTTCTATGTAGATATTTTTTCTCAATTAACTAAGTATACAAACTTCATCTAGCTCAGCTTCTCACACATGAGAATTTCCCATATATCAATTCCCTTATCCAAAGACATATTAACCAACGCAGATAAATTATTGGCACATATACACAAGGGACTATGTGGTTCATTTTGTACATAACTACACAATCAATTAAGGCACAAGGCACTCTCTCTCTCTCTCTCTCTCTCTCTTTTGAAAAGTAATGTTATGACCATTTGTTGGAAATCTAGGCTAAAGCCATGACAACCTCAACTTATCATCCCTCAATCTCTTAAACGCCTCAAATTTCTTATTCTCTTTGGAAATTTATCTTATCATTCTTCAGTTTGTCTTCTCATCTTTTCTAACACCTTTGATTTTTGTAATGTAATTATACATAACTACTATATAGGTTGGTGAGCCATATGATGTGGCCAAGTGACAAATTATGTATTTTACATAATGTACATCATATTACTAACAAAATTACACTTTTGATATATGGAAGGGGGACAAAGAGAGTATGGGGGGTTATGACTCCACAAGACGGGAATGAGAGGGGCTAAGGGGGGCAAAGTCATGAATATGATTATTGTACCATACCCAAAATTATGTATACTCTTATTGATATAAAAGGGAATAAACCTTGGAAATTGTACAAAAGTAGTTGGGAAATTGTAATGCCCCCCAACCACCTAGCTAAGGAACACTACCACTCAACCCTATCTCTATTGCAATTTCTATTTGGGAAGTCAATTCAATTCAAATAATCAATGGAAATAACATGTTCTTCTTCCATACATAGGGATATGTTTCCAATCAATTACATGTCAAATGAGTTATCAATCTTTTATTCATTGGCTATACTCACGGTCGACTACCTTCGACTGCATAAATGACTCTATTGTATGTCAATCATCCAATGGCGGTATACATGATTTCCCTATTTAATAATCATTCCCATTAGGCTCTACTTACAATCAACATAATTTTTAACTAGCCTATAATATTTTTTGGGTGCATTATTAGACTCCTTTCCTCTATTATGGTACCCTTGTCTCATAATTTGGGTATGTCATGAATGTCTCATGCATTCCTATCATGCCATTCATCAATTAACAAGTTCAAAATGGAAATATAAATGTGCATAACGCAAAATAAAACAACATGCATGCATAAAAAATAACACATCATTAAGAATTTAAACAACAATAGATACAATTATCTTATGTAATTCACTAAATGGCTATAGACCTTAAACATTCCACCCATCCAGAGGCCTCAATATTTTAAATATCTCAACAATGGTAACTCACAAGCTATGGGTATGACTCCGCTAGCACAAAGGATCACCTAGAGCAAACTGCAATCATATAGAAAATACCAAACAAGTATTAGGCCAAGTACCAATTCCAACAACCTCCCTAACTATAGTCTCACATCCCACAACTTGCATAACCTAAGGTAATGCACCCCTTCTCAACCTCTACATTCCATCATATGTGCCACTATTCTTCTTAGGTTTCCAGCATAAACTAGGTAGAAAATATCAAAGTACTATAGCTCTAGGAATTCTAGATGTCCTCAGGATTCTTCCAAGAACTCGTCAGGCCTCACACTAGTCATTCCTACCCAACCATCTCTCCCTTCAACCTTTAGCCTTACCTAAGGTGAGCAAGGAGAAAATTTCACAGAAATTCCACCTAGGAATTTAAGACATGTTTTGTCTAATTATAGGCTTAGTAGCTATCCCAGCTCACTTTTCGATCAGTCTCTAATATGAACCAACAAGTGACCCTAAAAGCAGGCTAGTCGAATGATAATTAGAATTACGAATTATCTTAGGAAATTAAGAATTTTGTATGCATATTGTCTTTTTTTCTAGTGTCATTTAAGGAAATCACCCCCATCGCCTAGGAAATCAATGGACTACCCATCTACATACTTTTTGGACTAAATATATAGCATTACATCATGACTTAGGATGGCAACATACTCTTTATGACTTTGGGTTCTACTCATAAAACAACTTTATGAATATTTTATTATTTACCTGGTTTAGGAACCATGTCTTGGTTCCACCCACTCACCTTTCCTCTTGTGAATTTCTATCCCAAAATATCTCATGTTTGACTCGCCCTATAGTAGTGGTATTTTATTAACATGGATCTGACTACATACCACATGTCTAGGCTCACTGGCCTTTTAGCACATAGGCTCTCCAACCTTAATCACATAGGTCCTTTGGCATCAAAACATATATAAACATAGGCACACAAGCCCTAAAGCAAATATATACACATGGGAATGTAGGCCCAGCATAACCTACCTCACCAACCTATTAGAAATATGTAGAAATACAACTTAAGGGCCCTCACGTGGGTGTTTTATTCCCCTCCTCCTTATTTTATGCATTGTCTCCTTTGGAATTCTCCAATGGGTGTTATTGAATTTTCTTGTGGATAAACATGGGCCTAATAGGACAATGTTCAACATTTCATACCCTATTCCATCATCCTCTGAATTCCTTCTAAGATATTTGTTTATTCCTCATGGAAAGTTTAGTTTTCCCTTAGTTACTCTGTTTCTCTTGGTTTGTTGGTTTATGAGGTCATTTTCCCTTTCTTCATGGATGCATGAACAATTATCTAGATTCCTCCCCACTCTGATTTCTCCCTTTTTATTTGGCTCTTTATTTTATACAAGTTTAATCGAGCAGGTGAAACATTAGCCATGACCCTTGATTTTCCTCTAGAAATTGATTTGATGAGGTATTTAATTAATAGAGTAGGATGAAGGCTAACTATGGTCAAGTATTTGAAGGTATTAGGCCAATTATTGGGTCATTGACTAACATGCACTTTTAGTCAATTTGTCTTTAAAAATACAAGTTTTCTCTATTGGAAATAATACTGAGAGGGGGGGTGAATCAGTGTTATCAAATTCTTTTCAATATACCCTCTAGATTTATAATTTAATTTATTCTTCCGATGTTGACCATTAATTTGAATGTCAATACCATATAATAATGAACAGGAACAAGAAAAATAGACAGTCACACCAAAGAACACCAGATATAAGGTGGAAACCCAATGTGGGTGAAAACCACCTGCTGCAATGTGTCTCTATCTTCTTTCAATTAGAAACTTCTTTTTACAATGATTCTGTACTGGTGCAGTCCTTTACCAGTACGTAGGCTGCAACCTGTAGAGAGCTACAACCCTCTCTCATTTTCCAGACTCTCCTGGAAGGGAGCTACAACCCCCTTAGCTCTTGTACTAGCTGAGCTACTAGTACGTAGGTGCTCACCTACTGAAGGCTTCAACCTTCTCTTTTCTTCCAGGGACCACGTTTCATAAATTTTCAAACTGGATCCAAGAATCTCAATCAAACATCAATTAGATCTGCAATCAACCAACTTCCTTGTGCAAATATTGAATTAAGAACTTCTCAGAACACAGTACCAGTAATCAGACACCAATTCAGAACCCTGAACACAACAGTGATAGACAGAAGCAGCTAAAACATATATCAAGAGAAAAGTCCGCAACTTCACCAATAGTAACCTGCGGATGTCCGCACTTTCTCTGTCAGTGGCCTGCGTAGCTTCGCTCCTGCGCTGTCTATGGCCTGCGCAGCTTCGCACTTGTACTGTCTCTGCCCTGCAGACCTCCGCACCTGAGGTGTCTCTTGATTTGCGTACCTTCGCACCTGAGGCGTCTCCTGATCTGCGTACCTCCGCACCTGCGCTGTCTGTGATTTGTGCACCTCCGCACCTGCACTGTCGGCTGCTCCGCGCACCTCCGCACCTGCACTGTCGGCTTCTCCGCGCACCTCCACAGCTGGGGCGTCTTCTGATCTGCGTACCTTCGCACCTGAACTGTTTCTGGCCTGCGGACCTCCGGATAAAGACAGTTTATCAGTCCTCAGATATACCCTCGACTGTCAGATTCACAGATCTGATCATGCGCCAAAGAGATCATGACCCCTCAATTGATCTGTCTTCTCATGCTCAGGTTCAACTATAACTCACCAACCGATTACAAGTATTTCAGATCTTGTTCGTCTTAAGATATTCAACACATGAGTGCCTAGCCAATTGATCTCCTTTCCTTTTTATAGGCAAGCCCTTACTCAAACCATGGATCAAAACCATAGAAAGCCAATACAAGGGACCCAAAACCGGGGTTCAATATTTTAGATGCAATACCACAGACCAAAACCATAGGATCAAAAACGTCAGACTAAATACCATGGATCAATCATAAAATTTCCCACGTGCATGCACTTCTCTGCATGAAAGTGAGTGAATTTGACGTCCACACCTTTTGTTTGGAGAACCTACAAGTATGTCCGCACTTCTTGTTCGGAGAACCTGCGGGTCCGCAACTTTTGTTAGGCGCACCTGCGGGTATCTCATTTTCTATCATTTTGAGAGCCTGAATAGAGATTTTCCACTTGAGTGAGTTTCCATCAAGGACAACACTTATGCCATAGCACCACATCTGTGTCATAATGCCAACAATCTCCCCCTTTGGACTTAATGGCAACCCAAGATCCTCAAAGTCATTCTCCCCCTTTGTCATCAAGGGCAAAGGGTTATTCTCCCCCTGAGAACATGCTGAAAACTCTACTCTGTTGTGCTGATCGTGCTCCCCCTGACTGTAGGCCAGATTTGCAAAAGAAATTTTCTTCAAGAAGAACCATAATCCACCATACACCATAAATGACCTTCCTATCACCAAAAGACTCTATACATACATTCATCACCCAATCAAGTGGGGATCATCCACCCAACCAAGTGGGGTTACATCAGAAATTTACATATGACAACCAAGTACATTATATCATTCATCCCAGGCATAGAGGGGAAACCAAAATAGGCTGTTACATGACCTTGACAAAAGAAATATAAGACATAGAGACAAAACATTAGTAGCATTATTCAGATCAGCATCCATGTTCTCCTTTTGTACTTGCTCTTCCAAGATCTTCTACAATAATGCCAACAATGCATTATTAGAAGAATATATGCTCCCCCTGAACCTGTGCCAGTTGGTCTTTGACCAATCCATAAACCAGCGAATGTACGCGTATACCCCATATGAAACTCGCGTACAACCAACAATCTCTGAAACAGACAAGATTCAACAGCAAGATGATGCATCAACTACCCCCAGCTTTTTTCTGAGGTATTCAAAGGTCTCCCTGGGCAATGGTTTGGTGAGTATATTAGCAACTTGTTCCTTAGAGGGAACATACTCCAACTTGACCTTTTGTTCAAGAACTTGTTCCTAGAGAAAATGATATTTGATAGGTATATGCTTGGTCTTTGAATGCATGACTGGGTTCTTTGAAATGCTGATAGCACTTGTATTATCACATAGGATGGAGATAGGCGGAGTACAAGTGATTTGAAAATCCTGCAAAGTTTACATCATCCAAAGAAGTTGTGTGCAACAAGATGCAGCAGCCACATACTCTGCTTCAACTGTAGATAATGCTATTGAACTCTGTTTCTTGCTGAACCAAGATACTAATCTGGAACCCATGAAGAATGCACCACCACTAGTGCTTTTTCTGTCATCCACGCTTCTGGCCCAATCTGCATCTGTATAAGCATGAAGTGTGAGATCTGTATCTCTAGGATACCATAAGCCATAGTTTTGAGTTCCTTGAAGATACTTGAAGATTCTCTTAACTGCCTAAAGATGAGTTTCCTTTGGATTTGCCTGAAATCTTCCAACTATTCCCACTGAATGCATGATGTCTGGTCGAGTACCCGTCAAATAAAGCAGACTTCCAATCATGGATCTATAGGTTGGTTGATGCATTGCTGCTGATTCATCATTTGCACTGAGGCTGCATCCTGTAACCATAGGGGTACATACTGGTTTCGAATCTTCCATGCCATATTTCTTCAAGATCTGCTTGAGGTACTTGGTTTGAGATAAAAAGATACCGCCTTCATTTTGTTGGATTTGTAGACCAAGAAAATATGTCAGCTCTCCAAGCAATGACATTTCGAATTCTTTCTGCATTACCAAGGCAAAGTTTTGACTCATAGCTTCTTCATTGCTGCCAAAGATAATATCATCTACATACACAACAAGTATTAGCAATTTGTCATTTTCAATTTTTATATAAAGATTGCTATCTGCTGATCCTTTTGAAAAACCTTGTTGATGAAGGTATTTGTCCAAACGATAGTACCAAGCCCTTGGAGCCTGTTTAAGACCATAGAGAGCCTTTTTTAGTCTGCATACAAGATTTGGATCATTCCCAAGGATGAAACCATCTGGTTGCTCAATGTACACTTCTTCTTCTAAGTCTCCATTCAGAAAGGCTGATTTCACATCCATTTGAAATACTTTGAACTTTTGAAAGCTAAACAGAGCAAGGAACATTCTGATGGCCTCAAGTCTAGCAATGGGAGCAAAAGTTTCTTCAAAGTCTATTCCTCTTGTTGAGCATACCCTTTACAAACAAGTCTCGCCTTGTTTCTAATTACTTCCCCATTTTCATTCAACTTGTTTTTGAAGATCCATTTTGTCCCTATGACATTCTTATCTTTTGGTCTAGGAACCAACTCCCAAGTGTTATTCTTTTCGATCTGCTCAAGTTCTTCATCCATTGCCTTGACCCAGCATTCATCTTTGCATGCCTCTTTTACATTTTGTGGTTCAGTGGAGGAGAGTAATGCCAAATAGCTTGAAGCTTCTGCAATTGTTCTTCTTGTTTGTATACTTGCCTCCTTTTTCCCCAAAATTTGAGATTCTGGATGATTCTTTTGAACATACCTGGATGGAGTCTTTTCTTGTATCCTTATCTGTTCCTCTGGTGTCTCATGGGTTTCTTCTTCATCATGAATCTGATTTGATGTTGATGGATAGTCCTCATCATCTTCGAAGTCTTCAGATCTTACCTGTTTGGGAGTGATTTCTTCTTCATCCACCACTACATCAATGCTGTCGACAATTCTTCCAAGCCTTTTATTGTAACATTTGTATGCTTTGCTGTGAGGAGAATAACCAAGGAGAATGCCTTCATCTACTCTAGGTTCAAACTTGCCAATATTTTCATCATTATTTTTAATATAGCATTTGCTTCCAAAAATTTTGAAATGTTTTACCGAAGGAGTCTCACCATACTAGAGCTCATGAGGAGTTTGAGTGTTTTTCACCCGGATATTTGTCTTGTTGAGAATAACAACTACAACAAATCCGGCTTCACCCCAGAAGGTTGCGGGAGTTCCAGACTCATCAAGCATAGCACGCACCATTTGTTGAACCGTTCTATTCATCCTTTCCACTACTCCATTTTGCTGAGGAGTCCTAGTTGTAGAGAATTCCCTTCTTATTCCATGTTTTTCACAAAAATCGAAAAATTCATTCGAGGTAAACTCCCCACCTCTATCAGACCTGAGGCATTTGATTTTGTGATCTGATTCGTTCTCAACCAAGGCTTTGAATGATTTGAACTTTTCAAAGGCTTCGTCTTTGTGCTTCATAAGTCCTATCCAACACATCCTGTAAAAGTCGTCAATGAATAATATAAAATATTCTTCTCCTCGAGGTGACCTTTTCCTAGATGGACCACATACATCAGTGTGGACAAGTTCAAGTGGCCTGCTAGCTGATCCTTCCTTCTTAGGGAAGTTAGTTCTGGTTTGCTTACCAAACTGACATGATTTGCATATTGTATTGTCTGGAATTCTGATGTCTGGAAGACCACAAACTGCCTGGTATTTGCATGCTTTCCTTATCTGTGAGAAGCTAAGATGCCCCAATCTTCTGTGCCATAACCAGTGTTCATCGTTCTTGCTTAGATAGCATTGATGTTGTCCTTCTTTGAATATGTATAAATTATTTGGAGTCCTTATGCCTTTGATCACTGTTTTTCCTGTATCAAGATCACGAACACTACATCCATTTGATCGAAATATTACCTCCGTTCCTTGATCGCACATCTGACTGACACTCAATAGATTATGCTTTAAGCCATCAACATACATAACATTTCCAGCTTTGACCTTTTCTTTCAACTGAACAGAACCTTTACCTTTTATGGACGCAGGGGTGTCATTTCCAAATGAGACCTTCTTCTCCTTCTCTAAGGCACGATATGACTGAAGTTTTCCTTTATCACCCGTCATATGTTTCGAACATCCACTGTCGATGTACCATTGGTTTTCTTGCCCTTCCGCATATAAGGCTATACCAAATCTTTCTGGTTGTGGTTCTTTCATTCTCCATGTTTTGGCATTTGAGGCTTGTTCCTTTGTTTGCCGAAACCTGCTCCTGCATTCAGAATCTTCATGACTGAAGTTGTTGCAAATAGAACATTCAATTTCATTCTCAAGGGGAGAAAAGTTATTGTAGGTTCTTTTCGTGATCCCAGTCATACTTCTTTGTTTTTGAGCTTCTCTAGTCATGATTGTCTTATAGGCAACACATTGAGCTTCTTTGTGACCAAAGTTATGACAAGAGAAACATTGGCCATTGAAAAAACTCTTGCGATTATCAAATCTACCAACCGAATGATTGTAGTTTCTATCGACATCCATTCTTGAGGCAAATTGAGAATGTTTTACCTGTGGCTGGTTGTAGCTTCTGTTCATCCTTAAAGTAGATTGCCCCCGATTTACCTGGTAGTCTTTGTTCATTCTTGAGGTAAATTGTCCCTGATTTACCTGGTGATCTCCATAGTGCCTTTGCTGTCGATTGTCAATTTGTTCACTCCTCCTTGCTACATCAAGATAACTTTTGGAGGTGGATGGTTTCTGCACTTGAGATGCTTCTTCATTATATCCTAGACCTGTCTTGATTAGAGGAGAACGCTGCACATTGATAATCTCATCTAGAGTTTCAAATCCTTTAACAAATCTAAGATTAAGCGCTTTTGTTTTCTCAATCTCTTTTCTAAGACCCACAATTTCACATTCCAACTTTTCATGATGTTTTTCCCTTTCAGCCAGTTGGAATTGCAGAGTATCAATAATCATATTTTTCTCTTCTAAACAAATTTTGAGTTTAGAAATTTCTTCATACAGACCTTCTTCATCTATAGCATCCATGAAATCATCATCTTCAAAGGCCATTAAAAGTCTATAATTATTACCTTGTTCATCTTCATCACTATTTGAAAGTCCATCACTATCTTCATGAGTGTAATAGCTTTTCTTATTTACATTCTGTTTCTTGTTCCATCTAACAGGTTCCTTACCTTTGTCAAGCTTATCCTTATGAGGACACTTGGCAGCATAGTGACCAACTCTTCCACAAGCAAAGCATTTGAAAGGTAACTTACCTCTGAATCTTCCAGCACCCCGTTGAAGGTTCTTGACAAAATTTGATTCTTCCTCTTCTTCTGAAATATGTCCTGACTCATAGTAATCTCCTTTGCCTGCAGCCTTGAATGTAGCTTCTCTCCTGTCTGATGGTCCTCCTGTCCTCATTTCGTAAGCAGTTAGAATCCCATGTAGTTGTGGCATGGTAAGTTGCTGTAGATTCTGTTTTTCTTCTATAACAGAAACTTTTGATTGAAACTTAGAGGATAAAGATCTTAGTACCTTTTCAACCACAACAGCCTCTTTTATTTCTTCACCCAAGTTTTTCATACAATTAACAATCTCATCTATACGTAGAAAATAGTTATCCACACTTTCATCATTGTACATTTTGAGATTTTCATACTAAATTTTGAGGGTTTGAAGTTTTGCTTGTTTTACGTGTTCATCTCCTTCATAGCTCAGAACGATCTTATCCCATATTTCTTTTGCGGATTTGTACTGCATAACCTTGACGAACTCTGATTGAGATAGACATCCTAATAGAGTATTGACAGCCTTTGCATTTGTTTCATATTGCTTCTTACCAGCCAGATCTGTAGGTGTTGCTAACGAAAAAGTGTACCCTGTATCTATGATATCCCAGACTTCTGTACTAAGAGATTGAAGATAGGCAGTGACTCTTACCTTCCAATATACGAAGTTTGTCCCATCAAAAATTGGTGCCCTGATCAATGCTTCTCTCTCGTAGTTGCTCATGATGATAGATCTCCCTTCAAGCGATCAAGCTTCTTCTGAAGGACCTCCTCTGATTCCAGTTGTTGGAAATAATACTGAGAGGGGGGGTGAATCAGTATTATCAAATTCTTTTCAATATACCCTCTAGATTTATAATTTAATTTATTATTCCAATGTTGACCATTAATTTGAATGTCAGTACCATATAATGAATAGGAACAAGAAAAACAGACAATCACACCAAATAACACCAGATATAAGGTGGAAACCCAATGTGGGTGAAAACCACCTGCTGCAATGTGTCTCTATCTTCTTTCAATTAGAAACTTCTTTTTACAATGATTCTGTACTGGTGCAGTCCTTTACTAGTACGCAGGCTGCAACCTGCAGAGAGCTACAACCCTCTCTCATTTTCCAGACTCTCCTGGAAGGGAGCTACAACCCCCTTAGCTCTTGTACTAGCTGAGCTACTAGTACGTAGGTGCTCACCTACTGAAGGCTTCAACCTTCTCTTTTCTTCCAGGGACCACATTTCATAAATTTTCAAACTGGATCCAAGAATCTCAATCAAACATCAATTAGATCTGCAATCAACCAACTTCCTTGTGCAAATATTGAATTAAGAACTTCTCAGAACACAGTACCAGTAATCAGACACCAATTCAGAACCCTGAACATAGCAATGATAGACAGAATCAGCTAAAACATATATCAAGAGAAAAGTCTGCAACTTCACCAATAGTAACCTGTGGATGTCCGCACTTTCTCTGTCATTGGCCTCCGTAGCTTCGCTCCTGCGCTTGTCTATGGCCTGCGCAACTTCGCACTTTCACTGTCTCTGCCCTATGGACCTCCGCACCTAAGGCGTCTCCTGATCTGCGTACCTCCACACCTGAGGCGTCTCCTGATCTGCGTACCTCCACACCTGAAGCGTCTCCTAATCTGCGTACCTCGGCACCTACGCTGTCTGTGATTTGCACACCTCCGCACCTGCACTGTCGGCTGCTCCACGCACCTCCGCACCTGCACTGTTGGCTTCTCCGCAGCTAGGGCGTCTTTTGATCTGCGTACCTTCGCACCTAAACTATTTCTGGCCTGCGAACCTCTGGATAAAGACAGTTTATCAGTCCTCAGATATACCCTCGACTGTCATATTCACAGATCTGATCATTCGCCAAAGAGATCAAGACCCCTCAATTGATCTGTCTTCTCATGTTCAGGTTCAACTATAGCTCACCAACCGTTTACAAGTATTTCAGATCTTGTTCGTCTTAAGATATTCAACACATGAGTACCTAGCCAATTGATCTCCTTTCCTTTTTATAGGCAAGCCCTTACTCAAACCATGGATCAAAACCATAGAAAGCCAATACAAGGGACCCAAAACCAGGGTTCAATATTTTAGATGCAATACCACGGACCAAAACCATAGGATCAAAAACATCGGACTAAATACCATGGATCAATCATACAATTTCCCACGTGTTACAGGGAAAAGTGTCTATATAGAACTACTCTATCCCACTAAGGTGTGACAGCTACCTTAGAAACAAATAGAGAAAAGCTACTTATGTTTTTCCTTTATGAATTATAGATAGAGAGGAACAGAAAGACCAACCTCTGTCTTGCGCTAATCCCTCTATTCGATTCCTCTCTTCTTTGATAGTCCTCAGCTACCTGCTCCCTTGCACGCCCAGCTTCACAAAGTACCTGTAAGATCAAGAAGCATAGCACTATACAAATACATGGATCTATAATCATAAACAATCTAGGATCAGATGTAAATTGACCATACAAATGTAACAAGCATCAATGATACAAAAGCATGGAGGAAAACTCAAATAGCTTTTATTGATAAACAAGAAAAGAGCCAGGAGGAGTTACAACCAGTTGTTCCGACCCAGCATCAACCTCCCAGCAAAGAAGCCCCTCTTCACCTCAAACAAAGCTTAGATCACCCAACAATCTGATGTTTGTCTCTAGAAACCAACATCAATTCCTTACAATAAGCAAAATTCTAGCCTCCGAATCTCTGGGATGAGGGATCCATATATAGATATCTGTAAGGGGGATGAGTCAGCTTGTGATTTGATTAGTTTCTTCTCTCTGATAGTTCTTTCTTCCACTTGGAGACTGAGGGCCTCTTACTCATCCTTGGTCAAATTCAGTGAGGCAAGTGTCACAGGAGAAGATTCTAGAAGCTTCCATTGCCTCTCCACCTCGCGGAATGACACTGCCATTTGTCATTTCTCACCCATCGCACCCCACAGAAGGGACTTTTGAAATGCAACGCACCCTCACAGTGTATTTAGGTGAGATGCAATGCACTTAGCTAGTGGAGCAGCTGCAATGATCCTGTTTTGACCAATTCTGAGTAGTTTTTCATGGAGAACTTCTGGGAGAAGTTGTAATCTGTTGACCTTGTTCCTTTAGGGGTTAGAACAACACTTTTAGGGACTTAGGAGCCCTTGGTTTATGGACATTTCATGCTTGGGGTTGTAGGGCACAAAAATGTTTATAACAGTTGCCCCCTAAAGTATGAGGCTGTTAACCTTTTGGTGTCGGGTGAAATGCTTTATTATGAGGATCCGAAGTTCTTTCAATGCTGGGAGGAGACCTGTAATAAGATAAAATACAATACATTATCTTCATAATATTTTCATGATCTAGCTGAGGCGGGCATTCCCATGCTCAGCTTTATAAATTCATTTTCATGTACATAGGACAGACAATCGTCTGAGTGTAGACTGATGATTCTGATAGAGCCATCATCCTTTTGAGTGGATGATTATCTATGCGGCAATGATGTACATTTAATGTCTTTATTTCCCTGAATATATATCGCATCCCGGATGGATGAAACTAGATCCGAGGTCTTCAATCTCGTCCGATCTTCACTCGAAGTACAAGTCGATCCATGTGAGAAATGTTCTGAAGTCGAACATGAAAAGACATCGCTTGATTACCAGTCAATGATGTAAACTGTTAACAAGCGCGAGAGGAATCACCAATAATGATAATGACCCTCAAGGTACTGCAGTACAATTCACGTGGTGTGAATAAAGGGCTTGGCGTCGAACACCACGCAAAATCTTTCGGTCGAAGGCCATTGATGTAAACCTGTCGCCGGAAGTGAGAAACTTGCCATTGAGGCATGCAAGCTTCAAAGTACTGAATGGGGTGTTCCTAGATCAACTTCTTGGATAATAAGCTGATGTCGACAAGAAGTGATCCGTCACAGGAGGGCCTTAATGAATCCCACATCAATGACACGAAATGGAGCAAATTATTTTAATGGAGGTGAGAACGATCTGGTGATATAAGGTTCAGGGTGGCGGTCATGAAAGAATGGAGTATAATGTATGGTAGTGGGTGGGACACAGGTGAATTCTCTGAATGACTTCTCTTGAACATATCGGCGACACTGATGTGATGGATTGGTAGCATTGACCCCAAATGTGGATGGTATGGCGTGACCATGGTGATGTGACCGGTGAATGAAACAACCCAACCCGACTCGGACACGGAGCGGAAGTGTCATGTTCAAGAGCGACTTGCTACCAACAAAGTTTCTTTGAGTTTTCTTCCCAATTTTTCCCCAGTCATTGCTGACCAGTACCTCTTTATTTTTGTCAAGCTTGAGGAGGATAACATATGCTTGTTCTATAATTTGCCCTTCGGGCAAACCCATCGCTATGTTTTAACGAGCCTAGCGATAGTGAAACTCGTTCTCGTCTATAGACAAGTTTGTCGCTATTAATCTTTTTAACGAGTTTAACGACAAAGATAACTCGGTCCTTTTCAATTTTAGAGAGTCTGAAAAGGAACGTAAAGGTAACTCCAAAATTCCTTTTTCGTCATCTAATCCCTTAAGTCCGAAAAAGTATAAAACAATACAGAAGGGATGGATTTTCGATACTTTTAATGAGCCGAACAAAACAAGCGCTCGATCTTTTTGTGTAATAATCCCTCAGGTCCAAAAAGATTAAAATCTAGAGGAGGGATAGCACTTCCTGTCCCTTTAACGAGCTAGAGAGGCCAATGGCTCGGCAATCTTTTCATATTTTACGAGTCAGTTGAAAAGAGCTTAAAGGAGACTCGTATTTTGAGGAACGAGTGATAAAACGGGTAGCAGCGGATTCCAGGTAAGGTTTGGAATTTTCCAATCACGGCAGTGTCACAAGGATGGCTAGTGAAATCACTCTTCGCAGCTATTCCTCAAAAGGGTAAACAATCAAATGGAGGTGAATGATCGGCCAATGAAAAAGTGGAGGTGACGGTGCAAACACGACCAAGGCTTTAATGGCTGAAGTATTACATTCACGATGGTTATTTACCGGGGAATAGTTCATTTTTTAACGAGCTTAAACACGGGTGGAAACATTTTCTCATGTCTTATGTTTATTTTTTAACGAGCTTGAACTATGTGCTAAAACTGCTCGATCAATCCAGTCGTGTGATAAGAATGTCTCATATAAAATGGCAACTTTTAGAGATTTGACCCTTCTATTCGAGCTGACAAGAATGTCTCAAGGTCACCTTCTATTCGAGCTGACAAAACATTTGTTTTATCAGGAAAGGTATACCTCTTTCAGGCTACCCAAAGATTGTTCTATTTAGCTCGTAAACAAAACACTTCTTCGGCGATGTCTACCGAAATAAACAAAGGCGAGCAGCGATGCCCGCCAACCCACATAACTTTGACAAGAGGATCTTATTCCAGTCCAACTCCCTCTTCCAATCACGGACGGGAGTACGGAGGTCATATTCTCTCGCGGAAACCTACCCTATACCCGAAGTTTTCCTGCCGAAGCAGGCCAGGGTGCATGCCCCCTGGGTTTCAGTCATGTCCCCCCGAATCACTCGCGCTCATCGGGTGGACGGACCGGGGATTGAGACATTTCTTGCGTAAAAAGACCATTTAGGGATGGTATATTACTATTTGCTATGCGTGATCCGGGAAATGAAAGCTGGTCTACGAGCTTGACCACTCTTCCTTCGTGCAGAAAACACATCACTCTAAAGAGTGATGAGACAATGGCTCTCATGCAATAATATAGTCTCGTCCAAGGAGTAGATTGTAATCCAGGGGTCCTCGAACTACCATCACGTTCATGTGAACGGTTTTCCCTCTCAATGTTATGGGCACATCGGGAAGGATCCCTAACGGTCGACTGGTTCCTTTATCAAAACCTGTTAGATTTCTCATCTCAGGCAAAAGCGATGGCGAACCAAGCGCTTTCCAAGCAGTTGAGGAAAGGATACTCACAGAAGCCCCCTCATCTATGATGGTACCAGCCATAACCATTCTATATATTTGAACAATAATTTGGAATGGTATACTAGTTGGTAAACGGGGTCTGCCTAGTTGATTCCAGTCGAAGGAGACAACTAGGTTGCTTGGAGGTGGGACCGAATAGACGGCCGGGTACGACTCTAACGAACTTCCTTCCTGCGGTAAAGGAACGGTTAAATTGCCCCCATGTTCGTTGGAGTCTGTGCTTATGAAAAGAATTTAGACGGTGTCATCCTTGTTCTCTTCAGTGACTGTATCATCTGAAGATGGAACCTCTGAAGGCAAGACCGGGTCAACTGCCGCCTCGACCTTTTGACTTTCATCTGGTATGGATTCAGATGGTTTATCTTCAATGATAGGTGCTTCAGCTGACCACCTGAGCGGGCCAGCCGGATTTTCAACTAGTGACGGACTTGGCAAGAGTTTTTTATATCCAGGAGGAAGTCGTAACGGTGAAACCGGAAAATCGTCCAAAACTCTTTTAGCTTCGTCTAAGAAGGGACAATGGTGGACGGCATGATCGCCTTCGCACAGTTTACAAGGAAATCTATATTTTCCTTTTTGTCCTGGGGCTTCACTGTCACTAGTTGACGGTGTGTTTTCAACATGATCATCAGAGGTTGACGACACTGGGTTGTGCATACGAGGAGATCAGTCCCTTAAGATCCGAGGGATGCAAGGACAATCTCTGTGATAGTGGTCTCCTTTGCAAATGACACATGGCAATTTAGGCCTGGTCGGTGCAGTGTGTGGATTTTCGCTAGATGACACTCGTTTGCCCCCATTCGCTTTTGGCTCCTTCTTCTTCTTCTCTTTCTTCTTCTTTTCCTTCTTCTCCTTAGGTACTTGACTTTTGGCTTTACCAGCCCCATCAAGCGAAGAGGAAGGAGGAGAGGAAGAATTAGAGGAAGTAGAAGGTTGGTGGGTAACTTTGGACTCGTCTAATTGCTTATTCGATTGTTCAGGAATTGTGGTGTTCTGAACGACGGAGGTTGAGAAGAGCCATACAGGCAAACCAATTGTCAGTCCTGGAAGCGACAATGTGGCCATATGGGGTGCACCAACATCCCCCCAAGAGGAGAAGGGACTAGGATTTCCTCCAAGGGGAATTCCTTGGTTGGTGGATTCCATTTTCTCAACCCAAGATCAACGTAGGAAAGGGGTAATGAATATTCCGTTTAAAATAAATTTTAGACGCTTTGACACAACTTGTTTTTTCAGTTTTTAAGAGTCGAGAAAAAACAAAAGATGACTCTAGTCGCCTTCGATTTTTAATGAGCCTGAAGTGACAAGTGCTCAGATGGACCTGTTCTGTTAAGGAGTCTGAAAAGGAACAAAAGGGACTGCTCTGGAAATCTAGGTAGAGGGAGTACCAAACCAATCGCAAAACTGCAGAATACTTTTTACGGTACGGCAGTCAATCTTCCCGAATGCTGTGTTCAGTGCATTGCGATCGATAGGGCGGCAGACACGGCTTCCTATGGATAAAGGATTTAAGCCTATTGGGGTCTCCCAAAATATACTCGACGGTACGTGGGAGCACAAGTCCGTACTGGCACTTATCGCCTCAAAGTGGAGGAATCACCCAGCCATCAGTGAGAACAACAGTTGCCAGGCTTTACGACGCCGGAATACGTCTCTAGCCTAGACTTCTAAATGTTGTGCATTAAGTTCCAAAGCGTTGTTAGATTCATTGAATTTATTTTAAGTTGATCTTGTTTATGAAGTTTGCCTTTCAGGTTCACCACGAGATGTAGATGTAATTCCTAAAATGCAGTCTAAGATGATAAACAAACTTTTTATCTCTTTTATGCAATGAAAATCCTAGCTACTAGGGAAAAGAAAGACAGAATCTTTTCACAAGGAGCAAAGAGCACACTCTAAATGCACTTTCCTAAATCAAGCCAATCAGACTGTCTATATGCAAATGCACATGCATGTATTTGTTTTTCGACTTTCTTAGTATATGGATGCTAAAAAGAAAGCTGATGCACAAATCTAAATTTCTTTTCAAGCGACAAATATAAACAAGTTTCTTTTCGAAATCAAAAATGGAGACGATCACAACACCTTACGATTTTGAAATGAATACTCGTTCTTGACACTAGAAAATTACAAATTCAGACCAAAAGCAACAGTAACAGGATAATCGACCATCAACAGCAATCAAACTCTTTCCTACGATTGAAATCGACACTTGCGACAGTTTCAAATCAAAGGGCGACAGTACGATTATGCTACTTTTGCAAAGGAGAACTGTAAATGACTCAACAAACACACAAAAACATCTACAGTTCTTTTGTACAAAGGAGGCGGAATAACAGTAAGGAAAAGGGGTTTCAAACAGACATATACTGATCACAGGCAGCAAAATTCAGGAATAGAACTAGAAAGAATGATCCACAGAAACCACAACTGCACAGAGCTAGTCTGATCAGCGCACCTGTAACACAGAGAATCTGAAATGCAACGCAGGTTGTCCACTCGGGAAGTGCGCTGAAATTCAGAATCTTTGAACAGTACCTGCGCTGGGCCAGAAACGAGACTCTGTTCCGTCTCCGGGTCACAGTTTACAGTTCAATTCTTGGGTTTTGGCCGAGCAAAAAAGCAATCAGTAATGCAACAATCAGGGGTAGATCTAAGGAGGATCTAAGAGCTATCACAAGGGCAATCAGATAGTTTGTGAATCAGTTGTTTAAATCATAAACAGATCCAGTAGATGGATTGAAGTAGCAGTTGTCTACTTTGCATTTGTTATGGCAAATGCAGTTCGAATGCTACTTGTAAGTTTATGAAATAGACAACAAAGAATGATAAACAAACAAACTAATTATCTCCCCAGCGGAGTCGCCATTTTGTTACAGGGAAAAGTGTCTATATAGAACTACTCTATCCCACTAAGGTGTGACAGCTGCCTTAGAAACAAACAGAGAAAAGCTACTTATGTTTTTCCTTTATGAATTATAGATAGAGAGGAACAGAAAGACCAACCTCTGTCTTGCGCTAATCCCTTTATTCGATTCCTCTCTTCTTTGATAGTACTCAGCTACCTGCTCCCTTGCACGCCCAGCTTCACAAAGTACCTGTAAGATCACAGAAGCATAGCACTATACAAAGACGTGGATCTATAATCATAAACAATCTAGGATCAGATGTAAATTGACCATACAAATGTAGCAAGCATCAATGATACAAAAGCATGGAGGAAAACTCAAATAGCTTTTATTGATAAACAAGAAAAGAGCCAGGAGGAGTTACAACCATTTGTTCCGACCCAGCATCAACCTCCCAGCAAAGAAGCCCCTCTTCACCTCAAACAAAGCTTAGATCACCCAACAATCTGATGTTTGTCTCTAGAAACCAACAGCAATTCCTTACAATATGCAAAATTCCAGCCTCCGGATCTCTGGGATGAGGGATCCATATATAGATATCTGTAAGGGGGATGAGTCAGCTTGTGATTTGATTAGTGTCTTCTCTCTGATAGTTCTTGCTTCCACTTGGAGACTGAGGGCCTCTTACTCATCCTTGGTCGAATTCAATGAGGCAAGTGTCACAGGAGAAGATTCTCGAAGCTTCCATTGCCTCTCCACCTCGCGGAATGACACTGCCATTTGTCATTTCTCGCCCATCGCACCCCACAGAAGGGACTTTTGAAATGCAACGCACCCTCACAGTGTATTTAGGTGAGATGCAACGCACTTAGCCAGTGGAGCAGCTGCAATGATCCTGTTTTGACCAATTCTGAGTAGTTTTTCATGGAGAACTTCTGGGAGAAGCTGTAATCTGTTGACCTTGTTCCTTTAGGGGTTAGAACAACACTTTTAAGGACTTAGGAGCCCTTGGTTTATGGACATTTTATGCTTGGGGTTGTAGGGCACAAAAATGTCTATAACACCACGTGCGCGCGCTTCTCTGCATGAAAGTGAGTGAATTTGACGTCCGCACCTTTTGTTCGGAGAACCTGCGGGTCCGCAGCTTTTGTTAGGCGCACCTGCGGGTATCTCATTTTCTATCATTTTGAGAGCCTGAACAGAGATTTGTCACTTGAGTGAGTTGCCATCAAGGACAACAACTTATGCCATAGCGCCACATCTGTGTAATAATGCCAACATTGTCTTCTTCCAAACATACATATTTACTACCCAAGGGGGTTGGAGCTAATGGTGGAAAGTGATGCGTTTTTCACCATTAGGAAAGGTTCAATTCCCATGAGGGATTCCTTGGATCCATAGGGGCATCTTGAGGTAGTAGTTGAATGTGTGGGTGCACTCGGAGAGACCATATTAAATGACTTGACCTGTGCACATATAAGTGGATCAAATCCCACCCCCATGTCCTCCTTTTAAAAAGCTCAAAGGATCTTAGCTCGAGTGGTTTGATGAACAATTTGTTTCTCTAGCTGCATGGGTTCAAGTCTCCTGAGACATGTTGTATCCAACCCGTTAGTGGCATTTATGAAAAGTTGCATTTGGTGTAATAGTGGAAGCAGATCTTTCGAAGTTACCAATTCTCCAAAAATTCTCATTATTGTTTTAAAAAATACATATTTACCATTCTAAAAATATATCATTGATTAAATCATAAAACATAAAGGAAAATATATGTAAATATATAAATAGGACCCCAACTATTTACAACTACCAACTATTATTATAGTGATGATTTCTCATACAAAAAATATCACAATACATATTGCAACACGACTAATCATATATATTTCAATAAATAATATTCACTACATATTCATTAATTACATACTATCTAGTGTCAATCAAATCATGTATATTTAAACAATAAAACTTCCATGTGGATGAGTAATTTGTGCCCACTTAGGGACACCACTCTCAAATGGAGGGAACTTAGTTGTTATAGAGTCATGACCATGATCAATATTCCTCTTTTTCTTATAAATAATTGGGATTGGATGGGTTCCTCCATGTCCATCCATTCTAAATTTCAAACTTAATACACATACACATTATGCAACCATTCACTTATGATCCTACTTACATCTATTAATGCATGCTTAAAATGAGATGCAACACAGCTTGGTATATAAGGACATATGATATGTAGGTGCTAACAAAGGGTTCAAAGTCATAGTAGAGTATGAAAAGGAAAACATCACTACTAGCTAGCCACTTCAAAAACATCACACAATTTATTCAAAGTCATATTAGAGTATGCAAAGAAAACATCACTACTAGCTAGCCACTTGGAAAACATCACACAATCTTCCATGTTCCAAACATATTCTTCAACATCATCAAGCTTTAGACAATATTATTTGTGTGCCAAAATTAAAGATCCATGTCAATAATAAATCAATAGCAACCTAATTCACTTAGCACCTACAGCATACCAATTCAACATGAATTTCACGTGTTATCCAAGTCATAATATGACATACATAACTTAAATGTGAGCATGCTTGTAACCTTCATTCAAAGATGCTAAACTACAAGGTATTACTTTTTTGGAAGCATAAGTGCAAAACAAATGAGATGATTCGGATCGGATTATTATATTGTTTGGCATCAATCTTGATGCTTTTTGAGTGGAAAATTTGGAGGAATCAACTAACAGGACCATTTTTTCTAGTGGGACTCAGTTCAACAGATTGGGGTCTGAAACCTTTGGGATAATTTTGAGGCATAAAATGATTTATTTTTTTGGGGTATAACTTTATTTCTTTAATGCAACATCTGCTTTTCCTACTCTACACACAAATACCTTTCCAATGGTACAAGAATCGCCTCAATCAGGTTTATATGAAAAAGTTATGCCACTTGGAAGTTGAGCTTCTTGTTTTGACCACCATAATTCAAGAGGATGCCACATAAAGCCCCATTACTCATGGAAAATGGGCTAGCCATGTGATCATGATGAAGAAGAATCTAGAAAAGTTAATATTGTAACTATAATTAAGAGTTGAAAGAGTCAAACTTAACCACTAGTAGGCTATCGAGCTATGTTATAACCAAGCCACTAAGAAGAAAAGGGGTTTCATTCTTTTTTAGTTTATTTTGTTCCATAGATGAGTAGAGTAGCCAAGAGGGATAAGGAAAGAGAAAACATAGAGGATTTGTGCACTGTAGCAGCCAATAGACCACATGTCTTATTTCTTTGTACTTGCATTCTTTTTCTATTAAGAGAAAGAGAGTAGAGAGACCTCACCTTTCAGTTGGGTTTTCTCCCAAAAGGGTTTCTAAATATATATCTTGTGTCAACTGTGGTTTGTGAGTAATTTTTCATTGTTCTCTATTTTTCACATAATTATAATTTGCATGCATATGCAATAATCAATAATTTACAAATCCATAAATCTAAAGAAGAATAATCCCTCTTAGTGTAGATTTCAGATTTCTTAAAGTATAATTTTATCAGATTTGTTGTGATGAACTATCTAATGGAATATCCATGATAGTTTACAGATCATGAGCCATAAACCAAACTGCTAGGCTCATGGAGTATGTAACTTTCCTATACAATGGAAAAGGAAAAAGGATTACATCATATATTTCCAGTTCAATATAATAACACTCAATCAACTACCTCAAAATCGCTATAACGTTTGTATATAAAATTCATAGTTCCTCCAATAAATACTACAATAAACAAGATTCTCATAAAATCTATCTACTAAACATGCAAGTTGAAAATAGGCTTCAATTAGATAACCATTCAAATATGTAGAATTGAAAATATCATAGAGTAATCTACAAGCATATATGATTAAGATACAACTAGCTATGCAAAATGGAATCTCATAGGTCATACCATCTATAATAATATCCATATGTGAAAAATTAGCATGCCCAAAATTATCATATCCACAACTCATTAGTCACCACGAGTTTCCACAATACAAATTTAAACCTATTTTCAATATGACCCCAACTCAAGGCCAAAGGTTAAGTTCCACCTTGACATAATTTTTAAAATTAAGGCCAACTCAATTGACCCATACTTCAAAACATGCATTCATGAAACAAATCCATGTTATTGATATGATGGAAACAATGAGTAATATTAAAGCAATATTCAAAACCATAGATGGGTGGAAATACCAAACACAAGACATAGCCTAAATGCTTTATTTGAAATGCTTAATTAGGTAGATGAACCAAGAATTTTTTAAGTCACTGGAACAACAAATTGAATTGCAAAGCTCAAATCCCTGGATCAAGTTAAGATGAGACTTGATCTAAAAATCTCCATTCCAATTTTATAAAAGTTACATCCATTGCAGAACAAATTCACATAAAAATATTAGCGACCATTTTGAAGGTTGAATTGTTCACTTCGGTACTAACTATTACCCATGATTAGTCAAAATAACGTAAATGGGCTTGAATTCATTGGCCATTAAATTTGCTAAATGTAATGCGTGGACAATTTGTATGTTCTAAATGCATATTTTTTTGTGTGGGTGTTTGGACGGAATGCACTCAATGTCGATTTACCTTTACTTACATCAATACAAGTGGCAGGCACATAGATGTAAAGACTTTCTATACATTAAAGTGCCTGAACTATTTCAAGCGAAGTCAATTTGAAATTCTTATCCAACCCCATACATATATAAATATAATATTTTGTACTCCATGTCATTTCATCAATATGACTTGATGATCATTAAAAAATAAAGTTGTGGCTTAGGTTCTTCTAAAAAATATCTTCCTCGTAAAGGAATATAACATGAAATTTTTTAATGATCATCAAAGATTCAAGTATTATTGTTAAATTGATGGATATGAATTCAATTCAGAGAGATAATGAGTTAGCTTTAATCATCAATTGAATCAACAAATAGGTCAATTGAATCAACAAATAGGTTAATAGTATGAACATAATCTCATATTTTCTAGTATTAAGAGATCTTAATTTTTAAGTTGATTTGTTAGCATAAAAAGTCACTTTTCTGAATTAGGAGGTCTTAGAAAAAATTGGGGGACAATTTCATTTTCCATCCCCTATGTATCAAATGTATATGATTTTAAACTATGTTACATCTCCATTAAATAACGCATGTTCCAACATCTCTCATATCGGTCTTCAAGCATGGGGAGGGGATATACAAGGATACGACCCTACCTTATTTACAAGTGAGAATTAATTGTCATCTTGTCTATTGAATCGTTCTATATGGTTTCTTGTTAGTGAGGTGGGAAAATGGAGGAAACCTAGGTTGGATTTTGATGCAGCTCTAGGAGTATGCTAAATCTAGTTCAAACCCACCTGGTAAGAGCTTCCTTTGATCTCTAGTTGGTTTATTGGAATATGGTCTATATGTCATAGTATTTGGGTGTATTCAATGGATAATTTCAACTTTTTTTTAGCTATTTGAACACATTTGGATTCCGATATATGGAATTTGTCTTTGTGTTTTAGCTTTGGATTAGAAGAATGTTTTCATGTAGCTTCTTCTTCTTCTTCCTCTTTTTTTTGGTACCAACCCCTTTGGCTCTTTATATACCATCAACAATCAACATTTTTCACTCTATGCATTGATTTTTAAAGAACTAGGAGATGTCATTCTAATTATGCTTGGGATTAAATGTGTTTGAATCCTCAATTCATGTTATTGAAACATCTTGAAGTGTAGTGTTTTAGGTGCATCACTCCTAGGCTTGTGGGGCATAGAACCTTCTCTATGTGTTGGAATTAGCTCTAGTCATTTTGGCTCCAATTCGACTCTACCACCCTCAACTATCTTTGGTTAGGGTCAGAAACTATAGGTTATAGGGACATATAGCTATTTCAAATAACTCTTTAAAGGAACGAAGAGTCTATACAATGTAATAAAACCTCCTTATTTTTTGTAACTTCAAAAGTACACAAAAACTAACATCAATATGCTACACAAAATGCAACAATTATGAATCTCTTAGCCCAAAAAAAACAAATATTGGATGTTTCAAAAACATAGTGTAGTATGCTCAAGAACTTAGTTATCATTCTTAACAAAGGCTCTCACTCCATAACCTCAAACCATAGGATTTCAAACAACTTTGTTCATGTAGATTACAAAGAGATGAAAGTTGACATGGACATCAAACAACATAATTCTCTTTCCTACAATTGTATAGATTCTTCGCACTTTATTTATCCTAATTATGGGTAGAGTGTCCACCCAAAGTGTTAGATGTTTCAAAAAATTTCACAAATTATCTTAGGAATGATTAAGCAACATAGTAAAGTATTTTCCATCCAAACTTTTTATTAATTTATTTTCTAGTTCATTATAATGGAATTAGTTATCCACATTTTCATGAGAAAGTGATGATGATGATTAACATCCACTAAGACCAAAAGGGTCTATCAGGCTTTAAGAAGGTAAGAAATTACTTGAAATTATCTAACATTTTAGTACTATGCTTGAAAAGCATTAAGAGAAGCATTCCATGATGACCATAGTTTTGTTGAATTAAAATTAAGAAAGTTGGTAGCGTGTCAAATATTTTTAAATTTAGATTTAATGTGAATATAAGTTAAACAACCTAGGATAAAGTGCTTTTCATGTTCAACCCTCATAGTGTCACAAAGGTAACCCTTTCATTATGAAAGTCGTGAGAATTTGATCTTAGTTTAAGAATGTTTATTTTCTTCTTTACACTAGTCAAGATAGAGAGATATTTTAGTTTTTCAAAATTTGGGTTGATCACCTCCTTAAAATATTTTAATTTACTTTTTACCTCTAACTTTTTATTACCCTATAATTTCTCCTTAAATTTTGATGTAATTATATTTTTAATATTATCCTTATTCTATAAAATGATCTAGCCAAGACTAACATTTTTATGTCATCCCCACTTGAGCTGAAGATAGTAGTTTTAACTGAATTTAAAAACAATTGTATAAAACCTCTGATTTATATTATTTTTATTCATAAAATATCTAATTCATAACCATATTTTCAATGGGAAAAAACTTAGCTCAATTAAAAAAATAAAATAAAATATAATTCTTTTAATTTTCAGATGGTATATTCTACTTAAATTTATAGTATATATTATTTTTTTTTAAACTTAATATTTTATATTTTTAAAAATTAATTTTTTTTGGTTCAAATTACCGTGAGAGTTGTTAGATTTCAAAAATCATTTTCTCATTCCCTTTAAGACGATATGATAGTTTAATTATTATATTAATTATTTAAAAGATTTGATACGATTTGTGCGGGAAAAACCTTACAATACGTTGTGTTTTTCAATGCAATTTTTATTAATAACTCAATGCATTTTAATAAAATAATAATAATAGTATTCTCTTTCTTAATAACATTTATAATTGATATGATTAGATCTGAATTGTGTGGGTACACTCCTGTACTCTGTTATAGTGTCATTTCAATACAAACGCTTAATAATAAGTAGTACACCACTCGACGCTCCGCAAATTTCACATCTGAATTCACGTGGCCGATATCTTGCTCTCTTAAAGAGAGACATTCTGAAAGATAAAATATGAAACAAAGATTTATTAAATATAATGTCAGATAATTAAATATTATAATTTTGATGATGATGGGGTCTCACCTATAATTTTCTTTCTTAGTTTTTAATATTATAATTTTGATGATGGGGTCTCACCTATAATTTTCTTTTTCCTAGTTTCTAATTGAATTGTATTGTAATTTGAAATTTTTAAATAATTATAATTTTATATTTAATAGGTTTAATATAAAAGTAAATTCATATCATTTAATCGTTTAATGTAATAAATGATACTTAAAATACTAATACAGTTATAGTTTGATCAGAATTTATTTTCATAGTTATCGTGATTTAATAGTCATTCAATCGACGTACAGCACTTATGGAAGGTACGATGAATTTTCAAATTTTGTGAAAGTACAAAGGCGTGTCATAAGTATTTGTATTTATAACGTAATTGGAAATATTTTTGATGCGAAAGAAAATTTACAAGTGTGGAAAAAATGATATATTAAAAAAAATATTATATACATAAAATGTCAAATTATATATTTAAGATTTATTGTTTTTATTTTAAAAAGTGAAAATAAAAATTATTTTGATTATATCATTTTTTAGTAATTTATATTCATAATCAAAAGAAAGTTATAATAGTAATATTTTTTAGAGTTCACATAAAGATTTGCTAACGCATGTAACTGAGCAAGATTGCTTGTGATTATACTAGCTAATCCAATAGCAAGTGGCAAGAGAAAAATTTCCTAAGACTATGAATAACAATTACAACATTTAATCGGTTGGTCTACAGAAAACTCAGAGCATGTAGATGACAATTCAAAGTTGACATAATTCATAACCACAAAACATATAGCTAAGTAAACTGCATAGTGGGTACACTGAAACCATCAATAGGAAATCAAAAGATGCACCAGACTATCCTCCATTAGTAGCCTGAAGGAATCCAAAACCAACCAATGCACTATAGAAAATAACTAGCAGACGCACTACAGGGTTCACAAATATCATGATTTGCACAGTCTGAGGAGGTAATACAACCATCCTTGAAAATCCCAGGCCTTTCTACAAGCGCAAATCGAAGAAAAATGACCTCCACCAACAAGACAATAATTTTTCCAATGAAACAATGCCCATGCGCTGCAGCTAAACCAAATTAACACTAAAAGGCATTGTAGCCACTTCGCCAAAGAGAGCTAGTACAATTATCTTGTCAGACAATAAATAAATAAAAACAATTTCTTCATCATACCACTAATACCCATGACCACATATGCTAGGAAGAAACCATATACAAGGATTGAAATCCGTTTAGAGACATCCCATAGAAAAATTCAAAGATATGTTGCTCCCAGAGAAACCAAAAGAGATGGAGCATACCATAGCTCCATGCACCATAACAGAGATAAGATGCAGATCGCCCTAAAGAAAGCAACCTGGAGGACATATATGAAATTGAGGACAAAAATATCTGAAATTGCCTTTTTTAGTCATGATCCAAAGAAATTAAAGCAGGTGTTTGAGCACTATCATTCGGAGGATCTATAAGATCACCAGAGGTAGAATCACTCACAAAGAAACTTTCCACACGAGGCAGATGTTGGTCCACATTATCCAAGTAGAAGCATTGGTTTCACAACATACACTTAATGTCCTCCAAAGAGGAAAAAACATTATAGGTCTCCACTTGTTTGTCCTTAAAAATAAGGCGCAAGAGAGTCGTCATTTGTTGATGAAGAGCTAGAGAATTCATAAAATGGAGTCGCCTTTTCCAAAACCTGCCAGGATCAAGGACCCATTCCATATCTTTCCCCACCAATTCAGAGTACGAGTGATATGGTCATTCCCCAAACTCTTTCGTCTCCAGCAACAAGAGTTCCTTTCTTACCTCCAAAGGAACAACATCTAAAAATGTTGCAATTGAGTGGTAGGTAAAAGGGAGAACCTTTTTGTGCCCAAGGTTACTACCACCACCCCTTCTTTAGATCATTCTCTACCTAGGAAGCATGACGAATGCTTTCAAATAACATTGAGGACAAATACAAGAAGAATGTCTTACTGAAAGACTATAAAAAGGATGAGACAGAGGACCATTAAACCAAAATCTAAAAACAACTATGTCGTCACCCACACACCACATTGCAAGACCCAAAACCAGCAAATAGTCAAGCTTATCACATTGCAATGACATAACACAAGGCAAAGACAACCAACAACAGTTCCTAAGAGCGAGAATTGATGCAGAGACGCTAGAAGCCAAGATCAGACGTCTAATTAAAACTCGAATATCACCAACAAGCCCCTGCGACTGAAACTTTGTATAAATTGAAAAGGACACAAAGTGCTAATGGCAGAGCTTCAACCACAAGGTTCTTCTGAAACAAAAAACCACCACAAAAAAATACCCACTAGGGTAGCAGAGAGCTTCTCAAGGAATTAGGAATTAAAAGGAAAAACTGACCACATTCATGACTCAGAGCCAACACAAAAAACTTTAAGCCCCCAACAATCCGAAAGAAACTCACCAGCGCATAAAGGAATAACCAAGGTTGTGCTAGACTAGAAAAGGCCCATGAATACCACTGCCGCAAACAAGGAATGGAGAGAGATGCTACCAAGAAGAAACCAGTAATGGAGGACAAGTATAATTCCTTGCCTCCTTCCACATAGAGCGTGTACACCAGCCATCCCCTCATCATACTTCGGAATTTAAGGCAATAACTTGCCCACATATCAAAAATGATAAAATTAACTTCCCACTTCCACACCATTACACAAAAAAGACAAGTGTGGCGGGAGCGCACACTACGAAGCATCCTTGACATGCTAAGAACCAACCCCCTCAAGGATAAATCTATCTGCATCCAATAAACCCTAGAGGGGCTCTAAATGCTTCTCCGATCTAATGAGAGGCCAAGTTATATCCAAATTAAAATCTCTAGAATCACAACCAAGGTTTTCTAAAAAAATTGCAACCTTGTTAGCCACCTCCGTGAATGTTAGACAATAACATATTTCAATTGACATAATAAGAGGTTCAAGCTACAAATAATACTTTCCAGCCATCAACTCTTCACAATTTTTACCTAGAGGTTGTCCATTTAAAATATTTTGTACACATTGAATAGCAATCTTCGAATTGCCATCAATCTGCAACAGTTGAAATCCTTCATAGGTAACAATTTGTATGCCTTTCTCTAATGCCCAAAATTCCACCAAATTATTACTTGTAGACCCACAATTGTGTGCAAAATCTCACAAAGTATTAGAGTTACAATCTTGAAATACACCTCCATAACTAGCAATACCAGGATTACCCTTAGATGCCCCATCAAAATTCAATTTGATAAGACCTTTTGGTAGAGGGGAGAAAGAGAAAATCGAGAATGTATCTAGAACCAAAGGCATTGATTCTTTAAGAGTGGTCATCTGATGATCCAAATTTAACTTCCACATAATCACTGCCTCAACCCCATCAACCTTCCAATTATCACTCAACCAAGGAATTACAAGGAGGGTTTCCCTTAGTTTTTTTACTATCACTTCTTTAAGCATTATTATTGTCCTCTGCTTATTTCTAAAATAAATTTGCATTCCTTTCCTCCCACAAATTCCAAAGAATAAATTCCAACACCAGAATCCAAGCCCTATAAACTATGGGGTTCTTGAATAAGGAACAATTCCATTGAGCAACAAGTGCCACTAAGTTCTCTTAGCTATTTATTGTGTGAAAAGAAAGAATAAATCATACCTCCTCCACAAGATCCCCAGTCAATAACCTACGCCTACCAACCAAGAAAAGGAAGAGAAATTTTTTTGGCTAGTGATGCTCAGTCCAGATTTTATTCCAAATGATGTCCTCCATACAATTATGACCAACAAAAACTGAGTAAGCTTCCTTCAAACTAAACATCCCTATTGGTCACCTACCCTAGCGCAGAATGTCCCTATTTGTGGCAGAAAAATATTTATTTCAATAGGAATTTGTTGTAAACTTTCCCAAGGCAGTTCCAGGGATGAAAAAGGCCAATTCTCCTGAGACTTCTACTTCCTCCAAAGGGGGGATTCCCTCTCTAACTGACAATAGTCTCTTAATAGAACTGCACCCAAATTTGTTGTAAAATTTTGCATGATGCATAGGTTTTCACTCTCTATTACACAATATTTTGTCACACCTCCCGCACTTCCCTGTGACATACCTTGAAGTGCCTGAAACATGACCATCATGTAGTGTACTCATCCAGATATGTAGCTCAGATCCTCCCTAAAAAACTGATGGAAAAATGCCTTAAGCTTCCCCTGAAGAAAAGGGCTCTAAAACCCTAATTTGAGGATCATCGCTCCCCTGACACTAGGAACCCGTGCTGGTCGCTAGTTGCACTATACTAGCCTCACGATGCCAACACGCTTTTGGCTTGGATACCAATGATGATCCCTGAAAGGCAATTTTTCCCAAAGAGGACAAGAAGGTTCGTGATCTAGAGGCTTCTAGAATGACGAGCTGGAGGTTGTTCAACGTGGATGAGGTCGAGTTCTCTCAACTTGGCCCTTTGGTCTTATCCCTATGAGCTACATCCTTGAGATGAGGGCCTTCTCCTATCTTTGAAGACATAATAACTCCCTTTCCCTTCCTATATATTCATCCTCTCCCATTCCCAAATGGTTGATCTTTGGCTATTTGCACCCTTATGCTGAGATTGTGCCTACATGCTACTCATTTGGCTTGGAGAAGGAGTGCTTGGAGTGCTTGGACTTGGACTTGGACAGTCACTCAAGGAGAGCTTATTGACATCAAGGTTTGGTTGTATGCTTCCTGCTTTATTCTATTAATATATGCAACCGCTGGTTCATTTTCCATAAATGTGTATGTTAATGCATCATTTATCTTAATGTTCCTTGATTTGTTAAGTAGGTTACTTTTGAGTATGCTATTTGTACTTGCATGCTTTGTTGTGTCTTGATCTCTTGTGCAGGCATTTAAACGGTGTGAGAAGTAGGATCGAGCCCTTGAGGCAAGAGATTCGAGGTCTTCAATAAAGCAGGACATTATAGTATCAGAACGACGTAGGCCATCTTCCTGTTCTTTTATTTCGATTGTAACTTAGGAAAGTGTCTAGTAGATTGTCATGTAGGTCGCTAGTCCCACTCACTGGGCTAGAGGGATTGTCTCTGTCCGCAGAGAGGATTGCCTAGACAACAAAATGATGACTCAGTTACCTATGACTAAAGGATAGAAACCTAATGGGTTCTCCCAATATATACTCGACGGTACGGGGAGCACAAGTTTGTGTTAGAGTTGTCTAATGCATAACCATTTGGTGAGAGAATTCACATATACTTGTCATACCGAAGTGCCTCCGATATACCTAAAAGTACTAGAGAACCTTTGATATACTTCCGTATTGGAACAAGATTTCACCCCAGGATACAATGCAGGAAGTTAACGACAACTGCTATGTTTAAATACGTTGGAACATGTCTCTAGCCTAGACCTCTAGATGTTTGTGTTAAGTTCCAAATGATCCTTAGGTTAATTGAGTTAAATTTTAAGTTTATCTTCAATTAAGTTTTGGTTTTAAGGCTCAAAAAGATGTCACCTGAACACCTAAATGCAGCTATATGAGAAAAAAGAAAAAAAATTGTTTCAATGAAAGCTAGACGAATCAAGGGAAGAAACTTCAATCAATAATGCATCAAACAAAATGCATCAAGCACAATTCCTTTCACTAACTTTCACTTTCATCTTCCAAACACAATGTCGAAAGTAAAAATGATTTCCACTTTTCACTCCTAAATGCAACTTTTTTGAAGAAAAATGATTTTACTTTACAAAGATGCACTTATATGAATTATGATTTTCTTTTAATTTTGAATGATTTGATGCACTTAATACAATTTTTAGCTTTCAATCACTGAAAAATGTGATCTATTTTCAATGATGAATCTTAGAAGATAATTTTTCAATGCAACTAATCTAATGCATTTTCATGAAAACTAAATTTTGAAAGACAAGCTAAAACAAATGCAAAATGATGTTTTCAATGATTTCCACATAAAACAATACTTAATCAATCATCAAAACCAACATCTCAATGACACCAAACAAGCAGCCATTGTTACGCATGCATTTGATGTAGAAAAATCTTCCAACCATCCCCAGAAAGTAAAATTCCCTTGCATGTTATGTAAGGGTAACCACCATCTTTGGATTTGTCCTGGTATTCCCAAGGTCTTAGAAGTGTGGTCCACAGGTTCACATCGACCTTTGTCATCAACCTCTGGAATTGATGCTAGTGACAAACCCTTAACTAGTAACTAAAAAGCTCATGGGAAAAAGGGAAAAGTCAAATTTCTCTGTACGTTGTGTGAAGGTAATCATCCCATTCACCTTTGTCCTCTTCTAGATGAGGCTTCCAAAGAGTTGGAAAACCTTACTGATTCCTAGCCTTGTCTTCTAGTTGGTTATCGAAAGCTTCCCCCTAATCCTTCACTAGTGATTGATCAAAAGTCATCTTTGGTCAACCTTGCTCTCTCTGAAAGTGAGTCTCATGAGTCCATTCTCGAACAACCATTGGTTGAAAAACCAGTAGACTCAACTCCACCTTTAGTTAACTGTACCTTTCAGGTAGAGAGTGAACCCCATACCGCTCATGTTCTTCTGGTTTCTTCAGTTTCGAATGAACAAGAGGGAAATCCCGCCATTCTTGAGGTGCATGAGAGCAGTTCTCCTATTCCCATAGAGAAAGAAGGTAACTCTCTTGTTCCTACGACACCCCGTCCAAGTAGTTTGGTCACTTCTTTTGAATGGAGTCGATTGGAAGGATATCACCTTTCGTCTTATGTGCCTTTCCAGATTATAGTACATGCTTACCATATGGCCGTACCTAACACAGTCATAGACGAGGGCGCATCTGTTAGCATTTTGTCCTCAACTGCTTGGAAAGCTTTAGGTTCTCCTCAACTTGTCCTTGTCACCCAGAATCTGTTAGCTTTTAAAAGAGGAGCCAATTAACTGTTAGGGATCCTTCTTAAGTTACCTATTACTTTGGGAGGAAATATTGTCTATATAGATTTGATGGTTTTCCAAGTCCCTTTAGATTTTAATCTACTCCTTGGCCATGACTATGTTTACGTCATGGGAGCTCTTGTTTCATCCCTCTTTCAAGTGATGTGTTTCCCACATGAAGGAAGCATTGTGATCATTAATCAAATTACATTCATTGGTCCCGAATCAACTCCCCATCAACCATCATCCCTAAATGGTTATCATATGCAAGCAATATCACCCCCACCACAACTTAATTATGTGGCCACTTGTTCCATGCCCACATCTACTGATGATCTAGTAGGTGATGTAGTACACCATGTACCAGGGGCATTGGAGCCCGCTTTTTCATTTGGATCCCTGGACACGTATCACTTCTAAAGTGTTGTTCTCCCATCTTATGAGAACCTCTTGGAAGCCATGGCCTCTTTTGGTTTGTGATGAAGGGATTGGAGTAGAGTTCTTTGTCTTGTTTCTAGCTCCTTAAAAAATTAAACAAGGGATATGAGGATAGTTCTTTTACTATGTCAACCTCGTTAAAAAATGAAATAGGCCTCCATGAACAAATTTATTTTACTTGCGTCAAGCTCGTTAAAAAATGAAACAAGATGTCATGAGGATGGTTCCTTTACTTGTGTCAACCTTGGTAAAAAATGAAACAAGGTATCATGAGCATGGTTCATTTCCTATGTCAAGCTCGTTAAAAAATGAAACAAATCCCCTTCCAATTCAAGTCTTTGATTAGATCTTGTAAAATCCCAGTCGAGTCTTTCACTTAATCTCGTAAGTGAACCTTCATTCCATCCACCTGTTAGTAATCGTATTCTACTTAGGTGAATGAAGATTAGGGGGCATGTACCTCAAATTGAGTCTTTATATTGTGGGCATTCAAACTTATCTCAAGCATAGTTTATCTTTGTTTCAAGCTTGTGTAAAAATGAAACCAAATCCAAGCATAGTTTTTTACCAAGTTTCAAACTTGTGAAACAATGAAACCATCTTCAAGTATACTCAAGCACAGTTTCCCATGTTTCAATCTTGTGTAAAAATGAAACCATTCCCACTTTACATCTCGTGTTTGCCATTTTTATCAGTTGTTTTTTGCCAGATGAGCCTTGGTTTTTTCATTCCATCGTCACCATCTCTTTGGATGATCATATGCTTTCACTTGGTTGTTTTACCCTTGCCTAAGGAACATCTACGATGAGTGGTATTATTAGCCAGCCTCTTGACCATTACATGTTTTGAGAAGTTCCATCATGACCGGAACTAGTTGCTATCCTTTTATACCACTCGTTCCTCCAAGAGGAGTCATCTTTTATCTCTTTTTTTACTCTTGAAAAATGAAAAGATCATCGAGTACTTGTCTTTTAGAACTTGTTAAATTAAATGAATTGACGTCATCTCAGTATACATTTACCCCTTTTTCGGGATGAGATTGACTATTTTGCGAAAAAGGTACACCTTGGTCGACATGGTCAAGAGGTTCTCTCGAATATTGTTTTCTACCTTTTCGGATTCGAGGGACAAATTACGAAAAGGGACATGATGGAGTTTTATTTTTCGTCTCTTTTTCAAACTCTTTAAATATGAAAAATATACTGATTTATCCTTCTGTCAGTCTCGTTAAAAATTTTATGGCGAAAGAATCGTCACCATGATGAGATCGAGTTTCTCCTTCCTAGGACTCGTAAAACTTACTAGGATGGATTCATTCGAAGAATGAACTTATATAATAAGCATATGTTATCCACTTCAAACTTGTGATAAAAACTAATTGGGGTAATCGCTAGAAATAGTGGGGAAAATGAAAGTGAAACATCCTTTGTATAGGCAGCATGTCGCTCTTGAACATGACACTCATTTGCATTTTGTGTCAGGTTTGGGATATCCTTGCCCATTCACTTGTCCTTCCGAGTTTGGGCAATCCATTTTCCTCTCATCTAACTATTCCATTTCTTCATCATGACCCTTGGTCTTATGTTGAGTCAAATGTTTCCACACTCCAAAGTCGTGTTGCCGATGTTCAAGAGAAGTATTGTTTGTAGTCTATTACCTATACATTGTATGACCCTTTGCTACAGTCTTGGATCCTATTTGTTCCATTCCACTTTATTCCTCATTTCGTGTCGATGATGGGGGAATTATCATGAACCTTCTTCGACGGGTCACTTCCTATCGACTTCAACTGATTATCCAAGAAGATGACTTAGAGACTCCCTTTCGATACCTTAGATCTTGCATGCCTTAACGGCAAGTTCTTCACATCCAAAAATAGGTTTTCATCACTGGCCTTTGATAGGTTGATTCCATGAGTGTACGAATTCAACTTCATTTTTTTAATTCATGGATTGTACTGTCGTACCTTGAGAACCATTGTCATTACTGGTAGTTTCTCTCGTGCCTACTAACGGTCCACATCATTGGACGGTAATCAGGTGGTTTTCTAGCATGTTCGACTTTGACACATTCATTCGCATGTTAGAATTCATACTTTGATCAGGTTGGGATGCAGCGCAAGACCTTGAGTTTTGTTTGATATGACTCAAGCTACGTGGAATTATGTATTTTTCATGATTCTACACATGTTTCTTCTATATAGATGGTTGTGACCATACCGTGGGACTTTACATTTATGACGATCTTCTATATCGGGTGGCTGTGTCCATACCTTGGATCTTAGATTTACAGATGATCCTTCTCATTCAGATGGTTGTGTCCATGCCATGGATCTTTTTCATAGTCATTACTATCCATATGGCTACGTCCATACCGTGGATTCATGTTTTGATATCAGATATGTATATGTATATGCATCCTTGATTTACAGGTCTCCTGACAGTGTTTGTTCTCATACTTACAAAATATCGTAAAGCATTTTAGCCATCACTCCTTGTTCTGCCTTCATGCTTTAGGGGACATTTGTTACACATTATTCTTTCACACCTCCCACACTTCCATGTGACATAACCCGAAGTGCCAGAAACATGACCATCATGCAGTGTACTCATCCAGATATACAGCTTAGATCCTCCCTAAAACATGAATGTACAAATGCCTTAAGCTTCCCCTAAAGAAAAGGGTTCTAAAACCCTAATTTGAGTATCATCACTGCCCTGACACTGGGAACCAGTGTTGGTCGCTAGTTGCACTATACTAGCCTCGCAATGCCAGCGCACTTTTTACTTGGATACCAATGATGATCCCTAAAAGGCATTTTTTTCCCAAAGAGGACAAGAAGCTTCGTGATCTAGAGGCTTCTAGAACGACGAGCTGGAGGTTGTTCGACATGGATGAGGTCGAGTTCTCTCAACTTGGCCCTTTGGTCTTATCCCTATGAGCTACCTCCTTGAGATGAGGGCCTTCTCCTATATTTGGAGAGATCCTAACTCCCTTTCCATGCCTATATATTCATCCTCTCCCATTCCCAAATGGTTGGTCTTTGGCTATTTGCACCCTTATGATGAGATTGTGCCTACATGCTACTCATTTGGCTTGGAGAAGGAGTGCTTGGAGAGCTTGAGCTTGGACTTGGACATTCACTCAAGGAGAGATTATTGACATCAAGACTTGGTTGTATGCTTCCTCCATTATTATATTAATATATGCAACTGCTGGTTCATTTTCCATAAATGTGTATGTTAATTATGCTATTTGAACTTGCATGATTTGTTATGTCTTGATCTCTTGTGCGGGCATTTAAATGTTGTGAGTAGTAGGATCGAGCCCATGACACAATCGATTCAAGGTCTTCAACAAAGAAGGATATTATAGCATCAGAACGAGGTAGGCCATCTTCCTCTTCTTCTATTTTGATTGAAACTTAGGAAAGTGTCTAGTGGATTTTCACGTAGGTTGCTAGTCCCACTCATTGGGCTATAGGGATCATCTCTGTCCGCAGAGAGGATTTCCTAGACAACACTCTCATTTAGGCATGGTAGATGCTTCCAATATTTCTCCCAAAATAGAGTGATTCTCCATTAATAATCTCACAAATTTCTTTCTTTCTCACTAGCTCTTGATTCTGCTACACCCACATCCATAAGCTTGATACTTCAACATTTGAATCAAATCGTAACCTCTCCTCTTGGGACATAAGAGGCACATACTTCTTTGACTAAATTATTTTCCATAGCTCATTACCTCCTAACACCCACCTCCACCACAATTTCGCCCCTGAGGTAGCACTCAAAGTTTCAAGGTCTCGCAAACCCAATCCCCCAGCCAATTTAGGCAAGTTAAGCATGTTCCAAGCTACTAGATACCAACGTTTAGCCTTTTTGGAGCCTTGCCAGAGGAATTCACACCATATTTCTCTCAACTTCACACAAATTTATTTTTGGATTGGAATAGATGACATCTGCTAAAGCGAAATATTTTGCAACACTATCTTAGTGAGAATTAATCTCCTTGCAAAATTTAATGCACGAAATGCTCAATTTTTGACCTTGTTTGTGAGTTTCAAAAGAAGATCCTGCCAGCAAGAAACTATTTTTGGATTGAAAACTAAAGGTACTCCTAGGTACTTGGAGGGAATATAGGCTTTTGACATTCCAACAGTAGGGTCAAATGACATTGTATTGACTCTTTAACATTGAAAAAGAATATACTAGTCTTATCATTATTTATAAGGGTACCTTAGGCTTCCATAAAAGTTAGTAGCAGGGAACGAACCTATTTTAATTCTATGAAGTTAGGTTGAACAAACAAATAGACATCGTCAACATATTATTGGTGTGTCACTAGAAGATCATTTCCAAATCTGCACAAACCTTTAAGAGTTCCTCTAAAGTGGGAATTTGTGAAAAATTTCCCAATCCCTTCCATAACCAGAATAAATAAAAAAGGAAACAAAGGGTCAACCTGCCTGAGACCATGCAACAAGCTAAAATTGTTAGAAGGGGAACCATTAATAAAAATGAAGAATAAGGGTGTAGAAATAAGAGAGTTCACCCAGGAAATCCAGTGCCAGAAAAAACCAAAAGTGTTAAGAACCTGTTGTAAGTAATCCTAACTAATCTAGTAATAATCTTTAGACATATCAAGTTGAACCATCATAACTAGTTTTTTCGTACTCTTCAAAGACTGGATTACCTCGTGAACTGCAATTATACCATATGAAATCTATCTACCTTTCATAATACCCATTTGTTTTGGGGATATGAGCTCCTTTAGAAGAGGATTCAAATAATTTACAATAATAGTAGATATGACCTTATAAATAACATTGCATAAAGAAATGGGATGCAATCCACTAGCATCCTTATACTTACCTGCCTTAGGGATCAGAGAGATAAAGGTTGCATTGAGACCACTCCATATTTCCTACAACATTCTAGACTCCTCCACCACTTCATGGATCTTCGTACCTAAAAAAATCCAACATGCATTATAAAAATATGACGTGTATCCAACTAGACCTAAAGCCTTATTCAAAGGCATATCCATAATCACATCCTCCACTTCTTGAAAGGAAATCAGTTTCATCAGAGCAAATTTTGCCTCCCTGCTAATAAGTTTAGGAATATGTTGACAGTGTTGGACCCACTAGCATTCACGGGATCACCCCGCTATGAAGTCCCAAGTAGACCTCACACCGTTTGGTGTGGGAGTCCCATTCGGTATGATGGACTGGTTTTCATTGTCTTAAGGATTTGCCTCAACTCTTTCTTGTCAGCACAGGAGAGTAGTTTGCTTTGTCTTTGGGAAATGAGGTTCGTGTGCCTGGTGAGTGTAAGTGTACTTGTGTCAATGGTTCTTTCATTGTGAAGGGAAGAGGGTGAAGGTGGGTTCCAGGTTGAAAGGGATTAGTCCCAACTCGGCTAAGAACACACAACACAAAAGGACATACACAGCTTTCGGCGGAGCAGTCCACTCGGATGCGGCAGTCACAACATACAAGGTAAGATGAAATGTACAACACTCACGGATCAATCTGAACAAATGAAATGGTTGCTACAACAAGGTTCACGTGAAAGGTTTGTCTAATGTCCGACAAAGAAGTCGACACAGGAATGACAACATTAACAACATATACCACACATTTCCATTAATAGATTATGTATTACAACAAATGAAATAGTTCAAATGTAGAAGACATGTTAAAGCAACATGCATTACAAGTGTTAAAGATCAGTGTTACAATAGATACAATACATGTGTGAAAATGTGTTAGCTTGTTGATAGGCTTTTGAATTAAGCGAAATTTCCAAGACACATCCTTACACCATACATCACTAACAATGCCAGCGGGGTATTGGAGCCACTACTTACTCCTCAAAGAAAATATTACAGACTGTCTTGGCTATGTGGGAGGAGATGAGGTGAAAAATCCATTCTATGTACAAATGAGGGGGTATTTATAACCAAGGATGAAACTCACCCTTGAGGCCACTCAACTACCCTCATGACTGTTCGACTTCCATGAGTTTTTGACTTACATGACTTTTGTTCACAAGTGGGTCTCTTGGACTTCCATGTTACATCACATTGATTGACAACATAGCCCATAGTGGAGATGTGGGCGACATGACTCATGAAATGACTTGACATGACAGTGTTGGTACATTGCTGCTACTGGAGTGCATGTCGAGCTATAGTGCTACTGGGTGATGGATGTCTTCATGATGTATCACAGCTTCACCTCCGCATGGCAAAGTGCGCCGAGTCCTTGATGGTCCTTAGTTCGCTTGATGAAGCTCTAGCATGTTTTTCCTTGCTTACATGCTGGAAGGTTTGACAAGCTCATCTGTTCGCAAAGGTGCATGTTCGTCGCGTTCATCTGCTTCGCATGCTTCATTCGTTCATCCG